>CM057339.1:271870408-273070408 GCA_030015575.1 Agapanthus africanus
AAGACGTATCTTTTCATAAAAACACCGTAGCCCCTATTTTCAAAACCCCATGATTCGTGTTATTTCAAAAGGCACCATTTGTAGGACTGATATTAGATTAATGCAGATTAGTTATAGTTGCGTCTAGTTTTCAGCTCCCGCTCATTTTTGTGGTCCGCTTCGCATCGCATGCTTATTTTATGTTTCATACTCCATTATTGATATCATGCTGTTAGGACACCAGCACCATTACCGATGATGCGTATGTACCACGTACACTTAATTTCCGGCTCACACAAATCTTCATCGGTAATTGCCATGTCACGTACACCTTAGAAAATGTTATTGCTTGACATAGCCTGTTAGCTAATAGTTAGACATGATATTAGTGTACTTGACTTATATGTTAGTTTAGACATTGTAGTTATTACCTGCTACTTCATGCATACTGTTATTCATTGTTATGCCGCATTCATGGATTCTCATGCATATATTCACTATTTTACGTGTTATTGAGGTTTTGGACTCGGATTTCCATGAGATTTTCTGGATTTGGAGGAAAACCGCAAAAACTTATATGAACTGATTTCTCTCTTTTTAAAATAAAAAGTGTGGTTTTCCCATGATGTATGAGTCGTCCACCATGAGTTTGCTGATGGATTTCGAGACCCGATTCGAGGAGACGGATGAATCGTTTCGGGTACATGGTGGACCCGGTAAGGTACCCCGGGGCAAGAAGCGCGTGATGATGACGATGTGAGCCTGGCAGGGGAGCACTACCTACCGGTGATTTTACCCGACGCGTCGGATATCCGGAGGATACCGTCGTGGTCTTGAGATGGATGGTAGGGGCCGGTCTGGACTGACGGCGCCCTAGATATTGAGGTACAGAGACTGTGATACAGAGATATCGAGATATTGGGATTACGTTTTGTGCCGATGCTAGGCACTGTTTTATGCTGATTTCATTATGATACCTCATTTTAAAAATACAAAGGAAATCTCACTAAATTATGGAAACAGTTCTTCATTTACATGTATTCTGTTTTCATGCATTCATACCTTATTCATATGATATATTGCTACCCTTGGGCACTGACACGGGCACATGAGATTACACTCGGGTTAGATATTTACCCTAACCTTGTTATAGGCTACGTGTTATTCATATATTTGAGGATATATTATGATCATTGACCTAGGTTGCGTTATTTATGCGATTTCTGTGCGTAGATATTTTTCTATTCACGAGTTGGCAACTCACCCCCGTTGTGCCCCAGTTTCTTGCAGGTTGCCGTACAGGTTTCATTACGGCTTTGCGGGCTCAGTTTCATTCGGGTGACTTGCTAGTAGGTGGGTTTTTCTTGTATCGTACCCATCATATTACCTTGTATAATATTATTCCGTTGTATCTAGTAAATTCCATCAACCAAACATGTATTTTTTTGAGATAGAGACCAGTGTTGTTTATTCTTTCGACCTTAGAGTTGCTCGTTATATTTCTGGTGGTTTTGAGTTTCCTTTTGAGTTTTGATCCTCGCCGTTGGCGTTGTATATTATATTGTTTGTGTGGTTGTGACCGTCGATTGACGAAGAGCTAGCTCCCGCTTGGGGATGCCCTTTTCTTGTTTTCGTATACTATTCATGATGTATCCCGTTTGGGGGCCTGTATTTACAAAGGAGACTCTGCCGAAATTTTCAGTAAATTTTTGATGTTTTAAAAACCGCATAATTCGGCTTATGCTATTAAAACTACTTGTTTTAAATTGGTTTTCCTTCACTCTACTTCTTTTCTTGGTTTGGATTTCTGGGTTTTCGGTTTACTTAGATTACGTACGCTTCGAGACGTTTCGTAGTTTAAGTGCCGGTCATGTTCCGTACTTTCGGGTCGTGACACTAAGTGCGAACAACGCATCGAATAAGCACCAGCGGTGGGCATGTTCGTGGGCACCCTAGACCCTCATGCAACTATTTCACAGTTCATGATGTTCTTCAAACCGACTACGTTCCAGGCTTTAATCGACAAGCTAGCCCAGATGGATCAAATGGGTCATAGACCATCTCCTCCGAAGCCGGAACCGCGGAATGAAAAGGGTAAAGGGAAGGCGATCTTCATTGCGAACACTCAACAGCAGCCCAGTGCCCCAAAGCTAGAGGATTAACTGGAAGAGAGACGACGCTATTATAATGAGAAAATGAAGCGTCCTTATTCGTTCCCTCGGGACAAAACGAAGAGGCTCTTCGAGCTGACGATGCGCAACAGGCTTATCAATTTGCCGAATCCAAAGCGACCATCACAACCCGACGAAGTGAATAATCCCAATTATTGCCCTTACCACCAAACGGTAAGCCATCCAATCGAAGATTGCTTCATCTTTAAGGGATGATCGAGGATCAGTACCTACAAGGCAAGTTTGTGCTGTCTGAGAAGTGGAAAGTAAACCCACCACAACCGTACACTCCTAAGAAGACGGACACACCGGGGGCAACGTGCTCTTTTGTGGAGGAAGCTCCATGGGAGGCGGCTCTTTCGGCCAAAACCAAAAGGATGCTGAATGAGCTCCAGGCATGCCCGGCAATCAGGTGGAAGAATCCGCTGGAACCCCAGATCATCAAAGGGATGCTGAAGCCGCGCCCAACTCCAAAGATTGGTGGTGATAGCCAAAGTGTTCACACCCAGCCGTCGAAATCTTCGAAAAAGAAGAAGAAATCCAAAAAGCCCGTGAAGCCTGGTGACAAGCGCACGGAGCTGCAGAAACAGATCGACGCGCTGGAAGAGTATAACTAGAAGGTGCGGACTCCGATCACGCTCCATGAATTCCTCAGCCACGTCCTTGAAGACGGAGATGATCGAGAAGACTCATCAGATGGATCTGAGGTTACGTAGCAAGTTATCATGTGATCACTCACTCATTGATAGATGATGAAGAGGCTCCTTGCACCAAGAGACTACGGGCGGGTCCTGAGCCGGAACTTCTATCGCCGTCAGACGAAATGATCGACGCCTTCCTGAGTGAAATTCATCTGAAAAGTAAAGCCGATCGGGAGCGTGAGATGGCCATATTTGAAAAGGCCAAGCGTCGGCGACTGGACGAAAGAGTCGAGACACTTCCGCCGAATCAAGGGACATCTGTCACAGATAAAAATAAGTTCAAGACAAGGAAAAGGTTTGCTAAAGCCATATCAATGGGAATGAAGTTACCATCTTCCAAAGGAAACACTCTTGGTGAATCAGAGATGCATCCTAGCTACTGCTTATATCATCGGAAGATTGCGCACCCCACCGAAGAATGCGACGCTTTTAAAAGATAGTGGCAGGGATATGTTGCTCATCGGCAATATTTTAAGCGGATGAAACGCAAAACTCGTTGGGAGCGAAGAAATACAACCGAAGAGCGTGGAAGAACTACCGGCAACTGTCGCATGGTTAATGCTGGGGGATCGCAAGTTCTCACGTTCGGGAGCGACTCCGATGAAGAGGTGACTCTTGGCCCTCTCTTCAAAGAATCCACCTCTGGGAAAGAGGAAGAGCCGAAGACCTGCGAAATATCCAGCTGCGCAATCGTACACTGCCTGAAAAGAATATCAGACCCACAAACAGAAAAGATAACGGAAAAGAGAAGGTTTCTGAAGATATCACCCTAGATGACCAAGTCATGAAAGAGCTAACAGCCAAGGACCCGCCAAGGAAAAATAAGGTGGACTACAACATTCTGGCGCACTTAAGAAAGCTACCTTCACAGCTAAGCATTCTCGATGCCCTTCTGCTATCCAAAGAGGCGAGAGATTCATTGATCAAGGCGCTACAAGAGCCAGAGCAATTCCAAGCTTTCCTCGCTGAAGAGAGGATGAAAGACGAGCTGGAAGAAGTACACACAGCCGATATTACCTTCGGCGATGAAGATCTCCTCCTCGGGACGTGCGAGCACAACCGTCCCCTATATGTCTACGGATATTGTCATGATATCAAGATAGGCAAAATCTTGGTCGATAATGGGTCTTCCGTCAATCTCCTCAACGTGCGAGTGTTGAAGAAAATATGCATGGGCGTTCAACACCTCGCTCGTGATAAGATCACCATCTCCGGGTTCGACTCTCAGTCATCACGAACTCTCGGGTCTGTGATACTGACATTGCACTTCGGGTTACTTGTCACAGATATTAAATTTCACGTCATCGATGCCAAGACATGCTACAATGCTTTGCTCGGTCGGCCATGGTTACACGAGTACAACATCATCCCTTCAACACAACATCAGTGTATGAAATACTTCAAGGATGGTCTCGAGTATACCGTGACGGGAGAGTTGAACCCATTCTCCGTGAACGAAGTCCGAAAGTACGAAGATGCAAAATACTTCTTACCAGATTTTGAGGGCACAGAAAGATGTCACAAACCGGAGAACAAAACTATCACCACCATTCCGGTCTTCGGGAGTGATACTGAGGAAGAGGAAGAGGAAGAGATAATTTATTCAGGTCCACCCCAGTACAACAAGCCGGGACCGTCCGCTCCTATGTTGATCTTTGGCAGTGACTCGGAAGATGAGGTCCATGCTATATTCTCTGCTCGGCCTTCAATACAAACTATCGCTGGTGAAGATCAAAGTTTGCAAGTTGCCATGGTCCCGCCCAAACATCATAAAGAACTAGACACGCTTGATACCTACAGTGTGGAAGAGTTGCAGACGTTTTATGTCCCTCCCAGGCGAGAAGGTGAAAAGGCGACCCTATTCTACCGATCCGGGGAAACTAAAGTGGAGAGAGAAATCTGGCACGGCGCGGATTCCACACTTGACAGGCTCCAGCCCATCCGTTTGCCCAGATATTACACAGACGGGCTAAGGAGACTCTTGAGACGCCAAGGTGTACCCCTTAAGCAAACTGCGCGACAAGCACGGTTATATAACATAATCTGGAACATTCCTGGAACTCAGCGGAAATTGCCCAACGGAAGAATGGAAACGACGGGACTTGGGTATGTTCAATCCAAGAAACGGGAGTTACTACGCGACTGCTACGTCATATATGACTTTGATGAAGAAGGGGATGCTCAGTGGGAAGATGCTAACCCTGAACCAGAAAGAGCTCCCGAAGTGAAAATGCCCAGTCCATCGTTCGAAGAAAAAATGGATAAGTTTATAAGGGAAGCAGGTCAAAAGGTTCGAGATGACCATAATCGCGAAATGGCCATCTACGAGAAAGCCAGGGCGCAACGCCTTCTTCAACAGGCTGCGAAAGATGAAAGTGCCCCCCTGTCAACCCGTTGTACAAAAGGCACGACGCAGAGGCAGAAACAAACCAAAGAACGGGAAAGGCGTTCGACAACGACAAAGCGGGTCCAAGAAATCACGCGATCAGGAACCAGGCAATCCGGATTCATCTCTTATAAAGAAGATGGGTCGAGCATACTCTTTTACCCAAGACAAGACGAAGAAGATACTTGATCTTGCCATAAAACATCAACTGATCATACTCCCGGAGTCCAAGCACCCCGAGCAAGCAGGCAAAGTCTCTCATCCGGACTATTGTTCCTATCATATGGCAATAGGACATCCTATTGAAGACTGCTTCACCTTCAAGAACTGGGTCGAAGATCAATATCAGCAAGGCAGGTTCGCTTTATCCAACAGCTGGAAGGTAACCCCGCCACAGAAGCATGAACCCAAATCCATGAGGGTAGAACCAGATCAACATCGGTCTTGGAAGCGAGCTCGTACCTGCCACGTGATAACGCTATCAGAAGAAGGCCCCGACGGTATGGATAATCTCCCCTGGTGCTTTGAAAACAATGATAACGAGGTGATCTTGGAGTTTCCGCCGGCGCCGAAAGAGCTGGAAGATGGAGTACATACTACTGCAGATGATCTCAAGAAAATTGATTTGGGGACGACAAGTGATCCGCGGCCGACATTCGTCAGCGAGTTGCTGTCTGAAGAAAGGGTGGCCATATTAAAAGACGTGCTTATGCAGCATAAAGATTGCTTTGCATGAAACTATTCCGAGATGCTAGGACTAGACCCAGAGATTGCGGTGCAAAAATTGGCGATATCTCCAGATGTCAAGCCGATCAAACATGCGCCGAGAAGAATGCGGCTCAAGCTTGAGATGGGCATCAACGCCGAGGTCAAGAAGCTAATCGATTCCGGCTTCATCCAAGAGGTTCAGTATCCTGACTGGATCGCCAACATCGTCCCGGTGATGAAGAAAAATGGGACAGTGCGCATATGTGTGGACTTTCGGGATCTCAATAAAGCCTGCCCGAAAGACGACTTTCCGGTACCGGTCACCGAGTTAATGATAGACAATACGTCCACCCACGACGTTTTCTCCTTCATGGACGGCTCATCAGGATATAATCAGATAAAGATGCATCCCGAGGACCAGAAGCACACCGCTTTCCGGACCCCTTTGGGTATCTTCTGCTACAAGGTGATGCCCTTCGGTCTAAAGAACGCTGGCGCCACCTATCAGAGAGCCATGACGAAGATCTTCGATGACTTCATACATAAAATCGTCGAATGCTATATCGACGACCTCGTGGTGAAAAGCAAATCATACAAGGAACATTTAGAGCATCTGAAGATCGTGTTTCAACGCCTTCGACAATACAACTTGAAGATGAACCCTCTCAAATGCGCGTTCGGAGTTTCCTCGGGCAAGTTCCTAGGATTCATCGTCCGACACCGAGATAGATCCGTCAAAGATCAAGGCAATTATGGAGATGCCCCCGCCAAGGACTCTCAAGCTATTGCGGTCTCTCCAAGGGAAGCTCGCATATATTCGGCGATTTATAGCCAATCTCTCAGGCAAGTGCCGTCCTTACAGTCACCTGATGAAGAAGGGAACCCCATTCGTCTGGGATCATAAATGTCAAAGCGCGCTGGACGAAATCAAGCAATACCTGCAGAATCCTCCAGTGCTGGCTGCTCCGGTCAAGGGAAAGCCTATCATTCTGTATACGACAGCCCTCGAAAGTTCCTTAGGCGCATTATGGGCACAAGAGAATGACCAAGGGAAGGAGAGAGCCCTATACTATTTGAGTCGAGTTCTACTGGGGGCAGAAAGCAATTATTCTCCCATCGAAAAACACTGCCTGGCATTGATCTTCACAATAACGAAGCTCAGGCACTATGCATTGGCGCATGAAGTCCGCCTCATATCGAAGGTGGATCCTCTCAAATATTTGATGTCAAAGGCCATATTAACGGGACAGCTCGCTAAATGGGCATTGATCTTAATGGAGTTCTCGATAACTTATCAGCCTCTTAAGGCAGTGAAAGGCCAGGCCATCGCCGACTTCCTCGCCGAGCATCCAATACCTGCCGATTCTCCTTTGAATTGCGAACTGCCAGATGGGCATGCGTTTGACACGATCGGCGGTAATGACACCAGATGGGAACTTTATTTTGATGGAGCATCTTCCATGAAGAAGCGCAAGCAAAGCACCCCTATAATCAAATCAGGGCTAGGCCTTATCTTCGTAACTCCACAAGGAGGGATAATGCGCTTTGCCTTCTCCTTAACAGAGCCGAGGACGAACAATGAAGCCGAGTATGAAGCTTTGATAGCAGGTCTTTAGATCGCTATCGACATGGGGATTGAAAACCTCTTCATATACGGAGACTCCCAACTGGTTGTTTGTCAAGTAAACGACGACTACCAAACGTGCAAACCAGAGCTGGTGAAGTACGGCGAGAGGGTACAGCAATTGCTGATCCAAATACCTTCTTACGCCTTGGAAAGCATACCACGTGCGGAAAATAGCAAAGCGGATGCATTAGCCAAGCTCGCTAAAGAACTGTCTGACGAAAACCTCGATGACGTGAGGATCGTTGTTCAAAGCCGTCGAATCCTCGCACCGGCAGAAATATTTCCAGAGACATCTGAGGAAAAGGGAATGACCAAGCCAACAGCTTTACAAATAAAAGACCAAGAAAAGGTTGAGGATTGGAGAGAATTCTTTATAGACTACTTCAAATCCTGTCGAACGCCTGAAGATGCGTCCTCAAAACATCAGCTCATGAAGCGAGCCCTATCTTTCGCCTTCATCAATGATACTCTGTGTTAGTGTATATACCCTAGAGGCCATTACTGTATCATACTAGCTTGTATATTACTTGATGGAAGCTTGGGATATTCACAGTTGTATAGACAATCTTGCTCAAAATGGTAGTATGCTACTTGGTTTGTCTCTACTTTAATATGTGCATGTGTTTCTTTTAGCATATCGCTTATATACATATTAGTAGAGCCCTTAGGATCTTTGCTTGATTACCAGTGTTGTGATGGCGCTCACACTCGTGGGGGCTGGGTAATCCATAAGCACATCCTTATACAGGTCCCTAGTCGTAGGACTATCGAGACAGGGCATCGATACTCCAGAGTAGACTAGCGTATGCGCTTCTCATCCCAGCAGGGGAGACGATCTGTCCCACAGCCGTCAGTATGTCGTACTTGAGATGGTATGCGGGTGCTCGTTAGGTTACGAGTACACTGGACAGGACTCGTCGGGAACTGTTGGTTGGTATTATACCTATCGTCAGTTATCAGTTCCCAGGTGACATGAGTGCAGCTTAGTCCGCCGACTTGACACTGTCACTCCCTCGAGTGTGTTCCCACTGTACTTAGATTACTACCCTACCACGGCTCAAAGGAGTCGTGCAAACAGGTAGTAGTTGGGTGCAGTCCCGAAGCACTTGGAGGCAGTGACGGTTAGACAGGATTCGTCTCTCCCGGTATTGGGGGTTGACATCGCGCTGTGTCTAGGAGAGCCATTACACAAGTAGTCCCTGGCCAGGGCAAGCGAGATATACTGGTAGGTTTCCAGTGTTATCTCAGGGTGTTCTAGGCTTCACTCCGACACGACTTGTACCGCTATTAGGGGACTGACGTTTACCGCCCCCTAGGCCCGCCATGCGATGTATCAGACGAACAGACCGGACTGTACGGAGATTGTCACATACAGGCTCAGTAGGAGTTCGGATGGGTTTACCTCATCGGCCTTCTTATCGACATCTACCTGGGGACCGTTACGTACAGATAGTGCCGCTTGCGGTCTGTGGTTAAACCCACTGCCAGCGTAGTGTCGAGTCTTTAGAGTCCCACACAGAGAGTTTCCCTGTATTGAGCGAAACGTGTAGAGGCCGTATGGTTTTACGGCAGGGCTGCGATCACTTGCGTACACTTGTGTGCGTATGGTGTTCGGGCAGGCAATAATAGTGGGCTTTGGTTTAAGCCGGATTATAGTATTGCACAGATGGATTTGATTTGTCTTCTGTGCATTCGCATTCTACGGAATGCGGATGCGGGTGTGTATGCACAGTTTTGAGGAGCGATGAAGGAGGAGGTGCCCCATTAGGGTTTTGGCAGATGGTTCGGCCAAAACCGTAATGTGGCACACTCATTAGGGTTTTTGACAATTCGTTTGGTCAAAACCGTTATGAGCCGGAGACATTATTTACTAATCCTTTTATTGATAATTATGTTATGGCTAATTACATTGACCATTTGACCATCTTGACTTTGTTGACCGTTTGACCAAAGCTGACTAGGATCTTCTTGAAAGGTCTAAAGTATTCTTTGGTTTTCTTTTTCATTTTGTTATGATAATGGTCATGTCATTTGTAGCCATCAACTTTATCTTGATGGGATTAGTAATGATAGTGTTTTGCATTATTGCAACTATGGTTGTGTTTTCTCTTGGTTAAGCTTTTCATTTGTTGATTCTCATTCTCTCTTATAGAAAAGAAATGAGAAACATTTCCATGGTTGCTCCTCCTTCTTCCTCCTCTTGATTCTTCCTTTGATCTCATGTGTTGAGAGAAAAAGGATTCCACTTGACAAACACATCCATACATCTCCTTTACACATCCTAGGGCTTCTAGACTAGCAATCTCTTTGCCCTAGTTGCCTCGGCTCGAGGTGGAGCTCGGTGTACATCTCTCGGGTGGATCGTCTTCGACTTAAGAAGGCCGCGGAGGTGCCCAAGGTCCGGATCGACACTTGGAGCTTGGATGGACGAGCGGGACAGCAGAATGAAGACCCGAAGGACCGATTTCGTGAGGTATACTTTCTACAGCATAGTAGTTATAGCCTCTTGTAGTTTACTAGTTTCTAGTTTAGCAAAGATCCGTGCTCTAAGTCCATGTCGCCTTGCGCCAAATTATTGTTTTTCGTCGTTTCCGCCTCCCCGTAAGAACCGGGATGAGCAACGTGGACTTACACTCTGTACAAGAGGTCATTTGATTCTTTATAGTTAAGATGCCTGGGACCCGAAGAAGCAAAAAGAGTCGTCCAAGAAACTCACGACGGACTTTGCGGTTCACACCAAGCCGGGCCGAAGATGAACCCGAAGATCAAACAGATGTGTTATTATTGGCCCACAATGATCCAAGACTGCCTCGAATACGTGAAGCAGTGCCACTCGTGCCAAATTCATGGGGATTTCATCCATCAGCATCCAAATCCACTGCATCCAATGGTGGCTAGCTGGCCGTTCGAAATGTGGGGGACTGACATAATCGGCCCCATCGAACCAGCAACTTCCAGAGGACATCGATTCATTTTGGCGACAACTGATTACTTCTCCAAATGGGCAGAAGCAGTACCGCTGAGGAAAGTGAAAACGGAGAATATACTCCATTTCTTCAAGACGCACGTCATTTATCGATTCGGCACTCCGCGACGGATCATCTCCGATAACGGGCCAGCCTACAGAAGCCACAAAATCAGCCGCTTCGCACAACGGCATAACATAGACTGGAGATATTCATCAGTCTATAATCCCCGAGCTAACGGTCTAGCTGAGGCTTTCAACAAGACCTTGACGAAGATCGTGAAAAAGACCGTGTCACGAAATAAGAAGGACTGGCACGAGAGACTACATGAAGCTCTCTGGGCGTACCGAACGACGTTTAAAACAGCCACGAACACAACTCCATACGCATTGGTATTCGGTACAGAGGCGGTACTCCCCCTCGAGATAGAGCTACCCTCTCTACGAGTGGCAGTTCATTACGAGCTGACGGACGAAGAGAACGCTCACCTTCGGCTTGAGGAGCTCGATGCCCTTGATGAAACCCGGCTTATAGCGCAACAAAATCTGGAGGCTTATAAAGCAAAGATGACGCGCTCATATGAAAGATTGACCAGGCCGAGGACATTCCGTCAGGGCGAACTCGTGCTAGTGGTCAAAAGACCTATGATCCCCACTCGTGCTAAACGAGGGAAATTCGAGCCGAATTATGAAGGCCTGTATATTATAGACAAGGTCTACCAGGGTAGGGCCTATCTACTCATGGACATGCATGGTGAAAGACCTTTCAGGCCAATAAATGGTCGCTTCCTGAAGAAGTACTACGCCTGACGAGTCACGGCCTAGGTTAATGATAGATGACGAAGACTATGTCCGCTCGCTATCTTCCTAAGCCCAAACTCTATAAGTAGTAGCCGGACGACGGACCGAAACGTCCTTAAACTAACAACGAACCGAAACGTCCTTAAACTAACGACGGACCGAAACATCCATAAACTAACGACGGACCGAAACATCCATAAACTAACAACGGACCGAAACGTCCTTAAACTAACGACGGACCGAAACGTCCTTAAACTAACAACGAACCACTATGTCCTAAAACTAGCCGTTGACTGAGATGTCGATAAACTACAGTGGATTGCAGCATCCCAAAGCTGATACAGCAAAAAAAAAGAGAATAAAGAAAAGAAAAAAAAACGGTATGTCCATAAGCAAAAAGGGCACGGATGAAAACCCGAAAGGGCTCCGTGAGTAAAAACAGGGCTACTGGCGAGTCTTGTGAAAACCCGAAAGGGTGCAACCTCGTTAGAATAAAAAAAAAGAAAAAACGGTATGTCCATAAACAAAAAGGGCACGGATGAAAACCCGAAAGGGCTCTGTGAGTAAAAACAACAGGGCTACCGGCGAGTTTTGTGAAAACCCGAAAGGGCGCAATCTCGTTAAAAGACACTTGCAAGGTCCTCTTGACTTTGTAAGGAGAAACCACCTGCGTGAGATCCTTACGACTCACAAGGGAGCAACACACTTAGGGATCCCCACGATTCCTAAGGAGAAACACACTTGCGAGATCCTCACGACACGTAAAGAGTACCCTCTTATGGGACCCTCACGGCTCATAAGATTCAAAAGTGTTAAGCTATAGGGATCTGAATCTGTTCTTAAGCAGCCCCCACAACCTCCAATACTGCCTTACAAGCGGCTCAATGCTGACCCTTGTATACAATCCACGGGCGCGAATAAATATTTCCCTAACGAAGTCCCATCCGTAACTAGGGATATGTCTATATGGTGAACAACCCTTGTAAGTCCTCTCGATTTATAAGGAGAAAACCCTCTTGTAAGATCCGTACGGCTTATATGAGAACATACACTTAGGATTCCTCACGACTCCTAAGGAGAAAACGCACCTACGAGATCCTCACGACTTGTAGGGAGAAATACCTTCATGAGACCCTTACGGCTCATGAAGTCAAAAGCCTTAGTCGACAGGATCCTAACCCTGTTTACTAAGCCACCTTTGTTCGACATCAACAGAGGCAAATGATGATTCGCTCCTGGCAATATCCCAGTAGTAGCGGTGCTGATGCCGAAATCGGTGTCTAATTCCGAGCTTGCAGCGAAAAGCCAACAAGCCACACATGCATACGAAATAGCTGAAATGATAGGGCAACTTGCAACAAAATCAGCAAGTAAAAATATATGCATGCAAAATAGCCGAAATGATTGGGCAACTCGCAATAAAAAGCAGTGAGTAAAAATTAAAAAAATAGCCGAAATGATTGGGCACCGCGAAAAATAGCCGAAATGATTGGGCAATCGCGACCTTCGCGATATAAAAGCTGAAATGATAGAGTATCGCGGAAAGAAATAAAAAAAATGAATGAAATTTATGCCCTACAGGTGATATCATGTCAATCACTGTATACAATCCAGGGGCGCAAACAAAGAGGGAATCACACCCTTCCTCCCCAAGCTTCATCAGAAGGAGAGGCCAAATCTCAATGGTTCATAGACAGCCTAGAGATCATCTCAACATTCGTCTTATTACAACGGATACAACATCAAGCAAAGCGGAACAGTGGCAACTCCCAGTTCCATGACTCGGTGGTGTACAGATGACCGAGAGTCAAACTCCGACTCCCTGAAATGCGGATAAAGTCTACCCTTCCTGGTCACGTGGAACGCGGATAATGTCAACTCTGACCCCGTGTGAAGCATCCAGAGCAAAATTCCTGGCTACGTGGAACGCGGATTATGTCACTCCTGACCCCGTAGGAAACGTCCAGAGCGGATCCTGGTCCTCACAGAGCACGGTAATGACTCCGTGTGAAGCATCCAGAGCGGAGCCTGGTCCTCGCCGAATACGGCAGTGAACCCGTGGGAAGCATCCAGAGCAAATTCCTGGCTATGTGGAACGCAGATCATGTCACTCCTGACCCTGTGGGAAACGTCCAGAGCGGATCCTGGTCCTCGCAGAGCACGGCAATGACCCCGTGTGAAGCATCCAGAGCGGAGCCTGGTCCTCTCCGAACACGGCAGTGAACCCGTGGGAAGCATCCAGAGCAAAATTCCTGGCTACGTGGAACGCGGATTATGTCACTCCTGACCCCGTGGGAAACGTCCAGAGCGGATCCTGTTCCTCGCAGAGCACGGCAATGACCCCGTATGAAGCATCCAGAGCGGAGCCTGGTCCTCGCCGAACACGGCAGTGAACCCGTGGGAAGCATCCAGAACAAAATTCCTGGCTACATGGAACGCGGATTATGTCACTCCTGACCCCGTGGAAAACGTCCAGAGCGGATCCTGGTCCTCGCAGAGCGCGGCAATGACCCTGTGTGAAGCATCCAGAGCGGAGCCTGGTCCTTGCCGAACACGGCAGTGAACCCGTGGGAAGCACCCCGAGCAAAAATTGGACTGTGAGGTCCTTAAACTCACGGACTATGATATCCTTAACCTCGACCGTGATGTCTTAAAACTAACATTGGACTGTGAGGTCCTTAAACTCATGGACTATGATGTCCTTAACCTCGACCGTAATGTCTTTAAACTAACATCGGACTGTGGGGTCCTTAAACCCATGGACTATGATGTCCTTAACCTCGACTGTGATGTCTTAAAACTAACATTGGACTGTGAGGTCCTTAAAACTCATGGACTATGATGTCCTTAACCTCGACCGTGATATCTTAAAACTAAACAACGGACTGTGGAGTCCTTAAATCCACGAACTATGATGTCCTTAACCTCGACCGTGATGTCTTAAAACTAAACAACGGACTGTGGAGTCCTTAAATCCACGGACTATGATGTCCTTAACCTCGATCGCGGGGTCTTTAAACTACGGTATCCTGGAAAACGTCCAGAACGGATTCTGGTCCTCGCAGAACACAGCAGTGAACCCATGGGAAGCATCCAGAGCAACTCCCGACTCCGTGAAATGCGGATAAGGACAACTTCATCCATCACTTACGGGTCCTCACGATTCGTAAGGAAGTAAATTCTCTTATGATATCCTTACGACTTTCAAGAGAAAACATATTTAGGAATCCTCACGATTCCTAAGGGGAAAATACACCTATGAGATCCTCACGACTCCTAGGGAGAAAAGTCTTTATGAGACCCTCACGGCTCATAAAGTTGAAAAGCCTCAGGCAGCAGATCTGAACCTGCTTCCTAAGCCATCGTGATACCTCTCGAAGAATTCAAGACAGAATGCTCTCTATCAACTACAGGCTACGCTTACTAAAGTAACATGCCGGTAACAAAGAAAAGAGAAGAAAGCAAGAGATGACACAAAATAGTATGAAAGAAATGTATCTTTTATTCATAAATTCAATTGGGTACAAAATACATCATATGGAAGAATAAAGATGGATACATGTTATTCAAAATTTACAAATTGGTACAAGAAAAACTATTGGGAAGGAAGCGTTTTCAATAAGCCAATCAGTTGCTCGCGCACTCCCCTCAGCCCTTTTTCGCGGTCAGCTGCCGCGACCAACTCCGCTTCAACTTGAGCCCGTTGCTGCAAGTAAGATGAAAGTTGCTCGTCAATGACCCGCTGATATTCCCCACGACTCTGCACATCCCGCTCGACGATGTCAAGCTTCTGCCTCAGTGATAACCCGTCAGAGATGCATCGCAAAAGGATTTCAAAGATAGCTTTCAACTGTGCAGCATTTGCATTAACCTGAGCGTGCAGCCGGGCAGATTCGCTCGAAGTCTCTTCGCACTCCTTACGCTTTAAGGTTGCCTCTTCTTCAAGGTGGTGGAAGTAGGGAGTGCTCTGCTCGACCCATGCAGCTCGTTGAGAATTCACAGCCAAGACATCGGGAGCAGGACATCCGACCTCGAGTTCATGCAGGCAAGCCTCGATTTTCCTATAGTGATTAACCCAAGACTCAACGACGCCCTCACTATGAAAGTTCATGAGCATCGCTAGCATATGATTAACCTCAGCAGCAAAATCTGCAGCAAGGGCAGGAGTCTCCGCGTCAAGTTCCTCTAGGTGATCGCTCAACATGCGCAGACTATTCACAGCGCCCTTTGAAGATAGACGTCTGGAAAAGGGACCCGCTGGCATTATGATTCTGGACTCGAATGGAGCTAAAGTCGGTGTCACTGCTGCAAAATAAATCATATTCAAATAAAGGTCCAAGAAATAGATAAGCTACATGAACAATAGGGTTTACTATACCAGCTGCGGCAGAAGGCAAGGCTGGGAGTATCGGTGGCGCAACTGTTCTTTCGTTTCCTCCTTCAATCTATAATGCTGCAGTCAAGACGAAGAAGAATTAGAAACGATTCGGCCGCTCGTGAAATAAAAGACATTAGCCAAAGACTGCACTCACCAGCGCCACTAGATGGGCAATATACGACTGGAAGGAGAAATGCGGATGCAGCACCCGATACAGGTGATCAAAAAGAACTCCTGCAAGGATGTAGTAATGCGATGTCAGTACATGGAGTATATTGCCTACAATGAAACCGATGGGTCATAAGTCCGTACCTTCCAGCATTTAGGAGGACACGAGAGAAGGCAAAGGGGCGGCCGCCGTCAAAGCAACAACTGGTGATGTTGCCTTGGGTGGCACGACATCAGCACTAGCCGCACCTGTATTAAAAACAAGATAAACCCTGTCAGGAAAAGTTGCAGAATAAAAAGAAGGGCAGTAACTTAAAATTTACCTGATGAATCGCCAGCCGGAACCGTGACGAGGGCGTCACTTGATACAACTACAATGTCTCCCCCCTCCATCGGGGTGGTCTCACCTCCCGTCGCCTCGTCCCCTGACTCCACGGGAGCCGTCGTCACACTTGCGACGCCGGGAGACGACAAAGAACTGTAGGCAGGGAGAGCGATGATCGGAGCAGTGCCCGACTCTTGAGAGAGAGCGGCCATCTCAGGCCCAGCTATTGTACCCGTTTCGCTCGCCACCACCTCGGGCTCGGCAGTGGTGGCTATCTCGGGCATAGCGATCGTGACTATCTCGTCAGCCACTACCTCAGGCCCATCAATTGCAGCCACATCGCCTATCGCCGTCCCGGGTTCGGGAATAACAGCCACCTCCTCCACCGCTCCCTTAGGCTCAGCGGTCGCTGCCACCTCTTCAGGAAGACTCGGCTCTACAAAGATAAGATATATGAGAACTGATGGTTTAAAACTTTGACAACGGAGTCTCAAGGCGCATTACCTGGAGTTGATTTGCCGTTTGCTTCCCGAGCCGCGCGTGCCGCCCGTCTGTGAGCAGTAGACAGGGCAACCGAGAACTCCTCTGAAGGAGTAGTAGCAGGGGTAACGGCGTTTGAACCTGCTCCCACAGCTAAAGCAGCACTACGCTCCCTTGCTGCGCGCCTCAGGCGTTTCCTTTCCTCCCGAGCCGTCAAAACAGACCTTTTAGAAGTCTCCTTCAACAGGACGTCGCCATCCGCATTCAGGATTACCTCTAGAGCCGTCAAGGCTTCCGTCATCGGTTTTTTAAGTAAGGCCTCTTGTGGCAGTGCCGAAGAGGCCGGGACTTCGATAGCTGGCCAGGGGAGAATTTCCGCATCGGCTTGCGGGATAGGCATTGTGGTCCCTGCGATAAGACAAAGAAATGGTCAGATTACTTATAAGAAACGGAAGCAGAAACATGGCGAACCGAAATGTACCAAGGCCTAAGGATACTCGAAGTCGTTCCTCTTCCTCAAAAGTCTTGAGAGAAGCAGCGAGAGCTTCTTCTGTAGAAATGCCTATTGAAGAAGGAAAAGCGTTAGTCAAAAAACAATGATAGAAGTATGATGCAATGGCGAAAAATACAACTAATGACTACCTGATCGCGCGAGGTTAGCCAACCCCTCTTCCCGTCTCGCCAATCGCTCAGAAGCTGCAATGGCAGCCGCCAGATCAGTGTCGTCTGGTGGCATAAATAGGCCGTCGTTGGTCCCGTACTCACTCAAGCCCTCGCTATAAGGAGCATGAGGCTCCTGGCCAAGTACCACGTCAAGAGAAAAGAGCGACTTTTTCTTCTTCTGTGAGCGAGCTCCGGTCGCAGCCAGCACCAGCTTGCATTTCGTGGGCACTTTGGGACGGCGAGTCCCAATATCCGAGCCCACGCCAGATTCGGGTGAAGCTACGGTTACCGTCTCCATAGGAGCATGGGGCACCGATGGCACGTCCACCGTCTCCACAGGATCACGGGGCAATCCACGCGTGGGGCTTAGCACACGTGGAGGCTCAACTGCAACAGCCTCTCTTAGCGGAGGGGGCACGGTGATCCGTCGCCTTAAAGGGACGTTGTGATCGCTGGCAGGGGGCGCACTCTTGCGATCGAGCAACAGCCGCCTCTCTTCTCTGATGACAGCACCCATCGCGTGCTTATACCAGGCCTTGTATACGTTAAGGGCCCTCAGAATGCAACTCGGCTCGCTAATAAAGAAGTGGGAGCCCGTATTTAAGCGCATAAAATGATGCAGCGCACCCCGTATTCCCTCTCTGGTGGCAGAAGGTTCTTCCAAAAACGCCTCCAATGGGACCCCCTGGTTATAACTTAGCTGTTGGGCAAAATGATGGGGGTTGTATCTCATAAAAAGGGACGCATCATTTTGCCTGAATACACGGAAGCCCGGCCTAATGGAGTATAGATGTAGAATCTCTCGGGCTTTCAATACGGAGGCCCTTTCCTTAAAAGTGTCGCGCAGTGCCAGCACCGTCTTGGAGGTTTCCTGGTGTTATTTATATGTATGCCCTAGAGGCCATTACTGTACATACGATGTATATTGTAATGGATGCTTGGACATATATAGGGAGGACTTTCTTGCTCGACATGATAGTATGCTATCTGGTTGTACTTTATCTTAACATGTACTCTGATTGTCTCTATATTACATGTTGATAAAGCCCTTAGGATATGTACTCGACTACTGGGACTATGATGAGATCATACTAGTGGGGCTACGGTAGTCGACGAGTACATCCTATAACTGTTCCTAGTCGAGGGTGTATCGAGACAGGGCATCGATACACCAGAGTAGACTAGCGTATACGCATCTTGACCCACATGATGGGCGATGGATGATTCCATATCCATCGGTGTTTGACATCAAGGATGGTGTACGGGTGCTCAGTAGAGACTGGGTACACTAGACGGACTCGCCGAGAAGTTCCAGATGGTATTATACCTCACGTCAGATGGCAGTTCTCCGGTGACACTGGTACAAAGTAGTCTGTTGACCCGAGATCGTCATAGAGTCTTGTGTGATTCCCACTGTGCTTTGATTTCCATCATACCACGTCCAAGAGGGCGTGCAAAAAGATGGCTTTTGGGTACAGTCCCGAATCACATGGAGGCAATGAGCGATAGGAGGGGATTCGTCTCTCCCGGTATAAGGAGTTGATGTTGTGCTGTGTTCGATTGGCTATAACCGGAAATCCCTGGCCAGGGTTGCTGAGATTTACTGGTAAGTGTTATCAGTAGTTTCTCGAACTGTTATAGACCTCATATCGACACGACTTATCGAGCTACTGGGGTCTGACGTTTACCACCCCTAGGCGAGATATGCGACATATCAGACGACGAGACCGGACTGTACGGGAGTGTTACTGTTTGGATTCACAGGAGAAGTTACAGGCTTGCTTGTTGATCTTCTGAGTGCTCGATACCTGGGTAGCTGTTACGTTTAGCTGACCGCTTGCAGCTTGTGGGTGTTTGATATGATCATCACCTATTGCCGGCGTATTGACGATTCTTTAGAGTCCTACACAGAGGTTTCTTGGCTCAGGCAAAACGGAGTAGGGGCACGTATGTGATATGTGCGGGACTGAGGATAATGCGATATGAGATACCGTATTTTATTCTCGCGATATTTGATATCAGCCGGGTCATCGGATCAAGTGTTGATTCGATGAATCGGTACGGATAAATATTAGTCGGTTATATGCGATATAGCCGGATTGTCGGATCAAGTGTTGATTCGATAATTTAATGTATAATAATATATATGATATATTAAATTACATTAACTAATATTTGCTCACTAAAAGATTATTTTTCTCACTCGGGTAATACATTGATATATGTTAAATGTATTATTTTATTTTGTTACGATAAATATTATATATGTGATATATAATATTGTAACATGTTATGATAACTAATGCAACATGTTTAGTGGAGTTTAAACATGATTAGGGTTTGGATTAGGGTTAACACTTCTAGTTGATTCTAGAAGCTTTTCTTTTGTCATGATAAAGATTTTTGTGTAGATTTTATCTATGACTCATACTTAACCCAACCCAAACCCTAGCCCTTGGTTAATTCTCTATAATGGTTTAGTCAACCATGGTTGCATTATTCATCATATTATTCTTTTCATTATTCATCACAAAAGGATGCTTATCATATTGTTCATCTTCTTCCTTCTTCTTCTTTGCTTACAAAGCTTTCTTGCTTTGATATTTGTGATGAAAATATGTGAGAAAAAGATAAATAAAGAGAGCAAAAATCCTACTTCATCATCCTCATCTTCCCTTGCCCTTTAGATGAGAGTGTTTACTCAATTTTAGTGAGTGTTAGCTTATGTTAATGAAACTTCAAGGTAGATCATCTTTGTATCGAAGATCGAAAGCAAAGGTTGCATCATTCTCTTCGTGAATCCTCTCGAGAGTCCAGAACACGATGATCGCAGCGAAGGGACCTCAACACGGAGCATATGAAGTGAAGGACCGGATCTACAAAGGTTGTAATCCCTCTCACTTAGTGTTAAAGTGTTTAGCATGCTTGTTTTCGCCTAATCTCTAGTTTAAAGATCCGGCTTCGGGTTGTTCGGCACGGCTAATTTTTAAATCGGGCATGGTTGATGCCTCGTAGAGCCTTGTGCGCGTGCCTAGCAACCCTAAAGTGGTATCAGAGCCAAGCTAGAGCTTTAGACGAAGTCTAGACGAAGTTTAAAGTCCGATCGAACGCCGAAACCCCGACACGGAACCCTCTCTGTACATTTTTCAAATATGTGGTTTTTTCTGAATTAAAAATGCTCAGAAAAACAAGCAGGCAAAACTAAGAATTACTGTGAAGTACGGTCCCCTAAGTCGACTATTTGACGGCGGAACCGCGGCGAAACCATGGGTTTTGCGGCGGTTCCGCGGCCAAAATTTGGACTTAGTCCCTGAAATTTCATGTAATTATTATTAGGCCCTTTCTTGTAATTTTTTCTGGGAATATTTTAATTCCACTCAAGTGTTGAGTTTTCAAGGGTTGTATTGGGGAATCGTTGATTCGATCGGATAATTTAACTTTGTTTAGTTTGTCCGGATAATTTTAGAAACTGTTAAAAAGTTCGGGCGGATATCAATAACTCACTTTTTCCCCTGTCGGAAAATTTTTCAAAAGTTGGATTTTTCCTCGATGTTTAAGAACGTTCTAAGTCGTGCAAGTAACGCGGTGGACCCTCTAGAAGACAACAAACCTTAACTCGATTATGTGACCGTCTTGAACTGCTTCTGAACCTTAGGGTTTGTGGCAGTACGGCGTGCCACATGTGAGGCGTTGGCTTGACCCTTCTACGGCTGGACCATTGGTACTGTGGCATGTGATGGATGTTTTTAAACTGATTTCAAGTGTTGAGATATATTGGGGAAATCTTGGGTGTTTGATTATTCGATCGGAAAGTTTAACATTGTCTATTTATCTGGAATGTGATACAATAATTGGAATTCACAAGTAGTTATGAGATAACTAATATGAATGTTATAGACATAGCAGTTTAGTCTCAGATGATCGGTTGCCACGGAATTTTGATATGATCAAAAGTCCGTCGCAATCACGTAGCGTACGCGGATACTCGTCGGGTAAACTTAATAGACAGCCACGCCCCAAAGCCCCGACCAAGTGACTGTAGGAGAACCCCGTCGTCGAAAGCATCCGTTCGGGTGCTCGTGGCAGCGGTGTTCCGCCTTAGTGCACTTTGTCGACGGCATCGGGGGTGCGGCCGTCTACTAAAGTTTACGACGAGCATGCGATCAGGACGTCGGGAATCTTGTTGAATTGCCCGACTTGATATTGAAAAGTGTTTTCGATAATGAGACTAAAATGCGGGGTATATAATTGTTAGGCATGAGATGTCTAAGGAATTCATTTAGTTAGGCATGCGATGTCTAAGGAGGTTGCGGATTCCAACTGTTATAGTTTTACACTTTCTTTTCTTTGACCGTAAGCATAGTATGTGGTGTATCGCCGGCTTCGTTGCTATACATCAACGACAATCGGGATACGCATACTTTCTTACAGTGATGATATGGGATATTATGTGTTGCTGTGATATGTTATATTGGATCGTCGCGTTTTGAATAGCCGGGTTTTTTTTTGTGAGATGAGAGTTTTTTCTTTTTCATTCATGTAAAAACTTGTATGTAATATTTTTTTATTGGGGCACTTCCAGGTTGCGGAAGATGTCACTGTTGATGTATATTATTTACTTTTCCGCATTAGGTAGACCCAAGGCGGGGAGCACAAGTAACCGGGTTCTAGGGTCCAGTGGGAGACCATCTCGAGGAGTCGAGACCGGGTCTCCTAACCCTAGAATTGGCAGTGTTACTTTCCGCTCTCGTAGGATTCTAGGGATGTGGGTTTGGCTATTCATCGCGACCGTGGAATCCGTGTTTTATACAGGCTCGTATTGAAAACACGGACGTCCTAGTATATCCAATATTTCATATATGTTCTTCTGCTGCAATGTTCTGTGATGAGATCATATTACTGCCTGTGACGAATGTTTATATTATATATATGAGATATATGTTATATTGCAGATTTCGTTTCAAAAGTGATGCTTGTGAAGCATAATAAAATGGGACTTCATTAATGAGATTAATGAAAGAAAAGAAACCTATGATGTTGTGGAATCGAATTTCTTAAAAGCAGGTAGCTACAGTTCTTGCTTTGCATCGCGGTGTTCCTTGTAGAACATCCTGCACCTTATTCGATAAGGAAAGGACCGAGATCTCTTCACCGGGAGTGACTCCTTTAGCAATAACTGGCAGATGCTACAACTCTCGGTTTATCTTTTGATTGCTTCTATAGTTTCTGCTTTGCACAGTGATATATATGATATATCCCGCACCTCATTCGACGAGGAAAGGGCCGACGATCCCTTCACCGGGAGTGACCCCTTTAGCAAAACTAGAAAAGCCTCAAAAACACTCCATTTAAAATCACTCGATTCTACAACGATATCAAGTTCATTACGCAAAGGGATTTCTTAAAAACCTGTCGTAGCCCTCCGTCATTTCAGATAAGTACTAGTTAGTATTCGTGCTGCGGTAGTTTGGCCTTCGTCAAGGCGTAGTGTACGGTAGCTAACTAGTGCTTGTCTGCTAGCATACGATGCGATTGGATTAGGGTATTCGTACGGTGTAGTTTGGCCTTCGTCAAGGGTCGTGCAGGTGGGTTTAATTCAATCAAGAAATGAACGGGTTGAACTTGACTAGCGGACTATGGGTAGTTTGGCCTTCGTCAAGGTCATAGGACGCTAGGGGTAAAATATTATTGGGAATTTCAAGTGTTGAAATTTGCAATGAGATTGCATACCTTATATGAGATAGTTGGATCCCGATACCCGCTGTGAGTAAGAGTTACTCCTGGGAGAATTTTACATATTACAATTAGCCGATCAAGTAGGTGTCTAGAAAGGTGTTAACGGGGTTACGCCCCTGGGAAACCGAGGTTTACTTTAATTAGGTTCGTGCGAAAGCACGGGGGACCTCCCTCAAAGTACCGACACTGGCCTGGCTGAAAGATTTGCGAACTTGTAGCGTGTAATTAATCCCGGCTAGTCTTTCCTTTTAGGGTTTGAAGGAAGATTTGACTAAAACAGTGGGAGACATCCTGACTAGATATATTAGATAACCAATCTAATCTTGCAAGACCATACGCTGAGTGTTTTCTTCTCTCTCCCTCCAGGTAGCGACCATATCACGCCTTAATCAAGATAATAAAACGGATATATTGACCGAACCCGCTTTTTATACTGAGCTGGGGAACGTTGGTCCCGCTCCAACTTATAATTGTTATAAGACAGAGCATGAAATTAGGGAATACCAGATTTCCCGTGCCGCCCAAACGAAGAAAGTGCATGCTGATGCATCTTTTTCGGGTGTGTTCATTACAAAGAACTGTTTCTCAGTATTCTTTACGTCCTAGGTATAAGATACCAGATCAGGATCCCGTATATGTAATCTGTTACATGGGCTACAGAAAGGTAGAGAACTGAGAACGGGTGATAAGTTTCATGAGACAGAAAATGGTGCAAGTGTTGCAGCCAAGTCTGTTGGTCACTATCACCCTGTATTACCAGAATACATTGATTCTGAACGAATGTTATTAGATACCGAACCTAATATACAAAATCATATCAGTCTCTTTATTAGTAAAGAAAGGATATAATTTTGTATTGTTGGATAATGTTTTGAACATTTCCTATATCAATAGTTGATCGGTTCAGGCACGTTATCTAAAAGCATTGACATTCTAAATCAAACCACAGTTCTTAGTATATAGAACACACACAAGAGGAAGAGTTCAGAAATGAACGAATCCTTCTTGAGGTATTGTAGACTAGGTCATGTCAATGCGACCCGACTAGCTAAGTTACATTGAGATGCACATTTAAATTTGTTTGAATTTACATCTTGTGAAACTTGCCAGTCATGTCACAAAGATAAGATGACCATAGCTCTGTTTATTGGAAACAGAGAAAGAGTTAGTGAACTCTTGGGATTGATACATGATGATGTATGAAAGTCCCATGTCTACACATGCCAAGACCGGTTCTTTTTACTTCATTACGTTCTCTGATAATCTCTCAAGATTCAGACATGTGTTCCTGTTGAAACATAAGTCCGAAGCTTTTGAGATATTCATAGAATATAAGTTAGAAGTAGAGAACCAAAATACAGGTATAAGTATTATGTCCTTTGATGAGATCAAAGAGGAGAATACTTGAGCACGGAATTCCTGGACTATTCTAAAGGAGAATGAGATTCTCTCTCAGCATTACTCCTCCATATACACCATAGCACGATGGTATATCGGGGCGGAGCAATAACACCTTATGTGATATGGTGTGCTCTATGATGAGTACTACTGAGTTTCCTATTTCCTTTTGGGAGTTATGCACTTGAGAAACTGCATACCTATTGAATAGGGTTCAAATCAAATCAGTTGCCTACCACTTCATATGTGATATGGAAAGGGAAGAGCCCATATCTTAAGTTGGTTAAGATTTGGGGTTGCCCGGCCTATGTCTAAAAGCAAAATCCGGACAAGCTCGAGGCAAGGTCTGTTATGTAGAACTGGAATGGTTCCAGCTATACAAACTGCAGCTGATGATTTGGTAGAACCAAAGGATTCAATAGTTTCCAACGAACCCCAGTCTCTCCGCCGATCTAGCAGGGTTCCTCACCTACCTGAGAGATACTTCGGTTTCTCTATGACAGTGGGAGCGAGGATTGCATCATGAGATGATGACCCAACTAGTTTCGAGCAGGCTATCAGGAGTAGGACTCTGTAAAAATGGCTGGATGCTTATCGATCTGAGATGGAATCCTTATACACCAACAAAGTATGGACTTTGGTTGCTTTATCTGAAGGGTTAAATCCCCATCAGGAGCGAGTATATATTGAGAAGATTACTTGGTATACATGGAAAAGTTGAGACTTTCAAAGCTATGCTTAAGTCCATCCAGATCCTACTTGCCACGGCTACATACCATGACTACGATATCTGGTGGTTAGGTGTCATGAATGCTTTTCTAAATGATGTTTTAGAAGAGAACGTCTATAAGTACACAGCCAGAGGGCTTCGTAGACAGCGGGAGCAGCGGAAACGTGTACAAGATGTTTTATATGATAAAACAGGCATCGCGGAGTTGGAACATCTGTTTTGATGTGGTAGTCAAAGAGTTTGACTTCATCAAAATGGTAGATGAACCTTGTATATACAAAAAGGTAGTAGGGAGTATGGTGGTGATCCTCGTAGAGTACGTGGATGACATACTCTTGATAGGGAAGGAGTTTCCTATGCTACGCTCGGTCAATCTCCGCTTATCACAAGGATTCTCCATATAGGATCAAGGTGATACCTTCTAAATCCTAGGTTTTGGATCTATGAGATAAATCTAATTGGATGTTAGGATTCTCACTAGTTGTAGTGAGATGGTATCAATTGATCCTTGGGAGAATCACTGGAAAGGTTCCAGGGTGATAAGGACGACTGAATGTCAGTCGCAGGCATTGTCTATACCCTCAGTGGAAGGACGGTATGTTGGAAGAGTTCCAAGCTAGATACCGTGGCATACTAGACGATTAAAGGCAAGATACATCGTTACCAAGGATGCTACCAAAGAGCCAGTCTGGATATATATAAGTTCATGAGATGAACTTCGTTCCTACCATTGTGTGACAATGGAGTTGTGGCTTTAGCCAAGGAACTACCATCCCATCAGAAATCCAGATATAATTCTTAGGAAGTATCACCTGATCATGGAGATGGTTGATCTCCAGGGAGATCGAGGTTAGGAGAATAGACACAGAGGAAAACAGCGCGGATCCACTCACAAAGGCCTTTTTCCCAGTAGAGACTTTTATGGGATGGTTGAGTATGAGATACTTCAACCACAGCTAATTGTTGGGTATGTGATACCACAACAGATGGCCCTAGTGCAAGTGGGAGATTGTTAGTTATATGTATGCCCTAGAGGCCATTACTGTACATACGATGTATATTGTAATGGATGCTTGGACATATATAGGGAGGACTTTCTTGCTCGACATGATAGTATGCTATCTGGTTGTACTTTATCTTAACATGTACTCTGATTGTCTCTATATTACATGTTGATAAAGCCCTTAGGATATGTACTCGACTACTGGGACTATGATGAGATCATACTAGTGGGGCTACGGTAGTCGACGAGTACATCCTATAACTGTTCCTAGTCGAGGGTGTATCGAGACAGGGCATCGATACACCAGAGTAGACTAGCGTATACGCATCTTGACCCACATGATGGGCGATGGATGATTCCATATCCATCGGTGTTTGACATCAAGGATGGTGTACGGGTGCTCAGTAGAGACTGGGTACACTGGACAGACTCGCCGAGAACTCCCAGATGGTATTATACCTCACGTCAGATGGCAGTTCTCCGGTGACACTGGTACAGAGTAGTCTGTTGACCCGAGATCGTCATAGAGTCTTGTGTGATTCCCACTGTGCTTTGATTTCCATCATACCACGTCCAAGAGGGCGTGCAAAAAGGTGGCTTTTGGGTACAGTCCCGAATCACATGGAGGCAATGAGCGATAGGAGGGGATTCGTCTCTCCCGGTATAAGGAGTTGATGTTGTGCTGTGTTCGATTGGCTATAACTGGAAATCCCTGGCCAGGGTTGCTGAGATTTACTGGTAAGTGTTATCAGTAGTTTCTCGAACTGTTATAGACCTCATATCGACATGACTTATCGAGCTACTGGGGTCTGATGTTTACCACCCCTAGGCGAGATATGCGACATATCAGACGACGAGACCGGACTGTACGGGAGTGTTACTGTTTGGATTCACAGGAGAAGTTACAGGCTTGCTTGTTGATCTTCTGAGTGCTCGATACCTGGGTAGCTGTTACGTTTAGCTGACCGCTTGCAGCTTGTGGGTGTTTGATATGATCATCACCTACTGCCGGCGTATTGACGATTCTTTAGAGTCCTACACAGAGGTTTCTTGGCTCAGGCAAAACGGAGTAGGGGCACGTATGTGATATGTGCGGGACCGAGGATAATGCGATATGAGATACCGTATTCTATTCTCACGATATTTGATATCAGCCGGGTCATCGGATCAAGTGTTGATTCGATGAATTGGTACGGATAAATATTAGTCGGTTATATGCGATATAGCCGGATTGTCGGCTCAAGTGTTGATTCGATAATTTAATGTATAATAGTATATATGATATATTAAATTACATTAACTAATATTTTCTCACTAAAAGATTATTTTTCTCACTCGGGTAATACATTGATATATATGCGATATATGTTAAATGTATTATTTTATTTTGTTACGATAAATATTATATATGTGATATATAATATTGTAACATGATATGATAACTAATGCAACATGTTTAGTGGAGTTTAAACATGATTAGGGTTTGGATTAGGGTTAATACTTCTAGTTGATTCTAGAAGCTTTTCTTTTGTCATGATAAAGATATTTGTGTAGATTTTTATCTATGACTCATACTTAACCCAATCCAAACCCTAGCCCTTGGTTAATTCTCTACAATGGTTTAGTCAACCATGGTTGCATTATTCATCATATTATTCTTTTCATTATTCATCACAAAAGGATGCTTATCATATTGTTCATCTTCTTCCTTCTTCTTCTTTGCTTACAAAGCTTTCTTGCTTTGATATTTGTGATGAAAATATGTGAGAAAAAGATAAATAAAGAGAGCAAAAATCCTACTTCATCATCCTCATCTTCCCTTGCCCTTTAGATGAGAGTGTTCACTCAATTTTAGTGAGTGTTAGCTTGTGTTAATGAAACTTCAAGGTAGATCATCTTTGTATCGAAGATCGGAAGCAAAGGTTACATCATTCTCTTCGTGAAGCCTCTCGAGAGTCCAGAACACGATGATCGCAGCGAAGGGACCTCAACATGGAGCATATGAAGTGAAGGACCGGATCTACAAAGGTTGTAATCCCTCTCACTTAGTGTTAAAGTGTTTAGCATGCTTGTTTTTGCCTAATCTCTAGTTTAAAGATCCGGCTTCGGGTTGTTCGGCACGGCTAATTTTTAAATCGGGCATGGTTGATTCCTCGTAGAACCTTGTGCGCGTGCCTAGCAACCCTACACCTGGCCGATCGTCAGGACTTTGTCCGTAAAAGACATACCAGCTCTGATCGTGCACAGATGAAAAAGCAACCCCCTAGCCTTCCGTTGAGACGGATTCACGATGGAAGCGTCAACCAGCCGCATAATTTTGGGAAATTTGCACTTCCCGAAAAATGAGGGTCTTTTATGAGTACCAAACACCCCGAGCACGTGCATTTCCATCCACGAAGTAAAGTAGTGCATCGGGAAGTTGGCAGCTTGTACCCCCGGTTTAGTTGTATCCGCCGCCACGCTAAGACCATGGTACAGGTGGGCCAGCCCGGCAATCTCGATGACCACTTGTATGCCAGCCACCATTCGATGTGCTGGGTAGAAGACGGACGGCCTCATATAGCGAGGGTGCATGGGGAGCGCGAACCAGCACAACCACAGCCCCAGAAACCCGAGGAAGAAAGTCTCCTCGTCGATGCTCGGAGCGGCGATTTCTGACAGAGGGATGGTCGCGGCATCGGGGAGATAAAAGCCCTTCTGATCATCTTCTAATACTGGTCGACGGTCCAAGCTAAAGCCAAAGGGATCATCGAGCTTGGCAAATTTTTCACCTCGTTGCGATAGAATCTTCGGTCGAAGGAACCGGGCAATGAAGTCTGCAAAACTGACCCCCTGGCCTCCGGACTCCAAGAAAAGACTCTCGTACATATTCAGCACCTTTATCAGACTAGGAAACTGGTGCTGGATGGCATTCTCCGGTGTTAGGCCCATCACCACTGGCTTGGTAGCGAAAACATATTCGTCCGGAGGAAGCAGCTCCTCGTAGTGTTTCCTCCTGATCGGCAAACCGGAAATCTCAGCGAATTCTTCTAAGGATGGAGACTTCTCTGTCCAGTAGAAGAAAGGTGTGGGTTGGGATGTTCCACTGCTCCAAGAACGCCTTAATCTACCATGTCGGAGGAGCAGAATATTGGAACATCGAGGCATAAACCGCAGGGTATAGACCGATCTTCAGCAAGTGCATCTTCTTCGCTGACAAAATATACCTGGCCCACTGCAAATACCCGGCCGAATGTCGGGGGGTCAACCCGATGTTGTAGGGTTGTCCCTAAGGGCGCGACTCGCCCTGGCATATGCGCCGCCCCAAAGTATCTAAAACCGTCGGCAGCTGCATGGGTATGGCGGCAATCGAAGGTTGAAGAAGACCCTCCGAAGTCCAATTGACAACCTCCACGGCATACACCGGGGGTGCATCTGCATATAAAATCGATGAGATCGGCTCCGACGCCGTCACACAGGAGAAGCTTTGACGACCTTTGATGATCCGGTCATACCACCTACCCCATAAGTGAAGGTTTTTGTGTTCCGGGTCATAGTCTCTGATAAGCGCGAGAACCTCCCGGTCCACTGGTGCCTCAGGGAATCCTCTCTCTGAACGGAAAAATGGAAAAGAAAGATCGGAAGACATGCCGCCTGCGAGAAAGAACAGAATTTAATTATCAGTATTATAACTTAATTTTAAAATCCAGATGCTCGGCACTTTAAAATTTGTACCACACTGCAATGCAGTGGAAAGGGGAGCAAAGGTGGTCCCACAAAATCCAGATGACAATGCATCAATTAATAAAACAGCCTCATCATTGGATGAGACTGTCAATTAATGAGGAAATCCTCAAGGAATATTCTCATTGAATGAGAAATCCCTCGGGAAAAGGAGAAAATCTCCCTTTGAGAGCAAAGCTCTGTAGCAGAGTGACACTTGTCAAACTCTGGTCTTGAGAGAATAAAATTCTTTAAAGAGCCTAGCTCTGTAATGATGATGGAAAATCCATCAAAGATTAATTAAAATTGAAATTAGTTCTTAAGAATTAAAAATTCATGGATCTTCAAGATCCATGAAAAAACTCTTAAGAGTTCTTCATCAAAGATCAAAAGATCTATATATTATCAAAAGAGCAGAGCTCTGATTCATGAGATAAGAAACCCCAAGAAAAGATCTGTTTAAATCTGTGGATTCTTGAGAGCAAGGCTCTGTTTATAAAACCCTAAAGGGGTTTTCTTTAGATCAAGGATCTATGGAGAGCAAGGCTCTGTTAATGGGTAAAAACCCTAATTTATTAAAATTTATTTAATTTTACCTAAGTTTGGTAGAGTTCTAACTCTTGAAAGTTCTTGAGCAAAAGAGCAAGGCTCTGAATAAAAATTCTTGAGAAGAAGATGATAATTATCTGAGGACCAAAGGTCCTATTTATAGACACTGAAACGCCTCTTCAACTTCTGAGTTGATCCAAGGGCTCAGATGTTGCCACCGCTGCACTCATGTGTGCGCCATGTGAGCGCAACGGTGGGGGGGGGGCATTTGTTTCCCCCAATCAGAGCAAAGCTCTGTTTTGAATTTCAAAATTCAAAAATTGAAGCAACGCTTCAGATCCCGTGCGCTGCGCGCTGCATGCCACGTGTCAAAAGCAGACGCGCTAGCGCCAAGTGCGCTGCGCCCTAGGCAGTGCACCCCCAATCAGAGCCAAGCTCTGCTTTAAAATTCAAAATTAAATTGAAGCAACGCTTTAGATGCTGCGCGCTGTGCGCCATGTGTTAAACACAGGTGCGCTAGCGCAGTTGCGCTGCGCTGCGTGCCACGTGTCAAACAAGGTGCGCTGGCGCAGTTGCGCTGCGCTCTGCACTGCGCGCCACGTGTCAAACACGTGTGCGCTAGGGCAGTTGCGCTGCGCTCTGCGCCACGTGTCGAAAGTAGGTGCGCTCGCAAAGTGCGCCAGCAATGGAATTAAAATTCCCCCACCGATAGATCAAAAGATCTACTAATAATAAATTATTAATTAATTAGAACTAAAGTTCTGTTATGGAAAGATTTTTCAATCTTATTAAAACAAGAAGATTATCTTCTGTAAAACAGAAGCCTTAGGATCAAAGATCCAACGGTGGGAAATATTCCCAAATCAATCAGAGAAAGATCTCTTAAAACTGATTTAACAAATCATTTGGCCCTATATAAAGGACCCTAGACTTCAAGTCTAAACATATACAGAAGAGAGAATACAGAAGATAAAAAAAAAAGAGAAAAACCCTCTGCAAAAAAAAAGAGAAAGCTCTTAGAAAGAAGAAGATCATTTCTTCATTTCAAGGTAAAAAGAACTATGTTCTTGAATAACAGAGATGAATACATCTCGTAAAAAGAAGAACCATCTTCTAAAAAGATCTTAGACCAAGGTCTTTGATTTAAAAGAAAAGATCAAAAGATCTAATTATAAAAAAATAATAAAAAAAAGAACTATTTTACTTCATTCATAGATCTTTGATCTATAAAGGCAGAGCCCTTTTATAAAACAAGAACTTTTGTTCTTGAATCTTGAGGCAAAGCCTCTTTTAAGAAGAACATAAATCTGTTCTTTGATCTTAAAATTGATCAAAATACGCTCTGCGCTATGGAAAAGTGCCTTGCACTCATGAATTGCGCCTTTGCGCTCATTGGACCAGCACTTAGCGCCAAAACCCGCCACGTGTCAACCGGAGACACAATCTGCGCTTTACGCTTCTAAAACAGAGCATTGCACTCATAGGCTGGCGCTCAGCGCCAAGCGCGCCACGTGTCACTCACTGGCGCGCTAACAGACTAGCGCAAAGCACTCATAAACTCAAAGCGCAATGAGATAACAAACTAGCGTTTAGCGCTAAGCGCGATACATGTCCTCTTCGTGTGCGCTACCCAACAGAAGCGCAGTGCGCTTTTTGACTGGCGCAAAGCGCCTGACGCGCCATGTGGCGCACTGTCAGAACAAGCTCTGTTTCTGATGAATGCTATGCATTCAATTCAAGACAAAAAATGTCAGAGCCCAATGCTTAGCATTATTAAAAGGGCCGAGCCCAAATAAAGGCTTGATAGCCAGAATAAAAAATAAAATGTTAAAACATTTTGGACTTAGCCCAATTCTGGCCATAAGTCCTCAACTTATATTGAACTGAGCACATCTGCTCTGTCAAGCAATTCACATCGGTTCGAGGGTACATCTCTTTACTCCTCTGATATCTGTCGTTGTAATCCTTCAACGTCGTCAGAGAGGTGACGGGTCCCAACAACCACACATAACATCGGATTGTGAGGTCCTTAAACTCACGGACTATGATGTCCTTAATCTCGACCGTGATGTCTTAAAACTAACAACGGACTGTGGGGTCCTTAAACTCATGGACTATGATGTCCTTAACCTCGACTATGATGTATTTAAACTAACATCGGACTGTGAGGTCCTTAAACTCACGGACTATGATGTCCTTAATCTCGACCGTGACGTCTTAAAACCAACATCAGACTTTGGAGTCCTTAAATCCTCGGACTATGATGTCCTTAACCTCGACCGTGACGTCTTAAAACTAACATTGGACTGTGGAGTCCTTAAATCCACAGACTATGATGTCCTTAACCTCGACCGTAATGTCTTTAAACTAACATCGGACCGTAGGGTCCTTAAACCCGTGGACTATGATGTCCTTAACCTGGACCGAGATGTCCTTAAACTAATAATGGACCACCATGTCCTTAAACTGGTAATCGACCGCAATGTCCCTAAACTAAACAATAGAGTTCAAATGCTCTCTTGTCGGATCTAAACGGTCCCGTTAAGTTGATCTTAGTCTAAAATTAGACTAACGTATCCTTAACAAACGTTTAAGTTGATCTTAGTCTCAAATGAGGCTAACGTATCCTTAAACCCAAGCCCCCCAAACCCAAATCTAAGAAAGATACGGATTTAGACTAGTCCACGCCCTACGGGTGACAACATAACTTATTCTCCGTATACAATCCACGGGCAACCAAACACAAAACAAACACCCACGACGCGAAGTGACCATCTAGAGAAGGAGAAAGTTGTTACCGCGATGCGGTAGCGTAATTAACTGCAGGGGCTTGCGCCTGTAGGGAAAAGCGTCCACACAATCAAAAACCTCTCAAACGAGGAGGAATCTGACGAAGTCTGCTGCATCCGTTTGAACCTTCGATACATAGTGCCATAAATCAACTTGGCATCTTCGGAGAGGTGGACGGATAGCACCAATTAGTATCTGCCCCGAAATTCAGGCAAGACGGACCTACGCGGTCGCGTTTGCGTCTTTTGGAGGGGAACAACACTCACGTGCTCCCACGTGAGGCCTTAAAGTAGTGTTAAACACTAGTGTATGATCAGCGCTCACGTGCTCCCACGTGAGGCGCTTGAAATAGTGTTAAACACTAAGAATTTGAGGCGCTCACGTGGGATCACGTGAGGCGCTCCAAAAGTAGGGTTTATTCCCTTTTCTCTTTTATAAATACTGAGCACTTCTCAGGGATCACGTGGGGTCACGTGGCTAGATCTCAGTCTTTCATTTTTGTTCCCTAAAGATGCTCACGTGGGATCGTGTGAGCCGATCTCAGTTTGTTCTCTTTTGTTCAAACACTAATCTTTTCCTTACGTGCATGGAGATCTTAAGTTTCGAGACGTTCGAGCCCTTTTTGTTTTATAAGAATTAAATTCTTCTATAGGGTTACACCCTAATTTTATTGGAGGAATTAAATTCCTATATGTTCTGATAAGAATTAAATTGTTTGAACTTAGTTCTTTCCCCTGAGTTTGAATCTGCATAACAGAATCTCCCCGTTGAGAATTAAATTCTCAACTTGTGGGAAGATCTGCTTCTGCAGATCTCAACTAGAGGAAGTCTTTTCAGAAGAGTTAAACTCTTGGTTTGAGAATTAAATTCTCTTTTGTTTTTGTGGGAGCGTATGGGATGATCTCTTTCCTTCTCTTACCTAAAATTTCTTTCTTCTTTGAAGAGACCTTCTTCTCTCTGGAGAATTAAATTCTCTTTTCTCTCTTTTTTTTGCTTTCAAGGGGGTTCTTCTCTCTCCTTCCTTCAGTGTCTCTCCTGTATATCTCTTTCTCTTTTTCCTTTTTTTCTTCTTGGCTCTTATTTATAAGAGAAAGAAAAGAATCAGTTTGTTCAACCAATCTCTCATTGAGAGATTTTGATTGATTTTATAACCAGTATGATCTTTTAGATCACTCGGTGAATTTTATTCACCGTTGGATTTTTAATCCAAAGACTTCTTTTTTACAGAAGATATCTTGTTTGTTGTTCTTACCAAGATTAGGAAGATATTTCACTGTACAGATTTTTTTTGTAAATTGGTGATCTTTTAATGACCATTGGATTGTTAATCTAATGGCGTTCTGTTTTACAGAGCGCAATCTTTCTTGTTTGGAAAGATCTAGGGAAATATTTTTCTAATTAGGGCTTTTGATTCCTTTTAATTAGAATTTAATTCTATTAGTTCAGAGGGCTTAGGAGCCCATCACCTGTTGGCACGTGACCACACCAATTAAGCATAAAGCTTCTTAATTAGAATTTAATTCTATTAGTTCAGAGGGCTTAGGAGCCCATCACGTGTTGGCACGTGACCTCACCAATTAAGCATCTCAAATTGTTTATTTCATTCAGCGCCTATAGACTTTGTCTATAAAAAATCATGTGTCTGCACGTGAGTCCCGATCATGTGTGGGCACACGATGCTCCACTTGGGGGCTTTCCTCGTTACTTTATTCATATGTTTTATTCAGTTCCCATGAGGGAACAAATGCCCTCACAGCGTTGTTCTCACGTGTTTGCACGTGAGTGCAACGCTGGCACCTTTATGGCCGTTGGATCTACCTAGGGAACGGGGATGATGAACCATTTTCTATCATGTCTTATAAATGCAGAGGTCTCATCCTCAGCAGCGTCTCTGTTCCTTCATCATTTTTTGCTTTGAGAATTTAATTCTCTTCCTCAGAGCTCAGTTCTTTGTTCAAAAAATTCCTGAGTTTAACTCTTTCCAAAAGAATCTTTTTTCAGGTAAGTATCTTGAACGGCCGATGAACTTTTTCTTCTCCTTTTATAAAATTCTCTTTGGATTTTAAATCCACACCAAGGGTTTTTCCCTTTAATAAAAACTCATCATTCCGAGCTCTAAGAATGCATGATTTTTAGATAGCAAGCCCCCAATGTTAGGCCTTTTTCTGATCTTAGGGGATTGATGATGGTACTTGTTTTTCTCTGGAATTTAATTCCACTCCAAAGAGCTCAGCTCTGAAAATTTTCTTGGAATTTAATTTCTCTGTTCAAAAGGAATTTAATTCCCTCCAGAGAACTTAGTTCTAACGATCAAGAAGACCTCTTAGGATTTTTACTCTCAACTATTGACAAATTTTTTTAAGAGAGATTCTTCTTTGATTTGCACAGAGTTTGTGATGGGTTTTTTCCCTTGGGGGAATGTGCAGAGCTGTTTAAACTCCACTATTCATTTATTGAGAATCTCCCTTTTGTTCTGATAATGATTACCCTGCCTCATCATTAGTGAGCTGCCATATTAATTTTGTGGGGCCCATGTGTTTTGCAATCAATGGTCTCATGGAATAAGCTGCTTGTCGTTTTCTTCCATTGTGTGTGTGTGTGTGTGTGTGTATGCACGTGTGGGTTTCATTAACAGTTTTCCCTTCCTTTATTTCAGGAACAATGGCTTCTCTTCCATGCTTTCCTTTTACCCGCTCGGAGGCAGCTTTTCCTCGGTCACCGTATGACGAAGAAGTGATGGAAATGATCAAGGCCCATGACCCGGATTGCACCATTCTGCTTTTGTGGGGAACCTAGTACGGTCATATCTTCCGTGGTCGCCGAAGTTTCATTTGCGGGGAGCCGGTGGAGCCTCTTCATCCTATATTGCCGATGGAACGCCCACAGACTGCTTACACAGTGGAAGTAACCAATTAGACTCTTTCGGGCCAGCTGGAGCCCTCTACCTCTCGGATACCTAACCAGCCCCTGCCAACTATAGATATCTTGGGGCATCAGATTTGCCAAGGTGAAGCTCGACCTTGGGGGCAGGTTTATAAAGTGGGTATCACCCCTCGGCACCCAGTGGGCTACCTTATTTTGGCTCGCTATATTCTTTCTTCCCACCGCGGAAGACTGCAGAAGGTTAGATTATATCAGGCAGTATATGCATCGCTCTTTCATTACCATGCTCCTCACGTCTGGTGGATCAAAGCCTTCTTGAACCAGTGGAATCTGCCCACCAACACCTTCCTGCTAGGGGATCGAGAGGTGTCTATCTCATTGGATGAATTCCGTGAGATTTCAGGACTGCCCATTAGGGGGGAGCATTACGAAGAACTGCTGCTTCCTGATGGATACGTTTTCTCCACCATGCCGGCTATGCTCGATGGTCTGACAACCGAAACCGCCGTTCGTCATAAGTATCCCAGTCTGATCAAGGCCCTGGGTATTTTCGACAGATTGTTTGCGAAGTCAGAAGGGCAGGGTGCCACTTTCGAGAGCTTTATCGCCTGTTTCATTCGGGGGGATATTTTATCCAAGGAGGCCCCGAAGTTTGCGAGCATTGATAACCCATTTGGGTTTGGTTTGGATAGACTGCTGGCTAAAGTAGAAGATCTACCACAGTTTTACATCCCGATCTTGTCAGTCGTTCCTTTTGGTTCGATTGCGGCTCCCGGCATGGACGAAGAGACCTTCTTTGTTGGTTTTATCAGCCTTTGGCTCAGCTGGTTTGTGATACCGTCACACCGACGCTTCATGAAAGCTTTTGTCTTCTATCCCACCCATCGTGTAGCTGAAGGGGTGAAGTTGGCCGTCGGCATTGCGGGATTATCGCATCTTTATCACGGGTTAAGTGTTGCGGCCAACACTTCGACTCCAGGTGTAGATGTTGTGAATCTCTCCCTTCATTACTTCACATCTTGGATCGAAATGCATGTGCTGGGGGCATTCGCGGCACATCAACGGCTGAACTTCTATGACTCTTACACCTTCCCTCGAGTTATGAGATTAGTGGATGCCTCCGCTCCCGATCCGACTCAATTAGGGGCCCTCCATGTTCTGCTCAATACATATACCCATGAAGGAGGAATGGTGTTTATTGATCGCGTTCTTTCCGCTCCAGCGGGGCCTGTTCAGCAGCTATTCGACTTTTCAAAAGGGGGAGCACCCTCTTTAAATCCTAGGGAGATTATGCATCTGGACTCGATCAGGCCGGGCTATTTGGTGTTCCGCCAGAATGATATGGCTCTCCATATGCGGTATAATCCGCACCGCTTTGCCCGGCAACTGGGTTATAATCAGGGCGTCCCCTTCGAAGCGTTCTTGGTTGAGCCTACTTCATCATTGGGAGTTATCCGCGACGTTATTCATCATTTTATGCGGCTGAATACTGACTTTGTGTTCATGATCCCAGAACCAGACTATGTCCCCAGGTCTGTGAGCTCCTTTGTGGGCTGGTATCGCCACCGGGTTGGTCCTATCATTGCTGAGGAAAGGCGAGTACTTTTCGAATATAAGATTCCTGCCTCGACCCAAGCTGCTCGCGTTCCGTTGACCACGGTTAGTCGTTCGCCCTCTTTTGAGGGATGGTGGTGCGGTCGTCATCTCGCAGGCCGCAGAAACCGAGTCGATCCCTCCCACTACAGGGATGCCGATGCATACTAGAGCTCGAGCAAAGGCTTCCTCCGAGGCGCCAGCGGCCCCTCCATTAGTGGCGACGTTATCAACATGGGTGTCGCCAAAAAGGGACAGTGGAGGCGAAGTGGGTCAACATTGCGCCAAAGCGTCGAAGGGAAGGAAGCGATCATCTTCCAGTGTTAGTTCTGGGTCGAAGAGGAGAAAGAAGACGGTCACCGGTCTGCTTGACCTTTTGGTGGAATCCGAGCCTATTGTTCAAGACGAACCAATATCTATCCAAGAGCCGAATAATTGTCTTCTCTTTCCGGGTTCATCTGCCGAGAAAGCTGCACAATTGGCTGAGGCTATAAGGCGTTCCTAGGATGAGACCGAGAACGTACGAGTCCCGAAGAGTTCTTATCCTGCCGTCATATTCTACGAAGATCCTTCATCAATACGGCGAATATTTATAGGATCTCTGGAAAAGGGAGGCAAGATAGCTCTCAAGCAGCCTATCTCAACCGCTTCTGAAGATGAGTTGTCATTGTGAACCGGTGCCATGAATCTACACTTGAACCCCGGCGAGCATACCTTCTCAGGAAGGAACGTCGGCTTGAAAAAGCCATACTAAAGGCATCTTGGCGTATCGGTATGCATGTTTTCTTTATTTTTCCTTTGGCAAGTAATTTGTATCGCTTTTTATGTCTTCTTATCTTTGTAAAACTATGTAGGGACTTCGGCAATGGCAGAGAATCTGAGTTCGAGTTGCGTTCTGACTGCGGACTCTGTAAATGTCCTCGATGAGGCACTAGTAGGTAAGAGGAGGTCGTCATAGCTACTATTCCTGCTGCAGAGCTTCCATTGGTGTCTTCTGTTCTCCCGGTGCTTGCTCTCCCATAAGAGGCATCCTTATTGGACGCAGATTTATAGGATCTTTCTGGTGACGGCCCGGAGATTGTGGAACAGGTAGTCGAGACCACCGTCCCTTCATTGGGGCATGAAGCAGTGGCCGCTGCCCCTCAACTGGAAGCTGTTACACTAGTCTACGTCTCCGGTGATGTGCCTGAGGGTACGGAAGAGGCTTCCGAAGCTGCTATCCCTCCAGTTCAAAGCGGGAGGAGCATCGAAGGTAGTCTTCTATATTTTGTTTTAATGATCTCTTCATTATCTGAATCTTTCTGTGTTTTCAGAATTACGAGGATTGGCGGCGTCCATCTCAGATCTATCCCCCAGAAAGTCTGTCCAGCGTCTGCTCGAGATGGCCGCTCCGCAGGCAATATCCCCGTAACGCATCGTCCTCTCTTCTGGGCAAGGTTAGTGTTATTTGACCCCCTCATTGCATTATCATTATCTCGTATAACGATGCTAATGCTTTCTGTAGTTCTGGAAGCTGACGACGAAGTTGAAATCCTCGACGGGACTGGGGATCTTTTAAACCCTTCTTGCATGACTGTGGGTAAGTAAAGTTTTGACGTTATTCCATCTATTCTTTGCTTGCAAATCTCGCTGATTGTTTATGAATCTTGACAGCTTTTCCCATTCTTATCCCGCTGGAATCTCTCATCTTTATGCCACCCGGCCCTTATGCCTGGTGCGCATCTGAACGGATGGCGAAGCAAAGCCTTCACTCCTTGTCGGCTCTTATCGAAGATCTTCGTGCTGGTAGTTCGATCACAGCCGAAGAATTCGCTGCTGAAGCCAACATTTCTCTGCCCTTTCTCGCCACTTACCATGATGAAACATTGGTGCATGGCTGGGTTGAGTTTTGTCGTCGAGTGGAGGCCTGCTTACATGGTCTTGAGTGCACGCGCCTTCCTTCAGAGGTCGTGGCTGCAAAGACGAGCTTGCGGGGGCTGGTTGAGTGGTGCGTCGAAAATCTGCAGTCATGTGAGAAGAGGCTCAACCGAAAATTTTCGGAGAGAGAGCTAGCTTCAAATGCTCTGGGGGAACTTCAAGCTGAACTCACGGCTAAGACCACTCGTGCGTATGAACTTTGGCGGGTGCTTCAAGAAGCTATCAGGGAGGTGGTAGCCATTGACAAAGCCGTTATTTTTACTCGCGAGATGGTTGAAGCTCACAAAGTTGCTGAAAAGGAGCTTGAAAGTCGGCCGCCTCGTATCAGGTTCAATATTCTCAGGCGGAAATCCGTCTCATAACAATAACAAAACATGAAGCCGAGACCCAGCGGAAGAAAGATGAACTGACGAATCTATTAAATCGTCTGCCGGCTTTAAAAAATGTATATGTTTCTTTTTATTCTCCTTTTGTACTTACTTCTGAATGAGAGTATTTTTTGATTCTTTTATAGATTGTACTTTGTATTTATTTTGATTCATGAATAAAAGACATATTTTGTTTCATGGTGGTATGTCCCTTTTCAGCAAATGCATTTTGTAGATAATCTATTTTGATCTCCTTATAGGACAGCGATTTCTTAGGAGTCAGGTTCAGATCTGCCACCTAAGGCTTTCCAACTTTATGAGCCTTGAGGGTCTCATAAAGATTTTTCTCCCTACGAGTCGAGAGGATCTCGTAGGTGTATTTTCTCCTTAGGAATCGTGAGGATTCCTAAGTGTGTTTTCTTTTAAGAGTCGTAAGGATCTTACAAGAGAATTTTCTTCCTTATAAGTCGAGAGGACTCGTAAGTGGTTGATAAGTTGTCCTACTCCCGAGTCAAAGCATTGCTTCGACGGGAAGGTCGAGGGTTGACTTTGGCCGTTTTCCACGGTGTCATAATTGACTTTGGCCGTGTTCTACGGGGTCGGGGTTGACTTTGACCGTTTTCCATGGGGTCAGGATTAACTTTAGCCGTGTTCTACGGGGTTAGGGGTTAGCTTTGGCCGTTTTCCATGGGGTCAGGATTGATTTTAGCCGTGCTCTACGGGGTCTGGGGTTGACTTTGGCCGTTTTCCACGGGGTCAGGATTGACTTTAGCCGTGTTCCACGGGGTCAGGATTGACTTTATCCATATTCTACGGGGTCAAGGATTGACTTTAGCCGTGTTCTATGGGGTCAGGGATTCACTTTGGCCGTGTTCTACGAGGTCAGGGGTTGACTCTAGGTTGTCTGTGCACTGCCGAGTCCTGAAACTGGGAACTTTGCCGCGGCTCCGCTTTTCTGACGTCGCGTCTGCTATAACGAGACGAATGTCGAGGTGGTCTCTAGGTTGTCTGTGAACCGTCGAGATTTGGAGCTAGGGACTTTGCCATGGCTCCGCTTTGTTGACGTTGCGTTTACTGTAACGAGACGAATGTCGAGGTGGTCTCCAGGTTGTCTGTGAACCGTCGAGATTTGGAACTAGGGACTTTGCCATGGCTCCGAGGTTGATTGTCGCGTCTGAATCCTGCTGAAATGAGGAAGAACACTGTTGTGGGTCTCCAGGATGTAGATGTGGCCGTCGAGACTTAGAACTAGGGACTCTGCTATGGCTCCGAGATAGTCTCTAGGCTGTCTGTGAACCTTCGAGATTTGGAACTAGGGGACTTTGCCATGGCTCCGTTTATTGACGTCGTATCTGCTTCTGCTTGGAACGAGAAGGAACGCCATTGTTGATCTCTAGGCTGTAGATGTTGCCATCGAGACTTGGCTCTCTTTCTGATGGAGCCTGGTGGGATGATATGGTCCCCTCTTCGTTTGTGCCCCTGAATTATATACAGGGATCGATGTGATCTCACCTGTAGGGCAAAAGTTTCATGTTATATGTATTATTTTTTTTTGTTTTCTTTCCGCGATGCTCTATCATTTCAGCTTTTTGTATCACGAAAGTCGCGATTGCCCAATCATTTCGGCTATTTTTTCTTTTTTACTTGTTGTTTTTTATTGCTTGTTGCCCAACCATTTCGGCTATTTTTTATGCATATATTTTACTTGCTGATTTTGTTGCAAGTTGCCCCATCATTTCGGCTATTTCATATGCATTTTTGGCTCGCTGATTTTTATCGCGAGTGTAGAACTTGGAATCTGGTGCCAATCTTAGCATCAGCATCGCTGTGACTGGACGCGAATCATCATTTGCCGTGAAAGGACTTGGAATTTAATACCGATTTAGGCATCAGCATCGCTACTACTGGGACATTGCCATGAGCGAATCATTATTTGCCTCTGTCGATGTCGAACAAAGGTGGCTTAGCAAACAGGGTTAGGATCCTGTTGACTAAGGCTTTTTGAATTTACGAGCCGTAAGGATCTCATAAAGGTATTTCTCCCTACGAGTCGTGAGGATCTCGAAGGTGCATTTTCTCCTTAGGAATCGTGAGGATTCCTAAGTGTGTGTTCTCTTATAAGTCGTAAGGATATTACAAGAGTGTTTTTCCTTATAAATCGAGAGGACTTACAAGTGTTTGTTCATCAAATGAGGGCATTCCTTGTCGTTGGTGGGACTCGGCAAGGAAATGATTATTTATGCCTATGGATTGTATACAAGGGTCAGTATTGAACCGCTTGTAGGGCAACCCGGGAAATGGTATGGCTTAAGAACAGGATCGGATCCCTGTAGCTTAAGGCTTTTGAATCTTATGAGCCGTGAGAGTCTCATAAGAGGCTTCTCCTTACGAGTCGTGAGGATCTCGTAAGTGTAATTTCTCCTTAGGAATCATGGGAATCCCTAAGTGTGTTGCTCCCTTGTGAGTCGTAAGGATCTCACGCAGGTATTTTCTCCTTACAAGGTCGAGAGGACCTTGCAACTGTCTTTTAGCGAGATTGCGTCCTTTCGGATTTTTACAAACTCGCCGGTAGCCCTGCTATTTTTACTCACGGAGCCCTTTCGGGTTTTCATCTGTGCCCATTTTGCCTGTGGACGTACCCTATTTTTTTACGAGTCAGCCTAAGGATGCTGCGGTTTGTAGTAGTTTAAACACGTTTCCGTCCGTTGTTAGTTTCGGGACATTACGGTCCGCAGCTAGTTTAAGGACATTACGGTCCCTTGTTAGTTTAGGGACGTCTCGGTCCACTGTTAGTTTAGGGACATTTCGGTCCGTTGTTAGTTTATGGACATTTTGGTCCGCCGCCCGTTTTCGGGGCGATATTTCGCCGGATACTACTTATAGCGAGCGGACATAGGCGTCGTCATTTATCGTTGACCTAGGCCATGACTCGTCAGGCGTAGTATATTTTCCAAAACCGGCTGTTTATTGGCCTGAAGGGTCTTTCGCCATGCATATTCATGAGCAAGTAAGCCCCACCTTGGTAGACCTTGTCAGACCTTGTCTATGATGTACGGGCCCTCATAGTTCGGCTCGAATTTCCCCCGTTTTGCACGATTGGGGATCATAGGTCTCTTGACCACTAGCACGAGTTCGCCTTGGCGGAATGTTCTTGGCCTAGTCAATCTCTCGTATGAGTGAGTCATCTTCGCTTTGTAAACTTCTAGGTTTTGCTACACCATGAGCCGGGTTTCATCAAGGGCGTCGAGTTCCTCCAGCCGAAGATGAGCGTTCTCTTCTTCTGTTAGCTCGTAATGAACCGCCACTCGTAGAGAGGGTGGCTCTATCTCTAAGGGTGTACCGCTTCTGTGCCGAATACCAATGTATACGGCGTTGTATTTGTGGCCGTTTTGAACGTAGTTTGATATGCCCAGAGAGCTTCATGCAGTCTCTCGTGCCAGTCCTTTTTGTTTTTGGACACCTTCTTCTTTATGATCTTCGTCAAGGTCTTGTTGAAAGCCTCAGCCAGACCGTTAGCTCGGGGATTATAGACCGAAGAGTATCTCCAGTCTATGTAATGCTATTGTGCAAAGCGGCTGATTTTATGGCTTCTGTAGGCTGGCCCATTATCGAAGATAATCCGTCGCGGAGTGCCGAACCGATAGATGACGTGTGTCTTGAAGAAATGGAGAATATTCTCCGTCTTCACTTCTCTTAGCGATATGGCTTCTACCCACTTAGAGAAGTAATCAGTTGTCGCCAATATGAACCGATGTCCTCTGGACAATGCTGGCTCGATGGGCCCGATTATGTCAGTTCCCCACATTTCGAACGGCCAGCTAGCCACCGTTTGGTGTAGCGGATTCGGATGCTAGTGGATGAAGTCCTCATGAATTTGGCATGAGTGGCACTACTTCACGTATTCGAGACAGTCCTGAATCATCGTGGGCCAATAGTAGCCCATCCTTTTGATCTTCATCTTTGGCCCGGCTTGATGAGAACCGCAGAGTCCGTCATGAGTTTCTTGGACGACTCTCCTTGCTGCATCCGGTCCCAGGAATCTTAGCCACAGGGAGTCGAACGATATCTTATACAGAGTGTCATTGATAAAGGCGAAGGACAGAGCTCATTTCATGAGCTGATGTCTTGAGGACGCATCTTCAGGTGTTCGACGGGATTTGAAGTAGTCTATAAAGACTTCTCTCCAATCCTTAGCCTTTTCCTGGTCTTTTATTTGTAGGGTCGTCTGCTTGGTCGCTCCATTTTCTTCGGACGACTCTGGAGATATTTCTGCCGGTGCAAGAACCCGACGGCTTTGCACAACGATCCTCACATCATCGAGGTTTTCGTCAGCCAATTCTTTAGTGAGTTTGGCTAACGCATCCGTTTTGCTATTTTCCGCACGTGGTATGCTTTCCAGGACGTAAGAGGGAATTTAAGTCAGCAATTGTTGCACTCTCTCACTGTACCTTACCAACTCTGGTTTGCACGTTTGATAGTCGCCGTTTACTTGGTTAACGACCAGTTGGGAGTCTCCGTATATGAGGAGATCTTCGATTCCCATGTCGACAGCGATCTCAAGACCTACTATCAAAGCTTCATATTCAGCTTCATTGTTCGTCCTCGGCTCTGTTAAGAAGAAGGCAAAGCGCATTATCCTTCCTTGTGGAATCACGAAGATGAGGCCTACCCCCGATTTGATTATGGGGGAGCTGTGCTTTCGCTTCTTCATGGAGGATGCCCCATCGAAGTAGAGTTCCCATTGGGTATCACTCTCTCTCTTCTCCTCCCGTCGATCGTGTCAAACGTGTTCTCGTCTGGCAATTCGCAATTTAGGGGTGAATCGGCAGGTATCGGATGCTCGGCGAGGAAGTCGGCGATGGCCTGGCCTTTCACTGTCTTGAGGGGTCGATATGTTATCGAGAACTCCATCAAGAGTAGGGCCCATTTAGCGAGTCGTCCTGTTAGTATGGCTCTTGACATCAAATATTTGAGAGGATCCACTTTTGATATGAGGTGGACCTCATGCGCCAAAGCATAATGCCGGAGCTTCGTTATCGCGAAAATTAACGCCAGGCAGTGTTTTTCAATAGGAGAGTAGTTATTTTCTCCCCCAGGAGAACTCGACTCAAATAGTAAAAGGCTCTCTCCTTCCCTTGGTCGTTCTTCTGTACCTATAGTGTGCCTAAGGAACCTTCAAGGGCAGTCGTGTACAGGATGAGAGGTTTTCCCTTGACCGGAGCAATCAGTACCGGCGGATTCTGCAGGTATTTCTTGATTTCGTCCAGTGCGCTTTGGCATTTGCGATCCCAGACGAACGGGGTCCCCTTCTTCATTAAATGACTGTAGGGGCGGTACTTGCCGGAGAGATTGGCTATGAATCGTCGAATATGCGCGAGCTTTACTTGGAGAGACCGCAGTTGCTTGAGAGTTCTTGGCGAAGGTATTTCCATAATCGCCTTGATCTTCGATGGATCTATTTTGATGCCTCGATGTCGTATGATGAACCCTAGAAATTTGCCCGAGGAAACTCCGAATGCGCATTTGAGATGGTTCATCTTCAGGTTGTATTTCCGAAGACGTTGGAACACTATCTTCAGATGCTCCCAATACTCCTTGAGTGATTTGCTTTTTACCACAAGGTCGCCATATAGAATTTGACGATTTCATGTATGAGTCATCGAAAATTTTCGTCATGGCCCTCTGATAGGTAGCGCCGGCGTTCTTCAGGCCAAAATGCATTACTTTGTAGCAGAATATGCCCAGAGGAGTCCGAAAAGTGGTATGCTTCTGGTCTTCAGGATGCATCTTTATTTGATTGTACCCCGATGAGCCATCCATGAAAGAGAAGACTTCGTGAGTGGATGTGTTGTCTATCATCAGCTCGGTAACCGGTACGGGAAAGTCATCTTTCGGGAAAGCTTTGTTGAGGTCCCGAAAATCTTCGCAGATGTGCACCGTCCCATTCTTCTTCATTACTGGGACGATATTGGCGATCCAATCGGGGTATTGAACTTCTTGGATGAATCCGAAGTCGATTAGTTTCTTGACTTCGGCGTTGATGCTCATTTCAAGTTCGAGCCGCATTCTTCTCGGTGCTTGTTTGATTGGCTTGATGTCCGGAGGTACCGCCAGTTTGTGCACAACTACTTCTGGATCTAGTCCCGGCATTTCGGAGTAGTTCCACACGAAACAATCTTTATACTGCATGAGCACGTCCTTGAGCGTAGCCACCTTTTCTTCAGACAACAGCTCATTGACGAACGTCGGCCGTAGGTCGTTTGCCGTTCCCAAGTCAATTTTTCTGAGGTTATCTGCAGTAGTATGTATCCCATCTTCCAGCTCTTTTGGTGCCGGTGGAAACTCTGAGATTACTTCGTCATCATCGTTTTCAAAGCACTAGGAGAGGTCGTCCATATTCTCGGGCACTCCTTCTTTTGTCAGCGTTATTACGTGACAGGTGCAAGATCGTTTCCAAAACCGATGTTGATCTGGTTCTACTCTCGCCATATACGTTGCTTTTGGTATATGCATTTGCGGTGCGGCTACCCTCTAACTGTTGGATAGAGCGAACCTACCGAGTTGATATTGGTCTTCAACCCAATTTTTGAAGGTGAAGCAGTCTTCAAGAGGATGTCCTATCACTCGGTAATAGGGGAAATAATCCGGATGAGAGGTCTCGTCTGCTTGATCGGGGTGTTTGGACTCCGGAAGTGTAATAATTTGATGTTTTATAACAAGATCGAATAACTTCCTTGTCTTGTCTTGGGGAAAAGAATATGCTCGACCCATTTTCTTTATCAGCGATGGATTCCGGCCGCCCAATTCTCGATCGTGTGGCTTCTTGGACCCGCTTTGCTGTTGTCGAACGTTTTTCCGTTCTTCAACTTGTTTTTGCTTTTGCATCGGGTCTTTTGTACGGCGGGCTGGCGACGAAGGGCATCGTCATTCTTCGTAGCCTGCTGAAGGAGGCGCTGCGTCCTGGCTTTCTCGTAAATGACCATTTCGCGGATATGGTCATCCCGGGCCTTTTGACCCGCTTCCCTTATTAGCTTGTCCATCTGTTCTTCGAACGAAGGACTTAGCACTTTCATGGCGGGACCTTATTTTGGTTCAGGGTTAGCGTCTTCTATCAGAGCATCTCCTTCTTCATCAAAGTCATGTATAACGTAGCAGCCATGGAATCGCTCTCATTTCTTGGGTTGAACATATCCAAGCCCGATCGTTTCCATTCCTCCGTTGGGAAATTTTCGCAGAGTTCCAGGGACGTTCCAGATCCTGTTATAGGACTGAGCTTGTCAAGCAGTCTGTTTGAAGGGTACGCCTTAGCGCCTCAACAACCTTTTTAATCCTTCTGTGTAGTATCTGGGCAGGCGGATGGGCTGTAGCCTGTCAAGCATAGAATCGGCACCATGCCAGATTCCTTTCTCCACTTTATTCTCGGCGGATCAATAAAAAAGTTTCGCCTTTTCATCTTTCCGCCTGGGAGGGACGTAGAACGTCTGCAGCTCTTGTATACTATAGGTATCGAGTGTGTCGAGTTCTTTGTAATACTTTCTCGGGACCACGGCGATTTGCAAACTCTGATCATCTCCGGTGAAGGCCTGCATCGATGGGCGGACCGAGAACACTGCGTTGACCTCGTCTTCAGAGTCACTGCCAAAGACCAGAATAGGGGCAGACGGTCCCGGCTTGTAGCATTGGAGCGGCCCTGAATAGACTATCTCTATTTCCTTCTCGGTATCGCTCCCGAAGACCGGAATAGTGGTGATAGCTTTTTGCTTATTCTCCGGCTTATGGCATCTTTCCGTGTCTTCAAAGTCTGGCAGAAAGTACTTTGTGTCCTTGTATTTGCGGACTTCATTCACAGAGAATGGGTTTAGCTCCCCCGTTATGGTGTACTCAAGACCATCCTTGAAATACTTCATACACTGAAGTTGTGTAGAAGGGATGATGTTGTACTCATGTAACCAAGGCCTGCCGAGCAAAGCGTTGTAGCAAGTCTTGGCGTCAATGATGTGAAACTTGATGTCAGTGATGAGCAGCCCAAAGTTTAACGTCAGTATCACTGACCCGAGTGTCTGTGATGACTGAGAGTCGAACCCGGAGATAGTGATTTTATCCCGAGCGAGGTGTTGAATGCACATGCAAATTTCCTTTAGCACTCTCACATTTAGGAGGTTGATAGAGGATCCGTTGTCGACTAAGATCTTCTCTATCTTGATGTCATGGCAGTATCCAGTGACATACAAGGGATGGTTGTACCCGTACGTCCCAAGGAGGAGGTCTTCATCGCCGAAAGTGATGTCAGCTGTGTGAACTTCTTCCAGCTCGTCCTTCATCTTTTCTTCGGCAAGGAAAGCTTGAAACTGGTCAGGCTCTTGTAGTGCCTTGATCAGAGAATCTTTTGCCTCTTTGGATAGCAAAAGGGTGTTAAGAATGCTTAGCTGCGAGGGTATTTTCATTAGGTGTGCCAGAACGTTGTAATCCACCTTGTTTTTCTTTGGCGGGTCTTTGGCTGCCAGCTCTTCGATGACTCGGTCATTGAGGGCGATATCTAGAGGGATTTTTTCTTTCCCCTTATCTTTTTTGTTCGATCCATTATTTGTGGGTCCAAGATTCTTTTCGGGTAGCGTACGGTTACGTAGCTGAATGTTCTCGCGGGTCTTCGTCTCTTCTGTTTCGGAGCTGGATTCCTTAAAGAGAGGGCCGATGGCTATTTCTTTATCTGAATCGCTCCCGAAGGTGAGAACTTGCGATCCCTTGCTATCAACCATGTGACAGCTGTCGGTAGTTCTTTTGCGCTCATTTGTCGTGCTCTTTTGCTCTCGATGTGTCTTGCGCTTCATCCGCTTGAAATGCTGCCGGTGGGCAACATATCCTTGCCACCATTTTTTAAAGGCCATGCATTCTTCAGTAGGGTGTCCAATCCTTTGATGGTATAAACAGTAGCTAGGATGTGCATCCGCTTTGTCAGGGTGTATCCTGCCGGGAGTGTTCCCTTTGAAGAGTGGCAGCATCATTCCCATTGACAGGGCTTTAGTGAATCGTTTCCTCGTCTTAAGCTTACTTCTGTCTGCGGTGGATGTGCTTTGATCTGGTGGGAGTGTTTTAAACCTTTCGTCCAGTTGCCGGCGTTTGGCTTTTTCAAATATGTCCATTTTGCGCTCTCGATAGCTTTGCTCTTTTGACAGGCCTCGTTCAGCAGCATGTCAATCATCTCGTCTGACGATTCTAGGAGTTCCGGTTCGGGATCTGCCCCCATTTTTTCTGCATCAGGAGCTTCTTTGCCATTTATCGAATGAGAGATCATGTGGCAGCTCGCCACATAGTCTTCAGGCCCTTCTGAAGAACCGTCTCCTTCATCAGCGTCATCGCCTTCATTCTCAAGAACATGCTTAAAGAATTCGTCGAACGTGATTGGGGTCCGTGCCTTCTGGTTATATTCTCCCAGTGCATCGATGTATTTCTGTAGACTTGTATGGCTATGTTCGGGTTGGACGGGCTTCTTGTCCTTCTTCTTTTTCTTTAAAGACTTTGGAGGCTTGACTTGAATGTTTTGTCCACCTTCACCAACTTTCAGCGTTGGGCGCGACTTCAGCATCCCCTCAATAATCTTGGGTTCCAGCGGGCTCTTCCACCTAATTGCCGGACATGCTTGGAGATCTTTTTGCATTCTTTTCGTTTTGGCTGAAATAGCGACCTCCCATGGAGCTTCTTCTACAAACGAGCACGATGCCCCCGGTGTGTCCGCCTTTTTAAGAGCGTGCGACTGGGGCGGGCTTAATTTCCAATTTTCGGATAGCACGAATTTGCCTTGCTGGTACTGGTCCTCAATCCAGCCTTTGAAGATGAAGCAATCTTCGATTGGATGGCCTACCACTTGGTGATAGGGGCAATAATTGGGATTGTTGGCATCACCGGGCTGTAATGGGCATTTTGGATCCGGCAAAGTGATGAGCCTGTTGTGCACTGCCAGCTCGAACAGTCTCCTCATTTTATCCCGGGAAAATGAATAAGGGCGGTTCAGTTTCTCATTAAAGAATCACCATCTATTGTCTTGGTGATCAGTTGGTTTTGGACCACTGGGCTGCTGCTGAGCATTGGCGACGAAGGTCGTTTTCCCTTTCCCCTTTTCACTCCGCGGTTCCGACTTCGAAGAGGAAGGCCTGTGGCCCATTTGATCCATTTGGGCCAACTTGTCAATCAAGGCCTGGAAAGTAGTTGGCTTGAAGAACATCATGAATTGAGATATGGTCACATGCGGATCGAGGGTTCCCACAAACATGCCCACTGCAGGAGCTTCTTCTATGCGTTGTTCACACTTTGACCACAGATTCCGCCACCGAATGGCGTATTGAACCTAGGTTTCTCCCTGTTTCACTCTAGCGTTAATTAATGCGGTGATCGGAGTGCGCTCGCTAGCGCTCGCAAATCTTTGTGTAAACAGTAGCTCCTTTTCTGCAAATGTCTTAACGGAGTCATTCGGGAGCTCAAAGTACTATTCAAACGATGTCCCCGACAAGCTGCCAACAAACTGGCGAAGCAGTAGCTTATCATCACCTCCGGTGTTGCCGCACAGAGCCCTGAATTGAGCCACGTGTTGGTGTGGATTTCCCGTCCCCTTATATACGTAGAATTTAGGGATCGTATATCCTGGCAGGTACTTTATTTGATCGTACCAACCCAGATAGGGTCGTCCGGTTTTAACGATTTGGTTAGCCGCTTCGCTCGCCTGATGAGCTCGTATCTGTTTAGCCATATAGTCATCCAGGGCGACTTTGGAGATCGTCTCCTCCTTGGCTGCTGAACAAGCTGGAAGAGGGTTCAATGTCTCCCCTTTGTCGTCTTCAAGGATAATCGGGGGGTCTTCAGCTGGAGGATCCGGCTGTATCATCATCCCGACCATATCTTGGAATAAAAGCGCCATTCGTTTTATGTTGGCCGCTTGTTCCGCGGCCTCCCTGTCTTTCTTTTCAAGGATTCTGCGGAGGAACTCAGCATCGGTTTCTTGTTCATGACGCTGCTCTAACGATGTCTCCGGGCTTTCTTTTGGCCCGGTGAGTACGGCCATGGTTGTCAGCATCTCCTGGAGTTTTTTCTGTTGTTGCTCTTAAGCCTTTGTCACTGATTGGGTGAGCGGTCGGTGACCCGTAGAAGCACGGCTTTCCTCTTTTTCGGAAGCCATATAAACCGTGTGCACCACCATGCCCCATACTTGGGGCGTTTAGGTTCGCGTCTTTAAGATTCATCGCGGACGTGGGGACCTTCTCCGGCCTTCTTCTTTTGTGAGCGGTCGAAGTTGAGGGGGCCGTTGCAGCGGCCACCCAAGTAGACGACACCTTCTGTGGTACAACAAGGTGGTCCTTCTCTTGTCGAACTTTCATCTTCTTCGGTCGGCGGGAGTAGTCTTGGTTGATCACCGAGTCTTGGACCCGTCGCCAGACCTTGTGAATTTTAGAGGACAACCGCTGAGGGGACTGCTCTAGCTTTGTCTTTGTAGCATTCTCCATAGGTGGATGAGATCTTTTCAGCACGGCAGTAGGAGAGTTCTTGCGGACCCTCCTGAGTAGTTCAAAGTTGTTCCCAGTTGGAACAGCAGTATCAACTTCCACCATTGGAGCTGGCGGAGTCAATCCAGAAGGGGAACTGCCCCCAGCTTTCCTCACTTGGCGCCAGTGGTGACGTCGATCATGCCTTGCAGACGGTATTGATTCAGCTATGGAGGTGGTTCCCTCATGCCCCCTATCCTGGTGAAGGGTTGCCATTGGTGCCAGCCTATCGAAAACTGATGCCCGCCGAGAAGGGATGGCCAACCTGTCGAAGGCAGACTTTCAGACAAGGGTAGCAGCCTTGGTGACTTCACCCGGAATGGGAGTTGGAGCGACCAGTCTTGCAAAGACTGATCTTTTAGCAGGAGAAGCTACTTTGACGACTTCTTTCACTGGAGCAGGGATGGCTATCCATTTCGGGATAACCCCTTCAGGTATCGCGGGCTTCTTCACGTGCCCATTGGAGTTTTGGCCCAGTCTGTTGAAAATCGAGGTGCTAGATTTGGGCGACTCGTTGAGAGGGGCCGCAATAGTTGCAAGCCGATCAAAGACCGACTTCTTTGAAGCTTCTTGCAACGGCAATGCGGCGTTAGAGCTCATTGGTGGGAGCATAGCCCCAAAGAACAGCCCAGTGATGGCTTGCGTCACTTTCTCCACTGGCATCGTGAAAATAGAGGCTGCTTGAGGCCCATAGGTCACTCCTCCAGCAAGGACAGATTGGGAGTTGTTGCAGTTTGTGCAGTTGGAAGCCATTTTTTCTGCACGGAGCAAGCCACCGAATCTTAGTACCTCGAATTCAGGGGCAACCATAGCAAACCGCGATTCGTTCGCGAAACACGACACACGAAGTGTGGAGTGGAAAGAGAAAAAGGTCCCACCGGGCGTGCCAAAATTTGTTCTCTGCCGAAAAGACGCGACCGAGACATTGGGACGTCTGGCCTGAATTTTGGGGGAAAATGGTATTTGGATTTATCCGTCTACCTCTCCGAAGATGCCAAGTTGATTTATGGTACCGTATATCGGATGTTTAGAAAGATGCGGCCGATGTAGTAGACTTCGTCAGATTCCCCTCGTTTGAGGGGTTTTTGATTGTGGGGACGCTCTTCCCTGCAGACGCAAGCCCCTGCAGTTAATTACGCTACCGCATCGCGGTAACAACTTTCTCCTTCTCCAGATGGTCACTTCGTGTCGTGTGTGTTTGTTTTATTTTTTGGTTGCCCGTGGATTGTATACGGAGACTAGTTTATGTTGTCGCCCGGAGGGCGTAAATTAGTCCAAATCCGTATTTTCTTAGATTTGGTTTTGGGGTTGGGTTTAATGATCGTTAATCTCATTTGAGACTAAGATCAACTTAAACGTTTGTTAAGAATACGTTAGTCTAATTTTAGACTAAGATCTACTCAACAGGATCATTTAGATCCAACAAAAGAGCATTTGGACTCTATTGTTTTAGTTTAGAGACGTTGCGGTCCATAATGTAAAGGACGTCATAGTCCGTGGAGTTTAAGGACATCATAGTCCATAGTTTAGAGACGTCATATTCTATAGAGTTTAGTTTAAGGACGTTGCGGTCCAGTTTAAATACATCGTAGTCTGTGGTATTTTTGCTCCACAGTTTGGGGATGCGCTAAAAGTTATTGGTTATTAGGACCCTCCATCTCTCTGAAGACGTTGAAGGATTACAACGACATGTATCAGAGGTATGAAGAGATGTACCCTTGAACCAATATCTCGATTTTCGGAATGGGAAGAACATCAGTTTAGATGTCATCTGTTAGGAGAACACTAGTCATCTTTGGGATTAGGATTAGTTTGGGGAGACTTGAACATGGGGGCTTAGTTGATTGGTGACAAAAAGGGTCTTGACTTCGGAAGACTTGGCTAATTTGAGATAAGGTTGATTTCCCTTAATCACCCCATAGTGCTAAGCACTGAATCAATGTTAAACACTGGACTTTGGAGGAGCTCACGTGTGAACACGTGAGGGCCCCAAAGTGGGCATTGTTCCTTGAGTTTATTCCCTCATATATATATAAAAGTGCTGAGCACTTGGCTCACGTGTGAGCACGTGAGACGCCCGAGGTGAGAACCGTTCTCTGGATTTTATTCCTCTTTCATTTATAAGTGCTAAGCACTTGGTTCATCAAACAGTCACGTGCAGACACGTGAGGTGCCTTCAAAATGCGAGCGCTGTCTTTGGAATTTTCTCTCTCTTTTATACACCATTGTTTGGGGGTCATGTGGGAACACGTGAGGTGCCCCCAAAATGGGAGCTATCTTGTGTTTATTCCCTCTTTCCTTTTCTGAGTGCTAAGCACTATTGGGTCACGTGAGATCACGTGAGGCGCTCTGAAGAATGAAAATTGCCTTTGTTTTATTCTCCTTTTCTTTTCCTGAGTGCTAAGCACTATCAAGGGATCATGTGAGGTCACGTGAGGCGCCCCCAAATTGAGATGTATTTTAGATTTACTCCCATTTTTTGAAAAGCTTGTTCGGTGGTGCGCCAAGAGTTATTGGTTATTGGGACCCTCCACCTCTCTGAAGACGTTGAAGAATTACAACGACATGTATCGGAGGTGTGGAGAGATGTACCCTTGAACCAATTCCAGATCGAGGGGAGAGATCATGGTGGGATGAACATCATTTTAGATTCCATATGTTAGGAGCTCATTAGCTATCTCTTGGACTGAGATCAGTTTGGGGGACCCTGAGCATGAGGGGCTCGATTGATTGCCCTCGGGAGATTTGATCTAAGTTTAGCTAATATTGGCCTCTCATAGTGTTAAACACTAATATATGATCGGTGCTCACGTGCTCCCACGTGAGGCCTTAAAGTAGTTTTAAACACTAGTGTATGATCAGTGCTCACGTGCTCCCACGTGAGGTGCTTGAAATAGTGTTAAACACTAAGAATTTGAGGCGCTCACATAGGATCACGTGAGGCGCTCCAAAAGTAGGGTTTATTCCCTTTTCTCTTTTATAAGTGTTGTGCACTTCTTAGGGGTCACGTGGGGTCATGTGGCTAGATCTCAGTCTTTCCTTTTTGTTCCCCAAAGGTGCTCACATGGGATCGCGTGAGCCGATCTCAGTTTGTTCACTTTTGTTCAAACACTAATCTTTTCCTTACGTGCATGGAGATCTTAAGTTTCGAGACGTTCGAGCCCCTTTTGTTTTATAAGAATTAAATTCTTCTATAGGGTTACACCCTAATTTTATTAGAGGAATTAAATTCCTATATGTTCTGATAAGAATTAAATTCTTTGAACTCGGTTCTTTCCCCTGGGTTTTGAATCTGCATAACAGAATCTCCCTGATGAAAATTAAATTCTCAACTTGTGGGGAGATCTGCTTCTGCAGATCTCAACTAGAGGAAGAACTAACTTCTTTTCTGAATAGTTAAACTCTTGGTTTGAGAATTAAATTCTCTTTTGTTTTGTGGGAGCTTATGGGATGATCTATTTCCTTCTCTTACCTAAAATTTCTTTCTTCTTTGAAGAGACCTTCTTCTCTCTGGAGAATTAAATTCTCTTTTCTCTCTCTTTTTTTGCTTTCAAGGGGGTTCTTCTCTCTCCTTCCTTATGTGTCTCTCATGTATATCTCTCTCTCTCTTTCCTTTTTTCTTCTTGGCTCCTATTTATAGGAGAAAGAAAAGAATCAGTTTGTTCAGCCAATATCTCATTGAGAGATTTTGATTGATTTTATAACCAACATGATCTTTTAGATCACTCGGTGAATTTTATTCACCGTTGGATTTTTAATCCAAAGACTTCTTTTTTACAGAAGATATCTTGTTTGTTGTTCTTAACAAGATTAGGAAGATATTTCCCTGTACAGAATTTTTCTGTAAATTGGAGATCTTTTAATCACCATTGGATTGTTAATCCAACGGCGTTCTGTTTTATAGAGCGCAATCTTTCTTGTTTGGAAAGATCTAGGGAAATAATTTTCCAATTAGGGCTTTTGATTCCTTTTAATTAGAATTTAATTCTATTAGTTCAGAGGGCTTAAGAGCCCATCACGTGTTGGCACGTGACCTCACCAATTAAGTATAAAGCTTCTTGTTCTCCTCCGAACACAGGGATGAGACAGCGTAGGTCTGTCTTGCCTGAATTTGGGGGCAGATGCTAATTGGTGCTATCCGTCCACCTCTCCGAAGATGCCAAGTTGATTTATGGCACCGTATATCGAAGGTTTAGACGGATGCGGCCGATGTAGCAGACATCGTCAGATTCCCTCTCGTTGAGGGGTTTTTGATTGTGGGGACGCTCTTCTCTGCAGGCGCAAGCCCCTGCAGTTAATTACGCTACCGCAGCGCGGTAACCACTTTCTCCTTCTCCATATGGTCACTTCGTGTCGTGTGTGTTTGTGTTGTTTTTGGTTGCCCGTGGATTGTATACGGAGACTAATTTATGTTGTCGCCCATAAGGCGTGGATTAGTCCAAATCCGTATTTTCTTAAATTTAGGTTTGGGGTTGGGTTTAAGGATACGTTAGTCTCATTTGAGACTAAGATCAACTTAAACGTATGTTAAGAATACGTTAGTCTAATTTCAGACTAAGATCAACTTAACGGGATTGTTTATATCCAACAAAAGAGCATTCGGGCTCTATTATTTAGTTTAGGGATATTGTGGTCGATTAGTTTAAGAACATTACGGTCCAAGGTTAAGGACATCATAGTCCATGGGCTTAAGGACCCCACAGTCCAAGGTTAAGGACATCATAGTCCATGGGTTTAAGGACCCCACAGTCCAAGGTTAAGGAAATCATAGTCCATGGGTTTAGGACCCCACAGTCCGGTTTAAAAACGTTATAGTCTATAAAATGTATGGTTGTCGGGACCCGTCATCTCTCTGAAGACGTTGAAGGATTACAACGACAAATATCAGAGGAGTGAAGAGATGTACCCTTGAACCGATATTGGTTGGGATATCTATAGTCCAATTTGGGACTAAGATCAAAGATTTATAAGCATATGGGCTCAGTTAATCTGAATTAAGGGCTTATGGCCAATCTTGGGCTAAGTCCAATCAAGTTAAAATGTTTAACATTTAACAATGTTGAGCATTGATTTGAGTTCTGACAATGTTTTTGTCTTTTGTTGAATATTGAGCATTCATCATAGCTCTGGGGCTTTTTAAAGAGCAATTTATGTTCTATCAGCGCACACGTGAGGGGCACGTGGTGCGCTTGGCACTTTGCGCCAGTCAAAGAGCGCTAGTTTATGAGCACATTGCGCTTCTGCTGGGTAGCGCACACGTGAGGAGCACGTGGTACGCTTGGCGCTTTGCGTAAGTCTGTGAGAGCATTGCGCTAATTTATGAGCGCAAAGCGCTATTAGTTCAGTGGCGCACACGTGAGGAGCACAGGGTGCGCTTGGCGCTGAGCGCCATTCCATGAGCGCAAAGCGCTGGTCCAAGAGCGCAGAGCGCTATCTGATCAACTTTATGATCTGAGAAATAAATTCTTGTTTATAAGAGACTTTGTCTCAAGGTTCCAAGAACAAAATTCTTATTTTGTAGGAGATGTTTCAATCTCTTATATTGATGAAAGGCTTTACCTTTATGAATCTGTGATCCTTAAGAGAATTGAATTTTCTCCCCCCTTTCTTTATAATAAGATGTTCATGATCTCTTTGTATAAAAGATCTTATTCTTATAGATCTATGATCTGTAAGAAGAATCATGTTCTTCTTTTTATTTTATGATGAGATCTTTTGATCTCTTTGTAAAAGACCCTGGTCTTGTAGATCTATCATCTTTAAAGAAGTGAATTCTTCTTTTTAATTATGAGATAATTTCATCTCTCTGTTCTTTTACCTTGAAGAAAAGCTGTTCTTCAATCGAGAGCTTGGCTCTTCTCTCTCAATTTTCTCAAAACTTATGGGGGGTTCCTCTATTTGCTTCTGTATATGAGACTTGAAGTCTTGAGGCCTTTATATAGGGTGAGCTGATTTGTTCAATCAGTTAAGGAGATCTTCTCTCCAATTAATTTAGGGATTCCCCACCATTAGATCTTTGATCCAAGGGCTTCTGATTTACAGAAGGCAATCTTCTTGTTTTTAACAAGATTGAGAAATCTTTCCAAATAGAATTTATTCTGTACTTTTGGTGATTTTTAATCACCATGGGATCATTGATCCAACGATGCTCTGATTTACAGAGCACAATATTTTTGTTTGGAAAGATTTTGAGGAATCTTTCCTTAACAGAATTTAATTCTGATTAATTAATGATTTATCATTATTATTGGATCTTTGATCTAACGGTGGGGAGCTTTTAGTTCCAGCGCTAGCGTACCCGTGCTTTGCACGTGGTGCATTGCTTAGAGTGCAGCGCACTTAGCGTTAGCGCACCCGTGCTTTGTACGTGGTGCGCTGCTTAGAGCGCGGCGCACTTAGCGCTAGTGCACACGTGCTTTGCACGTGGTGCGCTGCTTAGAGCGCAGCGCACTTGGCGCTGCTTCTGACGCATTGCTTCATTTCAAAATTTGAATTTTAAACAGAGTTTTGCTCTGGTTGGGGGAAACAAATGCCTCCCCACCGTTGCGCTCACGTGGCCCACATGTGAGTACAGCGGTGGCAACATCTGTGCCCTTGGATCAACTCAGAAGTTGAAACGACATCTCTATGCCTATAAATAGGACCCTTGGCCCTTGAGATGATTTCTGTTCATCTTCCTTCTTCTGAGAATTATTATTCTCTTGCAGTGCATAGCTCTTTGGCTTAAGAACTTTCTTAAGGATAGAACTCTGTCAAAATCTTTGGTAAAGATTAAATCTTTGAGTAGATCATTTAATAATCTAGGGTTTTACCCATTAACAGAGCTTTGCTCTTCATAGATTTTCGATCTAAAGAAAACTTTTTTAGGGTTTTATTAACAGTGCTTTGCTCTCTTGAACCCATAGATCTAAAGAGATCTTTCTTGGGGCTTCTTAACCCATTAACAGAGCTTTGCTCTTTTCAAATCGTGTAGATTTATTAATCTCTTATGAAGAACTCTTAAGAGTTTGTACATGGTATCTTGAAGATCCCAGAATTTTAATTCATTTAAAAAAAATTATTTCAAATTTTCTGATGGGTTATTCCATCATTTTTACAGAGTAAGGCTCTTGAGGAATTTTTATTCCTTCATCATTAGAGTTGACAGATGTCACTCTGTCACAGAGCACTGCTCTCAAGGGGAGATTTACTCCCTAGCCCGAGGGGTTCTCATTGAATGAGAATCAATTGAGGATTTCCTCATTTAATGACAGTCTCATCAAATGATGAGACTGTTTTATTAATGATGAACTGTCATCTAGATAATGTGGGTCCCCTTTGGTCCCTTTTCCATTGCATTGCAGTATGGTATGGATTTAAAGTACCTAGTGACAGAACTTAAACTGCAGTATTGGCGGCTGAAAATTTGTTCTTTCCCGCGCAGGTACTATGTCTTTCGACACTTCCTTCCCGTTTGTCCGTTCGGAAGGCGGATTTCCCGAAGCGCCCGAAGACCGAGAAATTTTTGCACTGATTAAAGACCATGACCCAGAGCACAAGAATCTTCACTTATGGGGAACATGGTACAACCAAATCATTAGGGGTCGGCGGAGCCTTTCTTGCGCGGTACCCTCGGAGCCCATTTCGGCGATCTCTGACGCTGACCCGCCCCCGGTGAACTATGCCGTGGAGGAGGTTAATTGGATTTCAGGTGGTCTCCTTCAGCCTTCTTTAGCTGCGATACCCGTACAGCCTCCAAAGGCGTTGGATATCCTAGTACGGTGTATATGACAGGGTGAGTCACGCCCTTGGGGATAGCCATACAACATAGGCTTGACTCCCCGTCACCCAGCTGGATATTTGCAGTGGGCCCGGTACATTCTGTCTACCAAGAAGTTGCAGTTACTGAGGCTCGGGTTGTATCCCGCGGTTTACGTTTCCCTCTTTCAGTACTCCACACCTCCCACATGGTGGGTAAAATCCTTTTTGGAACAATGGAACGTTCCAACTCACACTTTCCTTTTGTTGGATCGGGAAGTCTCTATCTCTTTAGAAGAGTTCGCGGAGATCTCTGACTTGCCTGTTAGAGGGGAGCATTATGAGGAACTACTTCCTCATGATGAGTATGTCTTTGCCGCCAAGTCGGTGGTAATGGGCCTTACTCCGGACAACGCCATTCAACATCAATCACCAAGTTTGATTAAGGTGTTGAATATCTACAAGGGCCTATTTCTCGAGTCTGGGAGCCGTGGGGTTAATTTTACGGATTTTATCGCTCGTTTTCTCCGCTCGGAGGTGCTGTCGAAGTAAGCCGCGAAGTTCGCCAAACTTGACGATCCTTTTGGCTTAGGTTTGGGCAACCTGCCGATGGCGGAGGCGGATCAGAAGAGTTTCTTTCTCCCTGACACCCCGGTCGTCCTTTTTGCAGAGCTGGCAGCTCCTGGGATCGACGAAGAAACGTTCTTTTTAGGGTTTCTCGGGTTATGGCTGAGCTGGTTTGCGCTTCCGATGCACTCTCATCGTATGAGGCCGTCTGTCTTCTACCCAGCGCATCGAATGGTTATTGGGGTGAATGTGGCCGTCGGGTGATTAAGAGAGGTTTTGTCGATCAAAAATAATTACCGCAATCAAGAACGGCGTCGTAAGAAGCTAGCCGGTGAATACGGGTCGGTCCACAGGGATGTGTAAATCTTCTTTAAGTTCTTACGAGTTAATTCCAAATGGTGTTTGGAAGTATAATTAAATCTAAAAATCGAAGTTGTATGAAGGTAGAATTAGAAACTTGCTAGGATTAGGTTTAGGGAAAATTTGGTAAATAAAGATTTACATCTCTTTCCATTGCCATCAATTAAATCAATCATATTAGTGTTATGGTAAATATTAACAAAAGGGATTAGGATGATTGGGAAGATTGATTCTTCCTCTAGATCCTTGTCCTTCCTTTCTTAATCTTCACCCTAACCTCCATGGAAAACCTCAAGATCCGGGCCTTTAGACTACGGAGTTCACCGTTACCTTGAGGGTAAAAGTGCCGTAGGGAGCGGAATCAAAAGGTATGCATGGAGTTCTAATGTTCATAAAAGTTTAGCAATGAAAAGAGATGAGAGATCTTCATCTCTCAAATCCTTCCCTATTCCTAACCCTAACAAGCGAGGAAACTACTCGCTCATTGAGGGGATGAAAGAAAACAAGAATTTGTCAAAGAAAGAAAACATCGATTGCAATTTAATAAAAGCTAAACTAAATTAAACTAAGGCGAGAAAATAAGAACAGATAAAAAAACTACAACTATTGCAAAGAAAATAACCTACTTACTGTTGATGCGCTCTAACTTCAAGAAAATAGAATTTTATTCATGAGTAGAGACATGAGAAAATACAAGGTCTTGGGTTCTATTTATAGGACATAGAAACCCTAGGGCTACAGATTGCACCGCATGTCTAAAGTTACAAATATACCCCTAAAAAGATCTTTCCAGAGCCGCCACACATTATGGTAAAAATTATGCGCATTAGGGCTTCAACTAGCCGCGGATCCGCGGCATGGGCGCGCTTGGGCCGCGGTTCCGCGGCCCAATGATGAGATCGGCTTTGGAGTTTTCTTGGGCTTCTTGTGGTTCTTCTGGGCTTACTGGTTCTTTATTCATATTTTCAATGGGGCTTATGCATTAATTCCAGATCGTCAGTGAACACTTTGCGATGGATCTTTTAACCGTTTTTCTTGTAAATTTGGATCTTGCGTCGCCTCGTTGATGGTGAACCGTTCTTCTGCCGGGCTTTACTAAGATCTTTCTATTTGTTGGTCAAAAATCCTTCTTTTGTGTCGTCTTTCGTGTTTTTCACTGTTTTCTGTCCAAGAACCTGTAACCTGTAACATGTAGCAGACATGGGTCAAAAGCACCTATTTTTATTGTAAAATGCATAAGAATGGGGAATACAAAATGCAATATTATGTTGTAAACAAATACCCCCAAACTTATCTTTTGCTCGCCCTCGAGCAAACTTATTATTTAAATAAAAATCTAACCTAGCCACACTTTCGCAGGGAAACGCGATTGCACTGAGCTCGTGCAACAAGCCGTTAAACCTCTAGGTGTCCCTAGTAGGAGGAGTGTTGTCTCCTGAGGGTTTTCAGCGGATACTACCCACAAAATCCTATCAACTTGGTTTCTCGACTTTTGTTCTCCATTTAGGTCTTCTAACAAGGAATTCTATTATCGTCGACCCGCAAATTATCCACCCATATTCTTCACGCTTCCTCATTATTTAACTTAAGATTACATATATCCTGTAGAATTACCTAGCTTTTGGCATTTCTTAAGTTTTCCTTCTAGAGTTCCATCTCCACTTAGGAATTTCTATCAACTCTATTAAAGACACAAGTTCTATTCTTCATTCCTTTCTCTTATCTAAACTCTAATCACATATCCCCACGTGTGTGTAAATATCACCCCTACACTTGGAAATTCAAATCAAGCAATCGTACTCCCGCCCATTGTCCAAAGCACTTGTGAGACTTCGCTTTCACATCCTTCATGCGACTGTTAATACTTCTTGAGGTACCAACAACCGATTACCAGATGCGTTAGCACTTTAAGGCGTACTTCCTAGTTTTGCAACACCCAAGGCTTTTAGCAGTAGCACCTTTGCTAAATATTTTTCTATTTTTTTCTTTTTTTTTAGCCTTAAGTAATCACAAAAACCAGTGTCCATTTTTTTCTTTATCCACTCTTTTTTTTTCTTTTTCATTGTGCTAAGGACGTTAGACAAGAGTATTTCAAGGTCTCTTCTACTAATCCAAGTTTCAAAGTGCGTGTTTGTGCAATTTTGTAGGGTACATGTTTTCAGAATCTAGACTTAAGCTAGGAACTATTTTTCAAACTTATACTCTAATAAAAGTTTTAATACTTTCCCTTCGTTTCGACTTAGCCCAAGAACTGAACCCAAAATTTGCCTATTTCTAAATAACCTACAAAGACATATGCTTTCCACAGTTAAACTCTAAGGAAGGTTATTTTTAGGGTTTTTAATTTGCTAAGTCTATGATTTAGTTTTTCCTAGCCAGTTAACCTATTTATCAAACTCTAGTCAATTAACCAGAATTGAATACATTAATTTTTATAATTTTTGAAATTTTTCAATTTTTATGGGTTTTTCTGTTTTCTAATTTTTTTTTTATTTTTCAAATTTTTATGATTTTTATATAGAGATGCAATGCAGAAATATACATATGAATTCAAAAGGAAAACTTACCGAACATACCCCCAAACTTATAATGGACAGTGTCCTCACTGTCATGCTGCACCAAATGGGTTGATAATATCGGCGAGTTCCTGCTTATTATTATATTTACATAGTATACACACCCCCAAACTTATTTGAAATAAAGTTCTGGAAAAAAGGAAATTCGAGGGTGAAGGTGGAGGAAATCAATCGGTGTAAATCGGCTCCTGCAAAAACAGGAGCTCCTCCGAAGGGTCCGCTGAGAAGAACGGTTTCAATCGATGTCCATTTACTTTGAATAAAGTACCGTCTTCTGGATTCTCAAGATCAACCGCACCGTGCGGATAAACGGTGCGGACTACAAAAGGTCCTCTCCATCTAGAACGGAGCTTTCCGGGATGAAAGTGTAACCGAGTATCATATAATAAAACCTGTTGACCTGGTTTAAATGTCTTTCGTAAAAGGTTTTTATCATGAAATACCTTAACTCGATTCTTAGCAATCACGGCATTATCATATGCCTCATCCCGCAGCTCCTCCAATTCATTCAATTGCAGCTTTCGATTGCTGCCCGCATCTCCTAGAGATAGATTCAGCTCTTTAATGGCCCAAAATGCCTTGTGCTCAATTTCTACTGGAAGGTGGCAAGCCTTCCCGTAAACAAGCCGGTATGGAGACATGCCGAGATCGGTCTTGTATGCAGTACGGAAAGCCCATAGTGCATCGATCAATTTTAGTGACCAATCTTTACAGTTTTTAGAGACTGTTTTCTCCAAGATTTGCTTGATTTGTCGATTCGAGATCTCAGCTTGCCCACATGTTTGGGGATGGTATGGCGTTGACAGCTTATGGGTGATAGAGTATTTGCGTATTAGGGACTCAAAAGTCCTATTGCAAAAGTGAGAACCATTATCACTTATTATTGCGCGAGGGTGCCCAAATCGAGAAAAGATGTGTTCTTTTAGAAACCGAACGACAACCTTGTTATCATTCGTTCGACTAGGAACAGCCTCGACCCATTTTGAAACATAGTCAACAGCCAAAAGAATATACACATTTCCAAAAGAGTTAGGAAATGGTCCCATGAAGTCTATACCCCAAACATCAAAAATGTCTACAACCAAAATCGGTTGGAGCGGCATTTCATTTCTCCGCGATATCCGGCCCAAGTGTTGGCACCGGGAGCAAGTTTTGCAGTATTCGAATGCATCTTTGAAGAGTCGTGGCCAATAGAAACCACACTGCAAAACTTTCTCGGCTGTCTTCTTTGGGCCAAAGTGCCCGCCACATGCTTGATCGTGGCAAAAAGACAGCACACTCTTAACCTCATTTTCAGGCACACACCGGCGAATGATTTGGTCGGAACAATATTTAAAAAGATAAGGTTCATCCCAGTAAAAATGCTTTACTTGGGACAAAAATCGTAGTTTGTCTTGTTTCGACCAATCGTTAGGTATCAAGCCGGTGGCTAAGTAGTTTACAATATCGGCGAACCATGGTTCGCAAGAAACGGTCAAGAGTTGCTCATCGGGGAAAGCATCAGTGATAGGCAGATCAAGTGTAGGCGAAGAAGGAAGTCGTGAAAGGTGATCGGCTACTACGTTTTCACATCCATTTTTGTCCCTTATAACAAGGTCAAATTCTTGCAGCAAAAGGATCCAACGTATTAGCCTAGACTTAGCATCCTTCTTCGCAAAAAGGTGGCGAAGAGCCGAGTGATCCGTGTACACTATAACTGGAGAGCCGATTAAATAAGGCCGAAATTTTTCAAGTGCAAACACAACCGCTAAAAACTCTTTTTCTGTTGTTGTGTAGTTTAATTGGGCCTCATTTAATGTTCGGCTAGCGTAGTAAATTACATGCGGCAACTTATTAATGTGCTGTCCAAGAACAGCACCAATGGCAAAATCTGAAGCGTCGCGCATAATTTCAAAAGGGTGCGTCCAGTCTGGAGATGAAAGGATGGGCGCAGAAATGAGTGAGTGTTTCAAAGACTCGAACGCTTTCATGAAAGTTGAGTCGAAAACAAAAGTAGTGTCCTTGGCCAACAAGAGAGTCAAGGGTCTAGCAATCTTGCTAAAGTCCTTGATGAACCGTCTATAAAAACCGGCATGGCCAAGGAAAGCTCGGATATTTTTGACGCATTTAGGAGGAGGAAGATTAGAAATGACTTCGATTTTTGCTCTATCTACCTCTATGCCGTTTTGCGAGATTACATGTCCTAAGACAATGCCTTCTCGTACCATAAAGTGGCACTTCTCCCAATTCAAAGTCAAGTTCTTTTCCCTACAGCGGGTGAGAACTGCGTCAAGATGTCGTAAACACTCATCGAAGGAGTCACCAAAAATGGAGAAATCATCCATAAAGATTTCCAAAAACTTCTCCACCATGTTTGAAAAGATCCCCATCATACACCGCTGAAATGTAGCGGGTGCATTGCATAACCCAAAGGGCATGCGACGATAAGCAAAAGTGCCAAAGGGACAAGTAAATGTAGTCTTGTCTTGATCCTCTTTGGCTATGGGGACTTGATTATAACCGGAATAGCCATCTAAAAAGCAGTAGAATTCATGCCCCGCCAATCGTTCTAGCATTTGGTCAATGAATGGTAAAGGAAAGTGGTCCTTCCTTGTCGCGGCATTGAGTTTTCGGTAGTCGATGCAAACTCGCCACCCAGTTTGGGTGCGAGTGGGAATTAACTCATTTGCCTCATTGGTGATGACCGTGATGCCCGATTTCTTTGGCACGACATGAATGGGGCTAACCCATTGGCTATCCGAGATAGGGTAAATGATACCGCTATCAAGACACTTAACAATCTCCTTCTTGACTGCCTCCTTCATGATGGGGTTGAGGCGTCTTTTTGGATCCCTTGCCGGCTTGGCATCATCCATCAAGTGTATATGATGTTCGACTATGAGGGGACTAATCCCCTTGATGTCCGCCATAGACCAGCCGAAAGCTTGCCAATTATTGTATAAGACCGTTAAAAGAGCCTTCTCTTGCTCAAGAGCTAGAGAGGCCGAGATGATAACGGGCAAGGTCTCATCTTCACCTAGATAAGCATATTTTAGGTGCGACGGCAAAAGCTTTAGTTCGAGTTTAGGTGGTGAAACAATAGATGGTAACAATGGAGTAACTGTTTCAAACTCGAAGGATTCCATCAAAGGTTCAAATTGAGTGTACGCTACCGAGTCGGATGGTTCAACTAACTCATCCGAAAAAGCAAAAGACTCAAACTCGAGTGGAGAGTCTTCAAGATCATCGACAAAGGTGAAACACTCATAATCTTTGTCCGTCGTGAAAGCTGTGTCGGATTCTAGGAGGAACGCACTAGTGGCGTCAATATTACTGTGATCAAACATGAAATTCTCGAACTCACAGCCCTCCTCCGCGATCTCATCGATCGAGCACACATCAAGTACGCTAGAATTAGGCTCGCAAGGCTGACTTCCTAACTTGAAAATGTTAAGTTCAACTGTCATCTTGCCAAAAGATAGATTCATTGAACCGTTACGACAGTTGATTACCGCGTTAGAAGTCGCGAGGAAAGGTCGACCAAGTATCACCGGAATTTGATTACGGGGGTTAGCGACAGGCTGTGTATCCATGACAATAAAGTCTACGTGTTAGTGTATATGCCCTAGAGGCCATTACTGTGTCATACTAGTTTGTATATTACTTAATGGAAGCTTAGGATATTCACAGTTGTATATACAATCTTGCTCGAAATGGTAGTATGCTACTTGGTTTGTCTCTGCTTTAATATGTGCATGTGTTTCTTTTAGCATATTGCAGGTATACATATTAGTAGAGCCCTTAGGATCTTTGCTTGATTACCAGCGTTGTGATGGCGCTCGCACTCGTGGGAGCTGGGTAATCTATAAGCACATCCTTATACAGGTCCCTGGTCGTTGGACTATCGAGACAGGGCATCGATACTCCGGAGTAGACTAGCGTATGCGCTTCTCATCCCAGTGTGGGAGACGGTCTGTCCCACAGCCGTTAGTACGTCGTACTTGGGATAGTATGCGGGTGCTCGTTAGGTTACGAGTACACTGGACAGGACTCGTCGGGAACTGTTGGTTGGTAATATACCTATCGTCAGTTATCAGTTCCCAGGTGACATGAGTACAGCTTAGTCCGCTGACTTGACACTGTCACTTCGCCTCGAGTGTGTTCCCACTGCACTTTGATTACTACCCTACCACGGCTCAGAGGAGTCGTGCAAACAGGTAGTTTTTGGGTGCAGTCCCGAAGCACTTGGAGGCAGTGACGGTTAGACAGGATTCGTCTCTCCCGGTATTGGGGGTTGACATCGCGCTGTGTCCAGGAGAGCCATTACACGAGTAGTCCCTGGCCAGGGCAAGCGAGATATACTGGTAGGCTTCCAGTGTTATCTCAGGGTGTTCTGGGCTTCACTCCGACACGACTTGTACCGCTATTAGGGGACTAACGTTCACCGCCCCCCTAGGCCCGCCATGCGATGTATCAGACGAACAGACCGGACTGTACGGAGACTGTCACATACAGGCTCAGTAGGAGTGCAGATGGGGTTCACCTCGTCGGTCTTCTTATCGACATCTACCTGGGGACCGTTACGTACAGCTAGTGCCGCTTGCGGTCTGTGGTTAAACCCACTGCCAGCGTAGTGTCGAGTCTTTAGAGTCCCACACAGAGAGCTATTCGCCTTTAGGCAAAACGAGTAGAGGTCGCATGGTTTTGCGACAGGGTTCGTTCGCATCCGCGCACTTGTGCACGTTTGCTGTCCGGACAGTTTATACTAGCGGGCTTTGGTTTAAGCCGGATCCTAGTATATGATTTGAGATTGGTTTTTCTCAGAGTGTTCGTGTTCCTCGGATCACGAATGCGGGTGCGTATGCACAGTTGCTTGAGATTGAGGGAGAGGACCTTGTTTGGGGTTAATGACTATTGTCATTTTATTAACCCCATTGCTTTTGTGTGTATTATTGTTAATTAATAATTAGCTTAATTATTGTGCATGGTTGTTGTTGTTGACCTTTTGACTTTGTTGACTTGTTGACCAAGTTGACAATTTGACCATGATCATTTCATTTGGAAGATGCTCTTTGATCCTTACAATTTGCATTAAAAGTGAAATGATAATGGTCACCTCTTGATTAAACCATGACAATTTTCTTGCTAATTAATTAATTAAAATAACACACACATATTAGTGAGAATGGCTCACTAATAATTCATTCTATCATATCTTTTCTCTCTCTTACTCATCCTCTCCCTCAAGCTCTCTCCCTCTCATGTGTTGAGAAACAAAAAGCTTGAGAAAAACCTTCACTTGATCTTCTCTACTCACTTCTAGGGTTCAAGTCTTAGCATTTCTTGCACTCTAGTTACTCCTAGCTTGGAGTTGAAGCTAAAGGTCGAGGCTTTCGGGTGGATCCTTCTTTGACGGAAGAAGACAAGCAAGGTGAGGCCTTTCTACCATTCCGACGAGCAAGGAGAGAAGGAGTTCGAGCTCAAGGTATAACCTTTCTACAACTTAACTAGTTGTAAGTTTGTTTTAGCTAGCTTTCGTTTAGTAAAGATCCTCACAAGGAAGGTCTATGTTGCCTAAGTCATTAAAAATCCAATTTTTATTATGTTTTCCGCCTCCCCGTAAGGACCGGGGTGGGCAACGTGGACTTACAGTGGTATCAGAGCCTAACTAAACTCAAACTAGCTAGGTAGTGAAGTGTAACGAAGTTTCGAAACCGGAAAATCCAAAAACCAAACTTTGCAAAACCCAAGTTTCTGTTAATTTTTTTTCTGGTCAAAATGACATTTGTTATATACCAAAAATTATCTCAGGGTTTTGTGTGAAAAACCACCAAATACGAACCAGAGAGGAGATCAGAGGAGCGCGGATCCGCGGCAAGAGGAAGCTCCTGCCGCGGAAGCGCGGCCGTCTTGTCCCCTCTCTGCATCGTTTTTGGTGCAGTATCTTTCTGTGTTGGTTTTGGGATTTTTAGGATATGTTAAATGTGCCCAGATTTTCCAGAACTAAAATTTACTTTTGGGGGCCTATAAATCCGTATTTTTCGGAACTTCACTACACTTTAACTACATCGGTTATATCTGTAATGCTTGCATGTATTGAACGTCGGCTAATCGCTATAAGACGATTAGTCGGGGTTATACATGATCTGTGATTGTTATTGGTTTGTGGATATGAATGGATTGGATTGTCGCGGGTGAATGGCCGGGGTGGATGTGAGATGAGCGTTGTTTTTCTTTCATTCTTTTGTAACATGTAGATTGATGTAATTATATTCTTTGTATGGCCGCACAACCGGGTCGGGGTTGTAGCCGTCATTGTATAATTCTTTTTACTGTTTTTGCTCCTAGGATAGACCCATGGAGGGGGTGCACAAACTACCGGGTATCTCGAAGTGCCAAGTGGCCTACTCACGGTGGTGAGGGAGGTTGCTTCGCTTCGGGTGCTTGGCGGGTAGTTTGCCGCACCCGTAGGGGTCTTGGGTGGGGTATTGGCTATTCACCGCGACCGTGTAATCCGCTTTGCGTTGCAGGCTCGAACGCATTGCGGATTCTTAGTATATCCAATGTATTCATCTGTGATCTGTAATGTCTATCATTGCTATATATTTATATATAATAACTATTTAGGCGTTGCTTATGTTTTACAGCCGCGCTAGCCCAGCCCCCGCTCTGTCGTTAGTTAAGTAACCTAACGGGTGATGACGGGGCCCCGTGGCGAATGCGAATGGCATAAGCGTACGTCATATTTTGGTTGTTTTCTGCAATGGTAGGATTAAATGATGGGACGCATTAAAAGAACTAATGCAAGAAATAAACCAAGTAAAAATCGATTGGAACACTTTGAAAACCACTCGGTTCTTTTCAAAACTAAACTTTTAAACGCGGAGCTTGAACCACTCCTTTTAAAAGCTATCTCGTTCCATCGATTATATCAAGTTCACTACGTTCACGGTTTCGCCAAAACCATTCGTAGCCCTCCGTCATTCCACATGAATGGTCAAAAGTATTCAAGCTGTGTATTTTGGCCAAAGTCAAGGCATAGTGATTGGTAGCTTTTGGGCATTCATGTGCAGCATAGATAGATGCGTTGATTTGGGACAGTCGTGCTGCCATTTTGGCCAAAGTCAAGGGTAGGTACGGGTGGGTCCAAATTAACCAGGAGAATGACGGGTAGAACTTGACATGTGACTTATGATATTTTGGCCAAAGTCAAGGTCATAAGAGCATGGGGCAAAAATCCACATCGGGAGTTTCATAAGTACTGAAACTTGCTAGATTTGCATACCATTTGGAGTGTGGTGATTCTGGTAGGATTCCTTCAGTTTCGTCACGCGATGATATTTGGATCCCGATCCTACTGTGAGTATATGCTACTCCTCGGGAAAACTCTCACTTAACGATCAATGCTATAAACCTAGTAGGTGCCTAGAAAGGTGTTAGCGGGGCTACGCCCACAGGGAAAAGAGGTTATTTAATTAAGGAACTTCGCGAAAGCGTTGGAAAACCTCCCTCGAAGTACCGACACTGGCCTGGCTGAACGGTTAAGAAAGTATTGTACGGTGAGAATGATCCCGGCTAATCCTTTTCTTTATGGTTTGAGAAGGGATTCGAGAAACAGTGGGAGCCATCCAGTTTAGACAAACTAAAAACCACTCTAAACTTGCAAGAGCATCATGCTAAAGTGTTTCTTTTCTCTCTCCTAATTGCAGCGACCATTCAACATGACCGGACTTAAGTTACTGTTAGATAAAAATATATTGACAGGGCCAAACTACAAAGATTGGCTCAGGAATGTCAAGATGGCTATCACTTATGAAAAGCTGGGGTATATACTTACCACCAAAGCTCCCCCTGTCCCAGGTCCCACCTCCAGCGTCGCGGATGTAGAAATCCGTAAGACATGGGAGATAGATTGCGCGAGGGCCAGATGCCTCGTACTAGCCTCGATGGACAACGAACATCAGAGGAGGCACGAGAATATGGACCTAGAGTCCATATTTCTCCATACAAAAGAACTGTATGGAGAGCAGTCTCGTATCGCTAGATACGAAGTGTCGAAGAAGCTTTTTTCGGCAAGGTTGGCCGTCGGATCATCGGTAGCGGACCACGTGCTTAAGATGATCGGCTACATAGAGGAGCTCGCGGACCTTGGGACCACGTTGGAGAATGAACTCTATACCGATTTGATTCTCCAGTCCCTTCCTTCCACTTACGCCCAGTTCGTTCTAAACTTCAACATGCAAGGAAAGGAGGTTGAACTTGCCGAACTTCTGAACATGTTGAGGACTGCTGAGGGCACCATTACAGAAGGGTAGGGAGACATCCACTTTGTTTGTAGGAGGATCTTCCTCTTCTAGGTCCAGGGCGAAAGCCAAGGGCAAGAAGAAGAAAGCCCCCGCCAAACCAAGAGGCGGTGTCGGTAAAGTGGATACGAAGGGAAAGGGTAAAGCAACAAAAGTAGCGGGGAAGATGGTGGGGAAGGAAGAATGCTTCTATTGTCACAAAAGTGGTCACTGGAAACAAGATTGCAAGGCTTGGAAAGCCAGAACACAGGATTTGAAGCGAGTTGCAGCTTCAGCTTCAGGTGTGTATGTTATTGAAAACTGTCTATCAATAAACTCGACATCCTGGGTATTGGATACCGGATCAGGATCTCATATCTGTAATTCTTTGCAGGCGTTGAGAAAGCGTAGAGTGTTGAAGGCAGGTGACATGACCCTCAGAGTTGCGAACGGTGCTAGCATGGATGCAGAGGCCGTGGGGGACTATCACCTGGGATTATCAGATGGACACTTTTTGGTTTTGCGTAGTTGTTATTATGTACCAAATGCAACCTGTAATATCATTTCTGTATCTTTATTATCTAAAGAAGGTTATGAATTTGCATTTGTAAGTAATGTAGTGAACATTCACCTTAATCAAGTTTTGATTGGGTCAGGTACATTGAACAACGGAATATACGTTTTAAACCAACCACAGGTTTTCAATATCCAGAATACACACAAAAGAAAATCTCCAGAAATTAATAAAACTTTCTTATGGCATTGTAGACTGGGTCACATCAATGAGAGAAGATTGACTAAGTTACATACTGAAGGATATTTGGATCCGTTCGAATATCAATCGTATGCAACTTGTCAATCCTGTCTCAAAGGAAAGATGACAAAGGCTCCGTTTTCTGGACACGGAGAAAGAGCGAGCGAGCTCTTGGGACTCGTACACAGCGACGTGTGCGGTCCAATGTCTACACATGCGCGAAGCGGTTTTTCTTACTTCATTACTTTTACGGATGATTTCTCAAGATTCGGACATATCTTCTTAATGAAGCATAAATCCGAAGCTTTTGATAAGTTCTAGGAATATAAGAATGAAGTAGAAAAACAAACCGGCAAAAGTATCAAGATCCTAAGATCGGATCGAGGAGGAGAATACTTAAGTGCCGAATTCCTGAACTACTTAAAAGAGAATGGAATTCTCTCTCAGCTTACTCCTCCATACACTCCGCAACATAATGGTGTATCGGAGAGACGGAACCGGACCCTATTGGATATGGTACGGTCCATGATAAGTAACGCTGAGTTACCGCGATCGTTCTGGGGATATGCGCTAGAATCAGCAGCATACCTTTTGAACCGAGTTCCAACTAAGACTGTGCCTACTACACCATATGAAATGTGGTGTGGGAAGAGACCCCATCTTAATCACATTAAGACATGGGGATGTCCAGCTTTTGTAAAAAAGCAGCATGCGGACAAGCTCGAGGCACGCTCAGTACAGTGCAAGTTTGTGGGATATCCGAAGAACTCCAAGGGATATTACTTCTACTGCAAAGAGGAACAAAAAGTCCTTGTTTCTCGCCATGCCCACTTTCTAGAACATCAGTTCATAGAAAAAGAATTAAGTGGGAGCGCGATAGAACTGGAAGAAGTTCCAGAACCGAAAGCTATTACTGAAAGCTTAGTAGAGCCAGAGGGTTCGAAAGATCAAGACATTCCCGTGCCACTCCGCAGGAGTAGTAGGCAGTCTCATCCGCCCGAGAGGTACTACGGTTTTCTCATTGACAGGGATAGAGAGGACTGCATCCTAGATTGTGATGAGCCTACTAGCTTCCAGCAAGCCATTCAGAGCATCGACTCGGTAAAATGGCTGGATGCAATGCGGACCGAGATGGAGTCCATGTACACCAACAAAGTATGGACGTTGGACATTGCTCCAGACGGGGTAAAACCCGTAGGATGCAAGTGGATCTTCAAAAGGAAGATTGGTGTAGATGGACAGGTTGAGACCTATAAAGCTAGACTGGTAGCGAAGGGTTTTCGTCAGCGACCTGGTTTGGACTATGACGAAACCTTTTCTCCAGTAGCTATGCTGAAATCCATTCGGATCCTTCTTGCCATCGCTGCTTTCCACGACTATGAGATTTGGCAGATGGACGTAAAGACAGCTTTTCTAAATGGTCATTTAGAGGAGTGTGTCTATATGGACCAGCCAGAGGGTTTCATTCAGGGTGGGAGCAGCGGAAAGGTGTGCAAGTTGCTCAAGTCCATTTATGGACTCAAGCAGGCATCGCGGAGTTGGAACATCTGCTTTGATGAGACGGTCAAAGAATTTGGCTTTATCAAAAATCCAGATGAACCATGCATCTATTGTAGATTTGTAGCGAGAACTGTAGTATTCCTCGTTTTATACGTGGATGACATTCTCTTAATAGGAAATGACATTCCTATGCTACAATCTGTCAAGGGGTTCTTGTCACACAGGTTCTCCATGAAAGACCTGGGTGATGCCTCATACATTCTGGGTATCCGGATCTATCGTGACAGATCCAAGAGGATATTAGGACTCTCACAGTCCAGGTACATCGACACCATACTGAAGAGATTCAGTATGGAAGATTCCAAGCGCGGTAATCTACCGGCTTGTCACGGGATCACCCTCTCCAAAGAGATGTCTCCCAAGACTGATTTGGAGAGGGATCGCATGTCTATTATACCCTACGCTTCTGCGGTAGGCTCTATAATGTATGCGATGTTGTATACCAGACCGGATGTGGCTTATGCACCGAGTGTGGTAAGCAGGTATCAGTCAAACCCTGGGGAGAAACATTGGATAGCAGTAAAGAACATTCTCAAGTACCTGAGAAGGACTAAGGAGATGTTCTTGGTGTATGGCGGAAAAGACCTGCAGATTGAGGCCTTTGCTGACTCCAGCTTCCAGAGTGACAAGGATGATTCCAAGTCCATGTCGGGTTTTGTTTTTACCCTCAATGGAGGGGCGGTGTGTTGGAAGAGCTCCAAACAGGAAACCGTTGCTGACTCGACTATGGAAGCGGAATACATCGCTGCATCTGATGCCGCAAAGATGAGGAAGTTCTTGAAAGAACTTCAGGTGGTTCCGTCCATTGTTGACCCAATACCTCTGTATTGCGACAACAACGGGGCTATAGCTTTAGCGAAGGAACCCAGGTCCCATCAGAAATCCAGACACATCTTAAGGCGGTATCACCTGATCAGGGAGATTGTGGATCGCCAGGAGATCGAGGTCCGGAGAGTTGCATCAGAGGATAACACAGCAGATCCATTCACCAAGGCCTTGCCCCAGACTCAGTTCGAGCGGCTGATCGAGATGATAGGTCTTCGATACGCCAGTACATGGCCTTAGTGCAAGTGGGAGATTGTTAGTGTATATGCCCTAGAGGCCATTACTGTATCATACTAGTTTGTATATTACTTAATGGAAGCTTGGGATATTCACAGTTGTATATACAATCTTGCTCGAAATGGTAGTATGCTACTTGGTTTGTCTCTGCTTTAATATGTGCATGTGTTTCTTTTAGCATATTGCAGGTATACATATTAGTAGAGCCCTTAGGATCTTTGCTTGATTACCAGCGTTGTGATGGCGCTCGCACTCGTGGGAGCTGGGTAATCTATAAGCACATCCTTATACAGGTCCCTGGTCGTTGGACTATCGAGACAGGGCATCGATACTCCGGAGTAGACTAGCGTATGCGCTTCTCATCCCAGTATGGGAGACGGTCTGTCCCACAGCCTTTAGTACGTCGTACTTGGGATAGTATGCGGGTGCTCGTTAGGTTACGAGTACACTGGACAGGACTCGTCGGGAACTGTTGGTTGGTAATATACCTATCGTCAGTTATCAGTTCCCAGGTGACATGAGTACAGCTTAGTCCGCTGACTTGACACTGTCACTTCGCCTCGAGTGTGTTCCCACTGCACTTTGATTACTACCCTACCACGGCTTAGAGGAGTCGTGCAAACAGGTAGTTTTTGGGTGCAGTCCCGAAGCACTTGGAGGCAGTGACGGTTAGACAGGATTCGTCTCTCCCGGTATTGGGGGTTGACATCGCGCTGTGTCCAGGAGAGCCATTACACGAGTAGTCCCTGGCCAGGGCAAGCGAGATATACTGGTAGGCTTCCAGTGTTATCTCAGGGTGTTCTGGGCTTCACTCCGACACGACTTGTACCGCTATTAGGGGACTGACGTTCACCGCCCCCCTAGGCCCGCCATGCGATGTATCAGACAAACAGACCGGACTGTACGGAGACTGTCACATACAGGCTCAGTAGGAGTGCAGATGGGGTTCACCTCGTCAGTCTTCTTATCGACATCTACCTGGGGACCGTTACGTACAGCTAGTGCCGCTTGCGGTCTGTGGTTAAACCCACTGCCAGCGTAGTGTCGAGTCTTTAGAGTCCCACACAGAGAGCTATTCGCCTTTAGGCAAAACGAGTAGAGGTCGCATGGTTTTGCGACAGGGTTCGTTCGCATCCGCGCACTTGTGCACGTTTGCTGTCCGGACAGTTTATACTAGCGGGCTTTGGTTTAAGCCGGATCCTAGTATATGATTTGAGATTGGTTTTTCTCAGAGTGTTCGTGTTCCTCGGATCACGAATGCGGGTGCGTATGCACAGTTGCTTGAGATTGAGGGAGAGGACCTTGTTTGGGGTTAATGACTATTGTCATTTTATTAACCCCATTGCTTTTGTGTGTATTATTGTTAATTAATAATTAGCTTAATTATTGTGCATGGTTGTTGTTGTTGACCTTTTGACTTTGTTGACTTGTTGACCAAGTTGACAATTTGACCATGATCATTTCATTTGGAAGATGCTCTTTGATCCTTGCAATTTGCATTAAAAGTGAAATGATAATGGTCACCTCTTGATTAAACCATGACAATTTTCTTGCTAATTAATTAATTAAAATAACACACACATATTAGTGAGAATGGCTCACTAATAATTCATTCTATCATATCTTTTCTCTCTCTTGCTCATCCTCTCCCTCAAGCTCTCTCCCTCTCATGTGTTGAGAAACAAAAAGCTTGAGAAAAACCTTCACTTGATCTTCTCTACTCACTTCTATGGTTCAAGTCTTAGCATTTCTTGCACTCTAGTTACTCCTAGCTTGGAGTTGAAGCTAAAGGTCGAGGCTTTCGGGTGGATCCTTCTTTGACGGAAGAAGACAAGCAAGGTGAGGCCTTTCTACCATTCCGACGAGCAAGGAGAGAAGGAGTTCGAGCTCAAGGTATAACCTTTCTACAACTTAACTAGTTGTAAGTTTGTTTTAGCTAGCTTTCGTTTAGTAAAGATCCTCACAAGGAAGGTCCATGTTGCCTAAGTCATTAAAAATCCAATTTTTATTATGTTTTCCGCCTCCCCGTAAGGACCGGGGTGGGCAACGTGGACTTACACTACGGGGAAAATGAAATCCCCTACTCTAATTAACACATCCTCCAACTCTCCCCTAGGGTGGGTGATTGATCGGTCAGCCATTTGGAGAGTGCAATGAGTAGGCTTGAGCTCTCCAACGCCTAATTGTTCGTACACCGAATAGGGTAGCAAATTGACACTAGCACCAAGATCTAATAGTGCTCTATTGATGGTCTTGTTCCCAATTGTGATCGAAATAGTAGGACAACCGGGGTCCTTGTGCTTTGGGGGCAAAGAATTGACAAGAGCATCACTAACAGCACTAGCCACGAAAACTTTCTTTGGTACTTGTGACTTCCTCTTTTTGGTGCATAAGTCCTTTAAGATTTTTGCATATGAAGGAACTTGTTGGATTGCATCCAAAAGAGGGATATTTATGCTAACCTGTTTGAATAACTCTACAATCTTCTCCATCTGTGGAGTTGGTTTATTGGATCTCAACCGATTTGGAAAAGGAACATTTTGAAAAGTTGTTGAGTCCAATTTTTGCGGATCAGATTGTTGAGTTGGAACGGAACCCCGTGTAGATGTATTCGTGTTGTGAGAAGAGGGTCCGTTCGAGCTAGAAGAAGTAGAGCCATGTGAAGGATGGAGAATAGGCTCTAACGAAGAAGAAGAAGAAGAAGAAGAAGAGGAAGATGAAGAAGAACCACCGGCAGAGGTGTCACGGTGCATACCCACATTGTTTTGCAGCACTTTTTCGGATCTCAACGTGGTCACAGCATTCACGTTATGATTCTGCTGTTCATGTGCAACATGTGCGTGACCAGGATTTGGGAGTGGTTGAGATGGAAGCTTTCCTTTCTCTCGCTCTTTCAACGCTGCGTTGAGTTGTGCAATTTGTGCCTCAATAGCTTTGATGCTTTGATCGTGTGAGGCACTGTTTTGCACCAAAGATTGAACAGAAGTCTCTATCCTAGCTGTGGACTGTGCAGATTGCTTTAGGAATGCTTCTAGACTTCTTTCGAGCGAGCTAACAGCATTTTGAGGGGGAACAAAATTGTTGGGCACAAAATTGTTCATCTGATTAGGGTAAGGTTGCTGTTGGGGAGGCTGCTGAAATTGAGCTTGTGGAGGTGCTTGTTGTTGTTGTGGAGGAGGAGCTCTTTGAAAATTGTTGTTTCCTTGGACTTGTTGATTTTGGTTCCAAGCGAAATTAGGGTGGCTCTTCCAACCCGGATTGTATGTTGAAGAGTATGGATCATTTCTTTGTCGTTGCTGAAAGGCAGCATTGACTTGATCTTGTCCTTGAGTGGATGCAGTGTAAGGACACTCTTCAGTGAGATGTGATGGGTCCGAACAACAAGCACAAATAGTTCGTGGGGGCACAACAGGGGCAGGAGAAGGTGCTGAGATTTTGGTCTCAAGCGCTTCTAGCTTTTTCGTAAGAGCGGCCATCTCGGCCTTCATAGCAATTGACATCTCTACTTGATGTATGCCTGCCCTAGGTTGACCAATAGAAGAAGATGATGATGTGGTCTTGGTGCTCTCCCACTGAATCGTTTGCTCACTAAGATCCTCAAGAAACTGCCACGCTTCATCACTAGATTTGGACAGAAAGTGACCTTGACTAATGGTTTCTAGCAACTGCTTCGTTGCCGGGTTCAATCCCTCGTATAATGTTTGGCAAAGTTGCCATCTTTCGATTCCATGGTGAGGGCATTGAACGAGAAGGTCTTTGAATCTTTCAAAACATTTCCAAAATGGTTCGGCAGGAAGCTGTGAAAATTGAATGATTTCATTACGGATTTTTGCAGTTTTGTGATGAGGATAGAACTTTTTAAGAAAATCTTTCACAAACTCGTCCCAATTTCTGATTGAGTGTGATGCGGTGCTGTATAGCCACTTCTCGGCTAGGTCACATAAGGTGAAAGGAATGACCCTTAGCCTTATAGCGTCATCACTTAATTGGGTAGTTTTCATCATGGCGCAAACGTTTTGGAATTTGTTGATAAAGATATATGCATCTTCGGATTCCAAACCATGAAACTTAGGCAGCATGTTGATAAAGTGGGGTTTGATCTCAAAGTTGTCCCCATTAGCCGGTGGAAGCGAAAGACAAGTAGGAAGGGCGGTGCGGATGGGGTAGAAAAGATCCTGGAGCGCGACTCGTGCGGGCGCTTCGACAGGCGGAAGATTCGGGTTATTCGCACCTGGCGGAGGTGGAATCCTTCCCGTCTGTAAGGTGTTGTTAGGATCGTATCCCGACATACCTTCGAAAGAATGTGATGGTGAAAGTGAAGAAGTGGACAAGATTTCGACTTCGGAGTCGAAAGGTTCGTCGGTCGGTACCAACGAAACACGGACTAATCGGGCGCTAGGGTCCCTAGTCCAACCGGACATACACTAAAAGGGTTAGTGTAGTCGAAAGATGAGAGACAGAATGTGAAGGTAAGAAAATGTCAATGAGAAGAAGTGGTGTAAGTGAGTGCAAAGATTCTTTAGCGACAAGTTGCAAGTTTTGAAAAGATTTTCCTTTTTCTTTTTAAGTGTGCTTTTGCAAAAAGATTTTGAAAAGAGACTAGTGACACAACTGCAATTAACCACACATGCACAATCAGGCCTAAGTCTAGGGTTGCCTAGGTCAGCTAGACAGCTCCTAACTGTTCCAAAGGGCTAGAGATAGGACCTCAAACCGCCTCTTCACGGACAAGTACGGCCAGGTAAGTGGGAAGGAACCACCACTACAGTGGGCCTAATTAAAAACCACTAGCCTAGTCACCGCAATGTCGGTTAGGATAAACGGCCGATGCCTATACTACTCCTCTGTCCTATTGAGCTCGACGTCCTTAGGGCTGAGTCTAATATTTTTTAGATTAAAAGTGGTCAATGCAGATGCTTTAAGTGATTTCTGGGGTCCTGGGAAGGGTAATGAAATCCCCACCCAATCTGAATTGGTCAATAGCCCCTTAAAGTCAGATTAAAGTATGCAAAGCAGTAAATCACTTGCAATCAATTTGCTTTTAAGCGCGGCGCAAAGAATCCTGCAGAAAATCAATTATTGGAAGGGGGAAGAAGATTTTTAGCGCGAAGAATCCTGCAGAAGATTTGGCAAAAGATATATGGAGATTTGTAGAGGAGAAGAATAAAGAAACAAACAGTGCAAAAATTTCGCAGAGAAGGATCCAGCATGCGGCGGAAGCGCGGCGCGAGGTAGGGTTATGCGGCGGAAGCGCGGCACTTTGGGGGCTTTAGGTCTCCAACTTTCTTCAGCTTCTCTGTACTTCCAATATCCTCCTGTTCTGATGTATCGTTCTCTGTTTCCCCTTCAGTGTTGTTTCAGATCCGTCAAACCTGCAAAGATTCACAAAGAACCCCTTCAAACAATAAAAGATGATAAAAATTTTTTATTTTTGATTTTTTCAGATTTTTATGATTTTTTATGTTTTAGATTAACCCGAAATTACAAAAAGAAAATTTTACGCCATACCCGGCAACGGCGCCATTTGATTAAGAGAGGTTTTGTCGATCAAAAATAATTACCGCAATCAAGAACGGCGTCGCAAGAAGCTAGCCGGTGAATACGGGTCGGTCCACAGGGATGTGTAAATCTTCTTTAAGTTCTTACGAGTTAATTCCAAATGGTGTTTGGAAGTATAATTAAATCTAAAAATCGAAGTTGTATGAAGGTAGAATTAGAAACTTGCTAGGATTAGGTTTAGGGAAAATTTGGTAAATAAAGATTTACATCTCTTTCCATTGCCATCAATTAAATCAATCATATTAGTGTTATGGTAAATATTAACAAAGGGGATTAGGATGATTGGGAAGATTGATTCTTCCTCTAGATCCTTGTCCTTCCTTTCTTAATCTTCACCCTAACCTCCATGGAAAACCTCAAGATCCGGGCCTTTAGACTACGGAGTTCACCGTTACCTTGAGGGTAAAAGTGCCGTAGGGAGCGGAATCAAAAGGTATGCATGGAGTTCTAATGTTCATAAAAGTTTAGCAATGAAAAGAGATGAGAGATCTTCATCTCTCAAATCCTTCCCTATTCCTAACCCTAACAAGCGAGGAAACTACTCGCTCATTGAGGGGATGAAAGAAAACAAGAATTTGTCAAAGAAAGAAAACATCGATTGCAATTTAATAAAAGCTAAACTAAATTAAACTAAGACGAGAAAATAAGAACAGATAAAAAAAACTACAACTATTGCAAAGAAAATAACCTACTTACTGTTGATGCGCTCTAACTTCAAGAAAATAGAATTTTATTCATGAGTAGAGGCATGAGAAAATACAAGGTCTTGGGTTCTATTTATAGGACATAGAAACCCTAGGGCTACAGATTGCACCGCATGTCTAAAGTTATAAATATACCCCTAAAAAGATCTTTCCAGAGCCGCCACACATTATGGTAAAAATTATGCGCATTAGGGCTTCAACTAGCCGCGGAACCGCGGCATGGGCGCGCTTGGGCCGCGGTTCCGCGGCCCAATGATGAGATCGGCTTTGGAGTTTTCTTGGGCTTCTTGTGGTTCTTCTGGGCTTACTGGTTCTTTATTCATATTTTCAATGGGGCTTATGCATTAATTCCAGATCGTCAGTGAACACTTTGCGATGGATCTTTTAACCGTTTTTCTTGTAAATTTGGATCTTGCGTCGCCTCGTTGATGGTGAACCGTTCTTCTGCCGTGCTTTACTAAGATCTTCCTATTTGTTGGTCAAAAATCCTTCTTTTGTGTCGTCTTTCGTGTTTTTCACTGTTTTCTGTCCAAGAACCTGTAACCTGTAACATGTAGCAGACATGGGTCAAAAGCACCTGTTTTTATTGTAAAATGCATAAGAATGGGGAATACAAAATGCAATATTATGTTGTAAACATCGGGGTTACTGGGTTAGCACATTTGTACCACGGCCTTAGCCTAGCGGCGGATACTGCTCAACCGGGGGTACAGCCCGTGAACTTCTCAATGCATTACTTCACCTCGTGGCTCGAGCTGCATGTGCTTGGCGCCTTCAGAATTCACAAGAGGCCCCTTTTTTACAAAAGATATAACTTTTCCCGACTACTGCGTCTAGTTGACGCTTCTATTTTGGAATCGACTCCACGATAGGCTCAGGGCTTACTCCTTCGCCCGCGTACCATCGGGGATGGCATGAATTTTGTTGACAAGGTCTTGAATATCGGCAAAGATTCCGCGAAAGCGGTACAGCCGCTGCGGGACACCTTTAAAGATGGCGCCTCTACCCTGAAAGCTCGGGAGATTCTCCAACTATATTCGATCAGGCCGGGCTTTCTGGTGTTTAGGCAGAATGATGCGGCGTTGTTTATGAGATACAACCCACATCGTTTCGCCCAACAATCTAGCTACAATCAGGGTGTCCCGCTTGAGGCCTTTCTAGCTGAAAGGCCCGCCACAGAAGAAGGCATCCGCAGCGCGCTACACCATTTCATGAGGCTCAACACCGGTTCTAACTTTTTTATCAGTGAGCCAGGCTGCGCCCCAAAGATGTTGAACGTGTTCGTGGCGTGGTACCAGCATGCAATGGGCGCTATCATCAAGGAGGAAAAGAAGTTGTTGCTTGATCGTAAGGGTGCAGCCCCTGCTGGTAATCCATCTATTCCCCTGAAGCAATGGACCGTCGTCCGTCCTCCTTTGAGAGAGTTTGTTGCGATCGTGGTGTTTCCTGAGCTGCCGCTACCCCGTGCTCCCGTGAAAGCGGTGACTGTGGCATCTCCCGAGTCTGGCATGGGTTTAGATATCGGGACTCGTCGTCCCAAGGTGCCCACCTAGCGTAAGCTTGTGCTAGCGGCGACCGGTACTCGCTCGCAGAAGAAGAAGAAGTCGATTCTTTCTGCAGACGTTGTACTCGGTCAGGAGCCTCATACTCCTTATAGCGAGGGCCTGAGCGAATATGGGACCAACGAGGGTCTATTCATGACGCCGGACGATACTGATTTGGAGGCTGCCATTGCAGCTTCCGAGCGATTAGCTAGCCACAAAGCAGGACTGCTCATCCTCGCTTAGTCAGGTAGTCTTCAGCCGTATCTTTTTGTTATTGTATTACATTTTTATTATCATGTTTTGACTGACACTTTTCTTACAACAGGCGTTTCCATTGAAGAGGCTCTCGCGGCTTCCCTCAAGACTTTTGAAGAGGAAGAGAGGCTTCGCACTTAGTTGGGCATTGGTATATTTCGGCTCATTGTACCTTCATTCCCTTTTCTTATGGGTAATCTGACACCCTTTTTCATCTTATCGCAGGGACTATCTCGACTCAGGTCATCCCCAGTACAGTGCCAAACCCGCAGGGTGATGTGGAGATGCTTCCAGGGCCAGCTATCGAAGTCCTGGCCTCCTCAACATTGCCAAAAGAGGCTTTACTTAAGCAACCGATGACGGACGCCATAACGTCTCCAGAGGTAGCTCCTGTCGCGGACGATGATGTCTCCTTGACGGAGGTCTTGAGAAGATCGGCTCTGACGGCCCGGGCGGAAAGGAAGCGCAGGAGGCGTGCAGCAAAAGAACGCAGCGCCGCCTTGGCCGTGGGTGCAGGCTAGAGCGCTGCTTCCCCTGTCTCTGCTTCTTCAAAGGGTGCTCCGGACACCCTGTCTACCGCTCACAGACAGGCGGCATGTGCGGCTCGGGAAGAAATTGAAAAGCCGACCCAAGGTAACGTAACACTGAGCCTTTTTGTCAAAGCTTTAATCTTTAGATTCTCATATATCTTATCCTGCAGAGCCAAGTCCTGGTGAGGAGGTGGCGTTTGAGATGACTGCAACTACTGAGCCCAAAGCGGCTACTCTTTCCCAGGAGTCCGGGACTGCTCCAATTGCCGCTCTTTCCGCCTGTGGTTCCCTGCCATCTCCTGGCATCGCGAGTGTCACGACCGCTCTCGTGGAATCGGGGGACGAAGCTATGGGCGGCGAAACCATCCCCGCAAATGAGATTGAAGAAGTCATGATGCTTGGCGATGCTCCCGTCGCGGTTCTGGTTAATGATCTGTTTGGTAGGTCTCGGATTGCTGCATTCTTTTCGTTTCGCAATCCTTTATGATGACATTCTTTTCCTTTCGAATGTAGGTGTGGCAAGCGCTGAGGTTGCGATACCTGAAGAAGCACCACCAGTTGCTGCTTTGACGGTCGTTGCCCCTCCGTCCTCTCTTATATCTTCTCAAATGCTGGAAGGTATGGGTTTGTGATAAATTTAAATCGGGGACAGCATCTTTCGTGTACTGACCATGTATCATCGTGATCTCGCAGGAGTTCTTTTTGATCACTTGTATCAGGTACTGAACCCGCACTTCTCTTTCCAGTCGGATATTAGTCCCCCCGCTGGTGTCGGTGGGTATCTTTTCTAACCGACGTCCTTTCTTTTCTTTGACGGGCAGCCATGTCATTGCTAATTCCTCTTTGTATCGCTTGTAGCCTTACAAATTGAAGGAGGGGACGAGGGTATCGCCGCGCCACCAGTACTTCCAGCTCTGCCACCTTTGCAGCCGGTATAGTTGTAACAACTCCATTTTTAGTGTACATAAATTTGATTTAAATTTAAAGTATACTTGGAGTATTTAATGTTGCTGTTATCACTTTAAGTATTTATCTCAACCATAATTACAAGAAGGAGCTTGTAGCTCATTGGTAAGACCTTACACTGCTGAACCAAGCCACCAGAGTTCAAATCCCATGCCCCACATTATTTTTAATATTGATTTTTTTTAAAACCTTTAGAATAACAAGGGTTTACACGTGCATATCTCACGAAAACCCCACTACACCCAAAAATGTAACATTGCCAGAGGTTAGATGAACCGTCGGGGGGATCCCGGCCGCCTGACTCGGCCGGGAATCGGTCAAATCGGCCTTGACCCGGCCGACTCAGTCCTCCGACCGAGTCACCCCCGAGTCGGCCGATTCCGGCGACGACCCCAACATGAAAATTGTGTCTTTTCACATTCCCTATGCACCTGCAAAATTTTAGCCTCAGACCATTTCCAGAGCTCTTTTAAAACCCTAATTACTCCACTTTTAATACATTTTATCACATTTTTCATTTTAACCTTTCATCTACCATAACCCTAGCCTAACCCTATAAATACCAACCCTACATACTACCCCTCACCCTAAACTCTGAGCCAACTCTCTAAAAATTCCAAGAAACCTAGTGTACTTTGAAATCGAGCACGAGGCGAAGCTACGACGAATTTTCCGGCGAACTTCCGACGATCATTCTAGGAGCTCCCGGTGACGAAGCGACGCACCGGCGACTCCTTCCGATCAATCTCCCTTTTCTTGTTTTCCTAAACCCGTAAGTCCCCAAATTCTACATCTCTTTTCTTTTCTAAAATGCGGATTTACAAAACCCGACGGAATCGGAACAAATCCGATTTCTGATCCGGTTTTCTTATAAAACTTCATTTCTCGTTAATACAATTATGCTTAAACTCCCTCATGTTGACTATTAAACACTAATCAACCAAATTGATCAAGTTTCATTTCATAAAATGATGGTTATTTCACTTTATCGTATTTTTCATTTAAATACCACATTTTTGCAATTATACATTTAACTTTATTAAACTTGTTATACCTTTAAGTAGACCACGAGGTAATGACCTACCTCCTCACACACTCATATGCAACATAACACGATACCCTCGAGAACTTAGAATACGGAAAAACAAACATTTTCATTTAAATACCCTTTACTTAATAAAACCATTTCTAAAAGATTTAGTATTAATACATCTTTACAAATAAATAACCTTTGAGCTAATAAAAAATATCTAGACTCAGCCAATTAAGGACTGTCGCACTCATTAGGACAAAGGAAGGTTGTGGGCATTCAGTCGTTTATCTAAACCTGACTTTGTGGTGCCTAGGCTAGACAAGCGAGAAAGGTAACTTTAAAAGGCCCGTCTCACGGTGATTCGTGAGCGATCCCTCCTTTCTTCACTTGTACTTATCTGGCCACAATTGACGGTGAAGAGGCGATTTGATGTATCTCACAACTTGTCGCTTTGGATCAGTTAGGAGCAGTCTAGTTGACTTAGGAGACCCTACAATATAGAATACGGGAAATAGACATCTTTACAAATAAATACCATAATTAATAAAATCGTTTTTCCTTAATGATTAGTATTTATACAAATCTTTGCAAAGAGCCGCTACAACCCAATTGGGAAACCCGTTCGGGATGGTGCGGATTATCGCACATCCTCGGGCTTAGTAGTGCGAGATTCAGACCTCCGCAAGGAGCATTCGGTCTCGAAAGATTTAAAATACGACATCTTAAGAAAACGAGATTTCTAGAATATTATAGATATATACAAAAAATCATTTTTATATAAATATATGTATATGTAACACAAACATATCTATTTTTGAAGTATTATAAATATTCCACATTTTCTACAATATCACAAGAATCAATTTTACACTAAAATACCATGAATTCCATGCAAAACCAATATTACAAATAAATGCCCTTAATTATGAAATTAGGATATTTTCACTAGAATATCACAATATAAAATCCACATTCATTACAACTCTAAAGACGAATAATAAATGCTTGGGGTGTATTTTGAAAAGTATATAAAAGTATTTTTACATAAAACCCCCTCAAGTTCTATAAATTACCCTAAGGACCCTAGTAAACATAGGTTTAAGCGGGACCAATCTCTTGAGCCTCAGAGAGCCGGAAAAGTGGGTGCTTGCCTAGTTAAGGTAGACAACTTAATAGTGGTGTTATCAATACGGTAATCGTCTTTGAAAAAGACACAAATCCTGCCGTCTATGTGCAGCGGTTACCGATAACATCAAAAACAATCAGGACATCAATTTACTTATCTGACTCAGAGCGAGTCTCATTATAATCTGACTTGAATATGATTCAAGTACAATCTACAATCTACAAATCTTCAATATTACAATTCAACATGAATCCAATTATCAATTTATACAACTTAACTGAACCGAACCATGGATATACATTCCATTTACATGATTCTACGGCTACCTCTATTTACTGATATCATGGTTTCGGTCAGTCAATCAATTATACCATCAATATAATTTACAAAACAAACAAGACATCGCGGGTTTAAGGGGTAGATTGGTACGGAAGGTGTTAGAAGTAGCACGAGACTGTAAGACTTAATACACCTAACATGAATCCAGTTGCTGTTGTACCGTGGCATAAACGGTTCCTTGTACTATACTTGCCTCTAGTCTCTGGCATATAGAGACTCCTCTCGTATACACTGGCATTCTTCTGTACCAAGCTACAAATAACAGCGTTAATACAACATTACAATAAGATAATACAACTTTAAAAGATACCTTCTTATTCTGTCTATTCTACTTTCCTCTTATCTTTGGGACTTACCGAGCGACATGTTCGCTGACGACATTCTCTTTCTTTCTTCTTTGAATGTCGTCAGGTAATTTGGACACGTCAGAGATCGAGCCTACTGCTGAAGACTTGGATCAGTTTGCTGAAGACCCAGAGCTATAGTTTCATTGTACACATTTCCTTTCAGTACTTTACATTCCTGTTATGCCATTGATTAGGCATCGCTTTTGTTTCAGTTGTATTTACTTTTCATGTATTGCACAAAAGAATGTTAATAAATAAAGTTGTTGTTCAGTTTATATATCTTGTCTCTTGTGTATTTACTTTTATATTGCTTAGATACGCTTAGCGTATTTACTTCAGAGTAAATACGTAGCGGACCAGTCCCGTCCTCTTCGCCGTATACCGGGAAGCGGGGCGTGACAATAGTAGACTCTATTGTTCGTACATTTTTTTATTTCTTGAGCCGTCATCTGATTATGATTTGTTTTGCAGCGGTGACACCGACTCCAGCTCCATTCGAGTCTCGAATCATAATGCCAGCAAGGCCCTTTTCCAGACGTCCATTTTCAAAAGGCGCTGTGACCAGTCTGCGTATGTTGGGCGATTACATCGAGGAGCTTGACGCAGAGGCCCCTACATTCGCTGTAGATTTTGCTGCCGAGGTTAATCCAATGTTGGCGACGCTTGTGAACTTCCATAACCAAGGCGTCGTTGAGTCTTGGGTTAACCACTGCAGAAAAATTAAGGCCTGCATGCACGAGCTTGAGCTTAGGCGTCCTGCTCCTCAGATTCTGGCTGTGAACTCCCAACGAGTTGTATCGGTCGAACAGAGTGTATCCTTCCTCCGCCATTTTGAACAAGAAGCGGCCTTGAGGCAGAAGGAGCGCGAGGAGGCTTCGGATGAATCTGCCCGGCTGCGCGCCCAAGTTAAAACAAATGCCGTGCTACTGAGCTGCTTTTGACACCTTGCAGCAATGTATCTCAGACGGGCTTGTATTGAGGCGGAAGCTTGACTCTATTGAGCGGGTTACGCAGAGTCGCGAGGCTTCCCAACCGGAAATTGATGAAAAGATTTCATCATGCTTGCAGCAAAGGGCTCGAATTGAAGCGGAGCTGGCCGCGGCGGCTAATCACGAGAAGGCACTGAAAGGAGTACGAGAGCAGCTTGTAGACTTGTTGAAAATGTTTCCTTCTCAGTAGCTGTTTTGTTTGTAATCTTTGAATAACATGTATCCATTTTTTATTCTTTCATACGATTCAACTTGTACTCCATTTAATTCATGAATAAAAGATACAAATTTTTTTGTTCTATTACCGCTTTCTTCTCTTCGCTGTGTCATTGCCATGTAATTTCAGCAAATGTGGCCTGTAGATAGTAAGTGATGGTCCATCTTAGACTCTTTGCAGGATAACGATGGCTTAGGAAACAGGTTCAGGTTTATTGCCTAAGACTTTTCAATTTTATGAGCCGTGAGGGTCTCATAAAGACTTTTCTCCCTACGAGTCGAGAGGATCCCGTAGGTGTATTTTCTCCTTAGGAATCGTAAGGATTCCTAAGTGTGCTTTCTCTTGAGAGTTGTAAGGATCTCACAAGAGAATTTTCCCTCTTACAAGTCGAGAAGACTCGTAAGTGGTTGTTTCCCTCCTTGTCAAGATTCGACTTTGGAGAGTGTGACCCGTGAATAATATGCAAGAGTCCATTCTGGACTGACTTGCAGGGCCCCAGTGCTTAGGAAATAGGTCCTTATCCCCATTGCCTAAGGCTTTCCTTACGAGTCGAGACGAATCGAGAAGTTCTTGCAAAGACACTAATTTCCTCATGAGTCGAGACGAGTCGAGAAGTTCTTGCAAGAATGTCCTAACATCACAGTTAACCTCTGTTCTAACAGAGGTCCGTTAGAGTCTGTGGTACTAGGGTTTTGCCTGTCATACGGTCACATTGACTGATGTATCCCTCGATAGGTAATCTTGCTGTTCGAGTAGCCTTACGACTGTCGTGTCTCTGATCCCTTCGGGGGCTGGACAAGATGTCTTCAAGCAATCTTCCTAGGCAGTTTGACTGTCGGAAGAGCAAGCGCTAGGAATTTTGCCATGCCGCTTTTTACTTGAGCTTAAGCTCGGTTTGGGGAGCCCCGATAAGTCATAACCACTCCGCGCTGGTGTGGGATGATCTCTGATAGTCTTTTAGGTTTTATATGAGTTGCTGTCAAGGCCCTAAAGCTAGGAATTTGGCCTTTGCTTCATTTGCCGGCATTGCGTCTGCTGTATCGAGACGAATGTCGTGGATGCCTCTAGGTTGTTTGTGAACCGTCGAGGTTTGGAACTATGGATTTTGCCGTGGCTCCGTTGTTTGATTGTCGCGTATGAATCCTACTGGAGGAAGAATGCTGTGGTGACATCTCGTCTGCTGTATCGAGACGAACGTCGAGGTGGTGACCACTATGCGCTGGTGTGGGATGATCTCCAATAGTCTTTCAGGTTTTATATGAGTTGCCTTCAAGACCCTGAAGCTAGGAATTTGGATTTCGCTTCGTTTGCTTTGGCGTGTCCGAATCCTGTTGGAGGAAGAACGCTGTGGTGACATCTCGTCTGCTGTATCGAGACGAACGTCGAGGTGGTGACCACTCCGTGCTGGTGTAAGATGATCTCCGATAGTCTTTCAGGTTTTATATGGGTTGTCGTCAAGACCCTGAAGCTAGGAATTTGGCTTTTGCTTCGTTTGCTGGTATTGCGTCTGCTGTATCGAGACGAATGTCGTGGTTGTCTCTAGGTTGTTGGTGAACCGTCGAGATTTGGAACTAGGGACTTTGCCATGGCTCCGTTGTTTTGACCCTGGGGTGACATTGTGTCTGCTGTAACGAGACGAATGCTGAGGTGGAGCGGGGATTTTGCCATCACTCCGCTTTGTTTCAACCATGAGGTCTTTCGTTGACGTTGCATCTGCATCCTGCTGGACTGCGAAGGAACGCCGTTGTTGACATTGCGTCTGGTGTAACGAGACGAATACTGAGGTGGAGTTGGGATTTTGCCGTCACTCCGCTTTGCTGATGTTGCTTCTGCTGTAACGAGATGAATGTTGAGGTGGTCTCTAGGCTGTCTGTGAACCGTCGAGATTTGGCTTCTTTTTCTGATGGAGCCTGGTGGGAAGGTATGGTTCCCTTTTTATTTGTGCCCCTGGATTGTATACATGGATCGATATGATCTCACCTGTAGGGAAAAAAGTTTCATTTTATATATTTTTCTTTTCGCGGTGCTCTATCATTTCAGCTTTTATATCGCGAAAGTCGCGATTGCCCAATCATTTCGGCTATTTTTCGTGGGGCCCAATCATTTCGGCTATTTGTTTTATTTACTCGCTACTTTTTATTGCGAGTTGCCCAACCATTTCGGCTATTTTGTATGTATACATTTTTACTTGCTGATTTTGTTGCAAGTTGCCCCATCATTTCGGCTGTTTCGTATGCATTTATGGTTCGCTGGCCTTTCATCGCAAGTTTGGGATTTGATACCGATTTAAGCATCAGTATCGCTACAACTGGGATATTGCCAGAAGCGAATCATCATTTGCCTTTGTCGATATCGAACAAAGGTGGCTTAGTGAACAGGGTTAGGATCCTGTCGACTAAGGCTTTTGACTTCATGAGCCGTAAGGGTCTCATAAAGGTATTTCTCCCTACGAGTCATGAGGATCTCGTAGGTGCGTTTTCTCCTTAAGAATCGTGAGGATTCCCAAGTGTATGGTCTTTTATAAGTCGTAAGGATCTTACAAGAGTGTTTTCTCCTTATAAGTCAAGAGGACTTACAAGGGCTGTCCACTGTGTAAACATATCCCAAGTCGCGGGTAGGACTTTGTTAGGGAAATGTTTATTCGCGCCCATGGATTGTATACAAGGGTCAATATTGAACCGCTTGTAGGGCATTCTGGGGATTGTGATGGCTTAAGAACAGGTTCAGATCCCTGTAGCTTAGGGCTTTTAAATCCTATGAGCCGTGAGGGTCTCAAAGGGGAATTCTCCTTACGAGTCGTGAGGATCTCGCAAGTGTAATTTCTCTTTAGGAATCGTGGGGATTCCTAAGTGTGTTGCTCCCTTGTGAGTCGTAAGGATCTCACGCAGGTATTTTCTCCTCACAAAGTCGAGAGGACCTTGCTAGTGTCTTTTAACGAGATTGCGCCCTTTCGGGTTTTCACAAAACTCGCCGGTAGTCCTGCTGTTTTTACTCACGGAGCCCTCTCGGGTTTTCATCCGTGCCCATCTCGCTTATGGACAAACAGTTTTTTTTTGTCCGCTTTGGGATGCTGCGGTCAGTAGTAGTTTATCGATGTCTCGGTCAACAGCCAGTTTTAGGACATAGTGATCCATCATTAGTTTAAAGACGTTTCGGTCCGTTGTTGCCGTATTTGAGGCGAATTTCTAGTTTACGGAGTTTTCGGCGCAAGGGGCTTTCTTGAATGAGCACGATGCCCCCGGTATGTCCATCTTTTTCGGATCATATGGTTGTGGTGGGTTCATCTTCCATTTTTCAGACAGCGCGAATTTGCCCTGTTGGTATTGGTCCTCAATCCAACCTTTGAAGATGAAGCTATCTTCGATTGGATGGCTTACTGCTTGGTGGTAAGGGCAGTAATTAGGATTGTTGATATCGCCTGGCTGCAACGGACGTTTTGGATCCGACAGATTGATGAGTCTGTTGCGTACTGCCAGCTTGAACAGTCTCATCGTTTTATCCTGGGGAAACGAGTAAGGACGTCCCAGTCTCTCCTTGAGGGATGGGTATGGACGCACGTTGTTTTGGTGAACAACCATCTTTAAGTTGCTCGGCTATTGTCGAGTATTGGCGACAAAGGTCGCTTTCCCCTTCCCTTTTTCATTTCGAGGCTCCAACTTCGAAGAGGAAAGCCTGTGGCCCATCTGGTGCATTTGGGTCAGCTTGTCAATCAAGGCCTGGAAAGTGGTCGGCTTGAAAAACATCATGAATTGGGAAATGGTCACCTGAGGGTCGAGAGTACCCATGAACATGCCTACCGCAGGCGCTTCTTCGATGCGCCGCTCGCATTTTGACCATAGATTTCGCCATCGTATCTCATACTGCACCCATGTCTCTCAAGGCTTTACCCTGGCATTGATCAGTGCTGTGATTGGAGTACGTTCACTAGCGCTCGCAAAATGTTGGGTGAACAGTAATTCCATCTCTGCAAAAGTTTTGACGGAGTCGTTGGGCAGCTCCGAATACCATTCAAAGGCCGTTTCCGCCAAGCTGCCGACGAACTGACGAAGTAATAATTTGTCGTCACCTCCGGTATTGCCGTAAAGAGTTCTGAACTAAGCGACGTGCTGATGCGGATTTCCCGTCCCCTTATATACATGAAACTTAGGAATCATGTATCCTGGCGGATACTTGATCTGATCGTACCATCCTGGATATGGTCGCCCAGTTCTGACGACTTGGCCAGTTGCTTTATTTGCTTGATGAGCCCATATTTGCTGAGCTATATAATCATCCAGGGCAGCTTTTGAGATGGTCTCCTCTTTAGCTGCTGAACAAGCCGGAAGAGGATTTAACGTCTCCACTCGGTCATCTTCGAGGATAATCGGTGGATCTTCAGTTGGAGGGTCCGGCTGGATCATCATGCCCACCATGTCTTGGAATAGAAGGGCCATTTGTTTTATGTTGGTCGCTTGTTCCGCGGCCTCTTTGTCCTTCTTCTCAAGCATTCTCGAAAGGAATTCAGCATTAGTTTCCTGCCACGGCGCTGCTCCAAGGATGTCTCCGGGCTTGCTTTCGATCCCGTATGTGCGGCCATAGCGGTTAGCATCTCTTGGAGCTTTTGTTGTTCTTGCTCCTGAGCCTTAGTCACTGATCGCGTAAGCAGTCGATGACCTGTGGAGATACGGCTGTCCTCTTTTCTGGATGCAATATAGACGGTATGCACCACCATGCCCCCTGCCTTGGGGCAGTTGGACTCAATAGTCTTGCGATTCATTGCAGACGCAGGGATTTTCTCCGACCTCCTCCTCTTATGGGCGGTCAAAGTTGAAGGGGCCATTGCAGTGGGCACCCAAGTAGTTGTCGCCTTCTGTGGCTTGACAGGGTGGTCCTCTTCTCGCCGAACCTTCATCTTTTCCTGTCGGCGGAGGTAGTCTTGATCTATCACCGAGTCTTGGACTTGATGCCAGACTTTGTAAATTTTGGAGGACAGCCGCTGAGGGTGCTGCTCCAGCTTTGCCTTCGTGATCTTTTCAACAGGCGGAGGAGACTTTTTCAGTACGGCAGTTGGTGAATTCTTACGCACCCTATTAAGTAGTTCAAAGCTATTCCCGGTTGGAACGGCAGCATCAACTTCCACCATTGGAGCTGGTGGAGTCAATCCAGAAGGGGAATTGCCCTCAGCCTTCCTTACTCGGCGCCAGTGGCAACGTCGAGCATGTCGAGCCGATGGTACTGGCTCAGCTATGGGGGTGGCTTCATCATGCCCCCTGTTCTGATGAGAGTATGCTGTTGGCGCCAGCCTGTCAAAGACAGATGCTCGCTGAGAGGGAATGGCCAATCTTGAAAAGGCTGATTTTCGTGCAGGGGAAACGGCCTTGGTTACTTCACCCGGAGTAGGGGCTGAAATGGACAGTCTCGTGAAGACCGACCCCTTAGCAGGAAAAGCCGCTTTGGGGACTTCAGGAGTAAGAATAGCTAACCGCATAGGGATAACACCTTCAGGAATTGTGGGCTTCTTTACGGGCCTACATGAGCTTTGGCCCAATCTGTCAAAGACTGAGGTGTTGGATTTGGGCGACCCGTTGAGAGGGGCCGCAGTAGTTGTGAGCTGATTAAAGACCGAGCTCTCCAGAGCTTCTTGCAATGGTACAGGGGCGTTGAAGTTCATCGGTGGGAGCATGGTCCCGAAGAATAGCCCAGTGGCGGCTTGAGTTACTTGCTCCACTGGCATTGTGAAAAGGGAGGACGCTTGGGGCCCGTAGGTTACACCTCCAGATGAGGCGGAACGGGAGTTGCAGTTGCGGCTAGAGCAGTTATAGGCCATTGATGTTCTGTTTTCTGCATGGAGCAAGACACCAAATCTTAGTACCTCGAACCCAAGGGCAACCATATCAAATCGCGATTCGTTCGCGAAACACGATACACGAAGTGTAGAGTGGAAAGAGGAAGATGTCCCACCGGGCGTGCCAGAATCTGTTCTCCTCCGAATACAGGGACGAGACCGCATAGGTCCATCTTGCCTAAATTTGGGGGCAGATGCTAATTGGTGCTATCCGTCCACCTCTCCGAAGATGCCAAGTTGATTTATGGCACCGTATATCGAAGGTTTAGACGGATGCGGCCGATGTAGCAGACATCGTCAGATTCCCCTTAGTTGAGGGGTTTTTTATTGTGGGGACGCTCTTCCCTGCAGGCGCAAGCCCCTGCAATTAATTACGCTACCGCAGCGCGGTAACCACTTTCTCCTTCTCCAGATGGTCACTTCGTGTTGTGTGCGTTTTTTTTGTTTTTGGTTGCCCGTGGATTGTATACGGAGACTAATTTATGTTGTCGCCCATAGGGCTTAGATTAGTCCAAATCCGTATTTTCTTAAATTTGAGTTTGGGGTTGGGTTTAAGGATACGTTAGTCTCATTTGAGACTAAGATCAACTTAAACGTATGTTAAGAATACGTTAGTCTAATTTCAGACTAAGATCAACTTAACGGGATCGTTTAGATCCAACAAAAGAGAATTCGGGCTCTATTATTTAGTTTAGGGACATTGCGGTCGATTGGTTTAAGGACATTCTGGTCCAAGGTTAAGGACATCGTAGTCCATGGGCTTAAGGACCCCACAGTCCAAGGTTAAGGACATCATAGTCCATGGGTTTAAGGACCCCACAGTCCAGTTTAAAGACATCATAGTCTATGAAATGTATGGTTGTCGGGACCCGTCACCTCTCTGAAGACGTTGAAGGATTACAACGACCAATATCAGAGGAGTGAAGAGATATACCCTTGAACCGATATTGGTTGGGAGATCTATAGTCCAATTTGTGACTAAGATCAAATATTTATGAGCATATGGGCTCAGTTAATCTGAATTAAGGACTTATGGCCAATCTTGGGCTAAGTCCAATCAAGTTAAAATGTTTAACATTTAACAATGCTGAGTATTGATTTGAGTTCTGACAATGTTTTTGTTTTTTGTTGAATGCTGAGCATTCATCATAGCTCTTGGGCTTTTTAAAGAACAATTTATGTTCTATCAGCGCGCACGTGAGGGGCATGTGGTGCGCTTGGCGCTTTGCGCCAGTCAAAGAGCGCAGAGCGCTAGTTTATGAGCGCATTGCGCTTCTGCTGGGTAGCGCACACGTGAGGAGCACGTGGTGCGCTTGGCGCCAGTCTGTGAGCGCATTGCGCTAATTTATGAGCGCAAAGCACTATTAGTTCAGTGGCGCACACGTGAGGAGCACGTGGTGCGCTTGGCGCTGAGCGCCATTCCATGAGCGCAAAGCGCTGGTCCAAGAGCGCAGAGCGCTAATTTATGAACGCAAAGCGCTATCTGATCAACTTTATGATCTGAGAAATAAATTCTTGTTTATAAGAGACTTTGTCTCAAGGTTCCAAGAATAAAATTCTTATTTTGTAGGAGATGTTTCAATCTCTTATATTGATGAAAGGCTTTGCCTTTATTGATCTGTGATCCTTAAGAGAATTGAATTATTCTCCCCCTTTCTTTATAATGAGATGTTCATGATCTCTTTGTATAAAAGACCTTAGTCTTATAGATATATGATCTGTAAGAAGAATTATGTTCTTCTTTTTATTTTATGATGAGATCTTTTGATCTCTTTGTAAAAGACCCTGGTCTTGTAGATCTATGATCTTTAAAGAAATGAATTCTTCTTTTTAATTATGAGATGATTTCATCTCTCTGTTCTTTTATCTTGAAGAAAAGTTGTTCTTCTATCGAGAGCTTGGCTCTTCTCTCTCAATTTTCTCAAAGCTTATGGGTGGTTCCTCTATTTGCTTCTGTATATGAGACTTGAAGTCTTGAGGCCTTTATATAGGGTGAGCCAATTTGTTCAATCAGTTAAGGAGATCTTCTCTCCAATTAATTTGGGGATTCCCCGTCATTGGATCTTTGATCCAAGGGTTTCTGATTTACAGAAGGCAATCTTCTTGTTTTTAACAAGATTGGGAAATCTTTCCATACAGAATTTATTCTATATTTTTGGTGATTTTTAATCACCATGGGATCATTGATCCAACGATGCTCTGATTTACAGAGCACAATCTTTTTGTTTGGAAAGATTTTGAGGAATCTTTCCTTAACAGAATTTAATTCTGATTAATTAATGATTTATCATTATTATTGGATCTTTGATCTGACGGTGGGGAGCTTTTAGTTCCAGCGCTAGCGCACACGTGCTTTGCACGTGGTGCGCTGCTTAGAGCTTAGCGCTAGCGCACACGTGCTTTGCACGTGGTGCGCTGCTTAGGGCGCAGCGCACTTGGCGCTGCTTCTGAAGCGTTGCTTCATTTCAAAATTTGAATTTTAAACAGAGTTTTGCTCTGATTGGGGGAAACACTTCTTAATTAGAATTTAATTCTATTAGTTCAGAGGGCTTAGGAGCCCATCACGTGTTGGCACGTGACCTCACCAATTAAGCATCTCCAATTGTTTATTTCATTCAGCGCCTATAGACTTTGTCTATAAAAAGTCATGTGTCTGCACGTGAGGCCCGATCACGTGTGGGCATGTGATGCTCCACTTGGGGGCTTTCCTCGTTACTTTATTCATATGTTTTATTCAGTTCCCATGAGGGAACAATGTCATACTAGTTATTACATATTGCGGTTACATATTGATAGAGCCTATAGGATCTTGCTTGACTACCTGCATTGTGATGGCGATCATACTTGTGGGAGCAGGGTAGTCCATAAGCATATCCTCAAATGGTTCCTGGTCGCGTGAATATAGAGACTGGGCATTGATATTCCAGAGTAGACTAGTGTATACGTTTCTAGCCCCATCGGGGGATGGTTGGTCCTACAGCCATTGGTCTGATGCACCTAAGATCGTATACAGGTGCTCACTGAGTGTGAGTACACTAGACAGACTCGCCGAGGACTTTCAAATGGTATTATACCTATCGTCAGATGGAAGTTCTCAGGTGACATGTGTACAGGTTAGTCTTTGGACCTGAGATCGGCATTTGTCTCGTGTGAGTTCCCACTGAGCTTTGATCACTACCCTACCACGGCTCTACTAAGTCGTGCATACAGGTTTTGGTTCGGTACAGTCCCGAGCCACATGGAGGCAGTGAACAATTGTTGGGGATTCGTCTCTCCCGGTATTGGGAGTTGATATCGCACAATGATCGATTGGTCAGGACCATAAGACCTTGGCCAAGGCAGTTGGGATTTACTGATAGGTTGATCAGTAGTTTCCCGGATTGGTCCTGAGCCACATCTGCATGACTTATCAGGTTATTAGGGTCCGACGTTCACCACCCCTTAGACCTGGTATACGATACTCTTTGACGAAGAGACCGGACTGCATGGATATTGTCACGGATAGACTCAGTAGGAGTTCGGACGAGTTTTCTCATCGACCTTCCTTTTCGATAGGTACCTGGGTAGCCGTTACGTACAGCTAGTGCCGTTGACGTGCTTATGGTTAAACCTATTGCCGGCATAGTGTCGAGTCTTTAGAGTCCCACACAGAGAGTTTCCCTGCACTGGGCGAAAGGTGTAGAGGCCGTATGATTTTACGGCAGGGCTTCGATCACTTACGTACACTTGTGCGCGTATGATGATCGGGCGGATAATACTAGTGGGCTTTGGTTTAAGCCAGATCCTGGTATTATATTGATGGATCGGTTTCGTCTCTTTGTATTCGTGTTTCTCGGAACACGAATGTGGGTATGTATATACGGATGAGAGGAGCACAGAAGGAGACACCTCATTAGGGTTTTGACCATTTACTTGATTAAAACAATTATGAGGTGGAAGAAAGTATTTGTTATTTTGATAAATGATAATTGAGGCATGGCTACTAGTTTTGATTACTTGACTTTGTTTGACATTTTGACTTGGCTTGACCACTTGACTTGGTTTGACTATTTGACCTAGATATTTTGGTGAGATATTTTTGACCTAGATATTTTGGTGAGATATTTTTGACCTAGATATTTTGGTGAGATATTTTGTGACCTAGATATTTTTGGTGCCATGCTTGTGGTCATGTCAAGGGAGCCATCTCATTTATCTTTGATCATTATCATTTGTCAAAAAAAATTCTCTCTCCTCAAGCGAGCTCTCATGTTAGCTTTCTCCTTCTTCCTCACTACAAACCCTAAAAGCTTTTATGTGTTGAGAATCCTAGGGTTTCAAAAGACAAAAATCCATCTTCATACTCTACACACTCTAGTCTATTTAGATTAGCAAGCTAAGTATTCTAATTACCTCAATTAGGAGGTAGGAGCTCTTGGTAGGCACTCTCGGGTGGATCGTCATTGACGCGAGGAAGCCAAAGCTCAAGCACGATCCATACTTCCATCGAGGAGCTTAAGGAGAGGATCAAAGACCTGAAGGACTTGGTTTCTTTAGGTATACTTTCTATCATAGTAGATAGACCCTTACATGCTAGTTAGGTTTATGGTTAAGATCCGGTTTAGGTTTATTCTAGCGCCAAGTTTCTAATCGTTGAAAAAAATGTGTTCCGCAACGGAAGTTGGCCGGGGCGCTAGCGTAACCCTTCATGATATCAGAGCCAGCCCATAAACCTTACACTAGAAAGTTTAAACAATGTTAAAATAACGAAACCGAAACAAGTCCGTAACATTGAAACCAAACTGCATTTTCTGTCGATTTTTTAAAGGCTTCAAATTTTTTTTAAATAAGTGCAGAGTGATCCTTAGACTGTGAGATGTACCCAGAACAAAAACGATGCAATTTCACCAAGTTTTGGCCGGCTAAACCCCTCAAAAAACCGGCCTCCTCGGTTTTGTCATGGTGGATTGCGTCGTGTTTTGGTTGTGTTCTTTTTTCTTGAAGTTTGGATTTCAGGTGTTGCTAGTTTTTGCCCAACTTTGATTTTCTGTTGTTTTTCTGTTCGGGGCAATTTGGAGTGTTTCGAAGTCGTTATATCTGACACTGTTTAATAGTTTGCAGTACATTCGCTTTTATCTGCAACCGTGAATGTCCTTCGATCGGTAAAACTCATCTGATTGCTATATGTTCTTTTAGACGGGTTTTGCGAACGTAACATTCGCGTTGATATTTTATGCTTGTGCTGTAATTGTGGTTGGATAGTCGTGGTGGACAGCATGTGGTGCAATGTTAGTGGTACAGTTTAAGATTCATTTGTATATTCATTTGCGGGGCAAGCGTCCGACATGTGGACTGCCGTCTTTGTCGGGTTGTATATTATTTTGGGGCACGACCGGGTTGAGGTCGATGCCACCGTTTGTACATATTATTTTCTTTTTCTGTACTAGGATTACTCCGCAATCGAGTGCATGAATAGCCAGGTTCTAGAAGGCAACAAGCCCGCATCTCATGGCGTTGAGACGGAGGGGCTTCATTATAGAATTGACGGGCTATTCGCCGCACTCGTAGAGGGTTTAGGATGACCCATGGAGGGGCGCCCAAGTTACCGAATTCCGTGAAGTGCTGGGTGGCCTATTCACTTTGTTGAAGGGGGTTGCCTTACTTCTGGAATTGGCGGGTAACTTTCGGCGCTCGTAGGGGTCCAGGTTTTCATTGCACAGGTTATTCACACGACTGGGAACGTAGGGTTTATTTGCGGCTCAAATGAAGCCCGGGGCTCCAAAATTATCCACCATTCTGTATTGTTGGCTGTGATTCTGTGATGTTGCTTATTATCATGCCTGGGACGAATGTTATATATACTTATATATATACTAGTAGATGTTGTATATGTTTTGCACCCGCGCTAGTTGTTCATATCAGATTTTTGCATTTTTATACCGCCCATTCTTAATCACATTACATATAAATATGTGCTTTTGATCAATGTCTGATAAATAGTTGCAGATTACAGGTTCTCAGATCGTTATAGTGAAATTCACGAAAAGTCGCTACAAATGTGAGACTACGACCAACAATAGATAAATCCGTATGATGCCGCCTACCAGTTCAAGAAACAAATGGAAAATCATTAGATAGTTCAATGCACAAAGCACAAGGGCAGCACAAGATTTAAGACTTTAACGCGAAGCTCAAGGCAAAAGTCCACATCATTCTTCACTATTGGAAATCTGGAAGGAAATAGAAGAGATTTTGAGAAATCAAGTAAAGAAAACAGAAGATAAAAGCAACACAGAGAAACCCTGAAGAGATGGGCCCAAGAACCCACCATATGGCCGCGGAACTGCGGCCAAAAAGACCTTTCTGCAGCGGTTCTGCAACCGTGCAATGCACGTATCGGTGGGGTGTCGGTGCTTTGACTCGGTCTTTGGGGTTGTTTTGTAATTTCATGTATGGATCAGAATGTAAACCTAGGATTTTTCCTATCTATAAATAGGAAGGCTCAAAGCCAAATAAAGGGTGCCTCTTCTAGGGTGCCTTTCTTAGGATGCCTCTTTTTAATTCTAGATTTAACTTTTCAATTCCATTGTAATCGTCAAGAGGTGTCAATAAAGTAAGTTTTTATCTTGCAATTTTCATTTCGTCTTTTATTTCTGCAATTTAGTATCTGTCTTTTATTATCTGCAAGTTAATTAGGTTATTAAAAGAAAAATTATAAAAATGAACTTCATCATAACATCCCTGATGAATGAGTAGTTCCACACTTGTTAGGGTTAAGATTAGGTAGGTTTGAGAGATGGAAATCTCTCACTCCTTTCTTTCCCGTTTAATATTTTAAATTAGGACTCTACGTAAATCAAACACCCACCGCTCACTACGGCACCCTATCCTATGAGATAGCGGTGATTCCCTAGTTAGACCGGTTGTGGTTGATTTAGATAGAGGTTAGGGCTAGGAGTTAAGAAAGGACGGACAAGGATCAAAAGGAAGAAACGAAGTTTCTTCCTTGTCGTGCTAATCCCCTTTGTTAATTATTACCCTAACACCTATGTTCTTAATTAGGGCAATGGAAGCAGTAAGTAGAATTATCTTTCCAAACTAACATAATCCTAACCCTAGCAAGGTTTTAAACCAAATTAAATTCAATCTTAGTTTTTATAAAAATCAAAACCTACCAAAAAAAGGACTTAACTCATAAGAATATAAAGAAAAGAACACGTTTTCCCTGTGGATCGACCCGTACTCAACCGGCTAGCTACCAAGCGATACCGTTATTGATTGCTGTATTCATAACTTTGATTTTAAAACGCACGCAAAAGCATTCGACCAATCAAATGGCGCCGTTGCCGGGAAAACGGTAGTCTCTTTCTTTGTGTAATTTCGGGTTAAAAATTTTTTAAAAAAAATTATAAAAATTGAAAAAAATTTAAAACAAAAAAAATTAATTAAAATAAAATAAAAATAAAAATCATCTTGTTCTTTTTGAAAGGTTTTTGCGCAAGTGTGCAGGCTTGGAGCAAACTCTGTTTCAGATCTGGAGCAAGCCCAGTGAACAAATCAAGAAACAGAGGATCTGAACAGACAGAGGAGAATTAAAACAACACGGAGAAAAATTTTGGAGATCTAAACCAACTAAACCGCCGCGGAACCGCGGTCAAGTTGTGACTTCAGCACTCCAAATTTCTCTATGAGTATATTTTTTCTATCTCCTACCCCCTGAACTCCACTGAAAATTTTCCTGCAGGTATTCTTTGCACAGCAACTTCTTCTCCCTCTCGAATAAATTGTTTTTGTGCAGGATTCTTTGCGTTGCCAAATAAAAAAAAATTTGCAAGTGTTTTAGATTTTTGGTATGTTAACTGCTTTGCATAATTAATACGGAATCTAAGAGGCTATAATACCAATCAAGATTGGGTGGGGATTTCATTACCCTTCCTAAGACCCCAAAAATCACTAAAAGCATATGCATCATCCTTGAGGTAATTAAAAAATATCTAGACTCAGTCAATTAAGGATTGTCGTGCTCATTAGGACAAAGGAAGGTTGTGGGCATTCAGTCGTTTATCTAAACCCGACTTTGTGGTGCCTGGGCTAGACAAGTGAGAAAGGCAACTTTAAAAGGCCCGTCTCATGGTGATTCGTGAGCGGAGCCCTCCTTTCTTCATTTGTACTTACCTGGCCACAATTGGCGGTGAAGAGGCGATTTGAGGGATATCTCATAATTTGTCGCTTTGGAACAATTAGGAGCAGTCTAGTTGACTTAGGAGACCCTAGCTCTAGGTTTGATTGTGCATGTTTAAACTGTGGTTGTTTGAAATTGAAATTGTGCCGTAGTTTCATACAAATTTTGCAAAAACTCTTTCTAAAAAAACACTTTCAAAAATTTCAAAACTCCAAAAACAAACAATTTTTTTAAAAAACCAAAAAAAATAATAAAATAAAATAAATCACATTCTTTTTCTTCTCCTTTCTCTCATCGCATCATGGGTACCCCACCTCGCAAAACTCTTGCCGAACTTTGGTACCCTCAACCAGACATTACTTCCTACGCTTCTTGTTTTGGTCGAATTTCGAACGACCCCTCCATGCCCAAATTTTTTTTGAAAGATCGGATAGACGCGTCTAGGACAACCAGTTGGACTCCGCAATCAACCTTATATCAACCATTTCAACCTTCACCACCTTCTTACGTTGATACTCCTTTTTCGAGTCCTGTTGTAACTCCGAAACCCACGTCTATTGCTGAACATATTGAACAATCTCGTAACCAATCTTTCACTCCTTTCACCACTGCGAATTCTTTGGATCAACAATTCCATTCACCTTCTTATCCAAATGTTGATCCTACTCCTGTCCAACCATTCAATTCCTACCAGTCCTACCCTACTTTTGCACCTTCCCTAAACATTGTTTCTACACAGCCATTTGGGAGTTTCACGTATCCAAACAACTTTGAATCTTTTACTGAAACCCCGCCACAACCTATGTCTAGTCTGGAACAGTCGTTAGAAGACTTTATGGTAGCGTCATTCCAACAGATGAGGGATTTGAATGCGTCCATGGCCGCCCTTATACAACCTAGTGACCCGGTAGCTAGTTTCTAACTAGCTCCAAATTTTCCAATGTATGATGAGGCGGTTGGACAGATTGATAATTTGAGTGGAGAGATTGAACTATGCACCCTTCCAAATAAAACCTACCCATCCCCAATTGAATCCCACAATTCCGGTTTTGAATGTCTATCAAGTGTTCCAAATGATTCACCAATTGAAAATAAAACGTTTAATGAGTTGTGCGACTTTGTAGTGTTTGATTTACCAGATTGTGAAGGATCTCTTTCAAGTGAAACCATCACCAATCCTTTTGACCTCTACACCTCCACTCTAGAACCTGAATTTATTAATATCCATGCTTTTGATGAGGTGTCTGAAAAAATTGATTTTCACTTGATTGAGGATATAGACGCTGGGAATATTTTGGATGATGAACCCACAGATTTGGATGAGTTTCTCTCTCTAATTCATCATCCCGAGTCATTAACTGTTTTTCCCGAACTTCATATGCGTCTTGATTTTGATGAGAATTGCATGGATAAGCTAAATTTTGAGAAGAGTATTGAGGAAATTATTGAGGATGAAGCAGTTTTACTTGAGGAGTCGGATTTTCCAATTCATTCTATCCCTTTCATTGACTGCGCACACCCTCCTAAATCTTTAACCGCAATCAATAACGACCTTTTCCTCGTTCCGACCTTGCAAGAAACCGTTACACTTTCATTTTTTATGTCTGGTTTAACAAGTTCGACGTACCCATGTTTTCTCACGAATCTTGAGGGATTTGACCTCATTTCTCAGTGGGTTGATAGATTAGCACAATCGCTTTTTACACATCGGTCATTACAAACTGTGCTAATTTATACACTCCATCTCCACTCTCAAGTTCGTATTCAACTTCTTTCTCCCACTTTCTCAGGTTCCTCTTCTATTCTTCCTATAATTTCAGCGAGTATTGATGAATCACAATCCGATAATTCAAGTTTGATCATTCCAAAAAGCCAACTTGATTTGGATACTTTTGAAAATGAGGTAGATGAGTTTTTCGAGTCTCCTACCTCCATAATTTTTGACAAATCAAGTATGATAAATTCTGGCACAAAACTTACTGACAGTAAAATGTTCAATTACATCGATGAGAGTTTTGAAGAACTTTTCGCTGACGAACTTGCATTCCTAAACAACAAGGATTTTGTGATTAATCAACCTCCACCTATAGAAGTTGAACCACCACCCTTTCTTCTTATAAAATACGAGAATGCCAATATTCCACTCATTTCTGATCATTCACATTCTCGTTTTTATTTATCATCACCTCTTATCTCCTCACATTCACGTTCACGCAAACCCTTTCCATATCACCACTTATCTCTTCCCCACTTCTTCTTGGCTCTATATAACATGTTCTTCCACCGACCTATACGTTACATTGATAAATTCTTCAAATGGTTGGTGCTAACGTTTGACCTGTGTAAGGCCTTGTATAGCTTGATATTGTGTTTTTTTCCTTCCTAATTCTGAACTTTAACGCTTAAACAGTGGAAACACTGTTTCACTTAAGTTTGGGGGGACCTTTTTGTATATATATTTTGTTTTCTTTTTCTGTTAAAATTTTTTTATAAATAAACAGGGGAGTGCCTACAACTTTGACCCTCTTAGTGTAGCCTGACAATGAGGACACTGTCAAGTTTAAGTTTGGGGGTGTGCTCGGTAAGCTTTCCTCCTTCGCATTCATGTGTATATTTTTGCATTTGCATACTTATTTTAAAACCCATAAAAATAAAATAAAAATAAAATTGAAATTTCAATTTTGACCGTATTTGACTTAAGTTCAACATGATGGTTGAATAGTAGGGAAAAACTAGATCCTAAACTTAGTAAATTAAAAACCCTAAAAATAACATTTCTTAAGTTTAACTGTAGAAAATATATGTCCTTGTAGTTTATTTAGAAATAGGCAAATTTTGAGTTCAGTACTTGGGTTAAGTCAAAATAAGGGAAGAGTATTGAAATTTTTATTTGAAGTGTAAAGTCTGAAAAATAATTCCGAACCTTAAGTCTAAATTCTGAAAATATATACCCTACAACTTGCACAAACACGCACCTCGAAACTTGGAATAGTAGAGGATACCTTGAAATGCTCTTGTCTAAAATCCTCAGTATGAAGGAAAATAAAATAAAAGTATAAGTGGTGAGTAAAGAGATAAAAAAAATGAACACTGGTTTTGTAATTACTTAAGGCAGCATAAAAAAAATATAGCAAGGGTGCTTTATCACCTAGTGCCTTAGACCAACTAGTTTGGGAGTCACTGCTAAGCCTTAGGTATTACAAGACGAGGAATTACGCCTAAATGCGCAAGCACATTTTGTAATCGGTCGTTAGTACCTCAAGAAGTATTAACGGTCGCATAAAGGATGTGTGAGCAATTTCATCTAAAATTCACCAACTAAAAGTACTTTGGACGATGGACAAGAGTATAATAGCTTGAATTGAATTTCCAAGTATAGGGCTGATACATACACACACGTAGGGTATATGATTGGGGTTTTGATGAGAGATGGGAATGGAAGATAGGGCTTATACCTTCAGTATAGATGATAGAAATTCCTAAGTTGAGATGGAACTTTAGAAGGAAAATTCAAAAGATGTTGAAAGCTAAATAAATTTACAGAACATATACGATCTTAAGTTAAATGATAAGTGAGTGTGAAAAATATGGGTTGATGATTTCTAAGTTGAAGATAATAGAATTTCTTACTAGAATACTAAATTGAAGAATGAAAGTCAACAGGCCAAATTGATCGGATTTTGTGGGTAGTATCCGCTGAAAACCCTCACGAGACAACACTCCTCCTACTAGGGACACTTAGAGATTTAACGGCTTGTTGCACGAGCTCAGTGCAATCACGATTTCCTGCGAAAGTGAGGTTAGGATTTTTCGAGAATAAAATTGGCTTTGCTCGGGACGAGCAAAAGATAAGTTTGGGGGTATTTGTTCATATCAGATTTTTGCATTTTTATACAGCACATTCTTAATTACATTACATATAAATAAGTGCTTTTGATCCATGTCTGCTAAATAGTTGCAGGTTATAGGTTCTCAGATCGTTACAGTGAAATTCATGAAAAGTCGCTACAAATGTGAGACTAAGACCAACAATAGATGAATCCGTATAATGCCGCCTACCAGTTCAAGAAACAAATGGAAAATCATTAGACAGTTCAATGCACAAAGCACAAGAGCAGCATAAGATTCGAGACTTTAACGCGAAGCTTAAGGCAAAAGTCCACATCATTCTTCACTGTTGGAAATCTGGAAGGAAATAGAAGAGATTCTGAGAAACCAAGTAAAGAAAACAGAAGATAAAAGCAACACAGAGAAACCCTGAAGAGATGGGCCCAAGAACCCACCATATGGCCGCGGAACCGCGGCCAAAAAGGCCTTTCTGCCGCGGTTCCGTGGTCGTGCAATGCACGTGTCGGTGGGGTGTCGGTGCTTTGACTCGGTCTTTGGGGTTGTTTTGTAATTTCATGTATGGATCAGAATGTAAACCTAGGGTTTTTCCTATCTATAAATAGGAGGGCTTAAAGCCAAATAAAAGGTGCCTCTTCTAGGGTGCCTTTCTTAGGATGCCTCTTTTTAATTCTAGATTTACCTTTTTAATTCCATTGTAATCGTCAAGAGGTGTCAATAAAGTAAGTTTTTATCTTGCAATTTTCATTTCATCTTTTATTTCTGCAATTTATTATCTGTCTTTTATTATCTGCAAGTTAATTAGGTTATTAAAAGAAAAATTATAAAAATGAACTTCATCATAACATCCTTAATGAGTGAGTAGTTACTTACCTGTTAGGGTTAGGATTTGGTAGGTTTGAGAGATGGAAATCTCTCACTCCTTCCTTGCCCGTTTAATATTTTAAATTAGGACTCTATGTAAATCAAACACCCACCGCTCACTATGGCATCCTATCCTACGAGATAGTGGTGATTCCCTAGTTAGACCGGTTGTGGTTGATTTAGATAGAGGTTAGGGCTAAGAGTTAAGAAAGGACGGACAAGGACCAAAAGGAAGAAACGAAGTTTCTTCCTTGTCGTACTAATCCCCTTTGTTAATTATTACCCTAACACCTATATTCTTAATTAGGGCAAAGGAAGCAGTAAGTAGAATTATCTTTCCAAACTAACTTAATCCTAACCCTGGCAAGGTTTTAATCCAAATTAAATTCAATCTTAGTTTTTATAAAAATCAAAACCTACCAAAAAAGGACTTAACTCGTAAGAACATAAAGAAAAGAACACGTTTTTCATGTGGACCGACCCGTACTCAACCGGCTAGTTACCAAGCGACACCGTTATTGATTGCGGTATTCTTAACTTTGATTTTAAAACGCACGTACACAAAACTCTCTCAATCACTAGTCCAGCCCCCGCTCTGTCGTTAGTTAAGTAACCTAACGGGTGATGACGGGGCCTAGTGGCGAATGCGTATGGCATATACGTACATTATATTTTCGTTCTTTTCTGGTGTGATAGGATTAAAATGATGGGACCACATTAATTTGGATTAATGCAAGAAAAGAAACCTAAAAGATGTTGTTGGAACAAATTTCGAAAAACTATAGCTATATTCTTTCGCTTTGCATAGTGGTATTCGGTCATGAATATCCAGCACCTCATTCCAGGAGGCAAGAGCCGAGATCCTTTCGCGGGGAGTGACCTCTTGAGCAAAAATCTATACTGTAGATTGCTCGGTTTTTTTTTCTAAACCATAAGTTTTCAAAAGCGGAGCCTAAACCACTCCTTTTCAAAACTACTCAGGTTCCTTCGACGATATCAAGTTCATTACGTTAACGGGTTTTTCGCCAAAAACCCAGCCGTAGCCCTCCGTCATTTCGAATTGGTATTGCTTAGCATTCGTGTTACGCATTTCGATCTTTAGTCGAGGCATAGTGTTCGGTAGCTATGTAATGCTTTTCCGTTACATATGCAATTGGTTAGGACAGTCGTGCGATCATTTTGATCTTTAGTCAAGGCTCGTACGGGTGGGTATAATGCAATCAAGATAATGATGGGTATAACTTGACTAGGACCTTTTGACATTTTGATCTTTAGTCAAGGTCACTTAGGTCCTAGGGGTAAAAACCACATCGGGGGTTTCAAATATACAGGAAACTTGCAGATTCAGCATACCTTCTGGAGTGTGGTGACTAAAGTGGATTCCATCTAGTGCATCACACAATGATAGTTGGATCTCGATCCTACTGATGAGTAGGATTACTCTTAGGAGATTATTTCACTTAACAATCAATGCTATAAACCAAGTAGGTGTCTAGAACGGTGTTATCGAGGCTACGCCTCCGGGGGAAAGAGGTTATGTAATTAAGGAACTTCGCGAAAGCGTTAGAAAACCTCCCTCGAAATACCGACACCAGCCTGGACGAAAGATTAAGCAAGTATTGTGACGTGCGATTAATCCCAACTAATTCTTCTTTTAAGGTTTGAAGAAGAATTCGAGAAAACAGTGGGAGCCATCCTGATTAGATAAATTAATAAACCAATCTAATCTTGCAAGAGCGCACGCTGAGTGTTTCTTTTCTCTCTCTCCAGGTAGCAACCATTCACGCCCTAATTAAGATAATAAAATGTATCGCTTGACCGATCCGAATTCTTATTCGGGGCTGGGGAACATCCATGCGGCTCTAAACTATGACAACAGTCATCAGTATGAGCAAGGGAAAGAGGAGAGCATGAATTCCTTGATAACCTCATCAAAGAAGAAGCACACTATTGCGTTTTCTTCAGGTGCTTTTGTTATTGAGAACTGTTTTTCGGTCAGTCCTACCTCCTAGGTACTAGATACCGGATTAGGATCTCATATCTGTAATGTATTGTAGGGACTGAGAAAAAGTAGGATAGTTGGACTAGGTGATATGTCCCTCAGAGTAGGGAATGGAACACAAATTGATACTGCTGTCGTCGGTGAATATCACCTAGTATTGCCAAGAGGCAACACTATGGTTTTGAGCAATTGCTACTATGTAACTTCTATGGTTTGCAACATCATATCAGTTTCTTTACTTGATAAAGATGGATATAAGTTTGTTCTTGATAGAAATATCATGAACATTTACCTTAATCAGGTATTGGTTACAGAAGGTACACTGTGTAATGGTATCTACGTTCTTAATCAAAACACAGTTCTCAATATACAAAACACACGCAAGAGGAAGAGTTCAAATGTGAACGAATCCTACTTGTGGCATTGTAGACTTGGTCATATCGGAGAGAAAAGACTGAGTAAGTTGCATAAAGATGGACTTTTAGATACGTTCGAATTTTCAGCTTATGAAACTTGTTAATCTTGTCTCAAAGGAAAGATGACCAAATCTCCATTCATCGGACACAGAGAAAGAGCAGCAGAGCTCTTGGGACTCATACACAGCGATGTATGTGGTCCAATGTCTATACATGCAAGGGGTGGGTTCTCGTACTTCATCACATTCACTGACGATCTCTCTAGGTTCGAGTATGTGTATCTTATGAAACAAAAATCTAAAGCTTTTGAGAAATTCAAAGAATCCAGAAACGAATTAGAGAACCAGACTGGCAAAAGTATCAAGATCTCCGATCTGATAGAGGAGGGGAGTACTTAAGAACGGAATTCCAAGATTACCTAAAAGAGAATGGAATTCTCTCTCAGCTTACTCCTCCGTATACGCCAGCGGAGGAACCGCACCTTATTGGACATGGTTCGCTCCATGATGAGTAATGTCGAGTTACCTCTTTCATTCTGGGGATTTGCGCTTGAATCAGCAGCCTACCTATTGAATCAGGTTCCGTCTAAATCTGTGCCTAAGACTCCATATGAAGTATGGAGGGGAAAGAAACCATATCTTAAATTCATTAAGATATGGGGTTGTCCGGCCTATGTGAAAACGCAGAAGCCGGACAAACTAGAGGTACGATCAGTTTTATGTAAGTTTGTAGGATATCCAAAACATTCAATGGGATATCTGTTCTACCATACCGAGAAACAGAAGGTGTTAATTACTCGCCACGCCACCTTTTTAGAGTGGCAATTTCTTGCAAAAGAAACAAGTGGGAGCGCGGTAGAACTGGAAGAAATTCCAGAGGGACAAACTATAACTGAAGATTTGGTAGAACCAAAGAATTCAATAATCCCAGACGAACCTCAACCACACCGCAGATCTGGTAGGATTTCTCATCCGCCCGAGACATACTACGGTTTTCTAATAGATAGGGATCGAGAGGATTGCATCTTGGAAGAAGATGATCCTACTAGTTGCAGGCAGGCCATTATCAGTAGGGACTCTGATAAGTGGCTGGATGCTATGCGATCCGAAATGGAGTTCATGTACACCAATAAAGTGTGGACCTTAGATATTGCTCCACCTGGGGTAAAACCCGTTGGATGCAAATGGATCTACAAAAGGAAACTTGGTGTAGATGGGCAGGTGGAAACCTATAATGCTATACTCGTTGCAAAAGGTTTTCGTCAAAGACCAGGTGTGGACTATGATGAAACCTTTTCTCCAGTGGCTATGCTCAAATCCATTCGGATCCTACTTGCCATTGCTGCCTTCCATGACTATGAGATCTAGCAGATGGACGTAAAAACGGCTTTTCTAAATGAAAGTTTGGAAGAGTGCGTTTATATGGATCAGCCGGAAGGTTTCGTGGACAGTAGGAGCAACGGGAAGGTGTGCAAGTTTCTTAAATCCATTTATGGATTAAAGTAAGCATCGCGAAGTTAGAACATCTGTTTTGATGAAACAGTTAAAGACTTTGACTTCATCAAGAACGAAGATGAGCCATGTATATATAAGAAGATTGTAGGACGAACTGTCGTGTTCCTAGTCTTGTACGCGAACGACATTCTTTTGATAGGAAATGACATTCATATGCTACAATCGGTCAAGCAATTCTTATCACAAAGGTTCTCCATGAAGGACCTAGGTGATGCTTCGTACATTCTGGGGATCAAGATCTACAGAGATAGATCTAAGAGATTATTGGGACTTTCGCAGTCCAGGTACATAGAGACCGTACTAAAGAGATTTAGTATGGAAGATTCCAAAAGCGGTAACATACCCGCATTGCACGGAATCACCCTCTCCAAGGAGATGTCTCCCAATACTGACAAGGAGAGAGTTCGCATGACAACTATACCCTACGCTTCGGTGGTAGGATCTATAATGTATGCGATGCTATGTACAAGGCTAGATGTAGCTTATGCGCTAAGTGTGGTGAGCCGGTATCAGTCGAACCCAGGTGAGGACTACTGAACAGCAGTAAAGAACATTCTCAAGTACCTGAGAAGGACTAAGGAGATGTTCCTGGTTTACGGTAATGGAGACCTCAGGGTCGAGTCCTTTACCGACTCAAGCTTCCAGAGTGACAAGGACGACATCAAATCTGTCTCGGGTTTTGTGTTTACCCTCAACGGACGGACGGTGTGTTGGAGGAGTTCCAAACAGGACACCGTCGCAGACTCGACGATAGAGGCTGAATACATTGCTGCAAGCGATGCCGCAAAAGAAGAGGTCTGGATGAAGAAGTTCATAGGTGAACTTCAGGTAGTTCCGTCCATTGTTGATCTGATGCCTGTGTATTGTGATAACAATGGGGATATAGCTTTAGCGAAGGAACCACGGTCCCATCAGAAATCCATGCACGTCTTAAGGTGGTATCACCTGATCATGGAGATCGTAGATCGCCAGGAGATCAAGGTCCGGAGAGTGGATACAAAAAAGAACACGGCGGATCCATTTACAAAGGCGCTCCCTCAAGCGCAATTCGAGCGACTTTTTGAGATGTTGGGTATGCGGTACGCCAGCAACGGGCCTTAGTGCAGACGTTGGGTATTCGGTACGCCAATTACTGGCCTTTAGTGCAAGTGGGAGATTGTTGGATATATATGTCCTAGAGGCCAGTATTGTATATGTATACATATGGATGCTAGGGATATGTATGTACAGGACAATCTTGCTCAATTTTATAGTATATTATTTGACTTGTCTTTGTCAGGATATATGTATTTATTTCTATTGTTGTTATATCTAGTTTGCACATATTGATAAAGGCTCGATACGGTAGTATACTATTATGGTTTGTCTTTATCTTAACATGACATATGTCATACTAGTTATTACATATTGCGGTTACATGTTGATAAAGCCCGTAGGATCTTGCTTGACTACCTGCGTTATGATGGCGATCATACTTATGGGAGCATGGTAGTCCATAAGCATATCCTTAAATGGTCCCTAGTCGCGTGAGTATCGAGACTGGGTATTGATACACCAGAGTAGACTAGTGTATACGTTTCTAGCCCCGTCGAAGGATGGTTGGTCCTGCAGCCATTGGTTTGATGCACCTAATATCGTATACAGGTGCTCACTGAGTGTGAGTACACTGGACGGACTCACCGAGAACTTCCAGATGGTATTATACCTATCGTTAGATGGAAGTTCTCAGGTGACATGTGTACAGGTTAGTCTTTGGACCTGAGATCGGCATTTGTCTCGTGTGAGTTCCCACTGAGCTTTGATCACTACCCTACCACGACTCTACTGAGTCGTGCAAACAGGTTTTAGTTGGGTACAGTACCGAGCCACATGGAGGCAGTGAGCGATTGTTGGGGATTCGTCTCTCCCGGTATTGGGAGTTGATATCGCACAGTGATCGATTGGTCAGGACCATAAGACCTTGGCCAAGGCAGTTGGGATTTACTGATAGGTTGATCAGTAGTTTCTCAGATTGGTCCTGAGCCACATCAGCACGACTTATCAGGTTATTAGGGTCCGACGTTCACCACCACCTAGACCTGGTATACGATAATCTTTGACGAAGAGACCGGACTGGACGGATATTGTCACGGATAGACTCGGTAGGAGTTCGGACGAGTTTGCTCATCGGCCTTCCTTTTCGACAGGTACCTGGGTAGCCGTTACGTACAGCTAGTGCCGCTGACGTGCTTGTGGTTAAACCCACTGCCAGCGTAGTGTCGAGTCTTTAGAGTCCCACACAGAGAGTTTCCCTGCACTGGGCGAAAGGTGTAGAGGCCGTATGGTTTTACGGCAGGGCTTCGATCGCTTAAGTACACTTGTGCACTTATGATGATCAGGCGGATAATACTAGTAGGCTTTGGTTTAAGACAGATTCTAGTATTATATTGATGGATCGGTTTTGTCTCTTTGTATTCGTGTTTCTCGGAACACGAATGCGGGTATGTATATACGGATGAGAGGAGCACAAAAGGAGACACCTCATTAGGGTTTTGACCATTTACTTGATTAAAACAATTATGAGGTGGAAGAAAGTATTTGTTATTTTGATAAATGATAATTGAGGCATGGCTAGTAGTTTTGACTACTTGATTTTGTTTGACATTTTGACTTGGCTTGACCACTTGACTTGGTTTGACTATTTGACCTAGATATTTTGGTGAGATATTTTTGACCTAGATATTTTGGTGAGATATTTTGTGACCTAGATATTTTTGGTGCCATGCTTGTGGTCATGTTAAGGGAGCCATCTCATTTATCTTTGATCATTATCATTTGTCAAAAAAAATTCTCTCTCCTCAAGTGAGCTCTCATGTTAGCTCTCTCCTTCTTCCTCACTACAAACCCTAAAATCTCTCATGTGTTAAGAATCCTAGGGTTTCAAGAGACAAAAAAATCTATCTTCATACTCTACACACTCTAGTCTACTTAGATTAGCAAGCTAAGTATTCTAGTTATCTCAATTAGGAGGTAGGAGCTCTTAGTAGGCACTCTCGGGTGGATCGTCATTGACGCGAGGAGGCCGAAGCTCAAGCACGATCCATACTTCCACCGAGGAGCTTAAGGAGAGGATCAAAGACCCGAAGGACTTGGTTTCTTTAGGTATACTTTCTATCATAGTAGATAGAACCCTTACATGCTAGTTAGGTTTATGGTTAAGATCCGTTTTAGGTTTATTCTAGCGCCAAGTTTCTAATCGTAGAAAAAAAATTTGTTCCGCGTTTGGTCACGGAAATTGGCCGGGGCGCTAGCGTAACCCTTCACGAGTACGTCAGCTTTTCCATTCAACGCCCTAGGAATTCTCATCAGCTCAATATGGGTGAACTATTTCATAAGCTCCAACACCCGGCTTCTATATCGAGCTAACTCAGGTTTGTATATCTTATATTCGCCACTTACTTGGTTGAAAACAAGCTGGGAATCACCGTAGACTCATAGCCGAAGGATTTCCATTTCAATAGCGAGCTCCAGACCAGCTATCAGAGCCTCGTACTCAGCCTCGTTGTTTGTGCGAGGCTCGGTGAGAGCAAAAGAACGCCGTAGGGTTTCCATCGACGGCGTGATGAACACCAATCCTATCCCTTCTTTTATCTCCGGGACACTTGATTTACGGGAGATACTTACTGATGAGGCTCCATCGAAGTAAAGCTCCCAACTTGGCTCCCTATCCTCGAGGTGCAGCACTTGTTCATCGGGTAATTCACAATTTAGCGGCGACCCTTCTGGTATAGGATGAGCAGCAAGGAAATCGGCGAGAGCTTGCCCTTTTATTACTTTCTGAGGAGTATAAACTATGTCAAATGCTATCAGAGCCTCGTACTCAGCCTCGTTGTTTGTGCGAGGCTCGGTGAAAGCAAAAGAATGCCGTAGGGTTCCCATCGACGGCGTGATGAACACCAATCCTATCCCTGCTTTTATCTCCGGGATGCTTGATTTACTGGAGGTCCTTACTGATGAGGCTCCATTAAAGTAAAGATCCCAACATGGCTCGCTATCCTCAAGGTGCGGCACTTGTTTATCGGGTAATTCACAATTTAGCGGCGACCCTTCTGGTATAGGATGAGCAGCGAGGAAATCGGCGAGGGCTTGCCCTTTTATTGCTTTCTGAGGAGTATAAACTATGTCAAACTCAAGCAGCATGACAGCCCATCTTGCCATTCTGCCGGCGAGGCTTACTTTGGTTATTAAGTGTTTGAGCGGGTCGACCTTGGAGATCAGCATAACCCGATGAGCGAGCAGATAGTGCCTCAGCTTCTTCACAGCAAATATCAAATCCAGGCATTTCTCTTCGATTGGGGAATAGTTTTGTTCTGCCCCGACTAGAGTTCGACTGAAGTAGTAGAGCGCATTTTCTTTTCCCTCCTCGTTGTTTTAGGCAAGGAGCGCACCAAGTGACTCATCCAGTGCGGCAGTATAGGGAATCAACGGTTTATTTGGGATAGGAGCAGTAAGCACTGGAGGGTGTGACAGGTACCGTTTGATACTTTCGAACGCTTCTTGATATTCGGCATCCCAGGCAAAAAGAGTTACTTTCTTCATGAGTTTTGAGAAGGACCTGCATTTCCCCGATAGGTTCGAGATGAACCTTCGTATGTAAGAGATCTTTCCTTGAAAGGATCTTAGCTGCGTCAGACTCTTTGGAGGGGCATCTCCATGGTGGCCTTTATCTTGGATGGGTCAACTTCGATCCCCCGATGTCGGGCTATAAAGCCTAGGAATTTTCTTGATGACACGCCAAAAGCGTACTTTAGAAGATTCATCTTCAGATCGTATTCCCTCAATCTAGTAAAAACGGTTCTAAGATCTTGGATGTGATCGGCCTTGGCTTTAGTCTTGACAACCAGATCATCAACATAGCATTCAATGACTTTATGGATTAGGTCATCAAAGATATTGGTCATTGCCTTTGATATGTAGCACCTGCGTTCTTCAGTCCGAACGGCATCACTTTGTAACAATATATGCCGATCTTGTCCCTGGCACGGAGTGTCGCTGGTCGACCTGTCCCCGGCACGGAGTGTCGCTGGTCGACCTGTCCCCGGCACAGAGTGTCGCTGGCTGTTCGACTTGTCCCCGGCACGGAGTGTCGCTGGTCGGCTTGTCCCCTGCACGAAATGTCGCTGGTCGGCTTGTCCCCTGCACGAAATGTCGCTGGCTGTTCGACTTTTCCCTGACACTGAGTGTCGCTGGTTGACTTGGCACGCGGGCGCTGGGCCTCAGCAGTAAAAGATACTTAGTCCCTGCACTGGGAGCTGTGCTCCCGATTGACTTTTGGAGTTGAACTCCTAACAAAGAGGACAAAGGGGATTAGCCCATGCACTGGGAGTTGTACTGCCAAAAGAAAAGATTTATTATTTTATATATGTATGTGTGTGTGTGAGTGTGTGTGTGTGTGTGTGTGTGTGTGTGTGTATTGAGGAATTAAACTCCTAAGGTATTTTCGGAGCTGATGAAAGAGGACTCCTTTCTTCTTCCTTGGGCCCTGGATCTTCCCCAAAGTAGGGTTTTGGAGGTGGGTCTCCTTCTTCTTCTTCTCGGTTGGCCGGATCTTGGAGGAAAGGGGGGTGAGATTTAAAAATATCCCCTTTTTGAAATTTGATGAAAGATCCGACCTCCCCTTTAGGGGTTTTATGGTGAAAAACTATTTATTTTTGGATAAAGAAGAGTTAAACTCTTGATTTAATTCAAAAAAAAAAAAGAATAAGGTTTAGAACCTTGAGCAAGGAGAAGGAGGCACATACCTTAATTTTTTAAGAGAGAGAAAAAGTTATTGAGATATTTTCATCATTTTTGCCTTTATAGGTGATTGAATGATTTTCTTGGATGTGTGTATCAAATCAAATAGTCCCCGGCAACGGCGCCATTTTGATTGAATGTAAATTTCGGATGTGTCGTATCGAATCAAAAATTTATATTGACTGCAATCAAACTACGGTGTCAGCTGTAGTTAATGAATGAGTGCGGATCGTCCACAGGGATTTCACTCTTCGTTTGTATTTTAATGTGTTTGAAATGAAATGTTAAGCAACAATAAAAGAAAACATGATTCAAGAATGATTTGTATTCGTGTGTCACTATTCTCTATTAAAGAATCAAGAAACTATAAACAATCAAGAATCGGGTTTCAATGGTATTTTCCAAACAACAGTCAAGAATAAGAGAGAGGCTCGTAGGAATCGATCGGATCTTTAGATGTGATGTAGTCTACAAGATTTCATATTCTTGTCCTTCGAAGAATTGATACTAGATCAATGATGATCGACGAGAGTTAGGGTTTTCTTGATGAAATTAAGGTTTCATCTCTTAACCCTTGTTCTTTCGAGGATACCATTTATATTCTAGCCTCTAGCAATTTCAAGAAGCGATCGGATTTCCCCAATCTCGAGCGATGTCGATCAAGAAAGCATCGCAACGAATTGGGTTGTCGATTCTTGAACTTGCTAGGGTTTACAAACTCGTGGGATTCAAGAATCGATTACAAATTTGCTACATCATCATACTAAAGATCGTTTCGACTCCTTAACGAGCGGAGTTTTATTCACACATCACCATATAGACAATATTCAAGAATAGTAATGATAACATGATGCGGAATTTAAAGAAAACAAGATAGAAGAAATGTCACCTTTTATTTAATCAACAATTTCAATACATTCTTTCAAGATCTACAAGAAGAAGAAATCGATTGTTGACTCGGCTTTGCTCGTCTCCGTGGATCGTGGATCTACTTTGATCTCTTGCCCGATTGAAGATCGGCTCGGCTCATAAAAGGGTTGAAGGCATCTTGCTTGGCTTGCACTCAAGATCTTGAATTGTGGTTGGATTTAGGGTTAGGGTTTCCTACAAGCTCTCTCACTAAACTTGAGGAAGAGGGAGATGAGGAAAGAGAATGGCTAAAATCTAAGATGTTGAATTATTTTCAAGAGATAGCCCTAGATTTTCCAAGATATCTAATGAGTGAGCCTAGGGTCTTATTTATAGAACTCTCAAACCCTAGGTTTAGGTTTGAATTGGACTTTCCCTCCCAAAGTTTGTTGGGCTTTAGGTTTAGGGAAAGTTCTAGAAGTATTAGGCTAGTTTAGGTGTTTGCTGATCTGGTGGAAGTCTCTGGAATATTCTGGAAGTTTGTGTGCATTATTGAGCTGTAGCCACTGAAACAGGAGTTGTGGTGTAAAATTGAGGAACTGAGTCCCTGGGCCCACCGCGGATCCGCCGCAAGTACTAGGAAATAGCCGCGCTTCCGCGGCTCCTTAATGGGCTTGGGCCTTGGGTCTTCTGGTGAAGCTTGGTACTGCTGTTTGGGCTTTTCTCTGATGTTTTGAATTGCAGTTTCCCTTCTGTGTTGATACCAGGTTTGAGTTCAGTGAGTTTACGAGCAATTGTAATGGTCGAGCAATGTAATGATCGAGCAAGCTTCTCTTTTCCTGCACAGACTTCGAAACAAGGGTTGCAATATATAGAAAATATGCCATGTAATGCAATGCAGTCAATTTCCCTAGAAATGCCGGTTTTAAGGTCTAGTACATGTAATTTGATAATCTGTGATAGATTTGCTAATATGTAGAATACTGATGCCGAACACTTCTATATGTATGCAGATGATAAGGAAATTGCCGGTTAAAATATACAATATTTTCGACTGATCAAATACCCCCAAACTTAATTTCGATCGTCTCGAGCGAATGTTTTATTAAAAAGAGAAGGAGAAAAAAAAAGAGAAAAAAACTAACTAGCATACTTTCGTAGGCAACACGATTGCACTGAGCACGTGCAACAAGCCTTTAAACCTCTAGGTGTCCCTAGTAGGAGGAGTGTTGTCTCCTGAGGGTTTTCAGCGGATTGCACCCACAAAATCCAAAAATAAAAGTAAGATCATGAATATTACATTTAAAGACAAGAATTGTAAAAGAAAAGCCTTGAAAATTAGGGTTTCCAACTAAGCTAGCTTTTCGGTTGTCATGAGCCCTATCTTAATGGTCATGAAAAGATGTCAGAAATCACGTCCTCCCTCAATAAAACATCGTCTTATTCTTCATTCCTATCTTTATTCCAAACATCGATCATATCACCCTGTGTGTGTGTAAAGACATCCCTACACCCGGAGAATTCAATTCAAGCTATCATACCCTGCCCATCGACCTCAGTACTTCTTGGCAAACGAGATTGCTTACACACTTTCATGCGACCGTTAATACTTCTTGAGGTACTAACCGACCGATTACTAATGTGCTTGCATGCTTGGTGTATTTTCCTCATCTTGCACCACCTCAGGCATAGCAGTGACTCCCAGACCAGTTGACCTTGGGACACTAGGTGAAGAAGCACCCTTTTGCTATATATTTTTATTGCCCTTGGTGATAACAAAATCAGTATCCATTTTTCTCACCACTTTAAAACACATTTTTTTTCCATACTTTTGGCTTTAAGACAAGAGCATTTCAAGGTATCCTCTACTATCCCAGGCTTTAAGATGTGTGTAAGTGCGAATAGCAGGGTAGCAACGTTCAAAATGTTTGGCTTCCAGAATAGAAACTATTTTTCAGACTTATTTTTATCCTCAGATTAGTGACGTCCTTCATCTTACTAACCCTTGGGACAACGGCTCATAACTACTTATTACTAGTTCGTATAAGAAAACTTCTAATTTTCTTAGTTTTCTAAAAATTTTCCAATCTCATGGATGTAATTGTTCACTGTCTAAACTTTCATTATCTTATTTATATACAAAAAAGTGTAAATATTAAAATTATTTTTATATTTGAAAATTTTTAAATTTTTCTGGGTTTTGAAAATTTTTCAATTTTTATAGATTTTTAAAAGAAATGTTTTGTGCTTATGCAGATGATATGCAAATGATGCGAAAATAAGCACAAACCTCCCCCAAACTTGTTTTCAACAGTGTCCTCACTGTTGCCGACAGTTATACCTACAAAAATCTGTAAATCTGGGGGGAATTATTAGTGGGGGCAAAATATATAAGTGAAGAATTTCCCCCAAACTTGTTTTATTTACTCACCTTCATTCAAAAAATGATGCAATGATATACTAGACATGAAAGTGAGACGGAGGAATTTTAATCAAAATAAACTGGCTCTTGTAAGAACAAGAGCTCCTCCGTGGGGTCAGTGGAAAAATACGGCTTTAATATATGTCCATTTACTTTGAAAACAGTGCCGTTTTTAACATTTTCAACTTCTACTGCCCTGTGCGGGTATACAGACCGCACAACAAAAGGTCCCTTCCAACGAGAACGGAGCTTACCCGCGTGAAGGTGTAATCGTGAATCATAAAGAAGGACTTGTTGACCAGGTAAAAATGTTTTCCTTACAATGCTTTTATCGTGAAAAACCTTAGTCCTATTCTTTGTGATTACAGCATTATCATAAGCTTCATCGCGGAGTTCGCTTAGCTCGTTAAGTTGCAGCTTCCGAAAGTTGCAAGCAAGGTTTAGATCAAAATTTAATTCCTTTATAGCCCACAATGCTTTATGTTCTATCTCAACAGGTAGATGACATGCTTTACCAAACACTATCCTATATGGAGACATTCCTAGGTCGGTCTTATATGCAGTCCTGAATGCCCAAAGAGCATCCGTCAATTTGGTCGACCAGTCTTTTCTATTTTTAGCAACAGTTTTCTCCAGGATAAGTTTGATTTGTCTGTTTGAGATCTCAGCCTGCCCGCTTGTTTGGGGGTGATAGGGTGTAGAAAGACGGTGGTTGATTGAATATTTCTGCATCAGAGTCTCGAAAGATCTGTTGCAGAAGTGTGTCCCATTATCGCTAATAATAGCGCGTGGGTGTCCAAATCGCGAGAAGATATTCTCTTTCAAGAACTTAATGACAACTTTCTTGTCATTAGTGCGACTTGGAATGGCTTCTACCCACTTTGAGACATAATCAACCGCCAGCAATATGTACAGATTCCCAAAGGAGTTGGGAAAAGGACCCATAAAATCTATGCCCCAAACATCAAACATTTCAACAACCAAGATGGGTTGCTGAGGCATTTCATTCCTTTGGGATATTCTACCCGTATACTGACATTGTGTACAGGTTTTGCAATGTTCAAATGCGTCCTTGAATAAGGTCGGCCAATAAAATCCACATTACAAAACCTTTTCCGCTGTTTTTCTAGGACCAAAGTGACCCCCACAGGCCTGATCATGACAAAATGAAAGAACACTCTTGAACTCTTCATTTAGGATGCACCGGCGAATGATCTGATCAGGACAATATTTAAACAAGTAAGGCTCGTCCCAGTAATAGTGTTTTACTTGGGATAGAAAGCGGTATTTGTCCTGTTTTGACCAATCGCTCGGTATAAGTCCCGTGGCATGAAAGTTCACAATATCCCTGAACCATGGTTCAGTGGATACGCTCAAGAGTTGCTCGTCAGGGAACGAGTCATTGATCGGCAGGGTCACAGGGGAAGAAGCGATGCGTGAAAGGTGGTCAGCTACTACGTTTTCACATCCTTTCTTATCTTTGATAACAAGATCGAATTCTTGTAAAAGAAGGATCCAACGTATTAGTCGACCTTTGGCATCTTTCTTCGCCAACAGATGTTTTAAAGCGGAATGGTCAGTATATACAACAATAGGTGAGCCGATTAAGTAAGGCCTGAATTTTTCTAATGCAAATACAACCGCTAATAATTCTTTTTCTGTGGTTGTATAATTGATTTGCGCATCATTCAGGGTCTTACTAGCATAGTAAATCACGTGTGGCATCTTTTTAATGTGCTGTCCTAGGACAGCACCTACTGCAAAATCAGATGCGTCACACATCAGCTCAAAGGGGTAGTCCCAGTTTGGTGATGATAAAACGGGGGCTGAAGTGAGTGAGTGTTTAAGTGAGTCAAAAGCTGTCTCGCAATCCGAGTCAAAGTGGAAGGTCGTATCCTTGGCCAGGAGTAGTGTTAAAGGTCTAGCAATTTTGCTAAAGTCCTTTATGAATCTCCTATAAAAGCCCGCATGGCCAAGGAAAGAGCGAATATCTTTGACGCTTTTGGGATGAGGGAGGTTTTGAATGACATCTACTTTAGCTCTGTCAACCTCAATGCCTTTCTGTGAAATGACATGTCCAAGGACAATTCCTTCTTGGACCATAAAGTGGCATTTTTCCCAGTACAAAGTCAAGTTCTTCTCTTTGCATCGAGTAAGAACAGCGTCAAGATTCGCTAGGCATTCAGAAAAAGAATCTCCAAAAATCGAAAAGTCGTCCATAAAGATCTCCAGGAAATTCTCTACCATATCAGAGAATATCCCCATCATACACCGCTGAAAGGTAGCGGGAGCATTGCATAGCCCGAAGGGCATGCGACTGTAAGCAATGGTACCAAAAGGACAAGTAAAAGTGGTTTTATCTTGATCCTTTTTGGCGATGGGGACCTGATTGTAGCCTGAGTAACCGTCCATGAAACAATAGTATTGTCGTCCCGCTAAGCGTTCCAGAATCTGATCAATAAATGGTAGAGGAAAATGATCTTTCCTCGTAGCAGCGTTGAGTTTTCTATAATCGATGCATACACGCCACCCAGTTTGGGTGCGTGTCTGAATCAACTCATTCGCCTCATTTGTGATAATTGTGATGCCGGATTTCTTAGGAACGACGTGTATAGGACTTACCCACTGGCTATCGGAGATCGGGTATATAATACCACTATCTAAGCATTTGACGATCTCTTTCAAGACAGCTTCCTTCATGACGGGATTTAACCGTCTCTGTGGTTCTCGGGTCGGTCTGGCATCATCCATCACATGTATATGATGTTCAACTATCAAGGGACTAATCCCTTTGATGTCCGCCATACTCCAACCAAATGCCTCTTTATTAGATCTTAATACCGATAAAAGTGCATTCTCTTGCTCTGATGCAAGAGAAGCAGATATTATAACCGGTAAAGTCTCCTTCTCACCAAGATATGCATATTTAAGGTGAGAAGGTAAAACCTTGAGATCTAATTCAGGCGGAGAAATGATAGAAGGAAGGATCATAGAATGATTTTTGGATTTACTAAGAAGCTCAGAGCCTGTGAAAGATACAGACTCGGGTGGAGAAAAGTCAGAAGTGCAGGACTCAAGTGTAAGTGAAGTGTCCTCACTAAGATCAAGTGTAAGATCAAGCAGAGATGTGGTAATGTCATTGAGATCAGTAAAGCAAAGTTCCTCGGCTCCACAACTATCGGGAGCGATCTCATGGACAGAGCACACATCTAAAATATGAGCACTAGGTTCTGATGGCTGACTTCCAACTTTGTAGATATTTAGTTCAATGGTCATATTTCCAAATGATAAGTTCATTGAACCATTTCTACAATTTATAACAGCGTTGGAAGTGGCAAGGAAAGGACGACCTAAAATCACCGGAATTTGGCCCCGGGGGTTTGCTACAGGATGTGTGTCGAGCACAATGAAGTCTACAGGGAAAACAAATTCCCCGACCTTTATCAACACATCCTCTAATTCACCCCTTGGTTTGGTGATAGATCGGTCTGCCATCTGGAGAGTACAATGAGCAGGTTTCAGCTCTCCAATTCCTAGTTGCTCATAAATAGAATAAGGTAACAGGTTAACACTCGCGCCAAGGTCTAAAAGAGCACGATTTATGTTTTTACCCCCAATCGAAATCGATATTGTAGGACATCCTGGGTCCTTTCGTTTCTTTGGTAGCTGGGGAATAAAAGCAGTGCTGATATTATTAGACATAAAGACCTTCTTCGGCACTTGAGTCTTCCTCTTCCTAGTGCACAAGTCCTTTAGAATTTTCGCATAAGCGGGGACTTGTTGAATCGCATCTAGGAGAGGGATATTGATGTTAACCTGTTTGAACATTTCTAAAATTTTCTCCATATGAGGACTCGTTCTGTTCGCCCTTAGCCGATTCGGGTAAGGTGCTTTCGCAATAAGCTCAGGGTCCATCATAGGAGAAGGAAAGAGGGGTAGACGAGGTCCCAAAAGAGGTGTGGGGACCATCTGTGGAGAACTATAAGGGTTGGGTGAAGGTGTTGAGCCTAAAGGGAACTGGAGAATAGGCTCGTGCGAAGGTGGTTTGGTAGAAGAAGAAGGATCAGAAAGAGATGTGTGTGTGTGTGGAAAGGTCTCAGCCGGGGTTTTGATATGATTATCAGTATTATCAATATCTTCCCCGACATTATTATTCAGCACTCTTCCCGATCTCAACGTTGTGATGGCATTTACATTGTAATGCCCAGGATTCTGTAGGGGTTGAGAGGGAAGTTTCCCTTTTTCTCTCGCACTCATTTCAGCTTTGAGGCGTGCGATTTCAGCTTCCATCGTTCTAATACTCTCAGCTTGTGACGCTGAGTTTTTCTTTATTTCACTGACGGAAGATCTAACCTCAGTTGAAACTTCCATGAAATTTGATAAAAGTGATTTCATGGTTTGAGTGAATTGAGAAAACTCGTCAGAACAGGACTGCATAGGATTAGACTGTGCAGGAGTGTTGCCCTGGTTTTGGAAATTTTGTGACTGGTAGGGGTGCTGAGTGAGTTGGAGGGGTTGCTGTTGTGGTGGAGGAAGAGCCCTTTGAAAGTTATTTGTGTTTGGAACCGTGTTTTGAGATTGATTTTGGTTCCAAGCAAAATTCGGGTGGTTCCTCCAACCCTGATTGTACGTGGAAGAATATGGATCGTTTCGAGGTCTTTGAAATGCGGCATTAGAATGCTCATGACCTTGAAACGCCGAGTTTAAAGGACATTCTTCCGTTAAATGTGACGGATCAGAACAGCACCCACAAACAGTTTTGGGGAGTGATACCGGGTTTAGGGAGGCTACTGCAAATTTGTGTTCCATAGCGTCGAGCTTCTTTTGCATTGCTGCCATTTCTGCTCGAACTCCTATGGACACATCTATTTGGTGTACGCCACCCCTATTCAATGGTTGGGTTCCACTCTCCCAAATTAGTGATTTTTCAGCGAACTCTTCTAAGTATCGCCAAGCTTCCCCATCATCCTTAGTCATAAATGTACCTTGACACATGTTTTCAAGGCTCTGTTTAGTGCTAGGGTTACTGCCCTCATATATGATTCGGCAAAGCTCCCATCTCGGGATGCCGTGATGAGGACATTGAACCAAGAGATCCTTGAATCGTTCAAAGTATTTAGAAAATGGTTCGGTAGGGAGCTGAGCAAATTGGTTCAGTTCGCTACGGATTCGAGCCGTCTTTTGGACTGGGTAAAATTTCTTAAGGAATGCAGCGACGAATTCTTCCCAATTCGTAATAGAGTGTGCGGTAGTGTTATATAGCCACTTCTCGGCTATATCGCACAATGTAAATGGAAGAAGTCGTAGACGCATCGCATCCACAGAAAGTTGAGACGTACCCATCATTGCGCATACGTTTTCAAATTTGGTAATGAAAACGTAAGCGTCCTCGGTCTCGAGTCCGTGGTATTTGGGTAAAAGATTGATATACTGGGGCTTAATTTCAAAGTTATCCCCATTGGCTGGTGGTGTGGATAAGCAGGTCGAAAGAGGACCTCTATGTGGATAGCATCTTTCCTGGAGAGAAATGTGGGGAGGATTCTGCGCTCCAACGGACGGTGGCAGATTAGGGTTAAAGAAGTTTGATGGATTCGGATCCATCGGTGTGGGTGTGGTAGTAGGTAAAGAAAAGGTAAATGGAGAATTATCGACTTCGGAGTCGATAAAGGGTACGCGGACTAAACGGGCACTAGAATCCCGTGTCCAGCCTATCTTGTACTAAAAAGGGTTAGTACAAGTGGCAGCGTTGACTTATAATTAGGGGTAAAATGAATGCGGTGTTTGCTTTTGAAAAGGGACGGATTTTGAAAAAATGATGCGACAACCAAATGCAGCACACCAACCCTAAAATCTAATGGTCACCTAGGTCCGGCTCTAGACCGCTCCTAACTGCCAAAAGACAAGTCGCGGGATCAATCCTCCACTGCCTCTTTGTCCCCTTGTGGCCGGATGAGTGCCAGGTAAGTGGGAAGGTACTCCACTACGTAAGTAGTGGGCCTAATTAATAACCACTAGCCTTAGACACACTCGCCTTAGGCACCACAAGAAAACGCGGATAAGCAATGAATTACCCACGGCCCTCTCTTGTTCTAAATGAGCGTGACAATCCTTAGAGTCATCTCTAGATTTCTTTTAGTTAATGTGGGTCAATGCGGATGCAAGTTTGGTGGTTTTCGGGGCCTAGGAAGGGTAATGAAATCCCCACCTAATTTGGATTTGGCCGTGCCCCTTATTATCCGTATTTAGAATGCAAAACAACCAAGAAAAACAAAATCACGCACAATTTTAATTTGCTTTTGCGGCGCAGCGATTATTTGCAAAGAATCCTGCAGAAAAGATTAGTTGGAGCTAAAAAGGGCTAGGGGAGAGAGCAAGAAAGTACCTGCACTGAAAATTTTTCAGAGATCCCTCAATGATGCCGCGTTTCCGCCGCAATGACCATGAATATGCCGCGCTTCCGCGGTCCCACAGTGATATCACTGTACAAGTTTTCTTCAGGGAGCTTATCTTGGCTCCCTCAGCTCTCTGGTATATTCCAAAAAAATTTATCACAGCACAGAATGCTCCAGATCACCTTGCAATCAATCACAACACACGTATAAGAGTTTGTACGAATTTTGATTTCAAGAAGTAACAATGGAATAATTCTTTCAATTCAAACTATAAAATGTAAACGAATTAGCGCGTAATCCCCGGCAACGGCGCCATTTGATTGAATGATTTTCTTGGATGTGTGTATCAAATCAAATAGTCCCCGGCAACGGCGCCATTTTGATTGAATGTAAATTTCGGATGTGTCGTATCGAATCAAAAATTTATATTGACCGCAATCAAACTACGGTGTCAGCTGTAGTTAATGAATGAGTGCGGATCGTCCACAGGGATTTCACTCTTCGTTTGTATTTTAATGTGTTTGAAATGAAATGTTAAGCAACAATAAAAGAAAACATGATTCAAGAATGATTTGTATTCGTGTGTCACTATTCTCTATTAAAGAATCAAGAAACTATAAACAATCAAGAATCGGGTTTCAATGGTATTTTCCAAACAACAGTCAAGAATAAGAGAGAGGCTCGTAGGAATCGATCGGATCTTTAGATGTGATGTAGTCTACAAGATTTCATATTCTTGTCCTTCGAAGAATTGATACTAGATCAATGGTGATCGACGAGAGTTAGGGTTTTCTTGATGAAATTAAGGTTTCATCTCTTAACCCTTGTTCTTTCGAGGATACCATTTATATTCTAGCCTCTAGCAATTTCAAGAAGCGATCGGATTTCCCCAATCTCGAGCGATGTCGATCAAGAAAGCATCGCAATGAATTGGGTTGTCGATTCTTGAACTTGCTAGGGTTTACAAACTCGTGGGATTCAAGAATCGATTACAAATTTGCTACATCATCATACTAAAGATCGTTTCGACTCTTTAACGAGCGGAGTTTTATTCACACATCACCATATAGACAATATTCAAGAATAGTAATGATAACATGATGCGGAATTTAAAGAAAACAAGATAGAAGAAATGTCACCTTTTATTTAATCAACAATTTCAATACATTCTTTCAAGATCTACAAGAAGAAGAAATCGATTGTTGACTCGGCTTTGCTCGTCTCCGTGGATCGTGGATCTACTTTGATTTCTTGCCCGATTGAAGATCGGCTCGGCTCATAAAAGGGTTGAAGGCATCTTGCTTGGCTTGCACTCAAGATCTTGAATTGTGGTTGGATTTAGGGTTAGGGTTTCCTACAAGCTCTCTCACTAAACTTGAGGAAGAGGGAGATGAGGAAAGAGAATGGCTAAAATCTAAGATGTTGAATTATTTTCAAGAGATAGCCCTAGATTTTCCAAGATATCTAATGAGTGAGCCTAGGGTCTTATTTATAGAACTCTCAAACCCTAGGTTTAGGTTTGAATTGGACTTTCCCTCCCAAAGTTTGTTGACAAAGTTTGTTGGGCTTTAGCTTAGGGTTTAAGCTAGGGTTTAGGGAAAGTTCTAGAAGTATTAGACTAGTTTAGGTGTTTGCTGATCTGGTGGAAGTCTCTGGAATATTCTGGAAGTTTGTGTGCATTATTGAGCTGTAGCTACTGAAACAGGAGTTGTGGTGTAAAATTGAGGAACTGAGTCCCTGGGCCCACCGCGGATCCGCCACAAGTACTAGGAAATAGCCGCGCTTCCGCGGCTCCTTAATGGGCTTGGGCCTTGGGTCTTCTGGTGAAGCTTGGTACTGCTGTTTGGGCTTTTCTCTGATGTTTTGAATTGCAGTTTCCCTTCTGTGTTGATACCAGGTTTGAGTTCAGTGAGTTTACGAGCAATTGTAATGGTCGAGCAATGTAATGATCGAGCAAGCTTCTCTTTTCCTGCACAGACTTCGAAACAAGGGTTGCAATATATAGAAAATATGCCATGTAATGCAATGCAGTCAATTTCCCTAGAAATGCCGGTTTTAAGGTCTAGTACATGTAATTTGATAATCTGTGATAGATTTGCTAATATGTAGAATACTGATGCCGAACACTTCTATATGTATGCAGATGATAAGGAAATTGCCGGTTAAAATATGCAATATTTTCGACTGATCAATAGGCTACACACTTTACATATAGCCCCTTGAGCTTTACAAAATGACATTTTGCCCATCTCATGCCTCATGTGCTCATTTCTTTTGCACATGAGCCATGAGTTTTACAAAAATTTCGCTTTATGCCCATTTTTCTTACATTTATTCATAAAAAAACACCAAAATTATTTATTACAAAAATTTTATTGTGGCATGGGCGAGGCCGGCCACTTCATGATCGGGCTCGACTCGGGCATGGGCCCACTTGACCTGGGACTGGGCCCACTTGGTTTGGGGTTGACTTTGATTTTGACTTGGTCAATCGGGGTGTAAATTTTGACCCCAACATAACTTTACCGTGCTGATGTAGAACACATCTTAATCTCTTACCGGATGCATCGCAATACACTACGAAACCTCCAGATTGGTCTGGTATGACGAGAATAGGTGCAGATGTCAATCTTGACTTGAGTTCTATGAAAACTTGTTCGCATGCTTCTGACCACACGAATTCTTCATCTTTACGTGTGAACATGGTCAAGGGTGTTGTAATCTTCGAAAAGCCTTCAATAAATCTTCAATGGTATCCTGCTAATCCCAAGAAACTTTGAATGTCCTTCATTGTCTTTGGTATCGGCCATTCTCTTACTGCTGATACTTTAGCTAGATCCACAGAAAAAGTTTCTGAAGGACCTCCTTAGGGAAGTATTCTTGGAAGGTGACTTACTAAGGCCTTTTTTTCTGGACATAGGAATCTATGTATTCTTCCAAGGCAGATTTCTTATGCTTTAGTTGAGCAGGTTCAACAGGAACGGATTTTCTACCCTCACACACAAGGGGAAGTGGAATAACCTGAGGGGTTACAAGCCTTCCTGATTACCATCGAGCCTTGCATGATCAATCCAAACTCATTTTCCAAGAGCTGAAGTGAAGTCGGGCATCATTTGTCCTGGAAAGGAATTTCTCCAAAGTATCCCAACTTGGTCCTCACGGATGTGCTCTAAGAATTCTTTCTCAATTGTTGTCTTTAAGACATACATTGCCTTGCCAGCTTTGATACTCTATCAGCCTAACCCTGGAGCATCATTATCTCCAGGTTTGTTGGTCAATTTAGCTTTGACAAGTCAAAGTTAAAGTCGACGTCTTAAGGGGGAGATTCCTTCGCCTGAAACTATATGCCCGAGAAATCCGACTTGATCTAGCCAAAACTCACACTTGCTGTACTTGATATAGAGTTGATATTGTCGCAAAGTCTCTAGGAAAATCCTCAAAAGTTCAGCGTGCTCTTTCCGATTCTTCGAATATACCAGGATGTCGTTGATGAATATGACAACGAACTTGTCTAGCTACTCTCGGAAACCTTGATTCATCAGGTTCATAAATATGGCTGGTGCATTGGTCACTCCAAACGGCATCACGAGAAACTCATAATGACCATAATGAGTCCTGAATGCCGTCTCTGGAATATCAGACTCTTTGACTTTCACCTGATGATAACCCGAACGAAGATCTAATTTTGAGAAAACGCAAGACCCACTTAGCTAATCAAAAAGATCGCCAATGCGCAGTAGTAGATACTTGTTCTTTATCGTGATTTCGTTCAGAGCTTGGTAGTCAATGCACGTTCTGTATGAACATTCCTTCTTCTTCACAAGCAAAACTGGAGATCCCCAACTTGAAGTACTGGGACGAATCTATCCTTTCTGCAGAAGTTCGTCCAGATAAGTACGGATCTCCTTCAAACCTTCTGAACTTACGCGATATGGTGCTTTGATCACTGGTTGTGCACCAGGTACTAAGTCAATACTGAATTCAAGAGCTTGATCGGGAGGCAAACCTGATATATCTTCAGGAAACACATCTTCGAACTCTCGAACTACCTTTGGCTTCGATTCTTCAGCTTATGTTGTTGCAATCACTGTCTTCGTTGGCTTAGCCTTATAGGTGCTAGGTTCCATAGTACGGTCTCCACTTTTGAAATAAAAGACCGGATGGTCTGGAATCTCAAACACTACCCTCCTTTGACGACAGTCGAAAGTAGCGTAGAAAGTTCCTAGCCAATCCATACCTAAAACTACATCGAAGTTCGGTATGTCCAGCACCTTGAAGTCAGCATAAAATTCTCTGCTGCGAACGACCACTGGACATAGGTCGTATCCCATTGTTGCCTTTAGAACGTCGTTCCCTGAACTGACATTCCAGCTGGATATTAGCGGTTTAACTGGAATCGCATGAGTTCGGACGAACCTTTGCGACATAAAGCAATGAGATGCTCCAGTATCGAAGAGTGCTAGTGCAGAAAGTGAGGCTACTAAGATTGTACCAAGTTATGTGGAATATGTTTAGGTATAGGAAAAGATATTTTGATATGTATAAAGATTGAAAGAAAGTTTGAAAGAAACGGAGTTACCAGTGATGACTTGTCCAGTGTCTTCAGCTTCTTCCACGGTCATTGTGAAAGCCTGTCGCCTTGGTACATTCCTCCTTGCTGGAGGAGCATTCCTCTATCCGTTCCTCTGTCCTTGAGGTAGGTTCCTTTGTGCTTGATGGAACTGACATGGGGGAGGTGAAGTAGGTCCATGAGGAGGTGGAGCTGGGAGAGCAAGACGAGGAGTAGGTGCCTGGATAGCTGGCCGTTGCGGATAGGTGATTACTGGTCTGGGTGCAGTATTCTGATTGAGCCTGTGAGGACAAGACCCAATATCATGTGTGGATGAGCCACAGACTAAGCAGAGGCGATTAGCACGCCTACAATTCTTTGCCAGGTGTCCATTCCTTTTGCAATAAAAGCAGAAATCTAGACCGGGCCGGTTGAATGGTACTCCCGGTCTCCTGGGTACAAACGGTGGCCTAGAAGAGGCTCCTCCTGCTATCTAAGTAGCAGGGCGCTTCACCCTGGCAGATTGAGGTCTGCCCTTCTTCTTCACCACCACCTCATATCTTCGGGCAACCTTCAAAGCTAGATCAAGGGTTGGAAAATCCCATGTAGCTAAAGCAGCTTGGATCTCCTGGTCCAACCCTTGCTGAAATCGTCTGGCCCTGATCTCAGCAGTCGGTATAAGATGTGTCGTGAACATGTTATGGTCTTGTGTTAGCTATGTAGTATGTGATAATAGAAATTCGAATATTTAAGACATATCTTACATGCTCAACATGGTGAATTCAACATCATACTCATCTACAGATTTGGTCCACATCGAACCTTGTTGCAAGTGGATGAATTGTTGCTCCATGTCGAATCGGGCAGTCTCGTGGAAATATTTCACGTCGAACATCTCGCGAAAAATCCTCCATTCGATCGGTTGGGCAAGACGGATTTCTTCCGCCTTCCACCATACTCGGGCGTTATCGGTAAGTTGCAGCTTCACAACCCTTACCCAAGCAATGTCTGGCACTTTTGTTGCTGCCAGATCGTATTCGATCGACTGAGCCAATTCTTCAGCTTCCAGGAGGCTCTCTTTCCCGGAGAATTGCTTCGAATGCAGTGCCCGGAATTGCATCACTCCAGGTGCTTCAGCTTTTGGGCGGTGTAGAAGTATAGCAGTCTGCTGCTGCTGTCCCTCCAAGAGGCTCTTAATTGCCTCAAGCAATACCGTCTGTTCGTTAATAGGAGCTGCTATAGTAGGTGTAAGTGGTAGAGGAGGTGGTGTGGTGTTGCCATTGACGTTCGTGCTTGTATTGTTCGGGGAATCCATAACCTTAAAAGAAAAAAATAGGGTTAGGATAGATTTAAGGAATAGGAAATGTAAAGAATGTTTTAGTTGCTGATTCTTGTGATATATTGCTTAAGTTTCCATGCAAAACTGACCCTGCATGGTATACTTCATGCAGAACGGACCTGCATGGGCCACTAACAAAACATGTCATACCCCGCTTTCCGATATACGGATAAAGAGATGCGACAAGACACGCGACGTATTTACTCAGAAGTAAACACGTTAAGAGTAAATATTCAATATAATATAAATATACACAATAAATACATGAGATGTAAATGAACAACAACTTTTTATTTATTAAACATTCTTTACAATACAACTGAAAAGTAAATACAATGTGGAAAGCAATGCCTAAATAATGACATGAACTGAAAGTAAAGTATATACAAGTGACTAGAGCTCGGGGTCATCAATAAACTGCTCCAAGTCTTCCTGCCTGGGCTCAATCTCCATAGAGTCGGGTCCTCCTGACAACATTCCAAAGAAAAAATAGAAAAGGAATGTCGTCAGTGAACGATCGCTCCGTAAGTCCCAAAGAGGTAAAGAAATAGAATAGATAGATAAGAGAATATAACTGGTATGTGTCTGTTTGTCATGTTAACGTAGTTGTTTGTAACTTGGTAGAGAATATGCCAGTGTATACGAGAGGAGTCCAACTTACCCCGTGGACTATGGTATATGGAGTACAAGGCCCCGTCAAAACCCATGGAACAACAACAACAGATGTTCGGGTTAGGTGTATTAAAGTGACCATCATTGTGCCATTTTTAACGCATTCCGTACCAGTCTACCCCTTTAAAAACCCCGTAAATGAATATTGTATTGTTTGTAAGGATTTGTTGTATAAGACTTGCTGAAACCATGATATCAGTTGTTCATGTAAACGGATAGTTATGTAATCAAGTCAATATATATCCATGGTTCGGTCTAGTCGAGTCATGTTGATATTTGATAGTATTCTTGTATTCATGTTCGAGTTACAGTATTTATGGATTCATGATGAATTGGAGTTATATTTGAATTTTATGTAGATTGGAATTGTATTTAGATTAGACCGAGACTCTGTCCGAATCAGACACTTAAACAGAATTTGTTCCGAGGATGTGCAATAACCCGCACCATCCAAATCGGGTTCCCCAAAAGTGGGTTGTAGAGATGTAATCGTAAGAAATTTAATTAAAACAATCTTAAAGAATACGGTTTTATTAGTGTAAGCTATTTTATTGTAAAATTTATTTATCCCACAAAATATTATTCCAAAAGCCATCGTGCAATATCATGATGAGTGTTGTTGTGAGGTAGGTCATTATCTCATGATTTTTCTAAAGGTAATATGAGCAAATATGATGAAATGATGCCGTAAATAAGCTTTGTGGTATTTAACCGTAAAATTGAAATAAAAGTTGTATAACATTGTATTTTGAATTGAAACTTGTTCTAAATGTTTGTTTTAAAATTACTAAACAAGATGTAACAATATGGATGTTTGGTTATTAAGAAAAGTTATGTTTTTAACAAAATTAGTATCGAAAGTCTGAATAACTCCGCTTCCGATGAGTTTTGAGAAGAGAACTTTTTAAGTCAATAAGAGGGAAGAGGAGAGGGAACTTCCTGGATTAGATGAGAGAGGGGAGGTAGAGGAAGAGTTTGAGAGCTTCGTAGAGTCGCGGTGTCACCAGATTTGTCCCGGGTCATCGCCGAAGATGACCTTGGGCTAACACCACTTGTACAACTAAATTGACTTGGAAAAATTTAAGAGTTTTGATGATAGATTTCATAATAGAGAGGGCTAGGGTGTGGGGTGGTATTTATAGGATAGAATTAGGGTTTAGGAAATTAAAAATGCATTAAAATGGATTAAAAAGATGAATTTAATCTCTCTGTAAATTTACAGAGAAATCAAACAGCAGAGGAGTAGTGGGAGGAGGCCAAAGGGTGTTAGGGTAAAAAATAGAGGCATTAGCGACGGGGGGGCGGCGGCGCCGGCCACAGAGCTCATCTCGCCGGTCAATGTAGGGGGAGGGGTGCTTGGATTGGTGACACGTGTTCCTGGCTGTCCAAACAACAATTTCCACATGTTTGATTTTAGTGACTTTTCATTTTTACGTGTATTGCACGTGTAAACTTTTGGGCTTCCAAAAAGTTTAAAAGAAAAATCATTAAAAATAATATGTAGTTAGGGGGATTTGAACACAGGGGCTACGTCACAGCAGTGCAAGATTTTACCAATGAGCTACAAGTGTTTTCTTGTTGTTTAAACTCAAATTAAATACTTACAGCATACTCAGGTTTGCAAATACTCCATTTAGTACTTTAACTTTGAACAAATTTCTGTACATTAAAAACAGAATCGTTACAGTTCCAAGAACAGGGTCACCCCACGATGACGGCTGAGTCGGCCGTAAAAGTCACCAATTCCTTCAACCCTCTGAAGTGGGTTCAGAAAAATGCCATGACCGCCAGAATCAGGAAGAAAGCTGTGTGAATGATGCTACAAAGAGACGTATCCTAGCCCCAACAGAGAAAGTACGACACCATCTCTTTAAGAGTCTATTAGGCGCTCTGTGCCGCGCGAAAACAGCATGGCAAAGCCAAAAAGGAAGCACCAGCACCATTCAAGAACCCGGTCAGGCCATCCGCCTTCAGTCGATTACCCATTACCGAAAAGAAGGGCCATGACATCAGTCTGCAAAATCAGCTGCCAATAATGAATATATGGCTGGATATGTTATCCATACGGTCTATATGGCGGGCGGGCGTCCCAGCGACAACTTGCGCAGCAAAAGCAAGTATGGGACCACCACATCGTAAGCCCAATCTGGCTTGAATGTGGTTGCCGTTTCCTAAGATCCTCCTCCTCCGCTGGACGATGAAAACCCTCTCGATGAGGCCGATAGGAAGAAGGACCCTTCAGTCTATGTGGAGTCAAGCTCTGACAGCAAGGAAGAGCCGACTTTCCGCTCTAGGACCGCAAAGCAAAAGCTGCTTCAAGAACTTCAAAAACAGCTCAGGAGCAAAGATAAAGAGATAGCCAAGCTCTACTCAAAAATTGATGACCTGACGAATGTTGTGATGCAGCTGACGGCTTAAATTGCTCGGGCACCTTCCAATCAAGCACATGTCTCTACTCATGAGCCGGGTAATAACGACCCGAAGCAACCGATGCCAGTACCTTTGGGTCCAAGTTTAGGCGAGCCGCACGAAAGCCGGCAACATTCCACTTCTCGAGACGCCTTCGCTCCGAATGGCACCATCCCGCTAACACAAGATCGAATAATGGATTTGGTCACCAGTAAGGTTAAAACATTGGTAGCCGAAGCCGAAACTCAGAAAGAAATTGGCAGTAGTGGGCGGCCATATCCCTCACAGTATGATCTGATCGAATTCCCCAGCAGCTACGTCATTCCTAAGTTTAGAAGATTTGACGGGACCGGAAACGCAAATCAACACGTTGCCCACTTTAAAGCGTCGTGCGAAAATATAGGGGGCAATGATGCACTCCTTCTTCGTCAGTTTGTCAATAGCCTGACTGGTGTTGCTTTTGACTGGTACGCGAGCATACCAGACGAATCCATCATTACTTTTGCCCAAATGGAGTCTCTGTTTCGGCAAAGGTTCATAAGTGTCAGTGATAAAAGCTCAATTGCTAACCTTGTGAGGACCAAACCAGGGGAAAATGAAAGCAACACGGACTTTATTGCCTGATGGCGCAACCTCACTGTCAAGTGCGAACCGCCGTTAGAGCAGAACCAGTCCGTCAGCCTCCTCATTGGGAACCTCAGCAATTGGATGGTCCCATTCTTATGTACAGCAGGCCTCAAAACATTTCAAGAGCTGACAAAGAGAGTTCAAATGTTGGAATGTTCGAAGCAAGAGTCTACCCCAGACTCTCAGGATGACAAGTCTTGAAAGAGCAAGAAGGACGACAACCATAGAAGCGGAAATTCCAGCAATACTAATGTCTTCAATGCGTCCGACAATGAAGACAAGCGAAAGGCAGGCGAATCCAAAACCAACCGGTCTCGAAAGAGGAGAAGGGCCTTCCCTAGAGGAGAAAAAGAACAAAGTTTACTCTTTCAGAAGGGACAAGGTCCGCAAGATATTCAAAGATGCCTTGAACAACGGTCTAAAATTGCCTGAGTTGAAAAGACCCCACGAAGCAAAAATGATCGACAATCCTCTATATTTCCCGTACCACCGAGTAGTGAGCCATACGATCAAGAATTGCTATATTTTCAAACACTGAAGAGATCGAACTGTCCAATAGTGTGTTGGTGAACAATCAAGCCACAACCACCAACTTTATACAGACACAAGCTGAAGCCTTCTGTGAGTAGACAGCTGAACCCACTACCCTGAGAAATGAAACTTAACACGCCACAGCCTCCATGGAGCATGCACATGTCCAAAAAGATGAAGAATATGTTAAAATTGCTTCAAAAAGAGCCCAGAACTGAATGGGAAGGGAAGAAGAAGCCCACCATTCCAGCTGCCAATTCGGCTTAATCAGGCCCAAAATCCAAAAGCTCAAGAAGAAGAAAAGTGCGGCTCGACGCAAAAAAGAGTCTGCGGGGAGATCGACCATTCAAAAGTAAATCGATTCTTTCGAAGACTATGAATAAAAGGAAAGAACTTTGATTCAATTGAAGGAGTTCTTCCCCGTGGAAGCAGCTGAGATTCTGGAGGAGCTAGAAGAAGACTCCAATGGCGAGATCCCTATAGTGACCTGCTATGTCGTCCACCTTGGTAGCGACTCTGAAGAAGAGCTATGTTTTTCCGAAGAGGACGGAGAGCTCGCCACAAATGCCAACCAAATCTAGCTCAGAAGCGGCAGGGCTCTACCGCCAAATCAAGGCAACACCCCAAAAGGAAAGGAAAAACAAGTCACTAATGATGTCTGCCCCGCTTCCCAGTGTACAGTATGGAGGCGCGACGAAGTCCGCTACGTATTTACTCCGAAGTAAACACGCTAAGCGTATCTAAGCAATATAAAGAAAATGTACACAAGAAAAATGACAATAGATGTAATTGAACAACAACTTTTATTTATTAACATTTCTTTACAAGTACAACTGGAATGTAAATACATGAATGGAAAGCAATGCCTAAACAATGGCATGAACTGAAATGAAAAGTATGTACAAGTATCTAAAGCTCGGGGTTAAATGCAAACTGCTCTAAGTCTTCGGTACTGGGCTCGATCTCTAGTGAGTCCGATCCACCTAACAACATTCCAAAGAAAGAAGAAAAGGAATGTCGTCAGCGAACAATCGCTCGGTATGTCCTAAAGATGAGTAGATATAGAATAGACAGAAAGAAAGTATAACTAGTAATGTTTGATTATAATGTTAACGCAGTTGTTTGTAGCTTAGTATAGAATATGCCAGTGTATACGAGAGGAGTCCCACTATCCGGAGACTAAGGTATATGGAGCACAAGGAACCGTTCAGCCACGGTACAACGGCAATGGATATTCAGGTTAGATGTATTATGGTTACAGTCTCGTGCCACTTCTAACACATTCTGTACCAATCTACCCCTTTAAAACCCCGTAATGTTTATTGTATTGAATTGTATTGTTTGTTATATAGATGGATGACTTTCTGAAACTATGATATCAGTAAACGGAATGGATATAAATGGATAGTCATGTAAACGGAGTATATCCATAGTTCGGTTCAGTCAATATAGGTTGATATAGATTGAATAGACGGATTCATGTTGAATTGTAGATTTTACTTGAATCATATTCAAGTCAGTTTGATTAGATTGAGACTCATTCTGAGTCAGACACTTTGAAAAGAATTTGAAGTCCTGAATTAGTTTTGATATTATCGGTAACTGCAGCACATGAACGGCAGGATTTGTGTCTTTTTCCAAGACAATTACCGTGTCGATAACACCGTTGTTAAATTGTCTACCTTAGATAGGCAAGAACCAACATTCTCCGACTCCCCGAGGCTCAAGAGAACCGGTCCCGTTTTAAGCTATGTTTACTAGGGTCCTTATTGTAAATTGATATAACTTGAGGGGGTTTTATGTAAAAATAGTTTTGATATAATTTCAAAATACAATTCAAGTATTTAATTATCGTCTTTAGGGTTTTCATAGATATATATTATATAAAAGTGAAATTTCTAATGAGTAGAACCTAGTTTTCATTGTATATGGTACTTTAATGAAAAATTGGAATTTGTACTGTATTGAAAGGGTAGTTTCATGTAATGGTGATTCCTTTGGTTTAGAAAACATGTAATATTTGTATAATATATTTAAAATAGATCTTTTGATAATATTCATATATTTAATAAAAATAAATTTTATTTATTTTGTAGAAATCTCATTTTCTTAAAAATTGCATTAAAAATTCCATCGATATCGAATGCTCATTGCGGAGGTCTGCTCGCTCTACTAGGCCCGAGGACGTGCGATAACCCACACCATCCCGATCGGGGTTCCCCAAAATGAGTTGTAGAGGCGTAATTGTAAGGAATTAATTAACACTAATTTTAAAGAAAACGGTTTTGTAAGTTTAGAGTATTTATTCGTAAAAGCGTATTATCGCATAATCTAGAATCCCAAAACTCATCATGCTATATCAAACATGTGTGTTGTGAAGAGGTAGGTCATTACCTCGTGAGTTATCTAAAGGTAATACGGTTAAAAGTCGATAACAATATCGTTTGTAAACATGATGGTATTTTACTGTAAAAATGAAATAGAAATTACAACATGAATTATTTTGTGATGAAACTCGTTCTAATATATTTATTTATGTTTGTTAAATATTATGAAATAATATGGTGATTTATTGTTTAAGAAAAATGGAGATTTTAAAGAAAAAAGAGTCGGAAGTTGGAATAACTCCGCTTCCAACGAGTTTTGAAAAGAAGGTGTTTTAGAATAGTAGAAGAGGATGGGTGAGGGGACTTTCAGGCTATTAAGAAGGAGGAGAGGTAGGGAAAGATTAGGAAAGCGTTGGGGCGTCGTTTCATCGCCGGAATCTCCTCGAAACGTCGTTGGAATCTTGACCTTTGCTAACTCCACTTGCACAACTTGGGACTTGGAAATTTTATAGAGTTTTTGTAATGAAATTCTGAGTGAGGAGGGGTGAAATGGATTGTGGTATTTATAGAGAAAATTAGGGTTTTGGGGTAATGAAGAATGAATTAAAAATGCATTAAAAATTTGGTTTAATGCCACTTTTAAATTCTCTGTTTTTTTTTTAATAAAAACAAACGGTACAGGGGTTAAAGGAGGAGGCCAAGGGGTGTGGAGATGAAGTTTGGGGACCATCCCTTATGGGGGGCGGCGGTGCCGGCCGTAGGGCAAAAGTCGCTGGTCGATCCCCGGTGATGGGTGCGAGATCTTTGGTCACGTGTCCCTATCGCTTGGTATACCCCAGTGCACATGTTTGATTTCTGTGTGACTCTTCATTTTACGAGTAGTGCACGTATAAACTCTTGGTCTTCTAAAAGTTTAAAAGAAAAATTAATAAAAAGATAATGTGGCTGGGGGGATTCGAATATAGGGGCTACGTCACAGTAGTGCAAGGTTTTACCAATGAGCTACAAGTGCTTTCTTACTGTTCAAAAGCAATTTAAATACTTATAGTATACACAGGATTGCAAATACTCCATTTGTACATTAACTTTTAAATAAATTTTCTGTACATTGAAATTAGAGTTATTACATTCTACCCTCCTTACAAAAAATTTCTTCCTCGAAATTTACAATTATTTTAAGGACTAGTTTACAAACAATTAAGGGTATCTTGTACGCATGTCGTCCCCACGCTCCCATGTTGATTCTCCTGGTAAATCTTTTCTCCACATCATTCGAACCAAGTTGACTTCCTTGTTCCGAAGTGACTACACCTTTCTATCTTGGATTTCAACAGGTTGTTGCTCACAGGATAAATCTGGCTGTACAGTGAGCTCGGAGTGATCAAGAATACGGCTGGGGTCACTCGCATACCTTCTGAGTTGGGATATGTAGAACACATTGTGCACTCCTTCCAATGAAGGTAGAACTGCCAAGCGATAAGCCACTTCTCCGACTCATTTGAGTATGTCGAATGGTCCAATATATCTTGGACTTAGCTTACTCCGTCTTGCAAAGCGAATCACTCCACGGTTCGGAGATATCTTCAAAAATACATGTTCTCCCGGTTGAAACTCCAAGTGACGGCGCTTTTCATCGACCCAGTGCTTCTGTCGATCTTGAGCCATGCGCATTCTTTCTCTGATAGTGCGGACCACATCTACAGTTGCTACTATCATCTCAGGTCCAAGGAGTTCTTTATCTCCGATGTCGTCCCAAATTAATGGCGATCGACACTTCCTTCCATATAAAACTGCAAATGGTGCCATTCCTATACTTGCTTGGCAGCTGTTATTGTATGAAAACTCCACAAGATGTAGGTGATCTTGCCACGATCCTCCGAAGTCTAGCATACACGCTCTTAGCATATCTTCTAAGATCTGAACAGTTCGCTCTTCTAAGATCTGAATAGTTCGCTTAGACTGACCATCTGTTTATGGATGATGAGCTGTGCTGAAGTTCAGACTTGTTCCCAAGCTAGCTTGCAGACTTTGCCAAAATTGCGATCGAAATCTGGTGTCACGATCGGAGACAATGCAAAATGGTACTCCATGTAATCTCGCGATTTCCTGCATGAGTTCATGGGTATTAGAGATAGTACATATTTAAAGAGTTAAATCTTACTTAGATTCATACTTATTTCCATGTACTTCTTTGCTAGTGTCTCAGTAGATTGGCCAACCCGAAATGGGATGAAGTGAGCCAACTTTGTGAATCGATCCATAATAACTCATACTGCATCGTTACCTTCGTGCTGCGAGGAAGTGCAGTCACGAAATCCATTGTGATGTGTTGCCACTTTTATTCTGAGATAGGAAACGGTTGAAGTAAACCAGCAGTCCTGTGATGTCCAGCTTTTACTTGCTGACACACCAAGCATTTAGCGACTCTTATGGCTACTTCACGCTTCATTCCATGCCACCAGTAATTTTGACGCAGATCTTTGTACATCTTTGTACCTCCAGGGTGTACTGAATAAGGAGAGCTGTAGGCTTCTTTCATCAACTCTTCTCGCACAGAACCTTTTGGTACACACAATCTACTGCCGTATCTCAAAGAACCGTCTTCATGTAAGATGAAGTCTGTTCGAAGTTCACTTTCTACTTGTTCTCTGATCTTTTGCAACTTACCATCACTTGTTTGAGCTGCTTTGATCTGATTGACAATGGTAGGTTGAACTTGTAAGTTCATCAAATTTGAAGCGTTACCTGGCATGATCACTTCAATCTCCAGCTGATGCAAATCTTGTTGAAGCTTCCACTGTGCAGTGAGGTTCAATACTAATGGTTGGCGACTAAGTGCATCAGGTACTACATTCACCTTCCCTGAATGATATTATTGGTTGATGTCGAAGTCCGCCATTAGTTTTAACCATCTTCTCTGCCGCATATTCAACTCTTTCTGAGTAAACACATATTTCAGACTCTTTTGATCTGTGTATATGTCCACTCGTTCACCAAGAAGATAATGGCGCCAAATTTTGAGAGCAAAGATTACGGCTGCTAACTCCAAATCATGCGTCGGATAATTGCACTCATGAATCTTCAGCTGTCTTGAAGCATAAGCTACAACTTTACCGTGCTGATGTAGAACACATCCTAATCCCTTACCGGATGCATCGCAATGCACTTCAAAATCTCCAGATTGGTCTGGTATGACGAGAATAGGTGTTGATGTCAATCTTGACTTAAGTTCTACGAAATCTCGTTCGCATGCCTCTGACCACATGAATTCTTCATCTTTACGTGTGAGCTTGGTCAGGGGTGTTGCAATCTTCGAAAATCCTTCAATAAATCTTTTGTAATATCCTGCGAATCCCAAGAAATTTTGAATGTCCTTCACTGAGTTCGGTGTCGGCCATTCGCTTACTGCTGATACCTTAGCTGGATCTATAGAGATTCCATCGCCTGATACAATATATCCGAGAAAACCGACTTGATCTAGCCAAAACTCATACTTGCTGTACTTGGTATAGAGTTGATGTTGTCGTAAAGTTTCTAGGACAATTCGTAGATATTCGGCGTGTTCTTTCCGACTCTTAGAATACACCAGGATGTCGTCGATGAAGATGAAAACAAACCTGTATAGGTACTGTCGGAAAACTTGATTCATTAGGTTCATGAATATAGCGGGTGCCTTGGTCACTCCAAATGTCATTACAAGAAATTCGTAATGTCCATAGCGAATTCTGAATACCGTTTTATGGATATCATATTCTTTGACCTTCACTTGATGATAACCCGAACGAAGATCTAACTTGGAGAAAACGAAAGATCCACTTAGTTGATCGAACAGATCGTCAATGCGCGGAAGTGGATACTTGTTCTTTATAGTTACTTCATTTAGAGCTCTATAATAAATGCACATTCGATATGAACATTCCTTCTTCTTCACAAGTAGAACCGGCGATCCCCAACTTGAAGTGCTGGGACGAATCCATCCTTTCGTCAATAATTCATCCAACTGAGTTCGGGCCTCCTTCAAACCTTCTGGACTTAACCGATATGGTGCTTTGATCACCGGTTATGCTCCAGGTACTAAATCAATGCTGAATTCAAGAGGTCGATCAGGAGGCAAACCTGATATGTCTTCAGGAAATACAACATCGAACTCTCGAACTATCTCTGGCTCCAATCCTTCCTCCGCTTGAAGTGTTGCAATCACTGTCTTCTTCGGTTTTGCCTTGTATGTGCTTGGCTCCAGGGTACGGTCTCCACTTTTTAAATAAAATTCTGGATGGTCTGGAATCTCGAATGCTACCCTCCTTTGACGACAGTCGATGGTAGCGTAAAAAGTTCCGAGCTAATCCATACCCAAAACAACATCAAAATTCGGTATGTCCAGCACTTTGAAGTCAGCATAGAATTCTCTGCTGCAGACGACTACTGGACACAGGTCGTATCCTAGTATTTCCTTTAGAACACCATTCCCTGAACTGACATTCCAGCTGGATATAAGCGGTTTGACTGAAATCGCATGAGTTCGGATGAACCGTTGTGACATAAAGCAATGAGATGCTCCAGTATCGAAGAGTGCTAGTGCAGGAAGTGAGGCTACTAAGATTGTACCTAAGTTATGTGGGATAGGTTTTAGGTATACGGAAAATATATGGGTATGTATATAGACTGAAAGAAAGTTTGAAAAGAAAGTGTTACCAATAATGACTTGGCCGGTGGCTTCGGCTTCTTCTACAATCATTGTGAAAGCATGTCGCCTCGGTACATTCCTCTTTGCTGGAGGAGCATTTCTCTGTTCGTTCCTCTGTACTTGAAGTACGTTTCTTTGATCTTGATGGAACTGATGATGAGGAGGTGCAGTTGGTCCACGAGGAGGTAGAGCAGGGAGAGCAAGTCGTGGAGCAGGTGCCTGGATGGCTGGGCGCTGCTGATAAGTAATTGTTGGTCTGGGTGCAGCATTTGGGTTGTGTCCACGAGGAAAAGACCCAATGTCATGAGTAGCTGAGCCACAGACTAAGCAGAGGAGATTTGCATGCCGGCAGTCCTTTGCCAAATGTCCATCTCTCCTGCAGTAGATACAAAAGGCTGGGTTGGGTCGGTTGTTCGGTACTCCTGGTCTCCTGGGCATAAATTGTGGCCTTGAAGAGGCTCCTCCTGCCATATGAGTGGCAGGGCGCTTCATCCCGGCAGAGTGGGGTCTGCCCTTCATCTTTACCACTGCCTCGGTAGGCAGCTTTCAGGGCCAGCTCGTGGGTTGGGAAATCCTCTGTAGCTAAGGCAGCTTGGATTTCTGGATCTAACCTTTGCTGAAATCGTCTGGACCTGATCTCAGCTGTTGGTATTAAGTGTGACGCGAACCTGTTAAGGTCTTGTGTTAGCTGTGTAGTATGTGATATTTGAAAATTGAACATTGAGACATATCTTACCTACTGAGCATGGTAAATTCAGCGTCATATTCATCCACAGATTTGGTCCATATCGAACCCTGTTGTAGATGGATAAATTGCTGCTCCATGTCAAATTGGGCAGTCTCTGCGAAGTATTTCGCGTCGAACTTGTCGTCAAAAGTCCTCCATTCGATAGGTTGTTCAGGATGGCTTTCTTCCGCCTTCCACCAAACTCGGGCGTTGTCGGTGAGTTGCAGCTTTGCAACTCGAACCCAATCGATCTCTGGCACTTGTGCTACGGCCAGGTCATCCTCAATACTTTGAGCCCATTCTTCAGCTTCCAGGGGGCTCTCTTTTCCCAAAAATTGTTTTGGGTGCAATGCCCGGAATTGCTTTACTCCGGGCGCTTCCGCTTCTGGAAGGTTCATCAAGATAGCAGTCTGCTGTTGTTGTCCTTCTACGAGGCTGTGAATTGCCTCAAGCAGTACCGTCTGCTCATTGATCAAAGCAGGGACGGTAGGAATAAGCGGTAGAGATGGTGGAGTGTTGTTGAAGTCGGTGCTGGTGTTGTTTGGAGAATCCATAACCTTGAAAGAAAAATAGGGTTAGGACAGATTCAAAGTATATGAAATTGTAAGATTCAAATAATATGAATTGTAAAGAATGTTTTTAGTTGCTGATTCTTGTGTTATATTACTTAGGACTTCATGCAGAATTGATCCGCATGCAGAACTGACCTGCATGGGCCACCAACAAACCTGTCACGCCCTACTTCCCAGTATACGGTAAGGAGGCGCGACGAGGTCCACCGCCTATTTACTCCGAAGTAAACACGCTAAGCGTATCTAAGCAATATAAAGTAAATGTACACAAGAAAAATGACAATAGATGTAATTAAACAGCAACTTTTATTTATTAACATTTCTTTACAAGTACAACTGGAATGTAAATACATGAATGGAAAGTAATGCCTAAACAATGGCATGAACTGAAATGAAATGTATGTACAAGTATCTAAAGCTCGGGGTCAAATACTAATTGCTCCAAGTCTTCGGTACTGGGCTCGATCTCCAGTGAGTCCGATCCACCTGACAACATTCTATGGAAAGAAGAAAAGGAATGTAGTCAGCGAACAATCGCTCGGTAAGTCCCAAAGATGAGTAGAGATAGAATAGACAGAAAGAGAGTATAACTAGTAATGTTTGATTATAATGTTAACGCGGTTGTCTATAGCTTGGTACAGAATATGCCAGTATATACAAGAGGAGTCCCACTATCCGGAGACTAAGGTATACGTAGCACAAGGAACCGTTCAGCCATGGTACAACGGCAATGGATATTCAGGTTAGGTGTATTATGGTTACAGTCTCGTGCCACTTCTAACAACTTCCGTACCAATCTACCCCTTTAAAACCCCGTAATGTCTTTTGTATTGAATTGTATTGTTTGTTATATAGATGGATGACTTGCCGAAACCATGATATCAGTAAATGGAATAGATATAAATGGATATTCATATAAACGGAGTATATCCATGGTTCGGTTCGGTCAATATAGATTGATATAGATTGAATAGACGGATTCATGTTGAATTGTAGATTATACTTGAATCATATTCAAGTCAGTTTGATTAGATTGAGACTCATTCTGAGTCAGACACTTTGAAAAGAATTTGAAGTCCTGAATTAGTTTTGATATTATCGGTAACTGCAGCACATGAACGGCAGGATTTGTGTCTTTTTCCAAGACAATTACCGTGTCGATAACACCGTTGTTAAATTGTCTACCTTAGATAGGCAAGCACCAACATTCTCCGACTCCCCGAGGCTCAAGAGAACCGGTCCCGCTTTAAGCTATGTTTACTAGGGTCTTTATTGTAAATTGATATAACTTGAGGGGGTTTTATGTAAAAATAGTTTTGATATAATTTCAAAATACAATTCAAGTATTTAATTATCGTCTTTAGGGTTTTCATAGATATATATTATATAAAAGTGAAATTTCTAATGAGTAGAACCTAGTTTTCATTGTATATGGTACTTTAATGAAAAATTGGAATTTGTACTGTATTGAAAGGGTAGTTTCATGTAATGGTGATTCCTTTGGTTTAGAAAACATGTAATATTTGTATAATATATTTAAAATAGATCTTTTGATAATATATATATATATATATATATATATATATATATATTTAATAAAAATAAATTTTATTTATTTTGTAGAAATCTCATTTTCTTAAAACTTGCATTAAAAATTCCATCGAGATCGAATACTCCTTGTGGAGGTCTGCATCTCGCTCTACTAGGCCCGAAGACGTGCGATAACCCTCACCATCCCGATCAGGGTTCCCCAAAATGGGTTGTAGAGACGTAATTGCGAGGAATTAATTAACACTCTTTTTAAAGAAAACGGTTTTATAAGTTTGGGGTATTTATCCGTAAAAGCGTATTATCCCATAATCTAGAATCCCAAAACTCATCGTGCTATGTCAAAAATGTGTTTTGTGAAGAGGTAGGTCATTATCTCGTGAGTTATCTAAAAGTAATACGGTTAAAAGTGGATAACAATATCGTTTGTAAACATGATGGTATTTACTATAAAAATGAAATAGAAATTGCAACATGAATTATTTTGAGATGAAACTTATTCTAATATGTTTATTTGTGTTTGTTAAATATTATGAAAGAATATGGTGATTAATTTTTTAAGAAAAATGGAGTTTTTAAAGAAAATAGAGTCGGAAGTCGGAATAACTCCGCTTCCGACGAGTTTTGAAAAGAAGACGTTTTAAAATAGTAGAAGAAGATGGGAGAGGGGACTTACAAGCTATTAAGAAGGAGGAGAGGTTGGGGAAGATTAGGAAAGCGTCGGGGTATCGTTTCGTCGCCGGAATCTCCTCGAAACATCGTCGGAATCTTGCCCTTTGCTAACTCCACTTGCACAACTTGGGACTTGGAAATTTTATAGATTTTTTGTAATGAAATTCTGAATGAGGAGGGGTGAAATAGAGTGTGGTATTTATAGGGAAAATTAGAGTTTTAGGGTAATGAAGAATGAATTAAAAATGCATTAAAAATTTGGTTTAATGTCACTTAAAAATTCTCCGTTTATTTTTAATAAAAACAAACAGTACAGGGGTTAAGTGGGGAGACCAAGGGGTGTGGAGTTGAAGTGTAGGGAACATCCCCTACGGAGGGCCCGGCGGTGCCGACCGTAGGGTAAAAGTCGCCGGCCGATCCCCGATAATGGGTGCTAGATCTTTGGCCACGTGTCCCTATCGTTTGGTATACCTCGGTGCACATGTTTGATTTCTGTGTGACTCTTCATTTTACGTGTAGTGCACGTGTAAACCCTTAGGCTTCTAAAAGTTTAAAAGAAAAATTAATAAAAAGATAATGTGGCTGGGGCGATTCGAACGCCGGGGCTACGTCACAGCAGTGCGAGACTTTACCAATGAGCTACAAGTGTTTTCTTGCTGTTCAAAAGCAATTTAAATACTTATAGTGTACACAGGATTGCAAATACTCTATTTGTACATTAACTTTTAAATAAATTTTCTGTATATTGAAATTGGAGTTGTTACAAATGAAGAAGAGGGCAAAGAACCATGTAACTACCCTAAACTATTTGTACAACTTTCTGTACAATTTTTCAAAAAATACATAAAGGGGTACTTTTGCCTAAGCACAAATTATAAGTTTGTTTGGTTTTTTAATAGCAAGAAAGAGCTTGTAGTTCATTGGTAAGATCTTGCACTGCAGAACCAAAGCACCAGAGTTCAAATCCCATCCCCACATTATTTTTAATATTGTTTTCTTTTAAATTTTTAGAAATCCAAAGGTCTACACGTGCATAACTCGTAAAAACCCTACTTCACATATAAAACAAACTGTCCCAAGGAATAGACCAACCGACAAGCGACCCACGACAGCGAGCCCCGGCCTGACTCGCCGTGACTCAGCCAGCGACTCGGCCGACTCGGCCCGCCGCCGCCGGCCGAGCTGAGTCGGATCGGCCGAGTCTCTTCTTTGACCCTCTGACTTTTTGCCTTCTGGTAATTCCTGCATAGTTTAAAACACCTGCACATTTCCAGAGCCTTTAAAATCCAATTAAAACCCCATTAAACCATATTTTTAATACAATTTTTATTACATTTTCAATACAACTTTTCATCTACCCTAAACCCTAGCATTACCCTATAAATACCACCCCTAAACACACCCCCTCACTCATAATTCTGTCCAAAACTCTCAAGAAAACTCTCTAGAATTTTAGTGTGCAATTGGAGTTAGCAAAGGGCGAAACTCCGGTGAAATTCCGACGACGACCCTAGGAGCTCCCGGTGACGAAATGACGCACCGGCGCCTCCTACCGCTTCCTCTCTCTCTTATCTTGACTCAAAACCCATAAGTCCCACCTCTCTCTTCTCTAATCTATTCTTAAAACTTCTTTTACTAAAACCCGACGGAAGCGGAGTTAATCCGACTTCCGATTCGGTTTTTCTTAAAGACTCCATCTTTTCTTAAATACAAACATATCAAACTCTCAAGTCTTGACTATTAATCATTAACAAAACATCATGAACAAGTTTCATAGCAAAATATTTCATATTGCAATTTTTATGGTACTTTTTCAGTAAAATACCATGAAGTTTAGTTTCGACACAAAATATCATAAATCTTGCTATACCTTGAGGTAGATCATGAGGTAATGACCTACCTCTTCACAACACTCATATGCAATATAGCACAATACCTTTTGGGAAATATAGATTCGGGAAATACCGTTAATTTATAAAAACCGTTTTCTACAAGATTGCGTATTTTTATAAATCTTTGCAAAGCACCGCTACAACCCATTTTTGGGGAACCCGACTGGGATGGTGCGGATTATCGCACATCCCTGGGCTTAGTAGTGCGAGATTCGGACCTCCGCAAGGAGCATTCGGTCTCGAAGGATTTAAAAATACAAATATCTTAAGAAAAATGAGATTTCTAGAAAAATAATAAATTAAAATTATTTTATATAAATAAATATATATATGTATCATCAAAATATCTATTTTTTATATAATATAAATATTCCAACTTTTCTATATCAAAAGAATCACTTTACACGAAAATACCATGAAATTCCATACAAATTCAATATTACAATTAAATACCATATATTATAAATTATGTTATTTTCACTAGAAATGTCACATATATAAAATCTACATCTATGACAATTCTAAATACGATAATTAAATACTTGGGGTGTATTTTGAAAATTATACAAAAGTATTTTTACATATAACCCCCTCAAATTTTATAAATTACAATAAGGACCCTAGTAAATATAGGTTTAAGCGGGACCAGTCTCTTAAGCCTCAGGGAGACAGAGATATGGGTGCTTGCCTATTAAAGATAGACAATTTAACAAACGGTGTTATTAACACGATAATCGTCTTTGAAAAAGACACAAATCCTGCCGCCCATGTGCAGCGGTTACCGATAACATCAAAAACCTAATTCAGGATTTCAAATTCTTTTCTAATTGTTTTGACTCAAACTGGGTCTCATTATAATAATCTGACTTGAATATTATTCAAGTACAATCTACAATATAACAATTCAATATGAATCCATATATTCAATCTGTTCAAACTATTCAATCCATATTGACTGAACCGAACCATGGATATACTTCCATTTACATGATTCTCCAGTTACATCCATTACTGATATCATGGTTTCGGTAAGTCATCCAATTATACAATCTATATTACAAGACAATACAATTTGCAATACAATACAAACAATACAAATAAGACATCGCGGGGTTTAAGGGGTAGATTGGTACGGAAGTTGTTAGAAGTGGCACGAGACTGCAAGATTTAAGACACCTAATCTGAATACAACACCGTTATTCCGAGCTTTCTAACGAAGCCTTGTACTTCCAGTTGCCTTTAGTCTCTGGCATATAGAGACTCCTCTCGTATATACTGGTATCCTTCTGGACCAAGCTACGAACAACAGCGTTAATAAATACAACATTATAACAATATAATACAACTTTAAAAATTACACTCTCTCTCTCTTACTCTCTGTCTATTCTACTTCTCCCTTATCTTCGAAACTTACAGAGCGATTTTTTCGCTGACGACATTCTCTTTCTTCTTCTTTGAATGTCGTCAGGTGTTTCGGACCTTCCAGAGATCGAACCTGTTGGATATAGTGCCCTCAAAGTCAATTATTGGATCGTAGGCACGTGATTGCAATGATTGAGGGAGGACCTATGCCGGTAGGACAGTCTTACTCAAGATGATAGTATGCTATCTGGTTTATCTTTATCATCGTGTACAGTTTTAGGTGACCTTACAGATCACTATTACACATTGATAGAGCCCTTAGGATTCTTGCTTGACTACCAGCAGTATGATGGCGATCATATACGTGAGAGTTGGATAGTCTATAAGCACATCCTTCAAGTGGTCACTAGTCGTGGGAGTTTCGAGACTGGGCATCGATACTCCATTAGTAGACTAGTGTATTCAGTCGAGACCCCGACGAGGGGCAGTGGCCGGTCTCATAAGCCATTGTTGTCAGTTGGTTCACCTAAGATGTATACAGGTGCTCATTGGGTTATGAGTACACCGGACAGGACTCGCCGGGAACATGCTAGTTGTTATTATACCCGACGTCAGATAGCAGTTCCCTGGTGACATGTGTACAGGTTAGTTCATCGTCCTGAGATCGTTATTTGTCTCGTGTGAGTTTCCACTGTGCTTTGATTACTACCCTACCATGGCTCAAAGGAGTTATGCAAACAGGTTTTAGTTGGGTACAGTCCCGAGCCACATGGAGGCAGTGAGCGGATCGGCAAGGGTTTCGTCTCTCCCGGTAATGGGGGTGAGATCGCGCTGTGTCTAGGAGAGCCATTACACGAAGTCCTTGGCCAAGGCAGGAGATTTACTGGTAGGTATTCCAGTAGTATCTCAAGGTGTCCTGGGCTATACTCCGACACGACTTGTACCGCTTTTGGGGGTCTGACTTTTACCAACCCCTTAGGCCCGACATCCGATGCTCATAGACGAACGGACCGGACTATACGGATATTGTCACTGACAGGCTCAGTAGGGTGTCAGGATGAGTTCGCTCATCGACATCCCTTTTGGTCAATACCTGGTAGCCCGTTACGTACGGCTAGTACCACTGACGTGCTAGTGGTTAAATCCACAGCCAAAGTATTGACGAGTCTTTAGAGTCCCCCCACAGACAGTTTCTCAAGTTTCGGGCGAAACGTTATAGAGGCCGTATGGTATTATGGCAGGGTTCGATCATATACGTGCAGTCGTGCACGGATCATGATCGGACGGATCATACTAGTGGGCTTTGGTTTAAGTCAGATCCTAGTATTAGATTTATTGGATTACTTTAGTCTCATCGCATTCGCATTCAGTCGGAATGCGGATGCAAGTATGTATATACAGGTGAGGGGTATCTTTGTGATCCGTCACGAGTTTACTTTAGATGTTGCCATATCTTTTTATTGTTGTAAACATTTGGATTAATGTTTACATGTGGAAATTGTGAGTGGATTTCATGATGAGGTGCATTTAATGTGACATGGACATGTTTAGTGACTCATGGACATGTTATTTGTGCTAATGTCACATTAGGATTTGTTTACTGTGTTGAATTGATGGATGGAGAGAGAGAGAGCAGCCATAGACTTGGGGTTGGCTCTTGGGTTTTCATTCTTGTGCTCACAACAATAATTCAACACAATAACACAAAAGACTCCTCTCTTTTCTTTCTTCTTCTTGCTCACAAGTTCCACCATTGGCATCATCTTCTACCTCCACTCTAACCATCTCATGTGTTGAAAATCCTAGAGTGTCAAGAGACAAAGTGATCACACATATTCTCTACTTCATCTTGGACACGTCGGCTAGCAAACTTCGTGTCCGAGTTGCTTCGGTTCGAAGCGGGAGCCCGTAAAAGGATTCGTAGATGCGGTGCCCTTTCCGATGAGGAGACCGGAGATCGAGCGAGATCGGAGATGCCGCAAGGAGCTAAAGATGGTGGCTAAAGACCGAAGGACACTGATCGATCGGTATAGCCACTCTCACTTCTTAGTAGTTGCTAGTTTAACGTTAATGGTTCGATCCGGGTGAAAGACTACGATAGCGCCGATTTCCTAAAAAGTTTTTGTTTCCGCATTTGGCCTCGGATCGACGGCCGGGGCACTACCGTAGACTTACATGGCATCAGAGCCACGCTATTAACCTTTGCTAGCTTATTCTAACATGTTTAAAACATTGATCGAACAAAATTTCCAAAACCACATTTCAATTCATGAAGTTTCTGTCGAAATTTTTTTGTTGTCAAAAAATTATTTTTAGTATGTCAGAAAATCGTGCAGGCTTTTTTAAGACCCGTGAAGAAATTTGAAAGCGCAATCCCATCATAACGCCGCGGAACTGCGGCAGAACTGGCATGTTTGTCACGGATCCGCGGTGGAAATGTAAGTTCAGAGCTTCATTTTTCTTCTGGGTGTCTTTCATGTGGAATTATGGTTTCTAGAATATTTTGTTTGGGCCCAGTTTTTGTTTGAGTGCTGGATTTGTACTTGGGGCCCACTTCGGAAAATTTTGTCGATCGAAATTTTCAATAAGTTAGTTCGCAGTACTTACATTACTAACTGTAACCGTGAATGTCATTCGAGCGGTAAATCTTGTCTAATCGCTATAGCCCCTTTAAACGGATTTGCGAACGTGGCATTCACGTTGATGTTCTGTGTTGTGCTGTGATGTTTGCGGATTTATCGTGGTGGATAGCTTGGTGCAATATTAGTGCAGTTTAGTATTATTTGTACATTTGATATTGCGGGGCGAGCGTCCGACATGTGGACTGCCGTCACTGCCTGTTTGTATATTATTCTTTTGGGGCACGACCGGGTTGAGGTCGATGTCACCGTTGTACATATTTTATTTTCTGTGCTAGGATTACCCCGCGGTGGGGTGCACGGATAGCCGAGTTCTAGAGGGCAACGAGCCCGCATCTTATGGCTTTGAGACGGAGGGGGCTTCACTCTAGAATTGGCGGGCTATTCGCCGCACTCGTAGGGGGTATAGGTTGACCCAAGGAGGGGTGCTCAAGTTACCGGATTTGATGAAGTGCTGGGTGGTCCATTCACTTTGTTGAAGGGGGCTGCCTCGCTTCAGGTTTTGGCGGGTAACTTGCCGCGCCCGTAGGGGTCTAAGATTTCATTGCACAGGCTATCCACATGACCAGGGGAACGTCGGGTTTCACTTGCGGCTCAAAGGAAACCCGTGGATCCCAGATTATCTGTATTGTTCTGTGATGCTTATTACTTTTCTGTGATGTTGCATTTATCATGCCTGGAGCGATTATTATATATTGCTATATATATACTAGTAGATGTTGTATATGTTTTACACCCGCGCTAGTCCAGTCCCCGCTCTGTCGTTAGTTAAGTAACCTAACGGGTGATGACGAGACCCAGTGGCGAATGCGGATGGCATATACGTACATCGTATTTTCGTTCTTTATTGGTGTGATTAATTGATAGGACTGTATTGATTCAGATCAATGCAAGGAAAACAAACCTATTCGATATTGTTGGAACAATTTTCAAAAAGCTGTTATTACAAGGACGTTCTCTTTTGTTTTGCACAGTGGTATTCGGTTATGAATATCCTGCACCTCATTCGATGAGGCAAGGGCCGAGATCCCTTTATCGGGAGTGACCCCTTGGACAGAAGTTTGCGTCAGGGTAATAACTTCACTATAGTCGATTACTTTTTGCTTTGCATCACGGTATTCAGTTGGAATATCCTGCACCTCATTCTACGGGGAAAGAGCCGAGATCCCTTCACCGGGAGTGGCCTCTTTAGCAAAGGTTTTCGCTACTATATATTTGTAAAAAGCTATCCAGTTCCTTCAACGATATCAAGTTCATTACGTTAAAAGTTTTTTGCCAACCATTCGTAGCCCTCCGTCATTTCAGACGGGTAGCACTTAGTATTCATGCTATATTTGTTGGCCTTAGTCAAGGTATAGTGTATAGTAGCTATTTGTTACTTTTCTGTTGCATAGATAGATGCATTGGTTTGGGACAGTCATACAGCCTTGTTGGCCCTAGTCAACGGCTTGTACGGGTGGGTTCAAATTAACCTGGACAATGACGGGTAGAACTTGACATGTGACTTATGATTTGTTGGCCTTAGTCAAGGTCATAAGAGCATAGGGTAAAAATCACATCGGGAGTTTCTAAAGAAACTAAAACTTTCCAGGCATGCGCATACCTTCTGGAGTGTGATAACGTGAGTGGATTCCATCACGTTATCATGCGATGATAGTTGGATCTCGATTCCCACTGATGAGTTGGTTTACTCCTCGAGTGATCCCGACTAATTTTTCTTTCAGGTTTGGAGGAGAATTTGAGGTTACAGTGGGAGGTTTCCTGATTAGATAAATTGATAACCATTCTGATCTAGGTTAGAGTGCACGCAGAGTGTTTCTTTTCTCTCTCTCTTTGGCAGCAACCATGGCCCGACCCTAGACTATGACTCAGTGACCAAGATTAACCGAACCTTCTTAAAACAATGGCTTTTGGATTGTCTGAGTTGCATACCTCATTGCCACTCCTACTTTTACCCTTTTTCTCCGGAACATTTCGTATCACTACGAACGTCCATTTCCATTGGATAAAGCCATCGTATGGTTATATACGAACTCGAAGGAACTTGTTCCAGATTCGAAGATGGTTTCCGGTTTTGGAGAAAATGAATAGGATTATTCAGTTGTCTTTTCCTTTTACCTTCTCTCAGGTTGCGAGTGCTCCTTGGATTAGGACGGTACACCTATTACGCTAATTGGATAGTCTTCATCCAAACCATAGGCAGATGCCGAAAGGTAGGGAATGAAGAAAACCGATTAGCCTAAGTAAGGTGTACAGAAGGTAATAAGTAAAGACAAGTAAAGGGATTAGAAAGAGGGCAAAGTAAATTGCGACTGCTATTCACGACCAAACCAAGTATTTCATCGCCATTCCTACTTCACCTTTGTATTTCTCCAGAACACCCCGTATCACTATAAAGATCCACTGTTATTTGGATAATCCATCGTATGGTTATATACGAACTCGAAGGAACTTGTTCCAGTTTGGGAATGGATTCTGGTTCAGGAGAAATAGGAATAAGGTTTATTCAGTTGTCTTTTATCTTTACCTTCTCTCGTGTTGCGAGTGCTCCTAAGATTAGGAGAGTACACCCATTATACTTATTGGATAGTCTTATTCCAAACTATAGGATGGTGCCGAACGGTAGGAAAGGAAGAAAACCATTTAGCCTAAAGGTGGTGTACAGAAGGTAATGACTAAAGACATATAAAGAGATTTGGAGAGATGGCAAAAAAAAATATGGTTATAGTTGTGAATCTGATAATGGAAGAGGCATTACTAGGAATACCCGGATACCCCTTCGAAACATTTACATGTTTCAGTTTCACTGTGTATTGTTAAAAGAAAACTGATTTCCCGATTAGCCCTTGCTCCAGGGTATGTATTTACCAGGTTTGATTCTCACATCTATATGGTTTTACAGATGATGAGTAGGAGTAAGTTATTGGGAATTAGGTGATCATCCTCATTATATCGGGATTCGTTGTAATTGATGATATTTGAGGAAATCGCCTGGGTTTTTGTTGGACGACAGATATTTGGTTTTGAATATCCGTTGTTATGCACCAATTTCAAAATTGATATATCTGTACGTTTATTTTTATAAAGTGAGATAACTTTTGAAATTATGTCCATGAAATTTACCTATATCAGTGGATGTTAGGTAAGGAGCATTAAACAGCAGTGTAATTCTTCTTGACCATAAGTACAGTTTTTAACCTACGACATACAGGGAATGAGTTATTAGACTCAGCGGACTTATACAAAATATTGTATGTTGTTCAGTGTCCATTAGGTTAGAGGGGTTGGTCCTCATACCATATTCTGTTTATTTATGACTTCTCTAGTTTTAGACAAGTGTTTCGTAGAAATGCAAGGTCTAAGTTTTGAGAAGTTATAGGTATATGAATAAAATAGAGAACGAGGTATTGCAAGTATCAGGATTCTTCAAGGTGATCGAAGATGTAGATACTTGTGTATGGTATTCAGTTGATAGTAATGATTATGAGAACTTGCTTCTCTTTCAGGTTACTCATATCTGGATGTATTCCTAAGTTGAGTAATGCTGATCGGCCTCTCTCCATTTAGTTGACATGCACTGGAGACAGCTGCATGATTTGAATCTGGTTCCAATTAAATCAGTGCCTTTGTTTCTATATTGGATATAGAATAGTTCATATCTTAACAATGTTAAGGTACGGGAAGTTGTCCGGTTTATGCTTAAAACCAGACTCTGGATAACTCAAGGCACGTTTCTATAATGGCTGTTTGTGGGTTGACCCGGGCTATTACGATGGTTGACTTTCTACCATCTGGAAGATCAATAATGATATTGTTCTTGACTCGCCACAGTTTTAATAAAAATGGATTTTTTTCATAAAACAGTAGTGGGAGTATGGTAGAACTGGAAGTGATTCCAGAACCGCAAACGATTACTGAAAATTTGATAAGAACCTAAAGATTCAATCTGGTTTGACATTCCATTGGCCACTCCGCAGATATGGTGGGCAACCTCAAGCACCTGAGAGGTACTCCGGTATCCTCAAGGACGGTGACAGGGAGGTTCTTGTTTACCCAGACTTGACACTACTATTGTTTCAGACTATGAGACCCGGCAGGAGGATGAATATAGCGTCGTTCTAAACTAGCTTTAGAAGTGCATGTGTATATGACTCTGCCAGAGGGATGTCGTAGTCAGTGGGAGAAGCGGAAGCATAGTGGACAAGTAGCTTATGTCTATGGACTAAAGCAGATATAGCGGAGATAGATCATCTATTTTTGATGTGACAGTCATGGACTTTGACTTCATCAGAATAGGAGATGGATCTGTTAAGAAGGTAGTAGTGTGTGATGTCCTGGTATTTGGATGACATACACAGAGTAGGAAGTGAAATTCCTATACTACGATCGGTTATACTTTGGTTGTCACACAGTGGTTTCTCCACATAGGATATAGATATAATATGAGACATTCTGATTACTAGATCTATGGTTTTAGATCTAGATTTGGGTAGTTTCCCAATCTGGGTACTCAGACAGCATTCTACAGGTATTTTAGAATGGACGACTCCTGGCACGGTAGTATACCTGCAGGTGATGGAGTCACCCTCTCTAAAGGTGTCTTACAGACTAAAGGGGAGAGGGATGTGCATGATTGACATATCACTTGTTTAGGCAATTGAGTCAATCACGAGATGTCAAGTACCACACCAGATATTGTTTTTGTACTAGATGCAATAAGTTGATATTGATCCAATCCTGGAGAAACATTCGGAAGCAGTTTTAGAACATAAGTGGATGTTCTAGGGATATGATAACGACAGCCTCCTTCGAGAGACGGTTATCATTCTAGACTTCCAAGGTGACCTGGATGACAGAGTGACTGTCAGAGTTATAGCTTTCCCTCTGACAAGGAGCAGTAGTTTGGACAGGTGGTCCAAGCGGATATTGAGGGAGGCATGGCGCAGGATACTGATTAAGTTCAGTTGACGATACAGTCTAAGAAGTTTGGATTTGGAATTCATTTATGAACTAGGTTCCATCAGATATCCAGACATATTCTAAGACAGGTATTGCTCATTTCGGGAGATGGCTTTCTCCGCGAACTTGAGATAAAAAGAGACATAGAAAGAAACATCAGGCCGGATCCACTCACTGAGGCTATTCCTCGAACGCAATAGTTTCGCAAACGGGCTTTGTGAGACTGATCAATAGAGGAGTTGGGTGTTCGGTATCACACGGGCTGTGAGTATGCGACATCGCAATAATTAGCCTTGAGTGCAAGTGGGAGATTGTTGGATATAGTGCCCTCAAAGTCAATTATTGGATCGTAGGCACGTGATTGCAATGATTGAGGGAGGACCTATGCCGGTAGGACAGTCTTACTCAAGATGATAGTATGCTATCGGGTTTATCTTTATCATCGTGTACAGCTTTAGGTGACCTTACAGATCACTATTACACATTGATAGAGCCCTTAGGATTCTTTCTTGACTACCAGCAGTATGATGGCGATCATATACGTGAGAGTTGGGTAATCTATAAGCACATCCTTAAAGTGGTCCCTAGTCGTGGGAGTTTCGAGACTGGGCATCGATACTCCATTAGTAGCTTAGTGTATATAGTCGAGACCCCGACGAGGGGCGGTGGCCGGTCTCACAAGCCATTGGTGTCAGTTGGTTCACCTAAGATGTATACAGGTGCTCATTGGGTTCTGAGTACACCGGATAGGACTCGCCGGGAACAAGCTAGTTGGTATTATACCTGACGTCAGATAGCAGTTCCCTGGTGATATGTGTACAGGTTAGTTCATCAACCTGAGATCGTCATTTGTCTCGTGTGAGTTCCCACTGTGCTTTGATTACTACCCTACCACGGCTCAAAGGAGTCGTGCAAACAGGTTTTGGGTACAGTCCCGAGCCACATGGAGGCAGTGAGCGGATCGGCAGGGGTTTCGTCTCTCCTGGTATTGGGGGTGAGATCGCGTTGTGTCTAGGAGAGCCATTACACGAAGTCCTTGGCCAAGGCAGGAGATTTACTGGTAGGTATTCCAATAGTATCTCAGGGTGTTCTGGGCTATACTCCGACACGACTTGTACCGCTTTTAGGGGTCTGACTTTTACCAACCCCCTAGGCCCGACATGCGATGCTCATAGACGAACGGACCGGACTGTACGGATATTGTCATTGACAGGCTCAGTAGGGTGTCAGGATGAGCTCGCTCATCGACTTCCCTTTTGGTCAATACCTGGTAGCCCGTTCCGTACGGCTAGTACCACTGACGTGCCAGTGGTTAAATCCACAACCAAAGTATTGACGAGTCTTTAGAGTCCCTCCACAGACAGTTTCTCAAGTTTTGGGCAAAACGTTGTAGAGGTCGTATGGTATTATGGCAGGGTTCGATCATATACGTGCAGTCATGCACGGATCATGATCGGACGGATCATACTAGTGGGCTTTGGTTTAAGCCGGATCCTAGTATTAGATTTATTGGATTACTTTAGTCTCATCGCATTCGCATTCAGTCGGAATGCGGATGCAAGTATGTATATACAGGTGAGGGGTATTCTTGTGATCCGTCACGAGTTTACTTTAGATGTTGCCATATCTTTTTATTGTTGTAAACATTTAGATTAATATTTACATATGGAAATTGTGAGTGGATTTCATGATGAGGTGCATTTAATGTGACATGGACATGTTTAGTGACTCATGGTCTCTTTATTTGTGCTAATGTCACATTAGGATTTGTTTATTGTGTTGAATTGATGGATGGAGAGAAAGAGGGCAGCCATTGGCTTGGGGTTGGCTCTTGGGTTTTCATTCTTGTGCTCACAACAATAATTCAACACAATAACACAAAAGGCTCCTCTCTTTTCTTTCTTCTTCATGCTCACAAGTTCCACCATTGGCATCATCTTCTACCTCCACTCTAATCATCTCATGTGTTGAGAATCCTAGAGTGTCAAGAGACAAAGTGATCATACATATTCTCTACTTCATCTTGGACACGTCGGCCAGCAAACTTCATGTCTAAGTTGCTTCGGTTCGAAGCGGGAGCCCGTAAAAGGATTCGTAGATGTGGTGCCCTTTTCCGACGAGGAGACCGGAGATCGAGCGAGATCGGAGATGCCGTAAGGAGTTAAAGATGGTGGCTAAAGACCGAAGGACACGGATCGATCGGTATAGCCACTCTCACTTCTTAGTAGTTAGCTAGTTTAGCGTTAATGGTTCGATCCGGGTCAAAGACTGCGATAGCGCCGGTTTCCTAAAAAGTTTTTGTTTCCGCATTTGGCCTCGGATTGACGGCCGGGGCGCTACCGTAGACTTACAGAGCCTAGCACTGAAGACTTGGACCAGTTTACTGAACATCCCGAGCTGTAGTTACACTTGTACATTTCCTTTACATTCTGTATTTTCCATTTCTTTTATGCCACTGTTTAGGCATTACTTTCATTCAGATGTATTTACTTTCCATGTATTGTACAAAAGAATGTTAATAAATAAAGTTGTTGTTTCATTACATTTGTCTCTTGTGTATATTTCACTATATTGCTTAGATACGCTTAGCGTGTTTGCTTCAGAGTAAACAGGTAGCGGCCTCGTCGCGTCCTCTACCTATATACCGGGAAGCGGGGAGTGACAAGCCGGCTCATGAAAACTCGAGTCCTTTCTCAGTGGACTATCTCTGGAAGCTTCCATCTCCGGAAGCTTCCGTATATCCTGAGCATCTACTATCACGTCCCGCTTCCCGGTGTATGGCAAGGGGACGCGGCGAGGCCCGCTACGTATTTACTCCGAAGTAAACACACTAAGCGTATCTGTCACGTCCCGAAATAGCACGTGACTGGCACTCAAATCATATAAAGTCTATAGGACCACATCTAATTCAAGTAAGCCAAAAGCCTAGAAATCTAAAACCATTTTAAATAATAAATAAGGGAAAACTTGTTTAAAAGCAAGTGGTTTTAATAGTATAAACCGAATTATGCGTTTTAAAATCTCAAGTCTTTTCTGAAAATTTCGGCAGAGTTTCGTTTGTAAATACTGGCCCCAAAAAGGGTACAACATGAATAATACAATCGCAATGCGTATTAAAATCAAGTCGGAAAACCAAAACGGCACACGTTTCGCTCATAGGTTAAAACCTATAGCTTACGCCTGCAAAACCACCAAACAACCCCCGTTGCTGACGTACAAACATCAGACGATGGAACACAAAATCAAATACCAAATCCCAAATTAAAACGAAGTCGCAAAATAATGCAGCAACTCAAGAAAATGGTCCCAGATTTTACCCTAAGTGAAATTTGCCAACTTTGCATATATGGAGGGTCTAATTTACTGGAGATAAAGCCCTGGACCAAACACGGATCAATTCCACTCTGCCCAGGCCGAAATTTGCAGCCAAAATGAGTAAATTTGCAGCCATAACATGGAGTGGGGGTCTCAGGTTTTGGGTATAGGTTCTAGGTTGCCTGCACATCTCTCAGTCTTCGCTAAATATTTTTCAGGTGTCCCGGATGATATCAGATGTCAATATACCCTCACAGAATCCCAAATTCTCCGATATCGGGGTTTCTAAGTTTACATGGATGCTAAAGGAATGGAAATTCTACACTAATGATGGAATAATTACCTCATTTTGCTCTCATGAATCCCCTAAAGCACCAAAATCAAATTTTTCTTGGTCCATAATGTAGCTTGTGAGCTTGTGCACAATTTTTGTGAAAATGAGATGGACTTTTAATGGGTTTATTGTGATGGATTGTGAGGAGGTAGAGAGGAAAGGGGATATAGTCTCGCTATTTCCTACGTGTCCGTGAGTGACACGAACGTTTATAAAGGCAAACCTTGTTGGAATATTTCAAAAAGGACGGAACATATATTTGAGCAAAACACATATGAAACTATATTTACTATTTTACAAATGAGCGTCCGTCACTTATGCCGTGAGTTACACATAACGCGGCGATTCAGAAAAGATTTTGCATGTATTTTATTCAGATTTGAAGTTTTCAAGGATGCGTACTATACACGTATTATAGTATTTACCTAGTGAACATTGGATTTCTGTAGTGGATTTCGAGATCAGTATCTTCATTGTAACTCCGAGGATATGCGGGTAAATCCAATGATTTGCGTGACGCTTGACGGAGTTCGATTTTGAGTTTTATACTCGTTTTTAGGCGCACGCGATGCGCTGTGTTATTTCTGCATCTTCCGTGATTTCGGAGCCCCGTTGATTTGAGTTGAGTATTGAAATGTTTTAGATTTTGGGGGTTTAAATTTAAATTCGGGGACCGAATTTATCGACATCAAATGCAATGGATATGCACAAATCGCAATCAACATCACGGTGTATAAAATATATATCAAGTGCGATAACTATGCGCAGAATGTAAATACCCAGCAGGTGCAGCCATGGTGCACAAAAACAATATCATAAAGCTCAATCATCAAAACTCAAATCCAAGCGATATAAGCGTGATACTCGGATCACAAACGCAAATCACAATAAATGACATCGAGATACACCTCCTACAATGTCGAAGAATAAACCCATTAAAAGTCCATCTCATTTTCACAAAAATTGTGCACAAGCTCACAAGCTACACTATGGACCAAGAAAAATTTGATTTTGGTGCCTTAAGGGATTCATGAGAGCAAAATGAGATAAGTATTCCATCATTAGTGTAGAATTTCCATTCCTTTAGCATCCATGTAAACTTAGAAACCTCGATATCGGAGAATTTGGGATTCTGTGAGGGTATATTGACATCTGATATCACCCGGGACACCTGAAAAATATTTAGCGAAGACTGAGAGATGTGCAGGCAACCTAGAACCTATACCCAAAACCTGAGACCCCCACTCCATGTTATGGCCGCAATTTTACTCATTTTGGTCGCAAATTTCGGCCTAGGCAGAGTGGAATTGATCCGTGTTTGGTCCAGGGCTTTATCTCCAGTAAATTAGACCCTCCATATATGCAAAGTTGGCAAATTTCACTTAGGGTAAAATCTGGGACCATTTTCTTGAGTCGCTGCATTGTTTGCGACTTCGTTTTAATTTGGGATTTGGTATTTGATTTTTTGTTCCATCGTCTGATGTTTGTACGTCAGCGACGGGGGTTGTTTGGTGGTTTTGCAGGCGTAAGCTATAGGTTTTAACCTATGAGCGAAACGTGTGCCATTTTGGTTTTCCGACTTGATTTTAATACGCTTTGCGATTGTATTATGCATGTTGTACCCCTTTTGGGGCCAGTATTTACAAAGGAAACTCTGCCTAAATTTTCAGAAAAGACTTGAGATTTTAAAATGCATAATTCGGCTTATGCTATTAAAACCACTTGCTTTGAAACAAGTTTTCCCTTATTTATTATTTAAAATGGTTTTAGATTTCTGGGCTTTTGGCTTACTTGAATTAGATGTGTCCTATAGACTTCATATGATTCGAATGCCAGTCACGTGCTATTTCAGGACGTGACAGTATCTAAGCAATATGAAGTAAATGTACACAAAAGACAGGAATATAATGAACAACAACTTTATTTATTAAACATTCTTTTACAGGTACAACTGGAAATGTAAATACAAGTCTAGAATGCAATGCCTAAATAATGGCATAACTGAAATGAAAAGTATGTACAAGTAAAGTCTACTCAGGGTCTTCTGTGATCTACTCCAAGTGCTCCTGGCTGGTCTCGAACTCTAGTGAGTCGGATCCTCCTGACAACATTCCAAAGAAAAAGAGAAATAGGAATGTCGTTGGCGAACAATCGCTCGGTAAGTCCCAAAGAAGGAGAGAAGTAGAATAGACAGAAAAGAAAGTATATCTAGTAGTGTTTGATTATAATGTTAATGCAGTTGTTTGTAGTTTAGTACAGAATATGCCAGTGTATACGAGAGGAGTTCAACTTACACCGTGGACTTTGGTAACCCGTAGTACAAGGCTCCATCGAAAGTACCACGGAACAATGGCATGGATGTAATTACGTCTTAAGTGACCACCTCGTGCCACCTTTAACATGTTCCGTACCAGTCTACCCTTTTATAAACCCCGTAATGTTTATTGTATTGATTGTACTAATTATATTGTACTATCTGGTGGTAAATGGAAAACTTGTCGAAACCATGATATCAGTAGACGAATGGATGTAAATGGATAGTCATGTAAATGGAGTATATCCATGGTTCGGTTCAGTCAATATAGATTGAATAGACGGTTTCATGTTCAATTGTAGTTTATTACTTGAATCATATTCAAGTCAGATTGATTAGATTGAGACCCAGTCTGAGTCAGACACTTTGGAAAGAACTTGAAATCCTGAATTAGTTTTGATGTTATCGGTAACTCTGCATATGGACGGCAGGATTTGTGTCTTTTTCCAAGATAATTACTGTATTGATAACACCATTTGTTAGATTGTCTACCTTAGATAGGCAATCACCCACATTCTCCGGATCTCTGAGGCTCAAGAGAATTGGTCTCGCTTAAACCTATATTTACCAGGGTCCTTATTGTAATTTAGTATAACTTGAGGGGGGTTTATGTAAAAATAGTTTTGATACATATTAAAAATACACCTCAAGTATTTGATTATCGTTTTTTGGGGTTTTTATAGATGTATATTTTATAAAAGTGAAGTTTCTAGTGAGTAAAACCTAGTTTTCATTGTATATGGTATTTTATTGAAATATTGGAATTTTGCATTGAATTGAAACGGTATTTTCCTGTAATGGTGATTCCTTTGATTTAGAAAACTTGGAATATTTATATAATATAATTAAAATAGATATTTTGATAATAGTTATATATATATATATATATAATAATAATAAATTTTATTTATTTTTGTAGAAATCTCATTTTCTAAAGAAAAATGCATTAAAATTCCATCGAAATCGAATGCTCCTTTCGGAGGTCTGCATCTCGCTCTACTAGGCCCGAGGATGTTCGATAATCCGCACCATCCTGAACGGGGTCCCTAAAAGTGGGTTGTATAGACACAATTGCAAGGAATCGATTAACACATTTTTTAAGGAAATGGTTTTGCAAGTTTGATGGTATTTATTTGTAATGTCGTATTATCCCATAACTATATTTCCAAAGTTTCATTGTGCTATGTCAATGATATGTGTTGTGATGATATAGGTCCTTACCTCGTAAGTTATCTAAAGGTAATACAAGTATTATGTTGATTTGTGTCGAAAATAAAGTATGAGGTATTTTACCGTAAAAATACGATAAAAATTGCATAAACATTCTTTTGAGATGAAACTTATTTTAATATGTTTTTTAATGTTTGTTAAACCTTATATGAGGGTATGGTATTAGATGGTTTAAGAAAAATAAAATTTTTAAAGAAAAACGAAACGGGAGTCGGATTAACTCCGTTTTCGTCGAGTTTTAAAAATGAAAGTTTTTAGAATAGAAAAAGAGAGGGGAAGAGGGTACTTACTGACTACAAGGTTAGAGGGGAGAAAGGGGAAACTAGGGAAGGTGTCGGGGTGTCGTTTCGTCCCCGGAATTTCATTGGAACTTCGTCGGAACTTCGCCCTTTGCTAACTTCACTTGTACACTATAAGGACTTGAGAATTTTTGAGAGTTTTGGCAGTCTGAGTGAGGATGTGTAAAATGGAGTGTGGTATTTATAGGGAAAATTAGGGTTTAGAGGTGATGAAGAATAAATTAAAAATGCATTAAAATTTTTGTTTAATGACACTTTTTAATTCACTGTTTATTTTTAATAAAAACAAACAGTACAGGGGTTAGGGGGGGAGGCCAAGGGACTATGGTTAGAAAAATGGTGCATTACCTACGGAGGGGGTCGGCCTCGCCGGGCCAAGGAAGAATCTCGCCGGTCCATTCCCGGTGAGGAGAGCTTGGATTCACGCCACGTGTCCCTGTCTGTGTGTGCAACATTTTCCACATGTTTGTTTTATTTATGACTTTTCATTTTACGAGTTGTGCACATGCAAACCTTTAGGCTTCTAAAAGATTAAAAGAAAAATACAATAAAAATATATGTGGCTGGAGGGATTCGATCACACGGGCTACGTCACAGCAGTGCAAGACTTTACCAATGAGCTACAAGTGTTTTCTTGCTGTTCAAAAGAAAATTTAAATTATAACTTGTGCTCATGCTAAAGTATCCTTTCTGTATTTTGAAAAAATTTCATACAAAAAATCTATGGTTTTTACATTCTACCCTCCTTATAAAATTTTTGTCCTCGAAATTTATAGAACGAAAGTGTAACAGATTCAGTGATAGAACTATTGATAGTGCATGAAAAATATTTGGAAGAATGTGAAAGTTTTGGTAAGATTGAAAAGGAGGTGAGGGAATTACTAGGGTTACCTTGGTCTACAGTCTTGGCTTCTACGGCTGCTAATTTGAAAGCATGTCGCCGGGGTACATTCCTCCTAGCTGGAAGCACATTCTTTTGTCCTTGGGGTATGTTCCTCTGCCCTCGAGGCATGTTCCTCGGTGCCTGATGGAATTGGCGATTAGGCTGTGCAGGAGGTTCACGTGGAGGTGGAGATGGGAGTGTAAGATGAGGTGCAGGAGCCTGGATAACTGGCCGCTGCGGATAGTGGGTGTGTGTTGGAGCTGAGTTGCGTCTATAAGGACATGTTCCAATTCCATGAGTGGATGCGCCACAAACTAAGCACATGCCTTTTGCGCGCCTACAGTTCTTCCATAAGTGTCCATCCCCTTTGCAGTAGAAGCAAAAATCTGGAATTGGCAGGTTATTTGTTTCTTTCGGTCTCCTGGGTTTAACAGTTATCCTTGAAGAGGCTCCTCCTGCCATTTGAGTGGCAGGGCGCTTCACTCCGGCATATTGAGATCTGCCCTTCCTCTTTACTACTACCTCGTATCCTCGGGAAGCCTTCAAAGCCAAATCATGGATTGGGAAATCCCCTATAGCTAATGCAGCTTGGATCTCCTGGTCCAACCCTTGCTAAAATCTTCTAGCCCTGATCTCAGCAGCCGGAATCAAGTGTGCCGCGAATCTATTGCGGTCTTGTATTAGCTGTGTAGTATGTGATATTTGAAAATCGAATATTGAGATATATCTTACCTACTGAGCATGGTAAACTCAGCGTCATATTCATCCACGGATTTGGTCCATATAGAACCCTGTTGTAGGTGAATGAACTGCTGCTCCATGTCAAATCGGGCGGTCTCTGGGAAGTATTTCGTGTCGAACATATCGCGAAAATTCCTCCATTCGATAGGTTGGTCAAGACGGCTTTCTTCCGCCTTCCACCAAACTCGTGCATTGTCAGTGAGTTGCAGTTTTGCAACTCGAACCCAAGCGATCTCTGGCACTTGTGCCGCTGCCAGGTCATCCTCAATACTCTGAGCCCATTCTTCAGCTTCCAGAGGGATCTCTTTTCCCGAAAACTGTTTTGGGTGCAAAGCCCGGAATTGCTTCACTCCAGGTGCTTTCGCTTCTGGACGGTTCATCAGAATAGCAGTCTGCTGCTGCTGTCCTTCCAGGAGGCTGCGGATTGCCTCAAGTAATACCGTCTGCTCATTGATCGGAACAGCGATGGTTGGCGTAAGCAGTAGAGGTGGTGGTATGTTGTTGATGTTAGTACTGGTGTTGTTTGGGGAATCCATAACCTTTAAATAAAATTTTGGGTTAGGACAGATTCAATGTATATGAAATTATAAAATTCAAGGAATATGTAAAGAATGTTTTTAGTTGTTGATTCTTATGTTATATTGCTTAGGACTTCTTGCGGAATTGACCCGCATGTCCATGCATAACTGACCTGCATAGGCCGCCAACAAAACCTATCATGCCCCGCTTCTCGGTATACGGCAAGGGGACGCGGCGTGGCCCGCTACATATTTACTCCGAAGTAAACACGCTAAGCGTATCTAAGCAATATGAAGTAAATGTGCACAAGAGACGGGAATATAATGAACAACAATTTTATTTGTTAAACATTTTTTTACAGGTACAACTGGAAATGTAAATACAAGTCTAGAATGCAATGCCTAAACAATGGCATAACTGAAATGAAAAGTATGTACAAGTAAAGTCTAATGCTCAGGGTCTTCTGTGATCTGCTCCAAGTGCTCCTGGCTGGTCTCGAACTCCAGTGAGTCGGATCCTCCAGACAACATTCCAAAGAAGAAGAGAAATAGGAATGTCGTCAGCGAATAATCGCTCGGTAAGTCCCAAAGAAGGAGAGAAGTATAATAGACAGAAAAGAGAGTATATCTAGTAGTGTTTGATTATAATGTTAACGCAGTTGTTTGTAGCTTGGTACAGAATATGCCAGTGTATACGAGAGGAGTACAACTTACACTGTGGACTTTAATAACCCGTGGTACAAGGCTCCGTCGAAAATACCACGGAACAATGGCATGAATGTAATTACATCTTAAGTGACCACCTCGTGCCACTTTTAACATGTTCCGTACCAGTCTACCCCTTTATAAACCCCGTAATGTTTATTGTATTTATTGTACTAATTGTATTGTATTTGTCTGGTAGTAAATGGAAAACTTGTCGAAACCATGATATCAGTAGACAGAATGGATGTAAATAGATAGTCATGTAAACGGAGTATATCCATGGTTCGGTTCGGTCAATATAGATTGGTATAGATTGAATAGACGGTTTCATGTTGAATTATAGTTTATTACTTGAATCATATTAAAGTCAAATTGATTAGATTAAGACTCAGTCTGAGTCATACACTTTGGAAAGAACTTGAAATCCTGAATTAGTTTTGATGTTATCGGTAACTGTTGCACATGGACGGCAGGATTTGTGTCTTTTTTCAAGACAATTACCGTATTGATAACACCGTTTGTTAGATTGTCTGCCTTAGATAGGCAAGTATGCATATTCTCCGGCTCCATGAGGCTCAAGAGAATTGGTCCCGCTTAAACCAATATTTACTAGGGTCCTTATTATAATTTAGTATAACTTGAGGGGTTTTATGTAAAAAATAGTTTTGATACATATTCAAAATACACCTCAAGTATTTAATTATCCTCTTTAGGGTTTTCATAGATGTATATTTTATAAAAGTGAAGTTTCTAGTGAGTAAAACCTAGTTTTCATTGTATATGATATTTTATTGAAATATTGGAATTTTGCATTGAATTGAACAGGTATTTTCCTGTAATGGTGATTCCTTTGATTTAGAAAACTTGAAATATTTATATAATATAATTAAAATAGATATTTTGATAATAGTGTTATATATATATATATATATATATATATATATATATATATATATATATATATATATTTAATAAAAATAAATTTTATTTATTTTTGTAGAAATCTCATTTTCTAAAGAAAAATGCATTAAAATTCCATAGAGATCGAATACTTCTTTCGGAGGTCTGCATCTCGCTCTACTAGGCCCGAGAATGTGCGATAATACACACCATCCCGAACGGGGTCCCCTAAAGTGGGTTGTAGAGGCGCAATTGAAAGGAATCGATTAACACACTTTTTAAAGAAATGGTTTTGTAAGTTTGATGGTATTTATTTGTAATGTCGTATTATCCCATAACTATATTCCTAAAGTTTCATCGTGCTATGTCAAAAATGTGTGTTGTGATGAGGTAGGTCCTTACCTCGTGAGTTATCTAAAGGTAATACAAGTATTATGTTGATTTGTGTCGAAAATAAAGTATATGGTATTTTACCGTAAAAATACGATAAAAGTTGCAAAAAAGATTCTTTTGAGATGAAACTTGTTTTAATGCGTTTGTTAATGTTTGTTAAACCTTATATGAGGGTATGGTATTAGATGGTTTAAGAAAAATAGAATTTTTAAAGAAAAATGAAATGGAAGTTGGATTAACTTCGCTCTCGTTGAGTTTTAAAAATGAATGTTTTTAGAATAGAAAAAGAAAGGGGAAGAGGGGACTTATTGGCTACAAGGTTAGAGGGGAGAAGGGGGAAGCTCGAGAAGGTGTCGGAGCATCGTTTCCTCACCGGAATCTTCTTGGAACTTCGCCCTTTGCTAACTCCACTTGCACACTATAAGGACTTGAGAATTTTTTAGAGTTTTGGCGGAGAATTTCTGAGTCAGGATGTGTAAAATGGAGTATGGTATTTATAGGGAAAATTAGGATTTAGAGGTGATGAAGAATGAATTAAAAATTCATTAAAATTTTTATTTAATGCCAATTTTTAATTCATTGTTTATTTTTAATAAAAACAAACGGTACAGGGGTTAAGGGGGGCCAAGGGACTAGGGTAAGAAAAATGGTGCATTACCTATGGAGGGGGGCCGGCATCGCCGGGCCAAGGAAGAATCTCACCGGTCCATTCCCGGTAAGGAGATCTTGGATTCACGCCACGTGTCCCTGTCTGTGTGTGCAATATTTTCCACATGTTTGTTTTATTTGTGACTTTTCATTTTACGTGTTGTGCACGTGCAAACCTTTGGGCTTCTAAAAGATTAAAAGAAAAATACAATAAAAATATATGTGGTTGGGGGGATTCAATCACAGGGGCTACATCACAGCAGTGCAAGACTTTACCAATAAGCTACAAGTGTTATCTTTCTATTCAAAAGCAAATTTAATTTATAACTTGTGCTCAGGCTAAGGTATCCTTTCTGTATTTTGAAAAAAATTTGTACAGAAAGTTTAGGGTTGTTACATCTACGATGCCTTTGTCCTATCTAAGGAGTTTAGAGATGTTCTCATTCACGCTCTACAAAACCCCAAGCGGTACCAAGCCCGCTTTGTGGAAATTAATATGAAGAAGCCTAATACACTCTGTATGCCGCCGCGGTCACGTTTAAGGACGAAGACCTGCTACTGGGAACGACTGAGCATAAACAGCCGCTTTACGTAACATGGTACGGCGAAGAAAATCGGATGAATCGCATATTGATTGATCCGAGGTCCTCGGTAAACATCATGAACTTTAGCAAGGGAGAAGATTGTCATCCAGAGCTTCAATCAAAACTGTCAGCAAGTTCTAGGATCTATAACTTTGCCAATCAGGTTTGGGGACCTCCAAACCGAATCTAAGATATACGTGATCAATGCTGACACGTCCTATAAGATCCTCCTGGGACGACCATGACTTCATGATTATGGTATCGTTCCGTCAACACTCCATCAATACATGAAGTATACCAAAAATGGAGAAGAAAGACGCATTGACGGAGACATACAGCCGTTCAGTATGCATGACGTCCAATATGAAGATTCTCGGTACTTCATGAACCCCCAAAATATTGAGCCATGGCTGACCAAAGACAGAACGGCCCCGAAACTCAAAAGCAAATCTGAGCCAACTGTCATTTTCAAAAGCAAAAACCCCCAAGTGTGTTCGTATTTCAGCATTGACACTGATGAGTCTGATGCTGGAATTCCATCCTTCCATAAAACTCGCGCTCATTTCGGTAGCGATACGGACGAGTCTAATGCTGAAGGTCTATCCGGCAGCAAAATTCGCCCTCATTTCGGCAATGACACTGAAGAGTCGGAGGATGAGGACCCGCCTTGCAACAGCTATGCATATTGGGCCCTCATGCAAAAAGCGAAGTTAAGAGAAACCTTTGAGATTACAGAAGGATCTTTAGCTATCACAAGGGTGCTGGGACAGATGTGCAAGGAACTGGATGCTTTGTCGGTCTTTACCGTGAACCAACTGCAAACTTTCTATGTTCCCGAAAGAAAAAGTGGACAGAAGGGTATCCTGTTTTATGGGTCAAATCTTGTTGTACCCTCCAGTGCTTGCTACTCCGATTCTGAATAAACCGTTGATTCTCTATACTGCCGTGCTTGATGAGTCACTCGATGCACTCCTTACCCAGAACAACGAGGAGAGAAAAGAAAATGCGCTCTACTACCTCAGTCGAACTTTAGTTGGGGCGGAACACAACTATTCCCCAATCGAAAAGTAATGCCTGGCTCTGATATTCGCTGTGAAGAAGCTGAGGCACTATCTGCTTGCTCATCGGGTTATGCTTGTCACGCCCCGCTTCCCAGTAGACGGAAACGGTGACGTGGCAGGCCGCAACGTATTTACTATGAAATAAATACGTTAAGCGTAATTTAGCAATATATATAAATGAACAAGAATGAAAAGTGATATAAAATAAACAGCAACTTTATTTACATTCATCTTTATATATAATCGTTTGAAAATAAAAGATACAATAAGTAAAGCAATACCTAAACAATAGCATACAAAATGAAAGTGCAGGTGAACTAGTAGTCAAGCTGAATGGTGAGATGGTCCAAGTCCTCCTGGCTAGGCTCGATCTCCTGAGAGTCCGGTCCTCCTGATGAACATTCCAAAGAAAGAAATAGAAAGGAATATCGTCAGCGAACTAACGCTCGGTAAGTCGCAAAAGAAGAAAGAGAAGATAGTATATAAAATGAAATGAATATGTAAATTGTATTTGATTGATTACTGGTGAATGATAGTTATTCTAACGTGGTTGTTTGTAGTTTGGTAAAAAAGGTATCATGTATACGAGAAGGGTCCATCTTACCTCGTGGACTATGGTAACATGTAGTATAAGGCCCCGTCATAACCCACGGGACAACGGCACGTGAATTCATGTAGATATCATTTAAGTGACCTCTCGTGCCATGATATACGTTCAATACCAATTTACTCTTTATCCCCGTGTATTGTATTGTATAGATTTTATTTACAAGTCTTACCGAAACCATGGATACAAAATGTTCAAGTATTCATGTTCAGAATGTAATCAAGTATTCAAGTAGTCAAGCTAAGTTATAACCATAGTTCGGTCAAATCAAGTCAAATATACATGTTTGATATCGATGTTTGGATTCGAGTATTCATGTTCATGTTCAAGTATTCATGTTTGATTTTGGATTCGGGTTTGAATTAGACTTAGACTGAGTCAGACGCCTATACTGATTTAACTCTTGAAATCTTAGGTTCGGGAATTATCGGTAACTGCTGCATATGGACGGCAGGATTTGTGTCTTTTTCCATGAAAATTACCATTGATAACTCCGTTAAGTTGTCTACCTTAAATAGGCAAGCACTCACTTTCTCCGGCTTCTTGGGGCTCAAGAGAATTGATCCCGCTTAAACCTATATTTACTAAAGTTCTTAAATATTGTTTTATATATCTCGAGGGGGTTTTATGAAAAATATTTTTAATATAGTTAAAATGTATATCTCGAGGGTGATTGGTATTACTTAGGATTTCCATGAGCATGGATTTTAAATATTGTAGTATTTTAAAGATAAGTACTTAGCTTGGAAGGTTCATGGTATTTTATTGAAAAACTTGTCTTTTTGATATCTTGATGGTATTTTAATGTCATTTATTAGTCTTTCATTTTTAGAAAATATCGTTTCATTATATTTTGAAAATATGGATTTATAATTTTATATATAATTTTTTTAGAATATAATGAAACGTATTTAAATTTTGAAAATAATTTTATTTTATTTAGAAAAATCGTATTTCTTTATAAGCATATTTAAATTCTTTCGAAATCGAATACTCCATGAGGAGGTCTGTATCTCGCTCTACTAGACCAAGGATGTGCGATAATCCGCACCATCCATTAGCGGGTCCCTTAAAGATGGTTGTAGATATATAATCGCAAACGAAATAAAATACCGCTTTAAAAGAAATCCAGTTTTAGAATTATGTGGTATTTTATTGTAAAGTTTTCTTCGTAACAAATATTTATACAAAAGAGATATCGTGCTATGGAACCAAGTGTGTGTGTGGGGTAGGTCGTTACCCCGTGAAGTTTTTCTAATGGTATTGTTCAGCAATTTGTCGAAAAGATGTGATAACAAAGTTCAAGATATTTTAATGTAAAAGTTCAAATATGATTGTTTTACATAAGATTCTTGGTTAAAATTGATTCTAAACATTAGTATTAAGATTACAAGTGAAGTGGTAAAATTGGTTTGACCAGATGATAAAAGAAAATGGAGTTATGGATTTAAAAATAGATGATATCGGTAATAACTCCACTTTTACCGATTTTGATTAAAAATGAAATTCAATGAAGAGAAAGGAAGTTTGGGAGGGACTTACAGTTTAGAAAGCTTAGGAAGAGGGTGAGGAAAAGGAAGAGGGTCTTCGTGGCATCGCGGGTGCTCCGGAATTGGCTTCGATCTTCGCCGGAACCAACTTGCTCACTAACTCCACTTTTACTAGGAACTTTTTAGAGAGTTTTGGCTAGAATTTTCAGAATGGTGCCAAACCAAAGTGTGGGGTGGTATTTATAATGGAGAATTAGAGTTTGGAAATTATAAATATAGATTAAAAGCATTAAAATTGTATTTAATTATGAAATAAAAGGTCTCTGTTTAATTGCAGGGAAATCAAACAATGCAGAGGAGTTAGGGATAGCTGAAGAGTCATGTGTGCAGAGCATGGGCTTCATTGGCCAACATCTGACCCTCAGCGCCAACCCATGTGCATTTTCTGCCGGTCGATCTAGGGCTTTAGGTCTCGAGATTCGTGCCACGTGGATTATTCAGAGTTTACTCCATTTTGCACATGTTTTGAACTTTTCATTTCCCTGTGTATTCACGTGCAATCTTTTGGGCTTTCAAAAAGTTAAAAATATCAGAAAAAAATAATTGTGTTTGATGGGAATCGAACACACAGGCTACGTCACAGCGGTGCAAAGGCTTTACCAGTGAGCTACAAGTTGTTTCTTGCTGTAATTTCATAAAAGTGACTTATAATTCAAACTCAGGCTGTAAAACTCATTTCTTGTATATTAACAGAAAATTTTCGTACAAAGATTTTAGAGTCATTACAATGCTGATCTCCAAGGTTGACCCTCTCAAACACTTAATGGCCAAGGCAAGCCTAGCCGGCAGAATGATAAGATAGGCTGTCATGCTGCTTGAATTTGACATAGTTTATACTCCTCAGAAAACAGTAAAAGGGCAAGCCCTCGCCGACTTTCTCGCTTCTCATCCCATACCAGAAGGGTCGCCGCTAAATTGTGAATTACCCTATGAACAAGTGCTGCATTCCGAAAATAACGAGCCATGTTGGGAGCTCTACTTCTATGGAGCCTCATCAATAAGGACCTCCAGCAAATCAAGCATCCCGAAGATAAAAGTAGGGATATGATTGGTGTTCGTCACGCCATCAGGAGGAACCGTACGATGTTCCTTTGCTCTTACCAAGCCTCGTACAAACAGCAAGGCTGGGTACGAAGCTCTGATAGCTGGTCTTGAGCTCGCCATAGAAATGGAAATCCTTTGGCTACGGGTTTACGGTGACTCCCAACTTGTCATCAACCAGGTAAGCGGAGACTACAAGATATATAAGCCTGAGTTAGCTCGATACAGAAGCCGGGTGATGGAACTCATGAAACAGTTTAGCCACATTGAACTGATGAGAGTTCCTAAGGCGTTGAACGAAAAAGCCGACGTACTCGCTCGCTTAGCCAAGGAACTAGCTGATCCCGATATGGATGAAATTCTGATAACAGTCAGAAGCCGGCAAATTCTGCCTATGGTCTCTTTACGAGAAGAGGAAAGCGCAGAACAAAAGAGTAATCCTGTCGAAGAAGCTCTGGTCATTCAATACGAGCCTGATTGGAAAGAACCTTTCATAGAGTACCTCCGATACAATAAGCTGCCCGAAGAAAAATCTGCGAGGGTTCAGTTGAAGAAAAGAGCCCTCCGATATGTGTTTGTAAATAATACACTATACCGCAGATCATATGACCAAATCTGGCTCAGGTGTCTATCATCAATCGAAACCCAAAAGTCATGAAAGAGGTTCACTCGGGCGTCTATGGAGCTCACCAATCTGGCCCCAAAATGCGGCTTTAAATTAAATGGCTTAGGTATTACTGGCCTACCATGATAAGGGATTGCGAAGAGCATGCGAAGTGGTATCATCTTTGCCAAATTCATGGTGACTTCATTCATAAGCATCCCAATCCACTACATCCTACAGTGGCGTCATGGCCCTTCGAAGTTTGGGGCACCGATATAGTTGGCCCAATTGATCCTCCGTTATCCAAAGGCTACCGGTTCATATTGGCCGCAACTGACTACTTCTCTAGGTGGGCTAAAACTGTCCCGCTAAAAGAAGTCAAGACAGAAGATATTCTAATATTCTTCCGGCATAATATTCTATACCATTTCGGTACACCAAGAAGAATCATATCTGAAAACGAGCCTTCTTTCAAGAGCTTCAAAGTCTCAAGGTTCACTACTCAACACATGGTAGACTAGAGATATTCTTCCATCTATAATCCAAGGACGAATGGGTTAGCTGAAACCTTCAACAAAACCCTATGCAAGCTCCTGAGGAAAAATGCCTCAGCTAATAAACGATACTGTGATCTGAAGCTCCACGAGACGTTGTGGGCATATCATACCATGCACCGCACTCCAACTCAGCCCACTCCATACTCATTACTCTTCGAAGTGGAGGCGATCTTCCCCCTCGAAGTCGAAGTTCCAATCCTCGGGATGGCCGTCCAGCACAATTTGACGAAGGAGAAAAACATTCTCCTTCGGCTCGAAGAACTTGACACCCTCGAGGAAAAGAGACTCGCAGTACAACAAAATCTGGAGCTATACCGAGCCCAGATGTCACGGGCCTATGACAAAATGACCCATCTCCGTGCTTTCAAGAAAGGCGAATTGGTGTTGGTCCTCGAAAGGCTGATCATCTCCAATCGACATGCCAAGGAAAAATTCGAGTCAAACTGGGAAGGACCATACGTCATCGAGAAAGTGTTTGACGGAGGATCCTACCAACTAATAAGTGTCGAGGGAGAATGGCCCATGCCACCCATCAATGGCTGATATCTTAAGAAATACTACGCGTGAATACTCCAAGTCATTGACAAATTGAGCACTTCGGCCCTACGGTCCGGATCATACATCCTGTAAAACCATATACAATCCATGGGTGTAAACGACCCCTATCTCTCCAAAGTCCTACCAGCGAGACTACATTTAAAGTCCTACCGGCAATGAGGCTATCAAAAATCGGTATGTCCATAAGGAAAACGGGCACGGATGAAAACCCAAAAGGGCTCCATGAGTAAAAACAGTAGAACTGTCGGCAAGTTCGTGAAAACCAGAAAGGGCGCAAACTCATGAAAAAGAGATGAAATACACTCGCGAAGTCCTCTCGATTTTGTGAGGAGAAAATCCCCGCATGAGATCCTTATGACTCACAAAGAAGCAACACACTTAGGAATCCCCACGATTCCTAGGGAGAAAATACACCCGCGAGATCCTTTCGACTCATAGGGAGAAAATGCTTTTATGAGACCCTCACGGCTCATAAAATTGAAAAGCTTTAGGTGATAGGGATCTAAACCTGTCTCCTAAGCCATCGCTCCCCAATGAGCAATGGCAAATGATGAGTCACTCCTAGTATTACGCTTAAGTGTTAGCGGTGCTGATGCCGACCCAAAACCCAAATACCAAGTTTTCCCAAAGGCAAATGATGAGTCGCTCCTGGCATTGCTTCAGTGTTAGCGGTGCTGATGCCGACCAAAAACCAAATCCCAAGTCCTCCTGGGGCAAATGATGACTTGCTCCTAGAATTATTCTAGTGCAGCAATACTGATGCTAAACAAAATCCAAAGTCCAAGTTGTTGGGTTACGGCAGCGCCCCGGCCATCATACCATAGCCAAATGCGGAACAAAAATTTTCTAAACTGGCGCTACCATTACCCGATACCCGGATCTACCCTAAACCCTAAACTAACAAGCAATATATAAGAAGTTAGATAGTTATACCGAGTTGAATCGTGTCCTTCTGTCTTCAACCATCATCCTCAAGCTCCTAGTGGCTCCGTGATCGAGTTTGGTTGCCGGTCTTCCTCCATCTACGATGATCCACCTGAGGGAAACGGTGCAAGCTTCAGCCTCGCCAAACGAGGCAACCAACGCTCCAAGGTTGCTTGCAATGGAGAGTGGAGGTATAGGATTGTGTCACTATAATTTTCTCTCATCACAATTGCTCAAGAGAGCAACCAAAGAAGATGAAGAAGGTAAGGAAACAATGGCATGGGCAACTCAAGAATGGCTAAGTGATGAAGTGAGAATGAGAGTGTAAGCAATGAAGCAAGTGAAGGAAAAAGACCAAGTCCACACCAATACTAGTAGCAGCCCCCTCTCTCTCTCACTCTCAATAATCCACACACTAAAATATCTCTTTTCCTTTTCCAATAAACAATTAAGACTCATGCCTCTCTACATGTCCAAGATCCATGATCATGCCACCTCACTCCTCCACCTCATTTGTGAAACAAATGAATTTCCATAAAAAGAAAATCATACAAATGAGGTGTCCACTTCTAGAAGCCGTTCCATATAAATACGGAATACAACCCGGTACATGTATCGAAATAAATATACACATATTCGTACCAAAATACGAATAGCCAAGAGAGAAAATGAAAAGTGAACAATAATACTAGAATACATATATATAAATACATATATAAATTATTAAATCAAAACCTAATTTAATAATCCGGCTCAGTCCTAAGCCGCTAGTATTATCAACTGTCCGATTAAAGTCTGTGCAGCATGTGTACATATTTAATCGGACATCTGTATGTACCAACATACGTCATCTACATCATATCGCCTGAACCGTGAAAACCCTCTATGTAGGACTCTAAAGACTCGTCAATACGCTGGCAGTGGGTTTAACCACAAGCACGTCAGCGGCACTAGCTGTACGTAACGGCTACCCAGGTATTGAGCGAAAGGGAGGCCTACGAGCAAACTCATCCTGAACCCCTACTGAGCCTGACAGTGATAATATCTGTACAGTCCGGTCTGTTTGTCTAAGAGTATCGCATATCGAGTCTAGGGGGTGGATAAAGTCAGACCCCTAACAACGCGACATTTAGTGTCGGCATAAAACCCATCACCACCAGAGAAACTATCGATCCTGGATCGGTAATTCCCGTCCACCATGGCCATGGATTTCTGGTGATGACCACCCGTGCACAACACGACATCAACCCCCAATACCGGGAGAAACGAAACCCCGACGATCCGATCACTGCCTCCATATGGCTCGGGACTGTACCCAACTAAAACATGTTTGCACGACTCCTTTGAGCCGTGATAGGGTAGTAATCAAAGCACAGTGGGAACTCACATGAGACAAATGACGATCTCAGGTCGACAGACTAACCTGTACACAAGTTACCTAGGAACTGCTATCTGACAATAGGTATAATACCAACTAGCAGGTTCCCGGCGAGTCCGTCCAGTGTACTCATAACCCAATGAGCACCTGTATACTATCTTAGGTGAACAAACTAACACCAATGGCTTGTGAGACCTAGCCACCGCCTCTCGTCGGGGTCTCGATCAGTATACACTAGTCTACACTGGAGTATCGATGCCCAGTCTCGATACTCCCACGACTAGGGACATTTAAGGATGTGCTTATAGACCCCCAGCTCCCACGTATATGATCGCCATCATAATGCTGGTAATCAGGCAAGAATCCTATTGGCTCTATCAATATGTACCTGATGATAAAGACAAACCAGATAGCATACTATCATCTCGAGTAAAACTGTTCTACCGGTATAGGTCCTCCATCAATCATCATAATCACCTGCCTGCGATTACGACAATTGCCTTGGGGGCACTATAGCCAACAATCTCCCACTTGCACTTAAGGCCGATTATTGCGATGTCCCATACTCATGGCCCGTGTGATACCGAACACCTAACTTCTCTAGTAATCAGTTTCGCAAAGCCCGTTTGCAAAACTATTGCATTCGAGAAATAGCCTCAGTGAGTGGATCCGCTCCAATGTTTCTTTCTGTATCTCTTTATATCTCAACTTCACGGAGAAAGCTATCTCCCGAAATGAGCAATACCTGTCTTAGAATTTGTCTGGATATCTGATGGGATCCAGTTCACAAATGAACTCCAAATCCAACAAACTTCTTAGACTGTATCATCCATTGAATTTAATCAGTATCCTGCGCCATGCCTTTCTTTAGTATCCGCCTGGACCACCTGTCCAACATACTGTCCCTCAAAAGAGGGAAAACTATAACTCTGACAGTCACTCTGTCATCCAGGTCACCTTGGAAGCCTGAAATGATAACTGTCTTCCAAAGGACGCTGCCATTACCATATCCAAAGAACATTCACTTATGTTCATAAACTGCTTCCCTACGTTTCTCCAGGATTGGATTAATATATCTCCTTATTGCAGCTTGTGCAAAAACAACATCTGGTGTGGTACTTGACATTTCATGATTAACTCAATTGCCTAAGCAAGTGATGTGCTAATCATGCAGATCTCTCCCCCCTTCAGTCTATAAGACACCTTTAGAGAGGGTGACTCCATCACCTGCAGGTACACCACCATGCCAGGAGTCGTCCATTCTAAAATACTTTTAGAATAATGTCAAAATACCCAGATTAGGATACTTCCCAAATTTAGATCTAAAACCATAGATCTAGTAACCAGAAACCCTGATATTATATCCAAATCCTATGTGGAGAAACAACTTTGTGACAACCACAGTATAACCGATCGTAGTGTAGGAATATCTCTTCTTATCAAGTGCATGTCATCCTAATACCTGGACATCACTCTCTACTACCTTCTTAGCAGATCCATCTCATATTCTGATGAAGTCAAAACCTATGAATGTCACATAAAAAATAGATGATCTATTTCCGCTATACCTGCTTTAGTCTATAAATAGACATAAGCTACTTGCCTACTATGCTTCCGCTGCTCCCACTGACTACAACAACCCTCTGGCAGAGTCATATACACGTGCACTTCCAAAGCTAGTTTAGAACGACGCTATACTCATTCTCCTGCCGGGTCTTATAGTCTAGAACAGCAGCAATGGCAGGTCTGGATAAACAAGAACCTCCCTGTCACCATCACTGAGAAGATCGAAGTACCTCTTGGGTGCCTGAGGTTACCCACCAAATCTGCGGAGTGGTAATGGAATGTTGAAACTAATTAAATCCTTAGGTTCTATTAAATCTTCAGTGATTGTTTGTGGTTCTGGAATCACTTCCAGTTCTACTATACTCCCACTTCTGTTTTTCTGAAAAAATCCATTTTACTAAAACTGTGGCGAGTCAAGAACAATATAATTATTGATCTTCTTGATGGTAGAAAGTTAACCCTCGTCAAAGCCCGGGATAACCCATAAACAACCATTACTGAAACGTGCCTCGAGTTTATCCGGATTCTGGTTTTAAGCATCAGCCGGACAACTCCCTATACCTTAACATCGTTAAGATATAAATTGATTCTATATATATCTAATATAGAAACAAAAACACTAATTTAATTGGAACCAGATTCAAAATCATGCAGCTGTCTTCAGAGCATATCAACCAAATGGAAAAGAGGTCAGTCAGCATTACTCACCTAGGAGTGCATCCATATATGAGTAACCTGAAAGAGAAGAAAGTTCTCAAAACCATTACTATCAACGGAATACCAAACACAAGTATCTACATCTTCGACTTCCATGAAGAATCCTGATACTTCCAACAAATGGTTCTCTACTTTATTCTTATACCTATAATTTCTCAAAATCTGAACCTCGTATTTCAACGAAATACTTGTTTAGAACTAGAGAAGTTATGAGTAAACAGAATATAGTACGAGTACCAACCTCATTGTCCTAATGGACACTGGACAACATACAATACTTTGTATAAGTCTCCTGAGTTCAATAACTCAAATCCTGTACGTCGTGGATTCAAAAACTGTACTATGGTTAAGAAGAATTACACCGCTGTTGAATGCACCTTACCGAATCACCAACTGATATAGGTAAATGTCACAGACATAATTTCAAAAAGTTATATCTCACTTTATAAAATAAACGTACAGATATATCAGTTTGAAATTGGTGCATAACAACGGATATTCAAAACTAAATATTTGTCGTCCGGCAAAAAACCCAGGTGATTTTCTCAAATATCACCAATTTCAACGAATTCCGATATAATGAGGATCTAATCACCCAATTCCTAATATCTTACTCGCACTCACCATCCGTAATAACATACACACATGAGAAAATGATCTAGTAAATACATACCCTGGAGTTAGATCCCTGTTGGGAAAACAGTTTTCAATTAACATCGCACATTGAAACTGAAACAAGAAAATATTTCAAAAGGGGTTAACTGGTATTTCTAGTAACGCCTCTTTCACTATCCTGATTCATGACAGTAACCATATACTTACCTGCCCTCACTCAAATCCCTTTATTATATCTTTACTTATTACCTTTTGTACACCTTCTTTAGGCTAATTGGTTTTCTTCCTTCTCTACCCTTCGGCACTAGCCTAAGGTTTGGAAGAAGACTATCCAATAAGCGCAATAGGTGTACTCTCCTAATCGTAAGAGCCCTCGCAACCTGAGAGAAGGTAATGGGATAAGACATCTGAATAATCCTATTCTATTTCTCCTGAACCGGAAACCATCCTCGAATCTGGAACGAATCCTTCGAGTTCGTATGTAACTATACGATGGCATATCCAATAGGAGTGGATATCCGTAGTGATACGGAGTATTCTGGAGAAATGCAAAGTGGATGTAGGAGTGGCAGGGGTATACCGTTTTTGTCGTGAATGATAACAGTAGCAAATTTCTTTGTCGTTATTCTAGTCCCTTTATATGTCTTTACTTATTACCTTTTGTACACCACCTTTAGGCTAATTGGTTTTCTTCCTTCCCTACCTGTCACGCCCCGCTTCCCAGAGTACGCTAAGATAGGCACGTGACATAGCCAACCATGCTACCTGTAGATAGGAAATATCCTTCCACAGTCACATTACGGCTGTAGAGATATCAAGAACAATAATAAACTATCTAATACATGTCTATAAGCCAGAATAAAACGAGTCAAGAATAAAATAATGCGGAAGCAAAAGATCCAATACAAGAATAAACTGGAATGTACGTCCCATAATGCGGGCTCACATCAGGAATGAAAATACCGAAAGTAAAATGAACTAACTACTAGCAAGTCCTCACTGCTCAGCCTGCTGACTGAAATACTCTTGCTCGGCCTGCAGCAAAGGTAAAGAATCTGGGCCATGCAAAACCCAGACGTCAGTGCGTCATAATATCAAGCAATACTATAAACAGGGGTAGCAATACATGCAGGTATGAGTATAAATGGTAAAATAGGTATAACAGTGATATAAGTGAGGACAGTGAGGGTAATGTGTAGTGAGTAATCTAAACTGGTCTATTGGGTTAACTACTCTCAAGTCTTTGAAATCAATTTGATGAATCATCGATGTAACTCAATAGTATCCCGTGCATACCCGGGACCACGGTCAAGATTCTCGGGCTGAATCCGAGACATGCCGCTAGGCACTAAAACGGGAAATATGTACAGATGAATGATGTCAGCAGCATCATCCCAAGGCTGGCCTAGCCTCTAAAACTGATCAGTATGAGCAAGCGAACTGTCGAGTTACAAGTCAGGTTTCATCATTGATTTCCCCATACCCCTAAGTTATGTGTTTAAGTCAGGTATTGATAATCTGAAGCTAATGCCAACACAGGATCAGGCAGGTACAGGTTTGTCTGGATAGACAACAGGAAATGTCCGTAGGGACAACATGTCAAGGTTGTTGGCATTAGTAACAAGATCAGGTAACAGGTCAAGATATGGTACATCAGGTCAGGTCAAGTAGTGTAAATAAATCCAATCATGTCAAGAAGTGCACGGTATCAAGTAGTAGGTGTATCAAGTCATGTCAGGGGTGCACAAAATGTCACGTGGGTGCTCATAATCAAACTAAATTAAGCATGGGTATACAAAACAAGTATGGGGTACTAATGGAACAATAAAAATGGAACATTGTGATGTGGTATGCAAATAGGTATAGATTAAAGCATATGGATGCACAGTTATCGATTTGGATTAAGGTTATAGTTCCAACATTAACTAAAATACACGTAATCAAATATGGAATGTTAAAATCTCATTATTATGTATTAAATGATCTAGGGATGCAATTGTATATATAATAGGCTAAATGGATGCAAACGAGTGTCCGAAAGGTTATAAACTATTAAAATGGTATTATGGGCTATGCAACCAAGCACTATATGATATAAATATGGACGTGGGTACAATGGATTGTAATCTAATATGCAACATTATATGTTCCAAGTTCTAGATCTAAAATGATGTAAACGGAACATCGAAATGTTAAAATGGAATATGTGGTATTAGATTTAAACTACAGGTTTAATATGCATTTAAATAAGTATATAATAAATTAAATAGCATGTAGCAAGTTTTACTTGCCTAGACCGATCAAGAAACGGGTATACGGAACGTCTCACGTCGGCGGAAAAAGTCGCGACGCGCGCATGGTACACGGAACGGATCCAAACAATGTATAAGGGGATCACACGGGTCAGGTACGCTCACTGGGTCGTCGGGATCGTCGACGTCGTCATGGCTCCGGCGATCTACAGAGATTTAAAAAAACAGAAAGAAAAATAAAAGAAAGAAAGAATAGAAAAGAAGAAGAAGAGAAAACGGGAAGAATGAGAGAGAGGAGGCTCACTGTGGGTAAGTGCTCTGGGGTTCCAGGGGACAGAGGAGATGAGGTAAAGGTGTAGGGTTCACCGGCGATGAGCGTCGATTTAGATGGAGGTTAGGGTTTCGGTTAGGGTTTGGGTTACTGGGTTTTCTTGGTGTATGGAGGTGCAGGGTTTTTTGTGAAGGGAGAAGACAGAGGAGAGAGGAAGGAGAAGAGAGGAGAATGATGGTGGTGGCGAGTTATAATCGGCGGCGAGGGAGGTATGGTGGTGATGGGTTCCGAGGTGCCTTGGGTGTGCAGGTGAAGGCTCGGGAGGAAAAGTAGAAGGGGAAGAAGATGGAAATGAGGAGGAGGAGAGGTTGAGGGAAGAGAGGCGATGAAGATAGGGTTAGGGTTTCGAGGAGAAAGGCTTGGCGATGGGTTCGTGACGATGGAGGGGGAGAGAGCTCGGTTTAAAAAAAAGAAGGAAGAAAGAGATTCGAAGAAGGGAGGTGACGAGATCCGCGGGGAGGTGATGGGACTCGAGATATCCACAGTAATCACGAGATGAGAGAGGAAGTGCGATGTCAGATGAAAAGTCAATATGCAGTATCCATGAGATGCACGTGTCTATTTAACAAGCCGGGGTAGTCTATAAATATGAATCAACAAGTTCAAGCAAGCGGGTCGGGTCGAGTGCAATGTAAAATGTAAACTACCATTCACACCCAAACACGATAAATCAATAAAATGTCACAGATAAATCAATACGGGAACTGAATTGGTATAAATGAACTAGGTTGTTACATTATACCCAACTACAAAAGAATTTCGTCCTCGAAATTCCAAGAACAAGAAAAGATAAACAAACAATAAACTACAAGAATAGATGTGGAAACTTCTGCCGGATCTCATCTTCTCGTTCCCAAGTTGATTCTCCATGCGAGCAATTTCCCTAAGAAACAAGTACAAGAGGGATAACTTTGTTCTTAAGAACCTTTTTCTCTTCGATCCATAATCGACATCGGTCTCTCCTCAAAAGTCAAATCTTCTCGGACAGTCAGCTCCGAATAATCCAATACATGTGTTTCGTCTCGAACATATTTACGGAGTTAAGATACGTGAAACACGTCATGAACATTCGCCAAGGATTGCGGTAACGCCAATCGATACGCCACTTCTCCAACATGCTCCAAAATCTCAAAAGGTCCAACGAATCGAGGACTAAGCTTTCCTCGACTTCCGAAACGAATCACCCCTCTAGTCGGTGATATCTTCAAGAATACCAAATCACCAATGACAAACTCTAGAGGTCTTCTTGATGTATCTGCCCAACTCTTTTGTCGGTCTTGTGCTGCTTTTATATGATTCCGTATAGTGTTAACCTTCTCAACTGTTTGCACGATCAAATCCGGTCCCAACAATTTTCGTTCTCCAATATCGTCCCAACAAACAGGTGAACGACACTTGCTACCATATAAAGCTTCGAATGGAGCCAGAATACCAAATCACCAACGACAAACTCTAGAGGTCTTCTTGATGTATCTGCCCAACTCTTTTGTCGGTCTTGTGCTGCTTTTATATGATTCCGTATAGTGTTAACCTTCTCAACTGTTTGCACGATCAAATCCGGTCCCAACAATCTTCGTTCTCCAATATCGTCCCAACAAACAGGTGAACGACACTTGCTACCATATAAAGCTTCGAATGGAGCCATCTGGATAGTCGCCAAGAAACTGTTGTCGTAAGAAAACTCCACCAAATGTAGATGATCCTCCCATGAACCCTTGAAATCTAATATGCAAGCTCTCAACATGTCTTCAAGAGTTTGGATTGTTCTCTTCGACTGTCCATCTGTCTGAGGATGATAAGCTGTGATAAACTTCAATCGAGTCCCCAAACTTTCCTGTAAGCTCCTCCAAAAGTGTGATAAGAAACGAGTGTCACGGTCGGACACGATGCTCACCGGTACTCCATGCAATCTTACTATCTCCTATATGTACCGCTCTGCCAAAGCTTCCGTTGATTGACCAACTTGAAATGGTATGAAATGAGCTGCCTTGGTCAAACGATCAACAATCATCCAAACTGCATTGTTGCCCTTTTGACTCCGCGGTAAAGCCGTCACGAAATCCATGGTTATATGTTCCCACTTCCACTGAGGAATCGGAAGTGGTTGCAATAAACCAGCAACCCTTTGATATTCAGCCTTAACTTGCTGACACACCAAGCACTTCGCTACAAAGCGGGCAATCTCCCGTTTCATGCCTTCCCACCAGAAATGTTGTCGTACATCGCGGTACATCTTCGTGCCTCCTGGATGTACGGAATATGCTGAACTGTGCGCCTCCTTCATAAGTTCTTCGCAAATATCTCCCTTTGGCACACACAAGCGGCTACCATATCGGAATGAACCATCTTCATGAATTAACAAGTCCGTCCGAAGTCCAGCTTCAACCTGTTCTCGAAACTTCTGCAATCTAGGGTCCTGCGACTGCGCTGCTTTAATGTTCTCGATCAACGACGACTGTACTTGCAGCTGCATCAACTGTCCCGAAGAATGCAGTAGCACAACCTCCAAATTAAATCTTCGAAAGTCTTCAATAAGTTCCTTCTGTGCAGTCAACATGTGAATGGCTGGCAACCGACTAAGTGCATCCGGCACAACATTAACTTTCCCCGAATGGTACTTAAGATCAAGATCGTAGTCAGCCATCAGATCCAACCATCTACGCTGCCTCATATTAAGCTCCTTCTGCGTGAACACATATTTTAGGCTTTTTTGATCGGTGAAAACCTCGACCCTTTCGCCCAATAAGTAGTGTCTCCAAATCTTCAAAGAGAAAATCACAGCTACTAGCTCCAAGTCATGAGTTGGGTAATTCTTCTCATGGGTCTTCAACTGTCTCGATGCGTACACTATAACCTTCCCATGCTGCATCAAAACACATCCCAATCCTTTCCCAGATGCGTCGCTGTGAATCACCAATCCTCCGGAACTGTCTGGCACGATCAGAATAGGAGCAGTTATCAACCTCTGTTTCAACGCCTCAAAAGCTGACGCACACTTATCCGTCCACACAAATGGTACTTCTTTGCGTGTAAGCTTGGTCAAAGGCTCCGCCATATGAGCAAAGTTCTCCACGAACCTTCTGTAATACCCGGCAAGTCCAAGAAAGCTTCTGATCTCTGCAACGTTCTTCGAAATCGGCCAATCTCGAACTGCTGTAATCTTTTCGGGATCAACGGTGATTCCATCTCCAGACACGACATGTCCCAAAAACTTCACTTCTTCAAGCCAAAACTCGCACTTGCTCATCTTTGCATATAATTTTTCTTGTCTCAACGTCTGCAGTGCGATCTTCAAGTGTTCCGCATGCTCTTCAATACTCTTCGAGTAGACCAGAATATCATCAATGAACACCACTATAAACTGGTCCAAGAATGGTGAAAAGATTCGGTTCATCAAGTCCATAAATATCGCCGGTGCATTCGTTACTCCGAAGGGCATCACTAAATACTCGTAATGTCCATACCGAGTTCGGAACGCCGTCTTGCAAATATCTTCTGTTTTAACTCGGACCTGATGATATCCGGATCGTAAATCCGGTTTCGAGAATACCCTCGCGCCACTAAGCTGCTTAAATAATTCGCCAATGCGAGAGATCGGGTACTTGTTCTTAATAGTCACGCGGTTTAATTCTCGATAATCGATGCACATCCTTCTTATGCCATCTTTCTTCTTGACTAGAAGAACTGGAGCTCCCCAAGGTGAGTTACTGCTGTGAATCCAACCCTTCTCAAGTAATTCAGCAACCTACTTCTTGACTTCTTCCAACTCTACTGGTGCCATTGGATAGTACGCTTTAGAAACTGGCGCTGCACCAGGAACAAGATCAATCGCGAACTCCATGTCTCGCTTCGGTGGTAAACCTGATATGTCCTCGAACACGTCCATGAAATCTTGAACAACAGCTGGCGCTTCATCTTTAGCAACCTCCATCGACGAAAGAACATTATTTGTCGGCCTAGCCCTAAACTCGACTGGCCCGACAGAACTGCTCTCTCCAGTAAAGATAAACTCTGGATGTCCGGTAATCTGGAAAATTACTTTCTTTGCCCTATAATCAATGTGAGCGTGGAAAGTGCCGAGAAAATCCATTCCCAAGACGACTTCATAGCTGCCTATATCAATCACCAATAAATCTGCAAACAGCTCCCGTCCGCAAACAACAACTGTACAATCCTTACACTCTTACTAGATATGATCTTCCAATTCCCAGTGTGTATGTCCCAGAAACTAGACAGGGTCGTGCAAGCAATCGACTGTGTAGCAATAAACTTGGACGACATAAAACAACGGGATGCACCAGAATCGAATAACGCTAATGCGGGAAAACCATAAACAAGTAGAATACCTGAAACAACTTCTCCTGAAGCCTTAGCTTCCTCAGCCGTCAGGGTAAATGCTCGAGCTTGATTGGGTCCCTGAGTCAGCTGCTTCTGTCCCTGAAACGGTTTCTGCGGTGGCTTCTGAACATCATCTTTCGTGCAAAGCTTCGACGGACAAGCGTTGATAGTATGATCTGCCGATCCACAAACCAAACAGAGTCCTCGCATCCTTCGACAATCTCTTTGCAAATGTCCGGGTAAATGGCAGTAGTTACAAATCACGCTCCTTCTTTGATCAACGACAACAGGCTTCTTCATAGGTGTTACACCACGTCGGTTCACTGGAATACCTCTGCGTACATGCGCTCGGTTCGGTGCAAATGCCGGCTTCTGTACTGTAACTGCTGGCTGCTGTGTACTCCCAGTCTTCATTGATAGGCTCTGCTGCTCTCGGGCTGCTGTAAGTACTTGTGAGAAAGTGGTCAAACCCAGGGAAACAATCTGCCTTTGGATGTCCACATCCAAACTGCGCATGAACCTCCTTGCCCTATCAGCATCTTTGGCAACCAAAGGTCCAGCGAATCTACTGAGCCGCGTCCACTCAGCTGCATGTACATCTACAGGTGCGACGTTCTGCTTCAAACTGATGAACTTTTCTTCCATTTCCTCCCATGCAGTCCGCGGGAAGAACTTCTCCAAGAAACTCTTCGAAAAATCCGCCCAACTGATCGTCTTAGGTAAGTGGGTCTCTTCCACAAGCCACCATTCACGAGCGTAGTCCACCAACTGGATGCGTACCACATCCACTCTCTTATCTTCTGGGATCTGTGCCGCAACGAGTAAATTCTCCGTATCAACCAGCCACTGCTCCGCTGGCAACGGCTCCTCCAGGCCAGTAAAGACAGATGGACCCAGTCTCCTGAAATCCACCACTGTACCCACACGATCAACTGGTCTGGCCACAACATTGTTCACGGACTGCTGAACGGTCCGCAAACCTTCCTGAAAAGCTTCAGCTTGCTGCTGGTTCAGCTCGGTCTATCGCTTTTGGTTCTCCAACATCCCACGGATTACTCCAAGCATAGCGGCTTCGTCAACACGCCTTTGGTACGTTTTCAGATTCTTTCCTGCCATGTTCCTGAAATCAGAACACCAAAAGGATTAGCATGATAACAGATTCAAAATGTAGATTAAGGATATGATTCAAGGCTAGAACTCCAAGTTACTTAAATAGAGTACCGCATTGTAACCATGCCGCGGTATCATAGCTACAATCACATAACTCTACCCAAGCCGCCTAAGTTCTAGAGATAAACAAAAGGAAACCAGGTTTTGAGTCGAGATGCAAAAGAGGTTTGCATATCGTCAAAGTAGAATCAGGAGGAAGTTAAGATTCAAAAATGGTAAGACGGTAAGGTGGCGGGACATGTTTCCTAATCACGGGTATTCTGATTCGTGTATTGGGTCCAATACCCAACTACAAAAAAGAATCAAACCCGATTAACCTATAACCTATGGCTCTAATACCAAAGAAACCATGTCACGCCCCATTTCCCAGAGTACGCTAAGATAGGCACGTGACATAGCCAACCATGCTACCTGTGGATAGGAAATATCCTTCCACAGTCACATTACGGCTGTAGAGATATCAAGAACAATAATAAACTATCTAATACATGTCCATAAGCCAGAATAAAACGAGTCAAGAATAAAATAATGCGGAAGCAAAAGATCCAATAAAAGAATAAACTGGAATGTACGTCCCATAATGCGGGCTCACATCAGGAATGAAAATACCGAAAGTAAAATGAACTAACTACTAGCAAGTCCTCACTGCTCAGCCTGCTGACTGAAATACTCTTGCTCGGCCTGCAGCAAAGGTAAAGAATCTGGGCCATGCAAAACCCAGACGTCAGTGCGTCATAATATCAAGCAATACTATAAACAGGGGTAGCAATACATGCAGGTATGAGTATAAATGGTAAAACAGGTATAACAGTGATATAAGTGAGGACAGTGAGGGTAATGTATAGTGAGTAATCTAAACTGGTCTATTGGGTTAACTACTCTCAAGTCTTTGAAATCAATTTGATGAATCATCGATGTAACTCAATAGTATCCCGTGCATACCCGGGACCACGGTCAAGATTCTCGGGCTGAATCCGAGACATGCCGCTAGGCACTAAAACGGGAAATATGTACAGATGAATGATGTCAGCAGCATCATCCCAAGGCTAGCCTAGCCTCTAAAACTGATCAGTATGAGCAAGCGAACTGTCGAGTTACAAGTCAGGTTTCATCATTGATTTCCCCATACCCCCAAGTTATGTGTTTAAGTCAGGTATTGATAATCTGAAGCTAATGCCAACACAGGATCAGGCAGGTACAGGTTTGTCTGGATAGACAACAGGAAATGTCCGTAGGGACAACATGTCAAGGCTGTTGGCATTAGTAACAAGATTAGGTAACAGGTCAAGATATGGTACATCAGGTCAGGTCAAGTAGTGTAAATAAATCCAATCATGTCAAGAAGTGCACGGTATCAAGTCGTATCAAGTAGTAGGTGTATCAAGTCATGTCAGGGGTGCACAAAATGTCACGTGGGTGCTCATAATCAAACTAAATTAAGCATGGGTATACAAAACAAGTATGGGGTACTAATGGAACAATAAAAATGGAACATTGTGATGTGGTATGCAAATAGGTACAGATTAAAGCATATGGATGCACAGTTATCGATTTGGGTTAAGGTTATAGTTCCAACATTAACTAAAATACACGTAATCAAATATGGAATGTTAAAATCTCATTATTATGTATTAAATGATCTAGGGATGCAATTGTATATATAATAGGCTAAATGGATGCAAACGAGTGTCCGAAAGGTTATAAACTATTAAAATAGTATTATGTGCTATGCAACCAAGCACTATATGATATAAATATGGACGTGGGTACAATGGATTGTAATCTAATATGCAACATTATATGTTCCAAGCTCTAGATCTAAAATGATGTAAACGGAACATCGAAATGTTAAAATGGAATAAGTGGTATTAGATTTAAACTACAGGTTTAATGTGCATTTAAATAAGTATATAATAAATTAAATAGCATGTAGAAAGTTTTACTTGCCTAGACCGATCAAGAAGCGGGTATACGGAACGTCTCACGTCGGCGGAAAAAGTCACGACGCGCGCACGGTACACGGAACGGATCCAAACAACGTACAAGGGGATCACACGGGTCAGGTACGCTCGCTGGGTCATCGAGATCGTCGACGTCGTCACGGCTCCGGCGATCTACAGAGATTTAAAAAAAACAGAAAGAAAAATAAAAGAAAGAAAGAATAGAAAAGAAGAAGAAGAAAAGAAGGGAAGAATGAGAGAGAGGAGGCTCACTGTGGGTAAGTGCTCTGGGGTTCCAAGGGACAGAGGAGATGAGGTAAAGGTGTAGGTTTCACCGTCGATGAGCGTCGATTTAGATGGAGGTTAGGGTTTCGGTTAGGGTTTGGGTTACTGGGTTTTCTTGGTGTATGGAGGTGCAGGGTTTTTTGTGAAGGGAGAAGACAGAGGAGAGAGGAAGGGGAAGAGAGGAGAATGATGGTGGCGGCGAGTTATGATCGACGGCGAGGGAGGTGTGGTGGTGATGGGTTCCGAGGTGCCTTGGGTGTGCAGGTGAAGGCTCGGGAGGAAAAGTGGAAGGGGAAGAAGATGGAAATGAGGAGGAGGAGAGGTTGAGGGAAGAGAGGCGATGAAGATAGGGTTAGGGTTTCAAGGAGAAAGGCTCGGCGATGGGTTCGTGACGATGGAGGGAGAGAGGGCTCGGTTTAAAAAAAAAGAAGGAAGAAAGAGATTCGAAGAAGGGAGGTGACGAGATCCGCGGGGAGGTGACGGGACTCGAGATATCCACAGTAATCACGAGATGAGAGAGGAAGTGCGATGTCAGATGAAAAGTCAATATGCAGTATCCATGAGATCCACGTGTCTATTTAACAAGCCAGGGTAGTCTATAAATATGAATCAACAAGTTCAAGAAAGCGGGTCGGGTCGAATGCAATGTAAAATGTAAACAACCATTCACACCCAAACACGATAAATCAATAAAATGTCACAGATAAATCAATACAGGAACTGAATTGGTATAAATGAACTAGGTTGTTACACTATCCTTCGGCACCAGCCTAAGGTTTGGAAGAAGACTATCCAATAAGATCAATAGGTGTACCCTCTCCTAATCCTAGGAGCCCTCACAACCTGAGAGAAGGTAAAGAGAAAAGACAACCGAATAATCATATTCAATCTCTCCAGAACCAGAATTCATCCTCGAATCTGGAACAAGTTCCTTTGAGTTTGTATGTAACTATACGATGGATTTATCCAATGGAAGTGGATGTTCGTAGTGATACGGGGTGTTCTGGAGAAATGCAAAGGTGGTATGGAAGTGGAAATGATATATGCGACATCGTGACATTCCAAAAGCCAAAATGTTTTAAGAAGATTCGGTTAACTTGGTTCATGAGTTTTAGTCAAGGGTCGGGCCATGGTCGCTGCCAAAGAGAGAGAGAAAAGAAACATTCTGCGTGCACTCTAACCTAGATCAAAATGGTTAATCACTTTATCTAATCAGGATGGCTCCCACTGTTTCCTCGAATTCTCCTCCAAACCCAAAAGAAGAATTAGTCGGGATCATCTCAAATCACCCGAGGAGTAAACCTACTCATCAGTGGGAGTCGGGATCCAACTCTCATCGCATGATAACTTGATGGAATCCACTCAAGTCACCACACTCCAGAAGGTATGCGCATGCCTGGCAAGTTTCATGTATGTTTACAACTCCCGATGTGTGTTTTTACCCCCAAGCGGCTTATGACCTTGACTAGGTCAACATATCATAAGTCGCAAGTCAAGTTTAACCCATCATTATCCTGGATAAATTAGACCCACTCGTACGAGCCCTTGACTAGGTCAACATGACTGTACGACTGTCCTAACCAATCGCATATCCATGCAGCAGAAAAGTACTACAGAGCTACCGATCACTACATCTTGACTAGGTCAACATACAAAACACGAATACTAAGCAATACTCGTCTGAAATGACGGAAGGCTACGGCTGGTTTTCGGCGAAAAACCTTTAACGTAATGAACTTGATATCGTTGAAAGAACCGAGTGGTTTTACAAATTTATAGTGGCGAAAACTTTTGCTAAAGAGGTCACTCCCGGTGAAGGGATCTCGGCTCTTTCCTCATCGAATGAGGTGCAGGATATTCCAAACTGAATACCACGATGCAACGCAAAAGGAAACGACTATAGTGCAGTTATTACGTTGACGCAAACTTTTACTCAATGGGTCACTCCCGATGAAGGGATCCCGGCCCTTACCTCATTGAATGAGGTGCTGGATATTCATAACCGAATACCACTGTGCAAAGCAAAAGAGAACGTCTGTAATGTCAGTTTTAAAAACTTGGTTCCAACAACATCATATAGGTTTGTTTTATCCTTACATTGATAAGAATCAATGCAGTCCCATCAATTAATCACACCAGAAAAGAACGAAAATAAAATGTACGTATATGCCATCCGCATTCGCCACTGGGTCCCGTCATCACTCATTAGGTTACTTAACTAACGACAGAGTGGGAACTGGACTAGCGCGGGTGCAAAACATATACAACATCTACTAGTATATATATAAATATATATAACAATCGTCTCAGGCATGATATAAAACAACATCACAGAAACATCACGGAAGCAACACAGAATAGTGGATAATCTTGGAGCCCCAGATTTCACTTGAGCCGCAAATGAGACCCGACGTTCCCTGACGTGTGGATAGCCTGTGGAATGAAAACCTAGACCCCTACGAGCGCGACAAGTTACCCGCCAAAACCAAAAGTGAGGCAACCCCCTTCAACAACATGAATTGGCCACCCAGCACTTCACGGAATCTGGTAACTTGAGCATCCCTCCTGGGTCAACCTATACCCCCTACGAGTGCGGCGAATAGCCTGCCAATTCTAGAGTAAGGTCCCCTCCGTCTCAACGCCATGAGATGCGGACCCGTTGCCCTCTAGAACCTGGCTATTCGTGCACTCTACCGCGGGGTATCCTAGTATAGAAAAGAAAATAATATGTACAAGGGTGACATCGACCTCAACCCGGTCGTGCCCCAAACGAATAATATATAAACTGGCAGTGACGGCAATCCACATGTCGGACGCTCACCCCCGCAATATCAAATGTACAAAAGAAACTAAATTGCACTAACATTGAACCAAAGCTATCCACCACGACGATCCAACCACAACACAGTACAACACAGAACATCAACGTGAATGTCACGTTCGCAAACTCGTCTAAAAGAACATATAGCAATTAGACGAGTTGTACTGCTCTAATAACATTCACGGTCACAGATAATAATGCATGTACTGATAAATATTTAAACAGTGCTAAATTATCGACTTCGAAACACCCCGAATTGCCTCTGAACAACAGATAACATAATATCCAAAATAGGCAAAACTAGCAATACCACTGAACCAACATTCCAGAGACCAAACCACACCCAAAATATGAAGCCCAAAATCCCAACCCAGGCCGGCCGGCTCGGATTTTCTGAGCATGTGCTTGGGTCAAAACAGGTGGAATGGGTTCGTATTTGGGGTATGGACTAGTGGTCATATAAGAAGTCTTCTACAGTTGCTAAAAATTTTTTTTGAAGACTTTGAAAATCGACAGAGACTAGAATCAGCAGTGCACAGTTTTGGGATTGTTTCAATTTCGATACTTTAACATTGTCTAAACTAGCCAGCTAAGGGTTTAAAGGCTGGCTCTGATACCATGTTGGGTTACGGCAGCGCCCCGGCCATCAAACCGTGGCCAAATGCGGAACAAAAATTTTCTAAACTGGCGCTACCATTACCCGATGCCCGGATCTACCCTAAACCCTAAACTAGCAAGCAATATATAAGAAGTTAGATGGTTATACCGAGTTGATCTGTGTCCTTCAGTCTTCAACCATCATCCTCAAACTCCTAGTGGCTCCATGATCGAGTTTTGTAGCCGGTCTTCCTCCATCTACGATGATCTACCTGAGGGAAACGGCGCAAGCTTCAGCCTCGCCAAATGAGGCAACCGGCATTCCAAGGTTGCTAGCAATGGAGAGTGGAGGTGTAGGATTTTGTCACAATAATTTTCTCTCATCACAATTGCTCAAGGGAGCAACCTTAGAAGATGAAGGAGGTGAGGAAACAATGGCATGAGCAACTCAAGAATGGCTAAGTGATGAAGTGAGAATGAGAGTGTAAGCAATGAAGCAAGTGAAGGAAAAAGACCAAGTCCACACCAATACTGGTGGCTGCCCTCTCTCCCTCTCTCCCTCAATAATCCACACACTAAAATATCTCTTTTCCTTTTCTAATAAACAATTAAGACCCATGCCTCTCTACATGTCCAAATCCCATGCTCATGCCACCTCACTCCTCCACCTCATTTGTGAAACAAATGGATTTCCTTAAAAAGAAAATCATAGAGATGAGGTGTCCACTTCTAGAAGCCATTCCGTATAAATACGGAATACAACCCGGTACGTGTATCGAAATACATATAGACATATTCGTACCAAAATACGAATAACCAAGAGAGAAAATGAATAGTGAACAATAATACTAGAATACTTATATATAAATACATATATAAATTATTAAATCAAAACCTGATTTAATAATTGATTAGTCGAAAATATTGTATATTTTAGCCGGCAATTTCCTCATCATTTGCACTCATTTAGAAGTGTACGGTATTCATATTTCACATATTAGCAAAACAGTCGCAAAATATCAGATTGCATGTATTAGACTCTAAAACCAACACTATAAAGGAAATTGACCGCATTTCATGGCATCGCATCATCTCTATATTGCGCAACGCTTGTTTTGAGATCTGTGCAGGAAAATCCAGAAGTAAAAAAACTTACATGGCGCTGATCAAAACATTACGCCAACTCAATGATTTCAGATCTGGTATCAATCCAAAAGGGAAAATAAAAATCAACATATCAGATAAAGCCCCAAATGTTGTTCCAAGACCATACCAGAAAGCCCAAGGCCCAAGCTCCACAGACAGCCGCGGATCCGCGGCAGGAGCCTGCTTGCGCCGCGGATCCGCGGTGGGTCCAAGGATTCAACCTCCCAAATTTGCACCAAAACTCCTACATCGGTGGCTACAGTTCAGAAATGTACTCCAAGTTCCAGAAGATTCCAGATACTTCTGCCAAATCAGCAAACCGTTGTTTCTACACTAAACTAAGCTTTGTATTCTAGAACCTTCTTCTTAAACCCTAGCTTAAACCCTAAGCTAAGCCTAACAAACTCTTTCTAGAAGTCTTTCAACAAACTTTTGGAGGGAACTCAAAGGCTTAGGGTTTGTGTGCTCTATAAATAAGACCCTAGGCTCACTTGTAAAGAGATAATTGATGAGCTTGGAAAAATCAATCCATTAGTTCATTTGAGAGCCATTCTATCTCTCTCTTCATCTTCTTCTTCCACAAGTCTAGTGACAAGGCTTGTGTTAAACCCTAACCCTAATTCCATTCAAAAGCCAAGATCCCGAGTACCCATCAAGCAAGAAGCCTTGCAACCTTTTATGAGCCGAGCCGATCTTCAACAGAGCAAGTGGTCCAAACGATCCGCGACTCACGGAGCCGAGCGACGCCAAATCGACAATTTCGTTCTTCCTCTTGTAGTTCTTGAGCGACTGTAATCAAATTGTTGATATAAATAAAAGGTGAAATTCTTTTATCTTGTTTTCTTTTAATTCTTGCATCATGATTAGATCTCAATTTGTAATTGTTGTTCTTGTTGTGATGTTTGAGTAAAACTCCGCTCGTAAAGGAGCCGAGACGATCAATAGAATGATGATGTAATATATCTTAAAATGATTCTTGATTCCTACAAGTTTTGTAAACCCTAGCAAGTTCAAGAACCGACAACCCATTTCGTTACGATTCTTTCTTGAATGATATCGCTCGAAATTGGGGAGTTACGATCGTTTCTTGAAATTGCTAGAGGCTAGAATGTGAATGATATCGACGAAAGAACAAGGGATAAATGATGAAACCCTAGTTTCACGAGAAAGCTCTAACTCTTGTCGGTCATCATCGATCTAGTATCAATCCTTCGAAGGACAAGAACACGAAATCTTGAGATTACATCACGTCTATAGATCCGATCGATTCCTACGAGCCTCATTTAGATTCTTGACATTTTGGTTGGAAATATTATCGAAACCCAATTCTTGATTGTTTATCAGTTTCTTGATTCTTGATTAAACTCGTGACACTTGAATCAATTGATAAATTCTTGAATCATGTTTTCTTTTCTTTTCGATTAACTTTTCAACTCAAACAAATCAAATATAAAAACGAATCGCACAATCCCTGTGGACGATCCGCACTCGCTTACGATCTACAATCGACACCGTAATTGATTGCGGTCAAATATAATTCTTTGATTGCGATTCTATTCATTTTCTAAAACGACACACAAAGAAATATCATCAATCAAATGGCGCCGTTGCCGGGGATTACGCGCTAATTCGTTTCATATTATAGTTTTGAATTGAAAGATTTATTTCATTGTGATTTTTGAGATCAAAATTCGTGCAAATCCTAAACAATTTGTTGTGTTTCATTGCAAGGAGATCTGGAGCTTTCTGGGAATTTGGAAAAAATTTTGGAAAATTCCAGAGAGCTGAGGGAGTCAACAGGAGGCTGCTGAAAAATTTTGGTTAAGTGTTCTCACTACCAGACCGCGGAAGGGCAGCATAAAGGCACTATTGCGGCGGAAACGCGGCAGACTTGGGGGATCTCTGAAAACATTTTGCTTCAGGTGATTTCTTGCCTTTTCCTCTCTCCTCTTTTTAGCTCCAATTAACAATTTTCTGCAGGATTCTTTGCAAATAATCGCAGCTCGCAAATTGCAAAAGTAAATTTGTGCGTGATTTTGTTTCTTGGTTGTTTGCATTATAAATACGGATATTAAGGGGCACGGCCAAATCCAAATTAGGTGGGGATTTCATTACCCTTCCTGGGCCCCGAAAACCACAAAACTTGCATCCGCATTTACCCCACATTAACTAAAAGAAATCTAGAGATGACTCTAAGGACCGTCACGCTCAATTAGGACAGAAGAAGGCCGTGGGTAATTCATTACTTATCCGCGTTTTCTTGTGGTGCCTAGGAAAGTGTGTCGAAGGCTAGTGGTTATTAATTAGGCCCACTACTTACGTAGTGGAGTACCTTCCCACTTACCTGGCACTTACCTGGCCACAGGGGAACAAAGAGGCAGTGGAGGATTCTATCCTGCGACTTGTCTTTTGGCAGTTAGGAGCGGTCTAGAGCCGGACCTAGGTAACCACTAGATTCTAGGGTTGTGTGCTGCATTTGTTGTGTCGCATCATTTTTTCAAAAATCCGTCCCTTTTTCAAAGCAAACACCGCATTCATTCATTTACCCCTAATTATAAGCCAACGCTGCCACTTGTACTAACCCTTTTTAGTACAAGATAGGCTGGACACGGGATTCTAGTGCCCGTTTAGTCCGCGTACCTTTTATCGACTCCGAAGTCGATATTTCTCCATTTACCTTTCCTTTACCCACTACCACACCCACACCGATGGATCCACCTCCATCAAACTTCTTTAACCCTAATCTGCCGCCGTCCGTTGGTGCGCAGAATCCACCCCGCATCTCTCACCAGGAGAGGTGCTATCCACTTAGAGGTCCTCTTTCGACCTGCTTATCCATTCCACCAGCCAATGGGGATAACTTTGAGATTAAGCCCCAATATATCAATCTTTTACCCAAATTCGACGGACTCGAGACTGAGGACGCTTACGTTTTCATTACCAAATTTGAAAACGTATGCGCAATGATGGGTACGTCACAACTTTCAGTGGATGCTATGCGTCTACGACTTCTTCCATTTATCTTGTGCGATATAGCCGAGAAGTGGCTATATAACACTACCGCACACTCTATTACGAATTGGGAAGAATTCGTCGCTGCATTCCTTAAGAAATTTTACCCAATACAAAAGACAGCTCGAATCCGTAGCGAACTGAATCAATTTGCCCAGCTCCCTGCTGAACCATTCTCTAAATACTTTGAACGTTTCAAGGATCTTTTGGTTCAGTGTCCTCATCACGGCATCCCGAAATGGGAGCTTTGCCGAATCATATATGAGGGCAGTAACCCTAATACTAAACAGAGCCTTGAAAACATGTGTCAAGGTACCTTCATGACCAAGGATGATGGGGAAGCTTGGCGATATTTAAAAGAGTTCGCTGAAAAATCTTTACAGTGGGAAAGTCCATCATTTAGGAGCGGCAATAACCAATCGGATGTTTCCATAGGAGTTAGAGCTGACATTTCAGCTATACACAAGAAACTCGAGACTATGGAAAACAAATTTTTAGCTGCCTCCCTTAATCAAATGTCACTTTCCAAAACTGTATGTGGCTGCTGTTCTGATCCGTCTCACTTGACGGAAGAATGTCCGTTTCAAGGTCGTGAGCATACCAACGCCGCATTTCAAAGACCTAGAAACGATCCTTTTTCTTCCACATATAATCAGGGTTGGAGGAATCACCCTAATTTTGCTTGGAACCAATCACAATCTCAAAACACGGTTCCAAACCAAAACAATTTCCAAAGGGTCCCTCCACCACAACAGCAACCACAACTTCAATTGAGTCAGCACCCCTTTCAAGCACATAATTTTCAAAATCCGGTCAACACACCTGCACTGTCTAGTCCTTTACAGTTGACCGGAACTGATGAATCCTCTTCTTTTGCACAATACATGAATTTGGTCTTATCAAATATCATGCAAGTTTCGGCTGAAATGAAGTCTTCTGTTGATAAAATTGAGAAAAACTCTGCGTCCCAAAACGAGAGTATTAAATCGATGGAAGAAGAAATTGCACGATTAAAAGCCGAAATTAGTGCAAGAGAGAAAAGGAAACTTCCAGCTCAATCCTTACCCAATACTGGTTATTCACATCATGTGAATGCAATCACCACGTTGAGATCTGGAAGAGTGCTTGACAATCATGTTGGGGAAGAAGTTGATGATATTAACAATCCTATCAACACCCCGGCTGAGACCTTTCCTCACACACACACTTCTAGTTCTGACCCCAGTTCTTCTACCCTACCACCCTCTTCCGAGCCTATTCTTCGTTTCCCAAAAGGCTCGCCATTTCAGCCCACCTCTTTTACCCCTCCACGGACGATCCCCACTTCTATTCTGGGATCGGTTCCACACACACTTCCTTCTCCTATGATGGACCCTGCGCTTATTGCTAAAGCACCTTATCCTAATCGGTTAAGGGCTAACACACCAAGTCCACATATGGAGAAAATCACTGAGATGTTTAAACAGGTTAACATCAATATCCCTCTTCTAGATGCTATCCAACAAGTCCCTGCATATGCGAAAGTTCTTAAAGACTTATGCACTAGAAAGAGGAAGAAACAAATGCCCAAGAAGATATTCATGGCAAAAACAGTAGACACGGATTTCCCCCAACAATTACCGAGGAAACGTAAGGATCCTGGATATCCTACTATTTCCATCTCTATTGGGGAGAAACACATTAACCGTGCTCTACTAGATCTTGGGGCAAGTGTTAACCTGCTTCCTTTCTCAGTTTATGAGCAGTTAGGGATCGGAGAGTTGAAACCATCTTCTTGCACTCTCCAGATGGCTGACCGATCAATCACCAGACCTAGGGGTGAACTAGAGGATGTGTTAATAAAAATCGGGGAATTTATATTCCCTGTAGACTTTATTGTAATTGATACACAGCCTGTAGCGAACTCACGGAATCAAATTCCGGTGATTTTAGGTCACCCCTTTTTGGCCACTTCCAATGCTATTATCAATTGTCGTAACGGTTCTATGACCCTATCCTTCGGGAAGAGGACAATTGAGATGAACATTTACAAGTTAGGAAGTGTACCCTCCGAACCTACTGCTCAGGTCTGTTCTGTCGACTTAATGGATGTCGACAGCAGCGAATTTGATAATCCTCCTGATACTGATCTAGACTCTATTCATACGTTATTGTTTGACCCAACTATGTATCATACATATACGGACTCTTCCACCGAGATGTTCGGGTCAACAATTAACACTGATTATGAACTGCTTTCAGAGTCTGAAGATCACCCCGCACTTTGTGATGACATTATTCTTCGGGGTATAGATGAAACTTTTGAGGAGATCTTCGCTGATGAACTCGCATTTCTAAATAACACGGGTGTTGAGATGAATCATGTCCCAATCAATGAAATTGAACCTCCACCCCTTCTTCTGAAATGTAAAAAGAATGCGAGCAATCCATCACATTCACTGCATCGTCTCTCCAAAATGAGACGCACACACATTCTATTCCACCACTTACCCTTTCCACACTTCTTCTTCCACCAACCAGAGCACTGCATTGATAAAAATTTTGAATGGTTGGTGTTGACATTCGGTCTTTACAAAGCTTGGCATCGACCACTAATTTTTGACCCCCTCATGTGATTTTTAAGATTAACATTGCTTAAGTTTGGGGGGGTATATATTTTCTGGCTCCTAAAAAGAAAATTTTTTACAAAATGATGAGCCAAAAATAAGTTTAGGGGAGGGTCTTCACTTAAATATTTTGCCTCCACTAATAAATTCCTCCCAAGCTTACAGGTTTTTCGAGATTTACCAGATGGCAACAGTGAGGACACTGTTGAAAACAAGTTTGGGGGAGGTTTGTGCTTATTTTCGCATCATTTGCATATCATTTGCATAAGCACAAAACATTTTTCAAAACTTATAAAAATTTAAAAATTTTCAAAAAGATAAAAATATTTTTTGTACATAAATAAGATAATAAAAGATTAGATAGTGAAAACTTACATCCATGAGATTAGAAAAATTTAAGAAAACCAAGAAAATTAGAAGTTTTCTTATACGAACTAGTAATAAGTAGTTATGAGCCGTTGTCCCAAGGGTTAGTAAGATGAAAGACGTCACTAATCTGAGGATAAAAATAAGTCTGAAAAATAGTTTCTATTCTGGAAGCCAAACATTTTGAACGTTGCTACCCTGCTATTCGCACTTACACACGTCTTAAAGCCTGGGATAGTAGAGGATACCTTGAAATGCTCTTGTCTTAAAGCCGATGTATGAAGGAAATAAAAAAAAAGTGAATAAAGAAAATATAAAGTGGTGAGAAAAATGGACACTGGTTTTGTTATCACCAAGGGCAATAAAAATATATAGCGAGGGTGCCTTTTCACCTAGTGCCCTAAGGCCAACTGGTCTGGGAGTCACTGCTATGCCTGAGATGGTGCAAGACGAGGAAAATACACCAAATAAGCAAGCACAGGAGTAATCGGTCGGTTAGTACCTCAAGAAGTATTAACGGTCGCATGAAAGTGTGTGAGCAATCTCATCTAAATATTCATTAATTAAAAAGTACTGAGGCTGATGGGCAAGAGTATGATAGCTTGAATTGAATTCTCCGGGTGTAAGGATGTCCTTTACACACACGCAGGGTTATATGATCGATGTTTGGAAGAAAGATAGGAATGAAAAATAAGACGATATTTTATTGAGAGAGGACGTGATTTCTGACATCTTTTCATGACCATTAAGATAGGGCTCATGACAACCGAAAAGCTAGTTTAGTTGGAAACCCTAATTTTCAAGGCTTTTCTTTTACAATTCTTGTCTTTAAATGTAATATTCATGATCTTCCTTTTATTATTGGATTTTGTGGGTGCAATCCGCTGAAAACCCTCAGGAGACAACACTCCTCCTATTAGGGACACCTAGAGGTTTAAAGGCTTGTTGCACATGCTCAGTGCAATCGTGTTGCCTACGAAAGTGTGCTAGTTAGTTTTTCCCTTTCTTTATTTTCTCCTTCTCTTTTTAATAAAACAGTTCCCTCGAGACGATCGAAATTAAGTTTGGGGGTATTTGATTAGTCGAAAATATTGTATATTTTAGCCGGCAATTTCCTCATCATTTGCACTCATTTAGAAGTGTACGGTATTCATATTTCACATATTAGCAAAACAGTCGCAAAATATCAGATTGCATGTACTAGACTATAAAACCAACACTATAAAGGAAATTGACCGCATTTCATGGTATCGCATCATCTCTATATTGCGCAACGCTTGTTTTGAGATCTGTGCAGGAAAATCCAGAAGTAAAAAAACTTACATGGCGCTGATCAAAACATTACGCCAACTCAATGATTTCAGATCTGGTATCAATCCAAAAGGGAAAATAAAAATCAACATATCAGATAAAGCCCCAAATGTTGTTCCAAGACCATACCAGAAAGCCCAAGGCCCAAGCTCCACAGACAGCAGCGGATCCGCGGCAGGAGCCTGCTTGCGCCGCGGATCCGCGGTGGGTCCAAGGATTCAACCTCCCAAATTTGCACCAAAACTCCTACATCGGTGGCTACAGTTCAGAAATGTACTCCAAGTTCCAGAAGATTCCAGATACTTCTGCCAAATCAGCAAACCGTTGTTTCTACACTAAACTAAGCTTTGTATTCTAGAACCTTCTTCTTAAACCCTAGCTTAAACCCTAAGCTAAGCCTAACAAACTCTTTCTAGAAGTCTTTCAACAAACTTTTGGAGGGAACTCAAAGGCTTAGGGTTTGTGTGCTCTATAAATAAGACCCTAGGCTCACTTGTAAAGAGATAATTGATGAGCTTGGAAAAATCAATCCATTAGTTCATTTGAGAGCCATTCTATCTCTCTCTTCATCTTCTTCTTCCACAAGTCTAGTGACAAGGCTTGTGTTAAACCCTAACCCTAATTCCATTCAAAAGCCAAGATCCCGAGTACCCATCAAGCAAGAAGCCTTGCAACCTTTTATGAGCCGAGCCGATCTTCAACAGAGCAAGTGGTCCAAACGATCCGCGACTCACGGAGCCGAGCGACGCCAAATCGACAATTTCGTTCTTCCTCTTGTAGTTCTTGAGCGACTGTAATCAAATTGTTGATATAAATAAAAGGTGAAATTCTTTTATCTTGTTTTCTTTTAATTCTTGCATCATGATTAGATCTCAATTTGTAATTGTTGTTCTTGTTGTGATGTTTGAGTAAAACTCCGCTCGTAAAGGAGCCGAGACGATCAATAGAATGATGATGTAATATATCTTAAAATGATTCTTGATTCCTACAAGTTTTGTAAACCCTAGCAAGTTCAAGAACCGACAACCCATTTCGTTACGATTCTTTCTTGAATGATATCGCTCGAAATTGGGGAGTTACGATCGTTTCTTGAAATTGCTAGAGGCTAGAATGTGAATGATATCGACGAAAGAACAAGGGATAAATGATGAAACCCTAGTTTCACGAGAAAGCTCTAACTCTTGTCGGTCATCATCGATCTAGTATCAATCCTTCGAAGGACAAGAACACGAAATCTTGAGATTACATCACGTCTATAGATCCGATCGATTCCTACGAGCCTCATTTAGATTCTTGACATTTTGGTTGGAAATATTATCGAAACCCAATTCTTGATTGTTTATCAGTTTCTTGATTCTTGATTAAACTCGTGACACCTGAATCAATTGATAAATTCTTGAATCATGTTTTCTTTTCTTTTCGATTAACTTTTCAACTCAAACAAATCAAATATAAAAACGAATCGCACAATCCCTGTGGACGATCCGCACTCGCTTACGATCTACAATCGACACCGTAATTGATTGCGGTCAAATATAATTCTTTGATTGTGATTTTATTCATTTTCTAAAACGACACACAAAGAAATGAACAATCAATAATCCGGTTCAGTCCTAAGCCGCTAGTATTATCAACCGTCCGATTAAAGTCTGTGCAGCATGTGCACATATTTAATCAGACACATGTATGTACCAACATACGTCATCTACACCATATCGCCTGAACCATGAAAACCCTCTGTGTTGGACTCTAAAAACTCGTCAATACGCTGGCAGTGGGTTTAACCACAAGCACGTCAGCGGCACTAGCTGTACGTAATGGCTACCCAGGTATTGAACGAAAGGGAGGTCGACGAGCAAACTCATCCTGAACCCCTACTGAGCCTGACAGTGACAATATCCGTACAGTCCGGACTGTTCATCTAAGAGTATCGCATATCGAGTCTAAGGGGTGGATAAAGTCAGACCCCTGACAACGCGATATTTAGTGTCGGCATGAAACCCATCACCACCAAAGAAACTATCGATCCTGGATCGGTGATTCTCGTCCACCATAGCCATGGATTTATGGTGATGGCCACCCGTGCACAACGCGATATCAACCACCAATACCGGGAGAAATGAATCTCCGACTATCAGATCACTGCCTCCATGTGGCTCGGGACTGTACCCAACTAAAACCTGTTTGCATGACTCCTTTTAGCCGTGGTAGGGTAGTAATCAAAGCACAGTGGGATCTCACATGAGATAAATGACGATCTCAGGTCGACAGACTAACCTGTACACATGTTACCTGGGAACTGCTATCTGACAATAGATATAATACCAACTAGCAGGTTCCCAGCGAGTCCGTCCAGTGTACTCATAACCCAATGAGCACCTGTATACTATCTTAGGTGAACAAACTAACACCAATGGCTTGTGAGACCTGGCCACCGCCCCTCATCAGGGTCTCGATCAGTATACACTAGTCTACACTGGAGTATCGATGCCCAGTCTCGATACTCCCTCGACTAGGGACATTTAAGGATGTGCTTATAGACCCCCAGCTCCCACGTATATGATCGCCATCATAATGTTAGTAGTCAGGCAAGAATCCTATGGGCTCTATCAACATGTACATGATGATAAAGACAAACCAGATAGCATACTATCATCTCGAGTAAGACTGTTCTACCGGTATAGGTTCTCCCTCAATCATCATAATCACCTGCCTGCGATTACGATAATTGTCTTGAGGGCACTATAGCCAACACAAGTTCCTCTCAAATTCAAAATTCCCGCCAGATAAGGCAGAAATCAAAGAGATCAAATCGACATCCCACCCGGCAGAACTTCTAAGCTCGAAAGTCCCGCTAGACAGGCACGGAACTCCCAAAATAAATCAAATCCTGACATCGCAGAAAGCGGAGCAAGTCAAATCAAATCCCGACACCACAAGAACCAGAGCAAGTCAACTTCAACCCCGACACCGCAAGAAGCGGAGCAAATCACCGACCGTCCAAGTCGCAAAAAGGACAGCACCGACCATCCAAATCGCAATAATGGCAGCGCCGACCGTCCACGTCGCTAAAATGGCAGCACCGACCGTCCACATCGCTAAAATGGCTGCACGACCATCCAAGCCGCAAAAAGGGCAGCGCCGACCGTCCAAGTCGCAAAAAGAGCAGCGCCGACCATCCAAGCCGCTAAAATGGCAGCGCCGACCATCCAAGCCGCTAAAATGGAAACACCGACCGTCCAAATCGCCACCGACCGTCCACGTCGCTAAAATGGCAGTATCTACCGTCCATATCGCTAAAATGACAGCATACCCTCCACATCGTCAAAAAGTAACCCAACCAAATCAAGCTCCATATAGAACAAGATCCGTCAATTTCATGCACACAACCCACACACGCGGTGTGCCTTTATTGATGAGGGCACTTTGTTGTGGTAAAAAATTACATCCCGGTTGACCAAGTCAAAATCAAAGTCAACCCTAAACCAAGTGGGCCCAAGCCCAGGTCAAGACCGAGCATGGAAGGGACCGGCCCCATGACAAAAAGAATGAAGCTATAAATTAGTTTTATGTAATTCATTTTTTTAGAAATAAATGTATGTAAAATGGGCAAAAAGCTAAAATTTTGTAAACCCCATGGCTTATGTGCAAAAAGAAATAAGCACATAAGGTATGGGGTGGCACAAGTGTCATATGGAAAAGCCCAAGGGGCTATGTATAAAGTGTGTAGTCCATAAAGACAAACATGATGATAAAATTAAGGACAACTTTTCATTCTCTCAAAAAATTAGGGTTCTGTATCTCCTTCTCCTTCTCCTTCCTCAAGGTTCTAAACCTTCTTCTCTTTTCTGAATTAAATCAAGAGTTTAACTCCTCCTTTTCTAAAAAGAAATAGTTTTTCACAATGAAACCTATGAAGAGGAGCTCAGATCTTCCATCAAATCTCTAAAATAGGAGATTTTTAAGTCTCATCCTCTTTTCTTCAGGATCCAGCCAACAGGAAGGGGGAAGAAGGAGACTCATCTTCCAAAATCCTACTTTGAGGAAGATCTGAGGGTTAGAAGAGGATCCAGGGCTCAAAAAAGAAGAAAGGGGTCTCATTTGATCATCTCCGAAGATTTTTGGGAGTTCAACTCCATTTGTCAAAATCTTTTGGAGTCCTTCGGAGTCTAACTCCACAAATAAAATCCTTTTAGAAGTTTAACTCCATTTAAAATCTTTTGAAATTTAATTCCATAATAAAATTCTTTTGGAGTTGAACTCAATAAAAAAATAATAATCCTTTTGGAAGTTTAACTCCAGATCTCGGGGCTAAGCCCCTTTTATATAGACGCTCAGCGCCCACGTGTGGACGCGTGAGGCACTGGCACCCACGTGCCGGACGCGTGAGGCGTTGGTGTCCAGCACCCATACGCCTTGCGTGTGGCCCGCAGGCGCCCAACGTCTACGTACCGGACGCATGAGGCGCTGGCGCCCACGCGTCCTTAGAACGCTACTCACCCATATTTTTTTTCCATATGCTTCCCACTAAAAATACCTCTCTCGTTAGAAAAAAATTTCCAACGGGGCGCTGCCCCACATCCCGTAAGGGAGCTGCTACCCCCTTGACCCCCAGCCCGCTATCCGGATAGACGAACCCCCGTAAACTCCGTAAGGCCTCCAATACGTTCAAATACCCTTTAAAATACAGCATACGCACACTGCATATTGAGTTCGCATGACCGGTTTGACCCGTCAATCAGAAATCTCTCGCTTCAAAAGCGAGAAGTAACTAACGGCAGCTTAGTCCGCGGCTGCCGGAAATTCGGATACCCACAATCAATAAATCTCAGCCTACCTCAGGCAGGGGGAATCTATACATACCTGACAAGCGCATGCATTCACATCTCAATGGGGTGACGAAAAACACCATACAACTTCATGTGTAAGTTGCGTTATAAATTCTATTAAAAATTAATTTATATTTCTAACACTTTTGCATTTGAATGTTGAAAAGGTAAATAAATAAAATCATGAATTTGGAAGTTTTAGTTGGCATGTTTTGAGATTAGAGTTCCATGGATGAATTTTCTTACTTTTTGCATTACATTATAGAAAAAATGAGAAACATTTCGTGTGCCCCGGGTGTTTAGTTATAACAGTAAAGATTCCAAAGGACATGAAAGGAAGAGTATCTTTTTAATGGATCACATGGTATGCATGCTCTTGTTGCAGAGTTCATTAAAAGATTTATCTTACTTTTTTCAATTATTTTATGTGGGGGTTGTTGTTCGGCCTAATTTGGAGAGATGACTTATTTTTAAGTAAGGGTTTTTCTATTTTGCACCTTCCAAACTTTCATATTTTAAAAGAAAGCATCCCAAACTTGGTGTTTTCAAAAATGGCATCCCAGACCTTTTATGTTAATTAAAAAATTCCTCGTTAACACTCATCCAATTTCTGTTAAATATAAAAGTTTGGGGCTGTAAAAGATTGAAATACCAATGCATGGTTTAGAAATTCCTACTTGTCCTCCACTACTTATTTTTCCATCTCTCTTTCTCTCTCTCACTCTCCCCCCCCCCCCCCCCCCCCCCCTCTCTCTTTCCGACGAAATCGATGAAAACTAGAACGGGAGGAAGAGTGAGGAATGAATGAAGGGAAGAGGATTTTCATGGGAAGTTGGGAGATGTCGATGAACATGGGATCGGAATCAAGCGATGATTGTTGTCTTTGGAAGTCGTCATTGATTGCGTGGCTTTTCATCTTTGCTCTCTCTTTCTCTCTTGAGCTTTTCATTGATTTAGGTAAGAAGGACGAGGAGGAGGAAGAATAAGAAGAAAAGAGATAGTTTTGTCTTTATACTTAAAGTCTAACATTTGAACTCAACGGAAGGTGTTTTTTAATTCACGTTTAAGTTTAAAGTGTCCTTTTAAGAAAAACCAAGTTTGGTGTGTTTTTTTTGAAAATATGAAAGTTTGGTTAGTCTAAACTCAAATAAAAAAAACCCCTATTTTTAAACCCCACGCAAAATCTGAAAATGCGAAAAAACCTTAAAAAAAATATATATTTTGATATCATATTAAACTCAAACCCTAACTTGTATATATATTTATGTATATAATGCCTATAAAAACCCTTTTAACATTTTTTAAGATATCAGAATATGAGATTTTGATTTCCCAAGATATTAAAGAATAACATTTTGGATTATGTACCTATAGTTTTCCATGACTTTTTTATTATTTTCTCTTTATCATTGCTTGCCATGATTTCTTTTTTAAATCCATCTCATTTTTAAACCCATTTTTTTTATTGATGTATGTACTCTTTATTATTGCTTGTTCTAGTTTCTAACATTTTTATTATTCCTTCTTTATTATTAATTTTCTTAGTTTCAGCCGCCATAGAAGAGGAGATACAAAATACAGGAGAGGAGATTGGAGGATTAGGAGTGGAGATAAAGAATCGGTAGAATTGGATCAAAAATTAAGGATTTAAAAGACGTGATGCAGAAATTGAAAATGGAGATTGGGAATCGGGAGAATTGTTTGGAGATGAGAGATTTAAAAACGTAGATGGAGATTTTGGGAGAGGAGATTGAGGAGAAAAAATGTGGAATTGGAAGAGAAACAGCGAAGAAAAAACAAGTGAACCATAGTAGTTGCGAGAAAAAATCATAGAATAATTTTTTTGAGAGAATAATCATATTTATATTTGATTAAAAAGAATGAGGTTAAATTGTGAATTTTTGCAAAAATATTCTAAGTATAATATATTATACTCACAATTCATTTGGGGCTTAAAACATCCGTATTTTATAAATACCGGGTTATTTTCTCAATTTTAAAAATACATGGATTTTAAAATAATTCACCTCTCTAAACAGGGTCTGGAAATAATTTTCTCTTATTTTATTCATAAAAGGAGAAGATTTGCTGCGAGTTTGAGTTATATTATTAAAGATTTTTCTTTTCATGCTTCAAGACACATGGATGTGTTTTTTGGAAATATATATATAAAGAGAGAGAAGGGTGGGGAAACAATAAGAATTTGGGAATTTTTTATTTTGCAGTATAATCCATGTACGATTCTATCGGGCCTGTAGAAAAATTTTCCTTTGCAAATATAAACATTTTTTTGGGTTTCTCTTTTGAGAAATAACAAAATGCCATGCAGCATCCTTAGAGTTTGAGTTTTGATTGCAGATACGAGAGATTTGATAACAAGGGAGCATCTGAAGAGAGAGAGTGGACAACAAAGATTTGAAACTTCAAAGAGAGAAAAAGAAATAACAAGCATTTGAAACTTTGAAGCCAGAAGTTAGAGATAGAAAAAAAAAAAAAAAGAAGCATGCATTGCGGGGAGAGAGCATTTGAAACTCAAGTCGGTCCCACAATTTGTGGGAGAACCCTCAGGTTTAGGGCCATGTCGCTTCATTTTTCCGGGCTCCGAAGTTTCAGAGCTGTGCTACATGATGTAGTCTTAACCATTCCATTTTTCTACCAGGTAGAATCACGTATGCTACCGGTTCGGTGATTGAATATAGAGAAAGGGTTGCTTTTGTAACTTGAAAAACCGACCCACAACTTCAACCAATCACCAATTAACCTGGTAGCCTTTGTGGAATCTGCGGGGTTGACAGGTCTTAGAATGTAAAATATATTTTCTCAACCCTCATCATGATTTTGGAGTTTTGATGCAGCAAAAGAGACATTTCATATGGTATCAAAACAACTCAGGTTTGATTTCCACCAGTCGCGTATTAAATGCGGATTTATTAAATTAAAAATACCGTTGCGTAAAAGCCCAGGTTTCGGTTCAAAAGGCCTTCGATTGTAGGTGTATGTTAGAATATAAAATATATTCTTTCAATTCTCGTCATAACTTTGAGGTTCTGGAGCAATGAAAGGGACATTTCAGAGTAGTAATATACTGTGCTTATTATTCATTACTACTAAAGTATATAATGTAGGAATGGAGAGCTGGTTTTTATAAAGATAGTGGTATACTTCAATAGACAAACACAACATTGAGCAAGTCTTTGAAATAGTTGAAATAATTCAAATTAGAGAGGTCAAGATTCTATACAATTCACATCGGTCATCTTTAGAATCGTGTTATTCACTATTCATGATGTATTACACGGAAAGGTTATATTTGAAAAGGAAAAGAAAATCAATTTCTATTAATTACAAGGTATTTTTTTTTCTACCAAATCTTAATCGTCCGTGCATTAAGCAATACATGGCGGATATCCTAAAAAATATGTAAAATGGATATTCTAATGGAGTTGTAACATGTATAATTAAACTTAAGGTACAGTTGTAGCAAACATGAGTTGTAATTAACGGATATAGTTTCTCTTAAAAATTTGAAATATTTTTCTTTGAGAAATAAAAGACACTTTTTTTTACTAAGCGGTTTAATTCATACCTTTCATCATCTAAGACTTTACACATATCCAAATGGGATCTCCTTTAATCAGCTATCTTAACTATTTATTACAATAATTTGTTAGCCATATAAAAAGAATATTTTTGCTAGGTTGCTAATACCTACATACTTTTTTAGAAAACAAAATTGAGCCAATATGACTCCTGACATAAAATTAACTGCTACATATTTCCATTGAAATACATAACCCCTTTCTTCTCACTTTTTAAGTACAAAATTGATTCATATGAAACTCTATACTCTTAATCAGCGGCTTTTCAAGAAATTTACATTACTAAATGAAGTAAATACATTCATTCTCGATAAGAAGAGGCGCAGTATATGTGTCATAGATCTATTGACAAATTCCTTACTCGTAAGTATCCATGTATCCATGCTGAAGGTCATGTTGAAATTCATGAAGATTGGCATTTATGAACAATCCATATACCGATAAAGAATTCATGTTTTAAAATTTGACAAATCATCGTTCCTTAGGCCGTGGCGTCATATTAAAGACTTAAAAGTTATAGTACTTATTGAAGTTGTTTCAATGATCACCGTGATCTTTGGCTTTGGGATTGAGTATGGGTTTGGGATTGAGTATGGGTTTGGGATTGAGTATGGGTTTGGGATTGAGTATAGCTTAGTGTGTGTAATTTTTTCCATTTTTAGTGTCAATGAAATTTGATTTTGATTAAAGAAATTTATCAACTATGAAATAATCAAAAAAGTGTTCGTTTTAAAATAAGCTGTTATATAGGCCATAAAACAACACTGTTTAAAAAATATCATAAGAGAACCATTGGTACTATAGAGCCTAATGCATGCCGAGGTATATAGACCAAATATGTTGTAGTTCGAGTGGTATGCAAACCTTTTGTGTCAACTCTATTTAATCCATTTTAGTTTCCTCCATTGTCTCGGCGAGGGGGAAACAATCTATCAAATTCTAATTAGTCAAATTAAGTTGCTAATCCAAAATAATGGTTGAGATATATATCAAACTTTTTTATGAAGGTCTGTATACATGATCTATATAAGCTACCATCAGTCATGCATATAGCATTTTGGTTCGCATTTTGCATGAGAGAGAATGAGCTCTCATGAAAACGCTTAATTTTGTTGTTGAGAAGAAAATAAAAGAATTATTAATTTCCTCAAAAGAGGGGGGAAACAGAAGGGCTATTTTAAGTGAGAAAATGACAAAGGGGTTAGAAAGTACTTATCAATATTTAAGTGAGAAAATGACTTAAGGTTTTTTTTCTCCATTATACCCCCAACATTCTTTGCTATATTATCCCCGAACCATAAAAAAGATAAAAAGAAAGAAGAAAATCTTGAATATTCTTCACCCCACTAAAATTCTTTACGCATTTTCAAATACTGCGCCCATCTTATTCCTAGGCATCCTTCTTCATTGATCCCATCCGAAATTTTATCTTCTTTTATTACTTATTATATCCGATCCAAATTTTGCCGGGATCTATATATAACCATTATAAGAATATTTCAAGACGAAAAAGTCCAGTTAAAGAACCTTTTACATGAAGTGCACATCGTATTTAAACAATTACATACAGAAAACCCGTAAAATTACATTCAAATTTCACCATACCGCTTTCGTTGCACTTTCCATATAATTTTATGTAAACGCGATAAACAAATGACTCAGAAACATATCAATTGAGAAAATTACATATATGCATGATCTGAAAGGAACAAAACCTATTGACTTAAAGATCTCTGAGTTGCTTCAGATTCACTGGAGATATGTACTTTGGTTCGCCGTTCACTAGTTTGTCTGCTATTATCAGATTAGATGTCTCGCTTGGGTGATACGGATCCCAAAACACGTGTTTCGTGCGATCGTCGCACAGGCTCGAAGCGGGCCCGCATGGGATGATACCGGCAAATTGGCCTCCATTTCCACAACATGCAGAACTAGCCGTTTTAAATCCTGCAAAAAGATTTGAAGTAGTCAAAATACTGGTAATGAATAACAAAGCGATATATGCGGATATATTTCATGTATATGCATCATATGGGATCATAATGGACATTTTCATGTAAGTTGATAAGGAACCCAAATTGACTATAACTAATCCACAATTTGAAGGCAGCACATTTCAATCAAGTTCAAGACAGGGAAGTCTTATGAAATATAGGCAGAAGTTTGAGGTAGTTTTCTGTGATTCAGACTTAGTAATTATTAATCTTTAAGCAGATTTACTTGCATATTTTACTACTTACCATGTTTCTCATAATTAGAGATGAGCTCCAAGACTAGATCATACACATTGGCATAAACAATTTTGGATCCTGGTAGATTTTCATTGAGCTCGGTTAGCAAGTCCCTCAATTTCCCATTGTATTGCATCGCTAATTTATCGGCCAAGCCGACGCATTCGGTTGCGTTGAGCTGATTGATCGTTTTCTGATAAGGAATGCACCCAATGGGCCCAACATTTCCGACCACAAATTTTCGTGCATCCAGGGAATAGAGCCTCTGTCATACAAAAAACATACATTAGTAGTAACTCATGACACTAATACATTTACCATAAGGTTTTTTTTATATATAAATGGCCTTCCAAAGTTAGCTATTTACAAAAAATCCCTCCGCTTTTTGCTAATTACAAAAAAGCCCCTCGTTCTTTTAAGTTCCACTAAAAACCCAGCCATCCAAAAAGCCCCTCGTTCTTTTAAATAGCTAACTTTCGGAGTACGTTTATGTAAGAAAAAAACCTTACCATAAAATTCAAAAGAGCCGGTTACCTGAAGTTGGCCTCTTAGATTGGATATCATGAGATCAACGAAACCTTCGGGTGTTTCGGTTATTCGTTCTCCGGTCGATATCACCGGAAGGAGATAATTGTTAAGAAAGTCATTTGATCCAATTGTGACTGAGAAAATGGCCTTTTTCATTATAAAATCTCTAGCTTTGGCTTTGCCCAATAATCCATCAATTTGTTGCCTTGTGATGTTGAAGTAATCAACTTGAACATCCATTCCAAGCCTATTAATCTGCAATAAAAAGCCTTTGTTAAAAATTGACAAAAAACATACATGTACTTGCATAATTACCTTCTGCTTTAATACTTACAAGAATTGCATAAAAAATTTGGTCTCAAACCAAAGGAGTAATTTTTAGATAAAGTTTATTAATTTATTTATTTAGTACATATAAATGACAGCTCAGATTCATAGAACAGAGGCTCAAATCAAAGGTCACTTGACTGTTGAATGACAAAACAATTAGCTAACTTCAAATATCAGGTCATCTGTGTTTACAAATATCTATTCATCTGTGTTTACTCGTTTACTCTGTTAGAAAATAAAATATATTAGCCCAACCATCATCATAACTTTGGAGTTTTGGTGCAGTAGCATGGACCTTTCAAATGGTATCAAAAAACCCCAGGTTCGATTCATGCCTGCTGGGCAAGTATTAAGTACGGTTTTATATAAATTAAAGATACCGCTGCACAAAAGTCTATGTTTCGACCCAAAGGGCTTTCGACCTGCGGGTGCATGTTAGAATATAAAATATATCCGCTCAACCCCTGTCATAAATTCGAAATTTTAGTGCAGTGGCGAAAAGACATTTCACATACTCAAATAAATCTATAGAAAAATTAGTGTGTGTGTTTTTTGGCTAATAGAAGAAGGAAAATTGAGTAGAAGATTGGAGTGGAGAGAATCATACGAAGATTCTGCCAGTGCTATTAAGGATTCCTCCACCACCAGAAGCATAATTTACTCCCTGAAGAATAACTGGGCCTGTTGTGTTTGGGTCTAGAAATGGCTGTGCATAGCTCTTCTCTCCCAACATTTCACCTACACATTGATAAATATAATTCAATATATCGCTTCATTAAGATAATAGTATAAGATTAAGGAAATGCCCAAATGCAACATATGAGAGAGATAGAGAGTAATAATGCACACCAACAATATCAGCAATGGTCCTTCCATTGGTATACCGCCCGGTCGGTTGCCCACCCGATGCCTTGAAATCGATCCCGTTCGGCTGAATATCCGCCTTGGACAGCGTCGACAGCCAGTTATTGTTCCCCGCGTCGACCAAAGAATCTCCGAACACAAAAGAAGCCGACGTCGCTTCACCGTCACATCTTATGTATCCAACTAAAGAGCATAGCACAAGTATCATCGTCATCGCCTTTGTTGCCATTTTTCGGAACTTGGATGGTTGGAGCTTTTGCTAAGTGTAGCAGGAGTGTCTATATCTTTGATAGAGTTTATAAAAGGTGTAGGAGTTTTTATGAAGTTTGGCTTGAAACTTTTTGTTTGGTGGTTAGTTTATCAACACTATCTGCTATTTGTACACTGCAAAAACTTTGTTGGGCTGCTTGGGGTTTTGCTTTTAGAGCACACCATCTCAAGGAAACAAATTAATTTTTAGGTGGAAGTTAAACCAAAGAAGGAGATGAACAATTTTATCCGGAAGTGTTATACACAAGCTTTTGGTGGTTTGGTTGAGAAATGTTGCCATTGTTTATTATATAAATATATAAATCAATTCAATAATAGGTGTTTTTAGATGCTTTCTTTCTTTTATATATATATATATATATATATATATATATACACACACACACCCGTGTCTTTAATTTAGGAATTATCAATATTTCTTGATTTATAAATTTGGTGATTCCGTACAGGTGTCTGAATAAAATATAGATATTTATGAATGATAACGTTTGGTTACCTGAGTAGCCTAGTGCCCGAGAGAGAGGCGAATGTAATTTCCATTTTGCTATGGTCTTCCAATCTCTGGACTTATTCTTTTTTATCATAAGAATGGAAAGGAAGAGTTATTGAGTCATGGCATGCCTTTTTGGGAACATATCTATGAATTAAGGAAGCCTGACATCAGGTCCCACAACTGGCTACACTTTATCTAATCTTTTAATTATCTTTTCTAGAATCTTGTATTAGCCGATCGTATGTAAAAAGTCATGAAAGAGAAAGACATAACATATTGAGTCATACAATATATTGTCTGAAATATGAGTGAATTATCATCTCTTTCTTTTTATCGCACTCTTGCATTATGCTTGATACACTGAATCGTTTTTCTTGCGCTTCTGAAGATAGACAATGAAACGTATTTGAGGTGTTTTTTTTTGGGGGCGGGGGAAGGGGTTTTAAAGAAATAATTAATAGGTAATTTCAAATGCCCCCAAAAAGCAAAAACGAGAAGTCTAGATTGTCAACCTTTTTTCACCCAAATGACACTTCAGAGCACATGCGTTTTGGTTGGTAACCTAATGTAATAATGTATCATGTAAAATTGAGCTAGACACGAGACAGTGGTCAAAATGGTTGGTCATCAGAATATAGGAGAGTAGAACACTAAATTCTGAGTCCATGAAAAATGAAGCAATTTAACTTCCTGTTTAGTTTTTTAAGGAGTTGGTTGGGATTTAGGTGCATAGTTGACATAGTTAAATAATAAAACATGACCTGAATCCTAAGGAAAAGCATAATTTTCTTAATACTATGAGCTTCCACATATTCTAGAATAGGTAATAACAAAAGACCATAAAACTTACATTTGTTTGATCATGATTGTTAGGGTTTACTTCATAAAAATGATGGTAAAATAATAAAAACAATATTTCCTTCAAACGGATCATGTTTGTGTTTGGTTAGGGAAATGAATATGTAAGCTTTAAGATGGGAATAATATGTAGAGACAAATTTCCAGGCTCAACGAACTTATAATTGAATCACAAGATTCTATTACAAATTATATTATCTTTCTATCTTTAACATACTATCTTTCACATAAGAAAGAAAGAAACTAAACTGGGGGGAAAAAGATCATAAATACATGGCGATGAAAATAGCCTTCTACAACCTACAACTCTATATACAATCATACCAAAAAAAATTTAAACATAAGTGGAAAAATACAAGAGTAAAATGAAACTGATAATTCTATCATTCACCTCGCCGACGTTTTTCTTTCTATCTGACACGAGAACTGCTTTTATCCTTTGAGCGAAGAACTCTTGTATTTTGTTGCTTTTTTCGCCTCGGGTCTATTACCGGCCCGGACGAAGTGGGCACAGGTTGTCCTTTTTGGTAGGGGAACACGGTGGAGAACGAAGAAGGATCGGGTGGTTCAAATGCTGGATTCATATGGTTTGATGAGCCGAGGGGGTAGCCGAGATCTCCATCTTGGTGAGGGGGAGGGAATTTCTCGCTCTTGCACTTGGCATTAGCATGCGTGATGAGCGCACGCCTTCTCTGTAAATTATAAAAACAAAGGGACTTAATTTGTTTGTCAAGGTCGGAGTGGATGGAGTTTTAAACCTTGTATATCAAAGTTTTAAATGGGGTATCAGCTCCCAAGATGATAAGAACCGTCAGCTTCCCTCTAAAATGGTCCAATCCGACCATCGAATTGATGATCAATTTTGTTCATCTTGTTGTACACATGAAGTGATCTATGTGTATAATAACTAAATTTATGTTTCCTCCAAGTGTGTGTGTGTGTGTGTGTGTGTGTGTTGTCGAGTTCGAGGTAACGAGTTTAAGCCTTTAAGAGCTAAACCTGCCACCCAAAAAACTCATTGCACCCAATATCTTGAATTATTGACAATATTTGGGCCGATGTGAAGCGGTTTATATTCAAAATATTGGTAGATATTTTGACAAAAAAATACCCATCTATTATCGCTTCTATTGTATCACTAGAGGTCTACAGCACATATATCTGCTGATACAGCTACTATTTGGAACAATGAACTTAACGTTATTTTCGGCAATGGATCATACTTTTACCTACAGCATACTTGGTTTCATGTGGCTCCAACTACTGTAATAAGAGATGCAGCGTGTCCTAATTGGCTGGATGTGCTCTTTTGTTTATCATCTACTGAAGTTGCTGCGCTTTATCAATCCAATAAAACAAATAAGAAGTTTGTGCACGGATTCATCAATTTAACTCTGAACTTTGAAATGATTTTTGGGTAACAAGGATAAAGGAAGATGTTCACTAACAAATAAAGGAACATAGTTTACAAAAATATTATTGAAGGAAGAGCATAAAGCATGCACTAGTGTTGCATGTGCCAGATTTTTCCAATAGGGATTCCACTATGGTCTATAAACGTGGCCTCTATACAGATTTGTTGTGCACCTCTATACACCATAATTTTGTTTGTTGAACTTGCAGTAATGTTATTAAATGTGCTAATGTTAGTCATTAATGTATATGCGCAGTTTTACCAACTACCCAGCTCTTGCTGATCATGGATTTACATGGTGAGCTCTCTTTATCTCATCAAACGGATTACAATTAACAAAACTCCATATTTCCTTCAGTTAAAACTAAAAGATTAGGAAAACTCCATCAAAAAGAAAGAAAAGCAAAAAATAAAACAGCAATGAATTTATAGTTATAGACAGACTTACATCAAGATTTACTTGGAGTTCTGCATTATCTTCAGGAGCAGGAGCTGCCCTATGAGCTCTATCACGTGGACGTGTCTTCTTTGTGCCCTCACCATTGACTCTCCCAGCGGCTCTCAATCTATAGTCATAAATATTAATCTAAGCAACCCTGTGCATATATGTATGTAACAATCACAATAACTCAAACTATAGAGGATAAGCACAAAGACGTTGCGGTCAACAAAAGAAGGGTAAAAAAGGTGAAACAAATCAAACAGGTACAGATTGACTGCGCTTATGTGTTCGTTTTAAAGGATTTCCAACAACCCTCCCACTGCACCAAAACTCAGAATGGTGACGATAGAGAGATATTTTATATTCTAGCAATACCATGAAGGCTGAGCACCCCTCTTGTGGGCCGTAAACTTCTGTGCAGCACTATTGTTTCCTCTCAATAAGCTTAGAATGGGTGCCTGGTAGTCTGTGAACCTAGGAGGTTGTTCAAATACTATATTAAGTCTCTACTAATGAATTGATATCCGCAGCTATGGTGATGGTTGATGTTATATTTGTGTATATATTCTAATCACTTCGAATTAGGAACTAACATATTGGTCTGATTTTGTGCAAAGATACTCAATGTTTGACACTGGTCTTCAAATTGCAAGGTGGACGGGTGGACGGGATAAAGGACATAGAATAAATCTGCCTGGATGCTAGTAGCGCAGTAATTCATATGGAGACCAAATTACCGGGATCAAGATATATTCTGAATAGTAGAAGAATGGTTCGATCATACACTAAAAGTAAAATTTAAAACTTATCAACACCGTGTATACGATTATTTTGGAATAGTAGATTACTGGGCATGCCGGATGAAATGAAGCCTACACCTTGCAAACATGATTAAGCAGATGGTCCAAATAGATTAATATAAAATGTAGTTTTATCAGGATGTAAATGACGTATAATCACTATTAAAGAGTAATTAAGATAAAAATAGTATTAACATTACGTTCTGTATGGAGCCTGCAAAGGGTCACATTAGGATATCTTTCCAGCTGCAATTAAAATCTCTAGAAGTGTCTACGAGAAGACCCGTGGGGTTAATAATCCTGCAACGATGCATTAAGAGTAATAATGTGACAAGGATCCTTTGGAGGGCTTTAAATAAAATAAACAATTCTAGAACTATGTATGAATTGTCGCTTACATAAATATGGACAAAAATGGTATTAAGTTGTGGGGTCGGCATAACCTAATAACTAGCCTGCTAATTCTACTCCTGAATGATTGAAGCACTCTGTAAATCTCAGCTGGTGTGTATACTTGCAATTTTTCAATCAATCCATCTTATGACAAGCCCGCAGTCATCAAAATATCACTAACATGCCAACTTTAAAACATGCAAAGAACAATGAACAATCTATTTCCTTAAGACATACATCATGAATAAGCACACTAGCTCAACACTTGGATGATTGGCATAAATCTTATAATTAAATAATAATAAAAAACTATGATGCCTCCAGCCTTCAATAGTTCCTAGCTTCATACACCAATTACTATTAACAGCTTTCTGAACAGAAGAATTTATCTCTTAAGTATTAATTGATTAAAACTATAGTATCGTCGACTAACTCAGTATGGGAATATAATTCTCTCTTGGCTTTATCCATACTTCAGAGGAGCATGACTCCCTATAACAAATCTATCATCTTCCTCTCTTTCTAGTCCTTTCTCCCAATTCAGAACTCGGATGATATCAATGGATCGCTTAACATTATGGCAAGCCACTCTTTATGTATAGTTCCCTTGGCTAAGAATTTGACGCTAATTAGTCAAGGGTTGACATTAAAGCAATAGCCAATTGCAAACCATCATTAAATCTTACAGTTGCTTCATAGCCATCACCATGTAATGAGAAACGCTTAGATGAGGATGTAGAATATATAGAAGCTAAGTGACCTGTTAAAGAAAAGAAAAGAAAAGATGGTGGGCTTTTTTTTTTACACGTGACATCTTTAGCACTTTGTAAGTATCAACAGAAACAATGAGTCAAATGGCAAGTATTCCAGTTCTCCATTTGATATGTTGGCTAACAAACGTGAGAAGACGATGAAAACTGGCAATCACTTCTTAAAGTTTAAAGTAATGAGTATGTTTATATTCATATAACAAGTATCATGATGAGTCTCGAAAATACAACTGTACTAGAGATTCTTTTTTTATATAATGGAATCAAAAAGCAGCATTTTCTAGTTTTGATGTCATAAAATATCTTGTTCCCAAGTAAAAAAATATATTAAACAGCAGGACAATGGAAAATAGCTGGTACTGGCAATAGGCAAATTTAGATGCAATGATAATATTCATAGGCACTGACACTAACAAAAGAGTCCAATAACATGCATATTGAAGAATCAACAACTTTCTGATCACAAACCTTCTAGCCTCTTCGTCCCTTAATTTGGCGTCCATCTCCTTGCTTGGTGGATATTGGGGAAGACTTGAAGGCTCACATCCATAAGGTGGAGTTGTAAAAAACTACAAAAGCAAAAGTGATATATTATGGAGATGCCTCGAGCATTTTAAACTGAATAGTTGAGCATGAAGATTGCTCTACATACCACAAAACAAAAATTCACCACAAAACAAAAATTCACACACAGCATATGACAACAGAACTTGATGTGTTGATGTCGTCTATTAATGATTCACATATATACACATTTTCTCTCATATGAACTGGTATAGAATAAGTAGAACGCTAGGTGAATTATATGCATTGTTATATGTGAGTTACTAAGTTATAGGTCCTTAAAAATCTGAAGCTGGGTGTTACCTGCATTGTTAAATGTAAGTGACCAACTCATGGGTTCTCAAAATCTAATGTGGTCCTTTTGTAACATTATAGTAAAGGTAATTCAAGTTTAGAACATGTAGTCATCCAAAACTATGGGACAAAGGCTTGTTGTTGTTGTTGTAGCAGATAAAAGAGGCACGCATGGAAGGCAGCACAAATGCATCAGTAGAACACAATATTGCTTTTCCTCCATCAAATTGTTCTACAATATTGCTTTTCCTCCATCAAACCGCACTGTTTTTCCACCATCAACAACCATAGCACTAATACCAATCTAACACTATTACCTTCAAAATTCTACTGCATGATCCACTTGAGTCATTATATTCAACATCTACCATCACATCTGCCAAACAGTAGCATTAGAATTTTAACAACGTCACAAGTTCAACATGTGCTTAGTTTAACTAAATAATCCTAATGAACATGTTGTAAGATAGAAACAACTTGGCTTATATACTATAACAAGCATTCCAGTCGTAAAACAAAATTTTGATGAAAGATAACATATCAAGTAGCCTTCACTACATCAAGAACATAAATCTAGTTTATGAAACAGGTATCTACATCTGGATGCTCTGAAAACATAAAATTTACCTCACTACTTAATGCAGCAGTCGCAGTTTGACGTTCAGCTGGGTCAATTGCAAGGAGACTTTCAATTAATGGCATAGATGATGGTGGAAAATCCTTAAATGCCTGTGCTATGCAGCGCTTGAATCGCTGTGGAGGTTTATATACTGTTACATGTGGCAATTTTGACTTCTTCCAATACTCATCTGAAGGGGAACCACATAGCTTATAAATCTTGTGCAGCTGCTCAATCTACTGGACAAAAATATGGTTACAGCTACACTGTATTCAGTGTTAAATGCAAGCATTCGCTGTCAAAATTTATAACAAAATATAAACATCAACAAGTTATAGGCCCGCAAAACAGTTATCAGAATGGCATGATAATAATTTTCCATGACTATGTGTGAGCACAACCTCACAGCTAGAATACACACAGCAAAATGTAATGCGCATGTATAAAGCAAGTGGAACCAAAAAAAGTAGTAGAGGTAGATGGAGCATTTAGATTCATCCTCCATATTTTCTTTGTTATTGTTGGATCTACTATAGTTACTCCTAGCTGGCAAGAGACAATAGATACTAAATAGCCACCATGAGCTTCTCTGGCCTAACAATACTGTTACGAATATAATTAGTTATTAGTTATTAGCTATTAGTTTTAGTCCCACATCGGTTATAATAGAAGAGGTGGTCTATGCCCTTCCCTATATATTTGTATGTAGGAACTCATGATTAAAATATACCAATAAAATATTACTTCTTAATTCTTTTCATGGTATCCGAGCTTTGAAAAGAATTAAGTGGAAACATTAATTTCCTATTTCCCAAACACTAACCCTAATTTCCTTAGCCACCTCTCCTCCTCTGCCTCACCAGCAGCCTCTCCTCCTCTGCCCTGCACCCAGCACCTGCCTGCACCCTGCATCGCACCCTACATCACGCCCTGCAACTGTCTGTACCACCCCCATGTGAGTTGTCTTGTGTTGAAACATTATCAGCAGTACTAAAAGAAAAGGGATTGCTTAGTGGACTATTCTTAGGCACGCCTCAGCGATGTTCCCTTTGTAAAGTGCCCTGCTCCTTGTCTCTTGCCGTGGTTGGTGGAAGCAAACCCAGTAAATTGTGGCAGCACTCTGCTCCATGTTACCGACGACCTCTCGTCCTCACTCTTCATCATCGACAGCATTCACCACTTCCTCGCTCGTCTCCGCTCCTCTCGGATACTGACGATGAGCTCTTAGATCGTCTCGCTATTCTTGTACTCGCTTAGGTGTTAGACAACCTTATTCTCCCTCTCTCGTGTTCTACTTCTGCGACGTTCATCATGGATTTTGATTCTGTCTTGTGGACGTGGGGCATCGCGTGGTCATCCCCTTATGACTGGTCGTGGTCATGGTCATGCCAGTCTTTATTGTGCTTATTGCGGCGACACTAATTATCGCGAAGACTGGTGTTGGGAGAAACATGGCTACCCTAATGATATACCTACAGCTTGCCAAACATTCACACTACCCGCTACTGACCAATCTTCTTTTTCTGCCGGACATTTACGTTTATCCAGTGCTGAGTGGGGCCAGTTGCATCGTCTCCTTTCTTCTATAGCTCCTGCCAATCTTTCTACTCCGTCGTTCCTTTCTCATTCTAATTCGTGGGTTATTGATTCCGACGCATCACATGTCTCATGATAGACCATCCGATCTTCCTTATAGACCTCACAAGTTTATTTCCATGGTTGATAGTAATACCACATCTGATTATGGCTCTACTGATTTATCATTTCATCTTTACATCTGAAAAATGATTTAATTGTGCCATCTTTAAAACAAAACTTGCTTTCTATTCGTCAGCTTACTAATGATTCTAACTACTCTGAAACATTTTATCGACCTCGCTTTATGATACAGGACCTTCTAACGAAGCAGCGGATTGGTAAGGGGCATGAACAGAATGGACTTTACTATGTTGATCATCTTCCCAGTACGTCTGCAGCTGTCTCTACTATCCAGTGGCATCAGAAACTTGGCCACCCTCCTCTTTCTTTTTTACGTACTATGTTGACTTCTCTTGATTTATCCAAGTTCAATTGTGAATCATGTATTATTGGTAAAAACCATCGCTCATTTCTTTTCTCTAGTTAATAAAAGACATGATTTACCTTTTGCGTTAATTCATTCAGATATTTGGGATCCTTTTAAATTTCCTGGTGTGTTTGGTTATAAATATTTTGTGACATTTATCGATAATTATTCACGTATGACTTAATTGTATTTTCTGCATGATAGGTCTAAACTTTTGTCTATCTTTAAAATCTTCGTAGCTAAAATTACTAATCAATTTGGTGTTTCAGTAAAAGTTCTTCGTTCAGATAATGCTAAAGAGTATATTAGCACGGAGTTTACTACATTTTGTCAGACCCATGGTATATTATATCAAACTTCATATTCTTATACTCCTCGGCAAAATGGGAATGCTGAACGGAGGAATGGACATTTGCTTAAGGTAGCTCATTCTCTTATTTTGCATATGCATGGAATTTTGCGGTCTTAACTGCCTGTTTTATATCAATCGCATGCCTTCTCCGGTCCCAGACACTCAGACCCCTTTCTCTATTTTGTTTTCACAGGGCAAGTCTTTTTCCGCTCCTCTTACGATATTTGGTTGTCTATACTATCCTCATATTCTAGGTACTCAGGTAGACAAACTTGATCCTCGAGCTATCCGTATGGTGTTTGTAGGTTACGATGCCAGAAAAGATATATTTGCTTCCACTTTTAAAGTTTGTACTTCATGTGATATGACTTTCTTAGAAGATCACGCGTATTTTCCACCTTTCAAGGACCCCATTTCTACTATTTATGTTCCTCACCTACCTTTCTCAGAGCTTGATTCATCTGTTCGACCTGTGCGTCCTAGATTTAAACTTGTGTCTCACTATCCACAGGTGTATCACCGTCGTGACCCAAAAGCCCCACTTTCTCCCACCATTTCTACTCCTAACGATTCTTCTGTAGGTACTCAGATACAGTACACTGTTCCTGGTTCTCCACCACTGCTGCCTTCAGAAGATCTTTCTTCCTATTGTCTTACGCAAGGGTAAGCGTTCTTGTACCACAGCAAATTCGATTTCTAACTTTATTTCTTATCATAGGCTGGCACCATCTACTCATCAGTTTGTTTCTTTCTTGTCTAACATCATTCTTTCTCCATTCAGGAAGCACTTCAGCACCCAGATTGGTATGCGACTATGTTTGAGGAGCTTGCCACACTGCGTTCTAATCCGGCTTGGATATTGATACCTCCGTTTTCAGATAAGAAGGTTGTCGGTCGTCGATGGTCTTTACTGTCAAGCAAAATCCAGATGGAACGATTGACCGTCTCAAAGCTTGATTGGTGGCCAAAGACTTTACTCAGCAGTATGATTTGGATTATGTTGAGACTTTTTCGCCAGTTACCAAATTGACCTCGGATCTTGTTCTTATATCCTTGGTTGTTACTAAAACATGGTCACTTCATCAGTTTGATGTGAAGAATGGTTTTCTTAATGGCAATTTTTTAGAGACTATTTACTTGCAGCAGACTCCTGACTTTGAGCGACCGGGAAGTATGGTTTGTCTCCTACATAAATCTTTATATGGATTGAAGCAGTCACTGTGTGCCTAGTTTGAAAAGTTTAGTACGGTTCTATGGCAGATTGGCTTCAAACGCAGTTGCGCCGACACATCTCTCTTTACACATATTCGTCCTCAGGGCATAATGATTGTGCCGGTCTATGTTGATGATATTATCATTACTGGAGATGATTTTGCTGGCATCTCCAAAGTGAAAAAACATTTGGCTTTACACTTCCATACAAAGGACCTTGGGCCACTTAGATACTTCCTTGGAATTGAAGTGTCACGGAATTCTGGTAGATTACAGCTCTCTCAGCGTAAGTACGCACTCAATCTTTTATCTGAGATAGGATTTCTGAGATGAAGACCAGTATACACTCCTATAGATTCCATGGCCAAACTATCTCGATTGAGCTCTCTCTCAGATCCTCCACTATCTGACCCAAAACAATATCGACGTCTGGTTGGGAAGCTTATTACCTCACTGTCACTCGTCCTGATATTGCCTTTGCCGTTAGCAAAGTGAGTCAGTATATGTAGAATCCTTTGACCTCTCATTTTAAGACAATTGAGTATATTCTCAGATACATCAAAGGTTCTTCAAGACGGGGTCTTCTTTACAAACCATCATCTACGTTATCGCTCACAGTCTTTACAGATGCTGACTTTGCTGGATCTATTAATGATCGTCGTTCTACTAGTGGCTACTGTGTATTCTTGGGAAGAAACTTGGTTCCGTGGAGGAACAAAATATAGAATGTAGTGGCTCGTTCTTCTACTGAGGCTGAGTATAGCTCCATGGCGCATACAATTGCTGAGTTGGTATGGCTTACTTCTCTCCTGACAGATCTTAGGGTTCCCTCTTATCTTCCGACTACACTTTTTTGTGAAAACAAGACCGCGATCCACATTGCTGAGAATCCAGATTTTCATGAGAGGACCAAGATATCGAGATAGATTGTCACTTTATTCGTGACAAGGTGACAGATAAGATTGTTGCACTTCAACATGTTTCCTTTTCGGCTCAACTGGCAGATGTCCTTACCAAATCTTTCTCGACCGATTTTCACTCGTCTTCTGTCCAATCTTGGCATAATTGACATCTACGCTCTAGCTTACGGGGAGTATTATGAACATAATTAGTTATTAGCTATTAGTTATTAGCTTTAGTCCTACATCGGCTAAAATAGGAGAGATGGTCTATGACCCTCCCTATATATTTGTATGTAGGAACTCATGATTAAAATATGCCAATAAAATATTTCTTCTTAATTCTTTTCAAATATAATTCCCAAATATAAGGTGGAGCCATAGCCGTTCTCAGATTACACTAGCTGCAGGCCAGAACCAACGCAGAAGAGATGAAAACAGATTTGTTTAAAATTATACAGTTCACCTCTTAATAAAGCTAAAAGCTTAAAGCCTGATTTGAAATCTGCTGAAAGATTGGGAATTAAGCATTAATAAATAAGCCAGCCTATATGTATATCATATAGGCCTCAATAGGCACAAGTATTGTTGTAAAATAAGATTTAAAAAGATGATTTGATGCTAATAAATCTTCGGCTAGCAACCGCTTCGAATAGCATTAAAAGGTGGAATGACCGCTTAAATTGGTCATATCAAAAATGTGAGGACAAAACACCATTGACACATATGATTTTCAAATCCACCAAATATCCAAATCACGATGCAAAAACTCAATATCCACTTAATAAAGAACTAATTGTGTCATTCTTCTGTCCATTAACATATTTTCCCACTCCTTTTTCCCCCATTTTTACTGGTTTTTCTGCACACGTATACAGATAAAAGCCAATTTGAGTAATTTCGCGCAATCCGACTATACTTTGTATAGTCCGTTCATGAGTTGTGTGCTGGTCAAACTAATGGAAAATGAATACATATTCTACAACATTGAGCACAAGTTGGACCACTCAAAATAAGGCCAAGCATAGGAAGAAAAAACTATTTGTCTGAAACCAAACAGACATTTCAAAATAGAATGACAAATAGCAAAAACAAGAAATTGCAGTCACCTCAGTCCGACCAGGCATTATAGGTTTTCCAGCCAAAAGTTCTGCCAGAATACACCCTGCACTCCAGAGGTCCACGCCGACACCATAATCAGTTGCTCCTAATAGGAGCTCAGGGGGTCGATACCAAAGCGTAACCACCTTGCTAGTCATCGGGTGCTTGTGGTTTGGGTCAAAGAATGAAGCCAACCCAAAATCAGCAATCTTAAGTGCTCCACTATTATCTAGTAAAAGGTTTGAGCCCTTGATGTCACGGTGAAGCACTCCCTTATTATGGCAGTGCTCAAGACCTGATAACAACTGATGTATATAGCACTTGACCTGTTTCAATAATAGCTTGAAATATTAAAACAAGATCCATGTTTTTTAAAAGGAAAACAAAATTGATATATTAAAATCTAACTTGAGGCTCAGTAAACTTGATTCCTGGACTGGCTGCGAGACCAGCAAGATCATGCTCCATGTACTCAAACACTAAGTACAAGCTGCAAGACATTCTTGACGTGACCAATCCCTCCAATTTCACTACATTAGGATGATCCAAGCGCCTCAGTATGAGGATTTCTCGTGCCATAAATTTAACACTTTCCGGCTCCAAATTATCAAACCGGACCTTCTTCAGCGCCACAATTCTTCCTGTTAACATGTCCCTCGCCTTGTAAACATTACTATAAGTCCCTTGTCCAATCTAGACAGGAAAAACGCGTAATTTTAGCAATAATACAAAGAATGGTTGTTTGTCCTACACAAAATACTCAGAAACTAGATTTGCTGCACGTTTTCTTTGTTCATCTGGAACTTTACTAGGTTGCATGATTTTTAGAACACTGCTAAAATTTATTTTCACAATAACTTATTTTATGAATCTTATGATATTGTCAATTCATCCAAACACCTATCCTGAAAAGAAAAATCCTGACTCGCCCTTCAACAGCCAAGCGTGACAACTTAATGTTGCTTATACACCTTGAGTCAGCTTGACCATTGATGCAGATCATGACATTTTTTTTTAGGAACCAACCTTATGAATGGTCAAAAATACAAATTCTTATAACAATCACACTATATATTTCTATAGTAAATAAAATTTTAATATACATAAACTTACTTTTTCTAATAGCTAATCACAAATTTCTCTATTTACCCAACTTCTTCTACAATTGAAATCTAACAAAATAATTCAATTCTGCAAATGCCTTCATTTTACGTCAGAAGAAAATGAGAAAATATAAGTTTTTTCCAGCAAACTAAAAGTTGATATTTTTCTTAATATTATTCTAATTATATGTGGACAAAATAAAAATTAGTGTGGATTCTCTAGAAACTTTTTTGTTTGCGTTTTTTCCAAGGGGGGTCTGACAAAAGTGAAAAGAAAAAAAGAAAAGAAAGAAGTAAATGGCGTGTGCCCCATCCACACCCCCACCCACACCAACCTATATAGTATACATATATTAAAAATTATCAGCTTAAAAATAAGTAGAAGAAAAGAGATAAAAATAATAATCAAAATAAAAATTAGAATCCGGTAACGAAATTAGTTAGTAGATCGACTCATTCAAGAGACAAAAGGACGGAAAACTCAAAAAAAATCAAAATCAAAAGGAAAAGAAAAGGATAAGAAGAAAAAAGAAAAAAGAAAAGAAATGGGTAAAATGAAACAAGCAAGAAAGGTGATGAAGATTCGTTGCGAGTGTAAGTGGTGTAGATTGGACTTCAAGGCCATGACGTCGAAGCTGAGAAAGATTCATGGTGCAGCATACCAACCAAATGAGCAGAGAACGCTCGCTCACATTGTGAGGCATCAGCAACACGATGCCCAACCGCCGGCGCCATCCCTTGCCAAGCATCCAACGCAACCGGCACCGGCCATCCTCCAGCAACAGCATGCCTCGGAGGCGCCACCGACACCACTCGCTCTCCCGCCACTGGAATGCCGCCCCCATCTTCACTGACGGGCTCCCCGCCTGCCATCACCACCACCCGAGTCCCCATCACCATATCCCTCTCAACTCCCTCACCATCGACGACACTATCCCTATCCTTACCGTACTCAACCCAAACCCCTTCAGTGTTTTAAAAAGCATCCACTTAAGCTGCGGAGCAGATTTTGCCACTCTGCTTTATCCCTGCTTAAGCGGGTGGTATTATATAACCTATTTTTATTAATGTATACACTTTATAAGTGTCATAATGGATATATAAGTATTGTTATTAAAGTAAGATAACACAAATACCATTTAATACAAAATCTCATCTCTTTTTTCTCTCTTTTTACACGTCGAGCAAGCTCAATTCGATAAGGGCTAGGGCTTTCGAACTGCTCAACTTCGACAAACTTCAAGATTTGGATTTCGAAACTTCAAAAATTAAGGTTTCGGATCAGATCGACTTTAATATATCAAGATCTAAATCGATTTCGAGCAATCCTAGATTTTCCCATTTCAATTTTGAATAGTTTTTGAATTTTAACGTTGAATTTCTAATTCAATTTCAACTACACTAGCCTTAAGTTGCAATTTTTTGGGTGCTTTTTATGATTTTATTGTTTTCTTTGTACTAATTTTGTTGGTTATTCAAGTTACAATCGATATTTATTTTTAAAATGAATTCTTAACAGCAATAGGATTTTCTTCATAATCAATTTGCATTTTCAGTTGTTTACACCTTCCATAATACTAATTTAGGTATCTGCAAGTGCAAAAAAACATAAAATAGTTAGACTCTATTAGAATCATTATTTATTGACAAAAAATAAGAAAATTGATGAAAACACAACTATTCTGATTTCTGAGCGGACGCTTAAACGCTTAAGCGGCCAGGCTCACGACCGCTCCGCTTTTTTATCTCGCTTTTAAAACATCCCCCTCCACTAGAGTCGCCGGAGCAAGACCTACAAAATGCCGAGAAAAGACGCATTTCATGACATCAAGAATGGCGCCATCGCCGCAGGCAACATCTTGTTGGAGGAGTCGAAGTACATTGTGAATGCGGTAACGTCAGGTTCAGCATATCAGCCCGCCGTCGAAGCAAAAGATACCGCCGCCGGCAGGAAGAACGAGTAGAAAGACACTGCCGGTTTTTTTCTTTTCTTTTTTGTTTTTCCCCTTTAAAAAAATGTAAAATGATGTCGGGTGTTTTTCGTTGCCCCATAAAGATGGATGCGCGCGTGCTTTAGCCTTGTACAGATTCCCCCTGCCCCATCACAGGCAAAGGTTTATTAATCGTAGGGTTCTATTCTCCAGCAGGCATGAACAAAGTTGTTAATTACCTCTTATTTTAACACGAGAGCACTTCCGATTAATGTCACGCCCCGCTTTCCAAGATACATAAATTACAGCACGTGACTGAACCAACCATGCTCCTTGTGGTTAGGAATCATCCATCCACAGTCACATTACGGATGTCTATCGGATATCAAGAACAGAAAAGAATATAATCTAGCTAGTACATGTCCATTGTCACAGTAAATAAAATCAAGAAAATGCATAAAGCGGAAACGAATCAAGATCCAATAAACAATATCTGAATTATGTCCCAAAATGGGCTCACATCAATAAACAAAACCACGGAAATAAATAAACTAAACATCTCTAACAACACACGTTCAACTTCTCATTACTCGGTTTGATTGCTAAAATACTCTTGATCTGCCTGCGATAAAGGTAGAGGAACTGGGTCATACAAAACCCAGACGTCAGTGCGTCATAATAACAGTAATAACGAGGATATATGATTAAACATGAATATATATAAATAATAAACACAGGTATAAATAGTGAGCTATGTGTATGTATGGATGTGTGATGTGTATCCTAAATAATTGCTTCTAGGTTATCTATTCTACAAGTCTTTGAAATCAATTAATGTAATCATCATCATAACTCAACAGTATATATCCCGTTCATTCCCCACGGGACAACGGTAACGGTATTTATTCCGTAACATCCGGAAACACGGCAAACAATGTTTTATTCCGCAACGCCCGGAACCACGGCAAACAATGATTTATTCCGCAACGCCCGGAATCACGGCAAACAATAATAATATTCTCTTGAGTTATGTTTCGGTTACATTCTTGATTTTCCCTTTTCCCCCAGATTTGTGTTCAAGTCAAGTATTAACGATATAAATCTAATGCCAACACAGGATCAAGCAGGCACAGTTCTTGTCTATGCAGACAACAAGTCACGTCCGTCAGGACAACAAGTCAGGATTGTTGGTATTAGCAATAAAATCCAAGCAACAAATCAGGTAGTGTGTCGTGAACATATCATGTGATGTATATTAACCAAATAGATGCCCTATGTGAGACTGTAATCAATATCGGAACACGGTAAACACAACTGATGCCGGGATGCATATGTAACTATCTGTAATAACCATTATACGTCCATTACCATGTATGATGCAAACTAGATAACATGTTGTACTGATGTAGTAGTATAATGATATCATGATGTTCCGGCATGCAACTAGATAAACTATTATCAGTACGGATGCCGTAAAACTATAAATCTGTAATATTTGCTGAATAATAAAACACATGCACTATTCTTATTCATATAGAGATCGATATAATAACATAGCATATTGCAAGTTTAAAACTTGCCTGATCGGATCTCACGTCGAGATACGGATGCTACGTTCGACGTCGAATAACGTCGCGATGCAAATTTAAGCGCGCAGGACTGGACCTGATTGAGCAGTGACTAGGCTGGACGACGACGGTGACTGAGTCATCTGGATCGTCGACGACGCGCGCAACTCCGGCGAGCCGATCGGAGAACCAAGAAACGATCGAGAAGAGAAAGAAAGAACTGAAGAAGAGTGGGTGGCTCTTGTATTGGGTTCTGGGGTGGCAAGGACAAAGGCGAGATGACGACAACGATGGCCGACGGCGACGCGACTGCGTCGGCGAGATGGTTGTGGTTTCTTGGGTTGGTGAAGTTGTGAGGTTGGTGGCGGAGAAGAGGGTAAGGTCGACGAGGGTGAGAGGGCGAGCACGAGGTGATCGGTGGCGGTAGTTTAGTGACGACGAGGTGACGAGAGGGAACGATTAGGGTTTTCTCACGGCGAGGGAAGAAGAAAGGAAGAGAGGAGAGAGGTTTTGGTGAGGGTTTATATAAATTAGGTTTTATAAAATTATATATATATATATATATAATGAGAGAGGGCGCGGGGAGAGAGACGGAGAGAGAGATTAATTAGTTAATATTATATATATATATATATACTGTTAGTTATTTTGGGTTTATACAGCTAATATCAAATTACTCTGAATATTACCCGGATTTCTTCTAAAAATCTAGTTTTTTCTAAAAATCTAGATTTTAAATATAAAGAATACATACAAGTTTAAACCATAATGCGATGTCCGGTTAATAAAAATGCATACCCCCAAGTACGGATCTACGTAAATATATGTAGAGATCCAAACGAATCTGTTTTAACAACTAGGACATGAACATGCTACATGGGTGAAACCATATGATATGGGGTATGATGACATGCCATGTTAAATATCCAAATATATTATTTGATTTTTATTTGTATTATTTAAAAGATATACGGATACAAAATATATCATATAAGTATATAGAATCTAGATTTACATAGATCCTCTGTACTGACAAATATTTAACGTAATCTTGAACCATGATGGATTTCAAACATGCGGGTCGGGTCGGATACTAACCGCAGTTACCAAATGCACTATCCGCACCCAAAAACAATAATAATTAGAAATATGTCGCAAGATTTGAATTATCCCAAAATATATTGTATAACAGTGCTAGAGTGTTACAATTAACGAGTACGCATATCATGCGAACTCATTCTAAAATATATGCATTTGTGGAATTGTATTTGAAAACTTTTTGAGCCTGATTTGAACATTATGGGGGACCTCGCATGGGTTCCCACACCCCGGAAGAAATCTGTTATAGTGTAGGAGTGTTTGGGCTGGGTCAGATTACTGTCCAACGTCACATAGCTCTTTGACAAGCTGAGCCATCATGTAGCTCATCAAGAGGGAAGGAGAGAGAAAGAAAGCATATCCCCATGAGTGGGTATCCGAAACGAATATCCCCTTTAAGGTATCTAATTTGGGGTATCCGACGTCGGGTATCTTCTTTAGGATATCCGAAAATTAATATTCCCCTTAAAAGAGGAATCTGACGCGGGTATTCTCTTGGGCGTATCCGAAAATGGACATTCCCTTTGTAGGGGATATCGAAAGATGGGCATTCCTCTTGGAGGGGATGCCCAAAGCAGTATTTCCTTGGGGAAATACCCGAAACAGATATTCCCTTTGAAGGATACCCGAAACAGTGTTCAATGGATCTCGTAAGAGATCCGAAGACGACGAAACTCTAAAGGACGAAAACCATGGGTTTTCACTCCAAAGTCATCGATTTTATAAGGTTTGATGGCTTTCATCGTAGTTCTTCATCGGATATGCTTTCTCAGGATGCCTCTAGAACTCCTCCTTCAGATATTGTAAGAAAAGATGATCCCTTTTCTTCGGGTTTGAATTTTGGAGTAGTGTTATTTCGATCTTTCTTTGAAGAAAAGAGCTCTTTTTTCAGAGTTACTTAAGAAAAAAGATAAGATGTGGGAGATGGGAGAGATCAAAAGAGCTCTTTTTTCTTTTGGGTTTTTTAGGAAGAAGATGATGCAAGAATCACCTCAAAAAGCGAAGGCATAAAACCTTAAAGAATTTTTAGAAGATAATAGAAGTTATCATTTCTTCATTTTAATAGGTTTTATATCCTTACATGTGCACTTTTGCCCTTTAGCCTTTGGCTTTACAAGTTTCGCTTTTTGCCCATTTACTTTTACATTTATTTCTCTTTCTTTACATCTTTACATCTACGTATTACAATTTTTTCCTTCTCTTGGATGGGCCGACTCAATGCTTGGGCTAACCGAATCTTCGAAAAATGCAGTGTATTTTTGGACTTCAACAAATAGAAATCACAATTTAGCCCTCTAGTTACATTGCAAAGTAAGTAACGACTTATTTTACATTAAGGCCCATCCTGTGTCCCATGAGAAAACTCTAGAGATTTCAACAATGGTTTTTAGGCAATAGTTGCATCGGCAAATGCCCGCCGGTGAGGTAAGCAGATATTCTTACTGGGTTGCGCTCAGGGTTTAGGGTTTTGAAGTAAAAAGTGAATAACTTATGTTTGTTGTATTTAGTTTTTACACTGTTAACTTTCTGTCCGTAAAGCTTTTCATTTTCTGAATCAAGAAAAAGTTTAAAATATAGAGTGCACTCTACTCACAAGGGAAATTAATAAAAAAGATGTGCATACAAAAAAATAGATGTCGCTCGATGAGGAAGAACATAATTTCCAAACACTTTTTAATGAGTGTATTCATAATAAGGTGGAGGTGGCTCCTATAAAGGATAAGATGTGAGAACCAATGAGATTGTTTGAACATGTGCAACGAAGACCAATCAATACCCCGGTTAAACAAAATGACAAAATTATAGTTCATGGCGTAACAAAGGATAGGGGTAAACCTAAATGAATATGGTTAGAGACAATTAAAAACGATATGTTAATTGTTAATTTGACCGAGAAGACGATCCTTACCAGAGCGGGATGAAAGAGAAGGATTCATATGACCGACGCCAAAAATTCAGGATGAATACTTATACTTTTTAGAATTTTTATGTAACATAAAAATCCACCGCTATTATTTATTTGGTAATTTTACATCAATGCACCCATATTGCAGTTCGTACCTTGAAAGACAAGTGGGTGAAGGAAAGAGTAAGCCAACGACGTCTCCCCTAGAACATACCACATGCCCATTCAAAAGAAAAAAGACAAAAGAAAGTATCTTGTGCAATGTAATCCTTATAAGAAAAACATTATAAAAGTGTTCGTCTAAGGCGGTCGTCATCACAAGCACTTGCTATTTGCAAGCAACCCTAACCCTAAAATATCAAAGAATAAGAATCTCCAAACCCTAAGAACCCAAACTCAAAAATAGTGAACCAATAATATTCACATCCTTAATTATTATGCACTGGTTCCCTATACTTTGACATCTAGGCTTCACAATAGTACTCATGACAATCACTCGCCACCTCGTCAAAAATTTCTCTCGAGCCTCCTCCATCCTCGCTGAATGCTATGGCCTCATCTCTAACAATGCTAGTATCTTTATTGAAGATATTGAGGAGTTCGACGTCATGGATCAACAGGTGATGAGACCATATATGCTTTGGTTGGAAGGCTTAGATATCTATTTGAAGGATATCACTAGCTAATGTGGTTTTTTCATTTTTGTGAATAATAAAACAAGAAAAAAAGGTCTTCGATGCTACAATGAATGCTATAGCATTATCTTTAACGATGGTAGTACCTCCGTTGAAAAAATTGAAGTGTTCGACATCATAAAACCAACGTTAATAAGACTATTATTTATGTTTGTTGGCGCACATAGAGATGCATTCGAAAGATATCATTAACCGACGTAACTGTGAGTAGTGAGAAAGGAAGAGGGGAAGGTCAGGATAGGGTAAAAGTAGTGCCCAAATTTGAAAGAGCCACCGGTGAGAATGGGAAAACAAAAATTAAGAGTATGCAGATGAAAATATTGAGAAGAGAGAAGAGCTTAAAGTTAAATTTGATTTAACTGGTTCATGTGCCTAACTGCGATGTATGATAAATCTGTACCTGATCAGAGTATATTAAAAACACACCAAAGATATTTAGGTCAACTTTCTTTAAAAAAGATCATGTTATTTATCATGCCGCTACCACAAATACATATTTTGGAATTGTGAAAAAATATATAGTATATACTATCATTATTTAAGTCTTTTTTACTTTATATTATAGTACTAGTTTTTTAGTTTTAATTTTTTTTTAGTACCGCCTCTCTCCCTCTCACTCACTCCCTTTCTCTCAACACTGACGCTAATCTCAAAGCTGGCCAAGACCAAGATTCTCAGCATGCCTGTAAGCTCTTCTTTTTAGACTTTTAAATAATATAATTAGCCAATATTTCAAACAACTCCGGATCTAGCATGAGTTTTCTTGCCATACAACATCTAAACGCTAGAAGGTTTGATATTTTGGTTTTAATTCCATTAATAGGGATTTTTTCATTTAAAAGTTATTTTGTGGTTGTAGATGAAAGTAGAATATTAAGTTCTTTATTGGACTTCTAAAGTTATTATTACACGTCTGTTGTTATGGTTTATTATATTTATGTTGTCATGTCTTTTCTCTTATCAATATAATGTGCCTAATCTTCGTGTCGATGCATACACAGACACACACACACATACATATATATATACACACACATATACATATACACATATAGCAATCCATCTAACCCTTAAACTTTAAAATCAAATATGCTTCTTTTTTGCCATAACCATTACAAAATTAACAAAACTAGATGCGGATAACAACAAAATTGTATCAAATATTATTTGATTCCCTTATTTAGATAAGTCACGGAATGTACTTTAAGGCTCTGCATCTTGCAAAGTAAACAAAGCATATTATATATATATACTTTGTCTGGCTTTTAATATTGATAGAAAGCAAATACAAATCAAAATCCAAAAAGGGTTGAAAATTGAAGTCTCTATGACTTTTGAAATAGTTAGGGATCTTTCAAAAATACGAACATTTGACTTCTAGAATAACATTTGACTTCTAGAATAAGATTATTTATATTTTTCCGAACAAATGGATTCATCAACACACGCCACACGGTTTTGTGCTAAACTGTATATAACACATTAACTAAAAACATTCCAACAATAAAAAATCATTGTGTTTCTTCTAATTATGACAATGATAGCAAAGCTTTTACTTGCCAAGATCTTGCAAAGTAAACAAATATATGTACTTTGTCTACTTTTAATATTGGTAGAAAGCAGATACAAATCAAAATCCAAAAAGAATTGAAAATCGAACTCTCCATGGACTTTGAAATAGTTAAGGATCTTTAAAAAAAACATTTGACTTCTAGAATAAGATTATTTATATTTTTCCTAACAAATAGATTTACGAAAATTGCTAATTAACACATAGTTTTGTGCATACACTGTATATAACGCATTAACTAAAAACATTCCAACATTAAAAAAATCATTGTGTTTCTTCTATTTATCACAATGATGGCAAAGATTTTACTTGCCAAAATAACAATTGCCGGAAAAATCACTTAAATAGCTTCTAATAACCATTGAACTCTAAGCATTGAGACTACTTTCTTATATCAGCTTTGAGTTAGAATTGCAAAGCTTTTGAAATTAAGGGCTGTCCAACAGCTAAAATTGCATAGTCCTATTTAAAATGACAAAGTGTATAACAATATTACTTACAATCGGTGTTTTAAAAAGTGACCACTTAAACGCTGAAATGGCGGAGCACTCTTTGCCGCTTCTTTTTACCGCTTAAATGAGGTGATATACTCACCCCCAAACCATACTTTATTTCTTATTGATTGGGATGTATTTAAAGGTTTAGGGGTGTGGCTTTTAGTATTTCTATTATTACACCATCTTTATTGATGTTTACACCTTTATAAAGTTAAGTATGTACTGTATTTAATGTGATAATATCAAAATTAATCCCAAATTCCCAATTCTTTTCAAGTTGTTTTCTTTTCCTCTCTAGAAAATACTTCAAATTAGGGTTTTAAGGAATTCAATCTAGAGGCTTTGACTTCGAGTTGGACACTTGGACTTCGAGTTGGAGGCTTCGACTTTAACCTAAAGGTGTGCTTGATAGGAGGTAATCTAGGTTGTAATCCCGGATTACCATGAAATATTATCATACTTGTTTTAGTGTTAAAAATATTCCCAAGAATATAGGATAACCGTGGTAACCAGAACAGATGTCTATCTGAGATTGCCCCTAAATATTACCCCTAATTTGGGGATGTCAAAAGAATAAGAGAAATAATCAAACCCTGTAAACTATAATTTAAATAGTGCGGCTTTAGGCCAAATATTTAACATATTGTTAGCGATATAACTGTAACAGATACAGAGATCTTTTTAGGAAAGTTTGTTCCTGTAAATATACTCATATATGATTATAAAAAAAGGAAGATGTCAAGGCAGACACTGAACCATTCATCCAAATACTCTAAACATTCCATATTTGTTCACCTCTTAGTTTTTGTCATGGTATCAAAGCTTTAGCAACTCTCGTGATCAAAGAGTGGTATATCGCATTCCTTAAGAGTTAGGGATAACCTTATTGAGGGTCTTCAGTCCAAGAATAAAGCTAGGAATTTATTCTGAATTGTTTGCGCAAAAGGTGGTTGCGCAAGAGAGTTTTCAACTCGTTCATTCTTTTCACAGAGCATGTGTTGCACAAGGTACAACCGAAGTTTTCCTTGGATTTTTCTTTCGAAAATTCTTTGATGCTTTCTTTTTTTGGTATTCTTCTTCATCATGGATAATGACAAGATTTCCATTGATCGCTTTAATGGAAAAAATTATTTCCTGTAGGAGTTTTCTTTTCGAATGTATGTGATGGGAAAAGAATTATGGGGTTTGATAGATAGCAATTGCCTCGAGCTAGCAAAAACCTCATTATCAGAGTATTGCAATGGCATACTCAGAATGCTAAGATCGTCAGTTGGATGCTTTCCACGTAGAACCTCATATTGCAATGAACCTGCATGCTTACAAGACAGCAGCTACGATATAGATTTATCTGAAAGAAGTATATTCTCATGACAATGAAGCGTATCTTTTTCCACTTGAAAAAGAGATTGCAGAATTTAGGAGAACGCATTGTTCAAGAATTTTACTCTTAGTTTATGGAACTATGACCCGATTTTGAGAAGTCACAGAAGCACCAATTTCTTATGAAACTACGACCTGATTTTGAGTCTGTGAAGAATAGCTTGCTAAATAGATCTTCTATGCCTAGCTTGTCTATTTACTTTAATGGGGTGTTACGCGAGGAACGTCATCGCAAGCAGCATGCTATGGATACTCGTTCCATGCCAAGACTTTCTGATATTGCATTTGCAATTACTTCTATACCTTATGTGAAGGATATGACTAAGATCCAATGCTATTCATGTCATGAGTTTGGTCATTATCCCTCACAATGCAAAAAGCCTAATATATGCAACTATTGCAAGGCTGGTGGACATGCTATTTCTCAATGCCGCAAGCATCCCCAGAATCATACTCCTCAGACACATCGAGTACTTCACACCATTGTTGATTCCCCTCTTGAGAACAATATTAGTTCCTCTTATATCAATCCTGAGGCTTTGGAACAAATGATTCAAACTAATATTGTTGTTGCTTTCTTATTTATGAATTATCGTGTAAACCTCATCCTTTTCCAACAAAATGGTACATTGATTCAATGGCTTCTCATCATATGACTCGAAATGCAAAATATTTTGATTCTTATAACCCAAATACACATGTTTCTTATGTTGATCCAGCAAATGGGCAGTCTTTGCATGTCATGGTATTGGTAATCTCCACCCTTTCACCTCCCAACCTTCTCTTCAATTATCTGACGTTCTTTATATTCCACAATAATCAACAAATTTATTATCTATTGGAAAGCTTGTTGATAACAGTTGCAATGTATTTTTTTCTTCTCATGGTTATACCAGGGAACGGGACAGATGATAGGTAAGGGGAATATGAAAGGATCTTTGTTCTCTGTAGACCTGCACAATTTGCCTCATCAAGAAAATCCAGCAAAGAATGATCTTGCTTTTGGTTTTGTTTTTTCTAGTCCTTCATTGTATTCATCATGGCATCGTCGGTTGGATCATCCCAATCTTCAAAAGCTCAACTTTATGATTCAAAATAAAATATTGCCCGGTGTTAATATTTTGGATAAGAATTTTCAATGTCAAACTTGTTGTTTAGCAAAAGAAAAGACTTTACCTTTTCCATTACATCATAAAATCTCCAATTCCTGCTTTGATATCATTCATAGTGATGTTTGGGGGTTGCACGAGTCATTTCTCGTTGTGGTTATAAGTATTTTGTGACATTCATGGATGATTTTAGTCGATTCACTTGGGTTTACTTTTACATGCCAAATCTGAAGTGTTTACGATCTTTAAGCAATTCACCGGTATGGTAAATACCCAATTTTCGTCCAAAATCAAAACCCTTCATTCAGATTCAGGGAGAGAATATAGCTCAAACACTTTTCAGGAATTTTTACGCAACTCATGTATTTTATGGGAAAGATAATGTCCATACACTCCACAACAAAATGATGTGGCCGAACAAAAGTACCGTCACATCTTAGATATTGTTCGTTCTATTTTACTAGAAAGTTCAGTTCCTGCTATTTTTTTGGCCGAGATGGTTCAAACATCTATTAATCTTATTAGTCGGCTACCATCTTCAACCTTTGAATAATGAGACTCATTTCTTTCGGTTGCATCAAAAGCCCCCCACCTATCTTGCTCTTCATCCTTTTGGTTGTGTGTTTTGTTCTTTTGCCCCAACATGAACGCCATAAGTTATTTGCCCAATCCTTTAGATGTGTTTTTGTTGGATATGCCACCGGTCAAAAAAAGTTCTTGTGTTATAATGTGGGTTCTAAGAAAATGCAGATTTCTCGTAATGTAACATTTCTTGACAATGTTTACCATTTTCAATCTCTAGACACGTCTAATTCTTTATCCATTTCGACATTGCCTGTTTTCTCCAATGATTTTTTTTACAGGTCCAAACCGTATATGTTCGCCGATCAAAAGAAACATAGCTTCCCTTTACTTTCCATCTCGCATCACCTACACCAACTCTGGATCCAATTCCTTTCCAGCCACCTATTCTTCGCCATTCCTTTAGAATTTCAAAACCACCAAACAGATTATGTTTTCTTGTCTCTCATTCAATTATTCATATTCCTCGCTCTTTTAATCAAGCTCTTCTTCGTGAATGTTGGAAAAAGGCTATGAAGGATGAACTTGATGCCCTTAATGAGAATCACACATGGGACCTCGTTCCTCGTCCGCCTCAAATAATGCCAATAGGATGTAAATGGGTATATACCACAAAACTCCGATCTGATGGTACATTAGAACGTTACAAGGCCAGATTGTGGCCCTTGGAAATCGCCAAAAATATAGGATTGATTACGGTGAAACGATTGCTCCTGTGGCAAAGATGACAACGGTTCGCTTGCTTTTTTCTTTGGCGGCCTCTCAAAATTAGCCACTGCTACAAATGAATGTCAACGATTTACCTGATACTCTATCAGAAACTCTATATATGCATCCTCCACCCGATCTATCTAATGTACCCTATTGTTTTGTTAGCCGTTTGAGGCGCTCCCTATATAGTCTTAAACAAGCCCCGTGTGCTTGGTTTGAGAAATTTTGTTCCACTATTGTAGCTGCTAAATTCAATCAGAGTAAATATGATTATTCTATGTTCACTCAGCGAATAGCTCATGGCATTATAGTTCTTCTAGTTTACGTGGATGACCTACTTATTACTGCCAGCGACAAATCCGGGATTTATCGTCTTCGGCGTTTACTTCAACAGAATTTCAAGATGAAGGATTTAGGGCCTGCATCTTTTTTTGGGACTTGAATTGCATAGGCCGCCTTTTGGTATTTTTGTCTATCAACATGAATATGCTCAAGGTTTAGTGAACCTTGCTCGACTCTCGAATGCACATTCTGTTGACACCCCTATGGAGCTAAACGTCAAGTATTCTAAGGACATTGGCGCTCCCATTGATAATCATATTCTTTTAAGACGTTTTAGTAGGTAGTTTGATATACCTTTACATTACAGGACTGGATCTCCTTTGCAGTTCACACGGTTAGTCAATTTATGCATGCTCCGAACCATCTTCACATGGCCGGTGTCCTCCGAATCATCCGTTATTTGCATGGCCATCCCACAATTAGATTATTCTTTCCATCCGCTAAAGACACATGCCTTAAGGCTTATGCTGATGCCGATTAGACCGGTTGCCCTAATATATGCCGATCTATGCCTGGTTGGTGTATATTTATTGGCAAATCCCTTATCTCATGAAAATGTAAGAAACAAGATCGTGTTTCTAGATCTTCTACTGAAGCTGAATATCGTTGCATGTCGTCGGCTTGTTCTGAGATTTTGTGGCTATGTTCATTGCTTGTTGAACTTGGGTTTCCCCAATATGTATCCACTCCTCTTTCTGCTAGTAATACAAGTGACATACGAATTGCTTCTAATCCGGTTTTTCATGAGCGCACCAAACATATCGAAGTAAAATGTCATACCATACGTGATGAACTAATTCGAGCAACCATCCCTTTGCCTCATGTTCCATCTAGTTTGTAACTTGCAGACATCTTTACGAAGTCAATGCCTGCAGCTCGTCATCAATTTCTTATGTACAAATTCTTGTTGTATTCTACAACACATCAATTTGAGGGGGGGTGCCAAAAGAATAAGAAGAAATAGTCAAACCCTGTAAACTGTAATTTAAATAGTGCAGTTTTAGGTCAGATATTTAGCAGGTTATTAGCGATATTACTGTAACAGATAGAGAGATTTTTTAAGATAGTTTGTTCCTGTATATATACTCAATATATGATTATAAAAGGGGAAGGTGTCAAGGCTGACATTAAACCATTCATCCAAATTCTCTAAGATTTCCATAGTTGCTCATCTCTTTAGTTTTTGTCAAGGGAAACAAAACATCGCGCCTCTCTCCATTGCCTCCCTCGATCGCTTCTCTCTCTGTCTCGTTCCGATCGCAGGTATCTCTCCCTCACATGTATCTCTCATCCTTCCTCCCTCTCACAAACACACACAAATCTTCTTTGTCCTTTCTCTCTATCATTTTTCTTCTTTTTCTCATTTTGTGCCATGTTGTTATCATTGGTATTATTAGTATTTTAATGTTTATAGCTATTTGATCTAAATTTTCATATAATTGTTCATAGTACTTTAGATTATGATGTTAATAATTACTTCATTGACATCAATAACTTTAGGAGGTCTCTTACATAATATACAATATGGTGTGTATATAAGTTATATTAATAAAGATGCTATTATCATATATTATTAAGCATGAATTTACATAAATCTTCTACTCCCTCCGCTTCACAATATAGGTCTTTTTTGCTCCTTTCTTTTTCATCAAAATATAAGTCCATTTGCAATACCAAGAAGAAACTTTGATTACCAATGCACTTTTAATACTATATTTACTAAACTAACCCTTAAGAAAAACTATCATGATTACTCTTCATACTTGTTCAAATATCAATAATGATAGAATTAAAATAGGAACTTTACTTTTATAAAATCATATGTTTTAAAAAATTCGATCTTCTCTTAATAAGTATGCAAAAACTAAAAAAACTTTTATAGTAAAACAGAGGGAGTATTATTTAGATTACTTTATATGATGTGACGAACCTGGATTTGTATATGGCAGAGCATGTATTGTGTGTTAGATGGATCATTTAATAAAAATCATTATTGTGTTCCATCAACACCATTTTCTTCTCTATTGTTTACGTTTAATTATGCAATTGTGTACTTGGTGACCATTGCAATCTTTTATATTATATAATTTTCGGTGTTCATATAATTACTATTTTTTATTAGTAAACAGATGGGTCAGATGACTACACTTCATATACAGCTATTTATTGCAATTTTGGTGATATATTTGGAAATGCAAACAGAACTTATTGTTATGCTAGTAATGGCTACTTGCATGAAATATAGTAGGCTTGTTGCTAATAGAAGAATTGGTTGGAGAACATTTGATAGACAAGTTAATAGGTCGGTTCAATTGAGAAGAAATATATATGATTCTGATTTGGCTTGCAGAGAAAATACACGTATGAATTTAACAGCTTTTCATATAATTTATACGACTTATTTCAAACCATTGGTAAGTTAAACGGATCTAAAAATATAACCACCCCATAATTGAAGTGAACGAATATGACAAATATATTTTTGCAAATGTATTTATGTTTAACTGATTAAATACATTTTTTTGTAGACACGTCCTACAGTTGCCGGATTGAGAGGAAAGTCGTTTCCTTATATCGAAGACTTGACTATTATTTTCGGAAAGGATCGTGCAACGGATGCTGATGCAGTTAAGGAGATTGATCAAGAGGATGCCATAACTATCCAGACAAAGATCGGGATGTATAACATAGCTGACGATGATGAAATTACCATTTCATTAACTCAACTAAATAACACACCAAGCAACACACAGACAATGCAAACAGAAGACAATTCATCTAGAAGGAAAACCAACAAGAGAAGATGTTCAAATAGTGGAGTTCATGATCCAAATACTGACTCCATCGGTGAATCGATAGCACATGATGTTTCCGTTTGCAGAGAGAACGGAAGAAACATTGAGAAGCTTGTAAGTTGTTTCCAGTATTCAGTTGATGATGCTGAGAAAAGAAGAGCGTGAAGAAAGAAGTTTGGAAACTAGAAGGCTTTAACAAATGAAGAGCTTATGAGAGCTTCAGTCATGATTAGTAACAGTACTAGCTTGACCAACTCTTTTCTTGAGGTCTCGATTGAAATGAGAATAGCATATTTCGAAATGGTACTTAATGATCAACTCTAGTTTTATTTTTCTAGAATACAAGTTTGAGTTGAAGAATGTTTTTTGTATTGTTTAATAATATTTAGGCTTTGTTGAACAATATTTTTTGTTTTGTTAAACAGTGTTTAGGTTTTATTGAACAATATTTATTGTTTTTGTTGAACAATGTTTAGGTTTTTGTTAATATTTATTGTTTTGTTGGACAATGTTTATTGTTTGAGTTAATGGAACATATTAATCTAGATATGTTTTTATATGAAAATTTATTTTAAAAATTTTAAAATATGTTTCGTGATAATTGTAATTAATAGAAAATAGATAAATATTGAGAGTCGTGTTCCAATATTAATCTGAAAGATTCTCGAAAATGTATAAATAATACCAAGTATCGTAATCTACGATTCCCAAGAATGTATATAGCATACCAAGCACGGTAATGTACGAATCTTGGGAACCGATGCCCGGGTATCGGATTCCCAGGCATATGTGGATTCCCAGGAATATGTGGATTCCCAAGAATCTTCTATTCCATGTACCAAACACAACCTAAAGTTTTTTGACTTGGAGACTTCGACTACGAACTGGGAGGAAATTTGATTTTGGGTTCGAATCAAGAGACTGAGCAACTAAGGTTTTTAGGTTATGATTTTGATTTCCAAGCTAAAATTTTCGGGCAACTTCGCCTTTGAGCTTCAAGCGGCTTCAACTTTGAGTTTTCGATTCAGACTTCAAATAAGTATTGATTTTAACTTCGAAACTTGAATCTAGAGAGGTCCAAGTATTTAAAAGTAGTTAAGACCCTACCGTAACCAATGTTTAACAAACAACTTATAAGAAATACAAAATTAAACCAAATTAAGGCTTATTAATTTCTGAGCGGATGAAGCATCCGCTTAAACGACCAATCACTTCGGCTGCTCCGTTTTTTATGCCGCTTTTAAAACATGGCTTGCAATTTTGTGTCGTTATCTTAATTTCACTCTAAAATCCAAACTAGTTTGATTGTTTGACTATGGTTTTTGGAGTTGAGATGTCAACGGTCAATCAAAAACCAACCTAAACATCTTTCTTCTCTTTACCTCCAAACTTGAGTATGGCCATGCCTGGCTTTAAAGGTAGTAAAGCCTAGCAACCCCATTTCCATTTAAAGATAAATTCCTGGAATCCTAAATGATAAATTCATGGTATCCTGAATTCAGACCCAAACAAGGTCGGCATCTAAGCTCTTCATGTCACTAAATCATGACACAAAGAGACTTTAATTCTTCTAAATGATGAAATCTAAAGAGCGCATACTTCAAAAGTTATCTTACCTTGTCGATCTTCTCAAATGAATCGGCTCGGCGTGGGGTCCACCCATTGATCGCCTCACCAGCCGCCGCCGCCAGCCACGCCGGCCACCCAGCCGCCGCCTGCTCCGCCCTCACGTGCCATGGAAAACTCCCCAGCCTCTCCGTCCTCCTCTTCCTCCTCCTCGGCTTCTCTGCCGCCGCCGCCTCCTCATAGGCCACCGCAGAAGAAGCTGCCACGTCAGCTCCATCCTCCTTCTTCGACACCGAAGACTGCGATCTCCTGATCGACGCCACGTGGCGATCGCTCCGCCCCTCGAGAGGCGGAGACGCGGTTGGCGCATTCCCCTTGCCGAGGGCGCAACCCATCGGAGCTCTCTCTATCTCACGATCAAGTCCCCGCCGTCTTTGCTGTCGCGTTCATCGTCGTCGGGGGTTTGATTGAACTGCGCAAGCCCTAGATTCCGATTAGGTTTTCCATGTACGGCCGTATGTTCGATTGCTGTTTGATGAGAGAGAGGGGGGGGGGTGAGGGAAAGCGCAATTGGGCGAGAGGGAATTTAACCGACGTCGAAAGAGCGGAGGAGACAGTGCACCCACTATTTCACCTAGTGGTTGAGTGGGCCCCACACAGGGGAGGGCGAGGTTGGACCAGTGATTGAGGGGATGTTTGGTTGAAAGATTACCAAATTTGGAAGTACAGTTGAAAATTTCTGGGTAATTTGTTGTTTGCTTGATATTGGATCTTAGTATTGGATTTGTAGATCATTGTAACCTTTGTTTGGTTGCTGAAAAAAATGGGATTTGGATTTTAGGATTTTAGAGAGAAAGGATTGTTAAATAAATAAAGTGCTCGGGTACATCTAAAATTACAATGAATAGCCTCAAATCCTTGCAAATTCTCCAAATTATTTAGGATTCAAGTATCCTTATTTTGTGGTGGGCCCTCCATAAAAAAACAAAGGAATCATGCAAATCCAAATCCCACGATCAAACACAAAATTATGGAATCCTCTTAAATTTTGGGATCCCACATTCCAAATTTTTCATAATCCTCAAACCAAACAGGCCCTCTGGCCATTGGAGGATTTGGATTTGGAATCGCTTATTTTTTTTCCCTAGCATCTGTTATTGTTGAAGCGGTTGTATTTTATTTTGGAAAAGAAAAAATATTGTGTAAATTATCCAAAAAAAACAAGCACTTTATTCCGCTGTCAAAAACCCCTGGTCTCGAAACAGGAGTCAAAACACCCTTGAAGATTTTTCCTGCAGTTTCTGCATAGTGGTCTACTATATCTAACAAATTTATACAAACTATTTAGAGCATGAAACGATTTAGATATTGCAGGTAACTGCTTAGATATCGCCTACCGCTTAAATATCGCAGGAAACTGGATATAGCAGACAACTATTAGTTATCGCAAATAAAGGATTTCTCGACCACCAAAAACCTTTTTAGGGAGGTTTTGACAGCGTTTTTAGCCTGGGTTTTGACAATAGAAAAAAGCGGTTGCGTGGTTTTGACACTTTACCCAAATATAAAAGAGAATATTTTATCTAATTAGTCAAGAATATCAATGGCTTCCTCATTTTATTTGCATGATCGCGATGATTTCTCATTCATATGACCGGTATGATATGAGACATATTTTATAGCTCTACTACACTATTGTCGGTAATGCGATTGCACATACAAAAATGCGAAATTGGGTATTTTTTTAACTAAATGTCCGGTGACAATGACATGAGAGCGTTTTATCAGGGATGATTGTTATTTAAATTTGTAAATTACAATATCCTGTAATCCAAGAAACAAGTTTAAATCACACCCCATCAAAAACAATTTTTAGTTCTCCGTCAAGGTAAAAATCTCTAATGAAGCAAGACTCAATGCCAAACAAACAAACGGTCGATCCTTTTTGGATTAGATAAAAGGACTCGTTATGATTCTAAAGATGTGAATGTGTGGTTAGTATCCCCTTTAACATTTCATAAACTCAAAGAAAGTTTTGAAAGGCAACAACTTTGATACGTAGATACAGTAAAATAGAGCGCCGTTGCTTAAACAAATAAAAATGACATTATATAGCAATTTCAACTAACTAGGAGAGGGAGCATAATATACAATAATCTAAAGATATCAAGACAAATCAAACAATGTAAACTTTATATAATTGTGATATTTCACATAATCTCCAAGATGACAACTAAACTCATGACTAAACAAAGTAAGAGCTTTGACTTGCACACACAAGCTCAGAAAGCAACATCGTTCTATACTGTGATGAAATAGTTTCGGATAGATGTTGTCCCCGTTCTATGCCAAGAGAAAATCAATAACATAAAGACAATCACTTTCCACATGATCATGTTCCCTTTTAATATTGCCTTTGGTTATTGATTAATCTAGTTTTAAATCAAGAGATCCTTTCAAGCAATGAACATTACCCATTTTTTACCAATTAAGTAATCAACATTACTGAACAGTCCAATACTTTGAAACATCCTAATTATCTCATATAAGATGAGTTCATTAGTGAATTTGCTAAGAGGCAATAAGATCTCTAGAGATGCATGCAGCAATTGTTTGAAAAAAAAATATTTTCTATGTTTGGCTAGCAACAAACTTGGGTTTGAAATGAAAACGGAGATGGAAAAAATATCAAATTCTTGCGCCCTTTGTGGCACTCAAAGGACGTTTGATAGTTATATAATGGAAACGCATGCAACATTTGTTGCAAAATATCTCTATTTCCTGTACTTGTTGCAAAATATCAAATTCTTGCGGTATTTGCTGCATTCGTTTTGGTTGTAACAAGAGTTGCAACTTTGAAAACGGTGAGCATGGTAGTAATTATAGACGACACATAAGCTTTATGTATGCCGTCTATGCAAATTAGCAACAAATGCTGCATTTTCTTTATTTTTGGTTCAACCAAACATAAAAACATTTTGGATTTAAAATTCCAACTAGAAAACTCGAAAATAACCGAACAATGAATTTGGGTCATTCTTTTAACAACAAATGCCACATACAACAAATGTTACAATTCTTATTTGTTACTAACCAAACATGCCGTGCGTTTTTTTTTATATCTCAACCTACATAATGAATCAAGGGCATGTTTGTTTAGCAACAAAAAAGAAACTGCATCATGCTTTCAGGCAAGAAATGTTATATTGGCATTTGTTGCTAAAAAGTTTTGCGATCGGATTTCCAAATCCAAGCCACTTTTTGGTGTTTGTTGAACAAAAAACTAAAGAAAATGCGACACCCGTTGCAAATTTGCACATCCGGTATATACAAAGCTTATGTAGCACCCCATAATAATTACCATGCTTACCATTATCAAAGCCACGGCTCTTGTTGCGGCTAAAACGTGTGCAACAGATGTTGCAAAAATTTGATACTTTTTGCATCTCCATTTCCAGCCCCAACTCGAATTAATGGCTAACCAAGCATAGAAAACCGAGAATGTGCGTCTCCAGTGCCCAACTACCAATTAAACAACCCCTAATCAATCTAAATTGTTAGAAAAATGGATGATGCGAAAAGTAATATAATACGAAGACCTCTTTTTATTAAAACAAACCCAATTTGAAATCATTCATCATGGTCCATGGAACAGGGAGGCATTTTTTGGCCTGTCCATCTGGACCCTCGTACTAAAGAAAGATCATAAAAGCATGTTTCTTATCTATTTATCCTATGTTAGCATACACACTTAATTGACCTAAGTTTGGGTAATTCGGTTAGGATTGGAAGTGGGTTAATTACGCCAACTTTATGATGGGATCTGAGTTGAGTGGCTTTGTACCGTGGATTAAGTAGGCTTTGACCCCACACGTAACGCATGGACCGAAGACTGTCTTTATCGATTTACAGCTGATAAACAACATACAAGCAAATAAACTAATTATAATAACCAAAATCATTTTAACGCATAACTAATTATAATAATTGATAAAAAAAATATTAATGAGCCAATTCTCCCAATACCCACTAAATATTAATCTATTTTGAGACTGTCGGCCAAGGTGATGTGAATGAATATGGATAAAGAGAAGGAGAGAACGAGAAATGCTATAAATGGTGTTTTGGCCTGTAAAAGATTCCATGACCAATCAAATTTTGTATTAAAGTAACAAATAGATAGATAGATAGATGGTTCGAATGATCTTGGTTTAATCAAAAGTTGCAGTTTTTTTACACGTGCGATGTACGTGTATGTGTATAAATATAAACACAAAATGTATGTGTATGGTGTATTTTGTAATCTTTGAAAATACACGGTGGTATTATTTTCGTAAGAAAAAGCAGTTACCATCATGATGGTTTCCTATTACTATGACCTGCATGATATGAGACATTTTATAGCTCTCCAACTCCATTGTCGGTATGTATGTGAGCACACATACAAAAATATGAAATTGGAATTTTGTTTTTCTATTTTTAACTAAATGTCCGGCGATATTGACATAAGCGTGTTTTATTAATGATGATTGTTATTTAAATTTGTAAATTAAAGGCATCATCCGACTTATTCGACCTATAATCCAACAAACAAGTTTAAATCACACACCATCAAAATCAATTTTTAGTTCCGGATCAAGATAAAAACCTGTAATGAAGCAAGACTCAATGTCAAACAAACAAAAGGCTGATCCTTTTTTGAATAGATAAAAGAAACAGTTATGATTCTAAAGGTGAAGGTGTGGTTAGCGTCCCCTTTAACATTTCATAAACTCAAAAGAAGTTTTGAAAGACAGCACCTTTAACGTGTAGATATAGTGAACCAGAATGCCCATTGCCTAAACTAATAAAAATGACATTATATGGCAATTTCAGCCAACTTAGGAGAGGGAGCATAATATACAGCAGTCTAAAGATATCAAGACAGATCAAACGGTATAAACTTTATATGATTGTAATATTTCACAAGATCTGCAAGATGACAACTGATGGAGGCTAAGATCTCCTTTAGATGCTGTCTTCCGTTGATCTGCTGGTGGCGGCGATGGGTGGCAGAGATTGGATCCGGAGGCAGGCTCCTGAAGCGTGTAGATCTTAATGAGTTTGAGGTAGTGGTTGCTGAGTTACCTGCAAGGAAGTCCCGGGATGGTAGTACCACCGACGACCCTCCGACGATCAAATTAGTCTAGAGATCCGAACAGAGTAACGGCTTAGTGGAGTCAAAATGGCTTACTTGAACCGTCTTAAGAAGGGGTTTATATAGCGATGGCAGCAGGCAGGACAGGCGCGAGAATCACGCCGGCATGTACGCTCCCGACGTCACGCCCGCGTGATGAGCGGGATCTCCCATTAATGGCGAGACATGCTCGTTAATGAGGATCGTGATGGTGTGGAACGTGGGATGTGGCCGGCGGATAACTCGCGCATGGCGAGATTCGCGGGATGGCGGTTGCGCCTGTGAGCGGTGACGTTGGTCGGTCGATGAGACCGAGGAAGATGACCTCGGCGGGAGAGCTCGCGGACGAGCCGAGGTATCTTGGTTCTACGGTAGCCCGGAGACGAGCTGTGAGGCCGAGGAGGCCAATTGTGCAGGGGGCTCGGAAGTGAGCCAGCGTTGGTCGGTAGGACGGGTATAGAAGTGGTCTGGTTGGCCACTGTAGGTCCTTCCTTGCATGCTCTGGGACACGTTATCTGCCACTGTCACGCCCCGCTTCCCAGAGTACGCTAAGACGGGCACGTAACATAGCCAACCATGCTACCTGTGGGTAGGAAGTATCCATCCACAGTCACATTACGGCTGTAGAGATATCAAGAATAATAATAAAACTATCTAATACATGTCCATAAGCCAAAATAAAATGAGTCAAGAATAATAATGCGGAAGCAAAAGATCCAATACAAGAATAACTGGAATATATGTCTCATAGTGCGGGCTCACATCAGGAATAAAATGCAGAAAAGTAAAAGAACTAACTACTACTGAGTCCTCACTGCTCAGCCTGCTGGCTGAAGTACTCCTGCTCGGACTGCAGTAAAGATACGGAATCTGGGCCATGCAAAACCCAGACGTCAGAGCGTCATCATATCAAGCAATAATATTAACAGGGGTAGTACGACATGCATGTATGAGTATGAGCATGAAAATAATGAGAATATATAACGGTGAATGTGTCAGTATAAGTGTCGTGCAGAGGTATCAAAACTGTGCTACGGGGTTATCTATTCTAAAGTCTTCGAAACCAAGTAAGGTAATCCTCATCGTAACTCGTCGGTGGTTATTCCGTAACGCCCGGAAGGACGGCAAACAATAGGTATTCCGTAACGCCCGGAAAAACGGCAAACAATGGGTATTCCGTAACGCCCGGAAAAACGGCAAACAATGGGTATTCCGTAACGCCCGGAAAAACGGCAAACAATAGGATGGCCCTTTGAGTTACGTTCGGTTACAATACCGATTTCCCCATACCCCAAAGTTATATGTGTTCAAGTCAAGTATTAAATATTCTAGCACTAATGCCAACACATGATCAGGCAAGTACAGGTTTGTCTGGATAGACAACAGGAACGGTCCGTGAGGACTACAAGAAAGGTTTGTTGGCATTAGACGCAAGATCAGGTAACAGGTAAAGCCATGGTACGTCAGGTCAAGCCGGGTAGTGTATATAAGTGCCATGTCATGTCAAGAGTCGTACGGTACCATGTCGGGTCAGGTAATATGTGTGGCAAGTCATGTCAGAGTATACAAGATATCATGTGGGTACTCATAATCAACTAACATCATCATGGTTATAAATAAACAAGCATGGGTAGTATCAGAACAATAAACTGGCACACGTAATATGACATGCAAATAGGTACAGGTTAAATTATTAGATGTACAGTTATCAGTTTGAGTTTAAGAGATGGTTTCAACATTACATGCATACAGTATGACAATTATGGATGTTAAAATCATGTTAACAAGTATTAAGTAATTCTAGGGATACAATGATATATAATATATTCAATGGATGAAATCATGACTAAAACGGGTTAAAATGCACACGGGTGTCCGATGGAGTAAAACTATAGAAAGAATACCATAAGCTATGTCAATAGTTAAAATGTGATTAAACATATAAATGTGGTTATTAGGTTCGGTAAAGTGAATGAGTCGGGTAGGTTTCACGTTTGAAGCTAAATGCAAACGAAATATCGCACGGTTAACTTGGAGTTCTTAACTTAGATTCTATCTATAGATTTAACATGAAATTAAATAAATAAATATAGGAATATCAAGTATAGCATGTAGCAAGTTTCACTTGCCTCGACGGATCAAGAAACGGTAAACGGAACGTTACGCGTCGGCGGGACAGTCGTGACGCGCGCACGGTACACGGAATGAGTCCAAACAACGAACAATGGAATCACACGGGTCAGAGGTCCTTGCTGGGTCGTTGTGATCGTCTACGTCGCGGCCGGATTCCGGCGATCACGGAAAACAGTAAACATTAAAATTTCAAGAACTGCATGAAAGAGAGAAGAGAAGAAGAGAAGGAGAATGGAGGAGAGGAGGCTTACAATGGTCTGTAGAGGGATCGTGAGGGTCGACGGAGCTCCGACGATGTACCTGCAGCGACCACCGGCGATCAAGAATGGAAACAGGACTGAAAGAAAAGAAAAGAAGGAGAAGAAGGAGATGAGGGAAAGCCATGCTCACTGAGGGGTGCACGAAGGCCAGGGACACGGAACAAGATCACCGACGGCGACTGGAAGTGGAGGTGGCAGCGACGAGTGTGTGTGTGCAGGCTCTTGGTTTGCTGGGGATGCAGGGACAGCTCTGTGGAGAGGAAGAAGGTGGAAGCTGTGGAGATGACGAGGTCCAGGGCTTCGTCGTCGGCTGCGCGACGAGGAGAGAGGCGGCAAGGGTTAGCGATCGATGGGTTTAGTTTTCGCTGAAGAAAATGGAGAAGGATATATATATGTAACGGGAGAGAGAGATACGGAGGGAGAGAGAGAAAATCGAGAGGAGAGAGAGAAAGATCGAAAGGAGTGAGAGAGAGAGCGAGAAACAGTGCGGAGAGAGAATTTTGGACGTTAGTGTAGAGAGAGAGAGATAGAGAGGAGAGAGAGAGAGAGAAAGAGAAAGATGGGAGAGAGAGATAGCGAAGGGAAAGAGAGAGAAAGATTCGTGGGGTCGGTGAAAAGGAGTATTGTGATTGGTTGGGGAAAGGGAAATTGTTTTGAAAATTTAATAAAGATTTATTCGTTTAAACAGATATAACTTTTGGCTTAGGAAAAATATATTAGGCTGTAAAAATATTTAAGCTGGTTTTAAAGAAATTTAAAATAAATAGGATTTGGCGGGAAACCAAATATTTCAGAATTGCGCCCAGGTCAGGTCTAAAAATTTGGATTTGAAATACGATAATTTTATGCAAGGTCCAAACTTTAAAATGAAAGATTATGTAATGAAAAAGCATACCCCCAAGAACGGACCACGTACGTGCGCGCAGCCATCCAAACACGTCCGTTTCACTGAACGGGACGAGAACACGATGCAAGGACGCTACCACGGGGTTAGGGGTATTAAGCAGGCCACGGCATGTACTTTTAATTTATTTTACATGATTTAAATTGTTATATGCAACAGATGCGATACTAGATAAAATGCCAGTATATACTAAATTATGAGATGCGCTAGTCCATGCAACAGGTTAAGGTAATCTATAAATAAAAGTTAACCAGGTTCAAGCAAGCGGGTCGGGTCGAATGCAAAGTAATATGTAAAATACCATTCGCACCCAAACACGCTAAATCAAGAAGGGCCATGGATAGGTTAATATGGAAACTGGAATTGGTATAAATGAACTTGGGTGTTACAGCCACGTGTCATGATCTAAGGAATTACCGTTATCGAGCATCATCATTAACCCCCCACTCTCGTTCCGATCTATTCGTAGGTCGGGTCGAGAGTTGACTACTTGGTTCTTTCCGTGCGGCTTGGCGCTGGTAATTCCTCTTGGTGGATTGTTCGGGGACGACACGGCATTCTTGTTGTCGCACATCGAGTATAAGTCGAACGAAGGACGAGTGTGGGAAGGTCGGTATCCTCCCTTTGCCGGAGTTGAGGCGCTGATCGCACGTTGAGTATGGGTTTATTCGGCGGGTCTTGGATCTGTGTCTTTGTAGGGTAGAAAGCTACCCTCTGCGGATGCGCCAAGCAGGAAGCTACTCAGCGGCCTCGCGAGGAGGGCTTTGGACCCACCGCGTTGATGGCAGGAGGATTCCCGCTGGAGATGAGTCGAGCAGGAAGGAACTCGGCGGCCTCACGATGAAGGCTTCAGATCCTCAGCGTCTGATGGGCAGGAGGATGCCCGCTGGGGATGCGCCGAGCAGGAAGGGACTCAGCGGCCTCACGATGAGGGCTTCAGATCCTCAGCGTCGGATGGGCAGGAGGTTGCCCGCTGGGGATGCGCCGAGCAGGGTAGCTGCTCGGTGGCCTTGCGATGAGGGCTTCAGATCCTCAACGTCTGATGGACAGGAGGATACCCGCTGGGAATGCGCCGAGCAGGAAGGGACTCGACGACCTCACGATGAGGGCTTCAGATCCTCAGCGTCTGATGGGCAGGAGGATGCCCGCTGGGGATGCGCCGAGCAGGAAGGGACTCGGCGGCCTCGCGAGGAGGGTTTTGGACCTACCGCGTTGATGGGCAGGAGGTTGCCCGCTGGGGATGCGCCGAGCAGGGTAGCTGCTCGGTGGCCTCACAATGAGGGCTTCAGATCTTCAGCGTCTGATGGGCAGGAGGATGCCCGCTGGGGATGCGCCGAGCAGGAAGGGACTCGGCGGCCTCACGATGAGGGCTTCAGATCCTCAGCGTCGGATGGGCAAGGGGTTGCCCGCTGGGGATGCGCCGAGCAGAGTAGCTGCTCGGTGGCCTCGCGATGAGGGCTTCAAATCCTCAGCGTCTAATGGGCAGGAGGATGCCCGCCGGGGATGCGCCGAGCAGGAAAGGACTCGGTGGCCTCGCGATGAGGGCTTCGATCCTTAGCGCGGGAGGGGCCGTAAGAGGCCTACTAAGGACGGGCCGAGCAGGGTTATTGCCCGGTGCTTCTTGGAGAAGGCTTCTGATCCCTGGCGTCATGGGGTAGGGAGCTACCAGCCGGGGATAGCCGAGCAGGGTAGCTGCTCGGCTGCCTCTTGATGAGGGCTTCGATCCTTAGCGTAGGAGGGTCCGTAAGGGGTTTACTAAGGACGGGGCCGAGCAGGGTTGCTGTCCGGTGCCTCTTGGCGAGGGCTTTGATCCCTGGTTTGTTGGGGTAGGGAGCTACCAGCCAGGGATAACCGAGCAAGGGCGGGCCCGGTTGCCTCTTGCGAGGGCTTTGATCCTTAAGGATGGGCCGAGCAGGGTTACTGCCCGGTACCTCTTGGCGAGGGCTTTGATCCCTAGTTTGTTGGGGTGGGAAGCTACCAACCAGGGATAACCGAGCAAGGGTGGGCCCGGTTGCCTCTTGGCGAGGGCTTTGATCCCTGGTTTGTTGGGGTAGGGAGCTACCAGCCATGGATAACCGAGTAAGGGAGGGCCCGGTTGCCTCTTTCGAGGGCTTTTCATCCTTAGCGCGGGAAGGGCTGTAAGTGGCCTACTAAGGATGGCCGAGCAGGGTTACTGCCCGGTGCCTCTTGGCGAGGGCTTTTTGTCTTTAAGGATGGCCAAGCAGGGTTGCTGCCCGGTGCCTCTTGACGAAGGCTTTGATCCCTGGCGTTGTGGGGTAGGGAAGCTACCGGCCAGGGATAGCCGAGCTGGGTAGCTGCAGGGCTGCCTCTTGGTGAGGGCTTTATCCTTGGCGTTGTGGAGTAGGGGAGCTACCAGCTAGGGATAGCCGAACAGGGTAGCTGCAGGGCTGCCTCTTGGTGAGGTCTTCGATTCTTGGCGCTGGAGGGGCCGTGGGAAGCCTGCCGAGGATGAACCAAGCAGTGAAGCTGCTCGGTTGCCTCTTAGTGAGGGCTTCGATCCCTGGCGTTGTGGGGTAGTCGAGCTACGGGCCACGGATAGCCGAGAAGGGTAGCTGCAGGGCTGCCTCTTGGTGAGGGCTTTGATCCATGGCGTTGTGGAGTAGGGGAGCTACCAGCCAGGGATAGCCGAGCAGGGTAGCCGCTCGGCTGCCTCTTGGTGAGGGCTTTGATCCCTGGCGTTGTGGGATAGGGAAGCTACCAGCCAGGGATAGCCGAGTAGGGTAGCTGCAGGGCTGCCTCTTGGTGAAGGCTTCGATCCTTGGCGCTGGAAGGGTCGTGGGAGGCATGCCAAGGATGAACCAAGCAGTGAAGTTGCTCGGTTGCCTCTTAGTGAGGGCTTAGATCCCTGGCGTTGTAGGGTAGGTGAGCTACCGACCAGGGATAGTCGAGCAGGGTAGCTGCAGGGCTGCCTCTTGGTGAGGGCTTTGATCCCTTGCGTTATGGAGTAGGGGAGCTACCAGTCAGGGATAGCCGAGCAGGGTAGCCGCTCGGCTACCTCTTGATGAGGGCTTAGGTCCTTGGCGCTGGAGGGGCCGTGGGAGGCCTGCCAAGGATGAACCAAGCAGTGAAGCTGCTCGGTTGCCTCTTAGTGAGGGCTTAGATCTCTGGCGTTGTGGGGTAGGCGAGCTACCGGCCAGGGATAGCCGAGCAGGGTAGCTGCATGGCTGCCTCTTGGTGAGAGCTTTGATCCCTGGCGTTGTGGGGCAAGGAAGCTACCAGCCAGGGATAACCGAGCAGGGTAGCTGCAGGGCTGCCTATTGGTGAGGGCTTTGATCCCTGGCGTTGTGGAGTAGGGGAGCTACCAGCCAGGGATAGCCGAGAAAGGTAGCCGCTCGGCTGCCTTTTGGTGAGGGCTTTGACCCCTAGCGCTAGAGGGACCGTGGGAGGTAACGAGGCGGTGGTCAGCTGAACCGACACGAGCAGAGTCTTCTCTCCCTCTGTAAGGGTCCCGGTCTCGAGGCGGAGGAGCGGCGACATGGGGAACCTGCCCTGCCGTTTGGACACGGATGAGCGCCTCCACAACAGACGTGAGTCGGTCTATGCGGCCGGCGAGGGCGTTGATGACATTCGGCGGAGGAGGTTCGTCCGCGCCTTCGTTGAGGGGGAGGCGGCGGCTGGTGCTTGGATCGTCGTGATGATTGCTAGCCATTAGGTTGAGATCGGAAGGCGAGCTTTTGTTTTTGTGGAATCAAGAGTTCCCACAGACGGCGCCAGCTGATGGAGGCTAAGATCTCCTTCAGATGTTGCCTTCCGTTGATCTGCTGATGGCGGCGATGGGTGACTGAGATTGGATCCGGAGGCAGGCTCTTGAAGCGTGTGGATCTCAATGGGTTTGAGGTAGTGGTTGCCGAGTTACCTGCAAGGAAGTCCCGGGGTGGTTGTACCACCGAGGACTTTCCAACGATCAAGTTAGTCTAGAGATCCGAGCAGAGTAACGGCTTAGTGGAGTCAAAATGGCTTACCTGTACCATCTGAAAAAAGGGTTTATATAGCGGTGGCAGCAGGCAGGGCAGGCGCGAGAATCACACCGGCAGTTGCGCTCCCGACGTCACGCCCACGTGATGAGCGGGATCTCCCATTAATGGCGAGACGGGCTCGTTAATGGGGATCGTGATGGCGTGGAACGCGGGATGTGGCCGGCGGATATCTCGCGCATGGCGAGATTCGCGGGATGGCGGTTGCGCCTGTGAGCGGTGCCGTTGGTCGGTCGATGAGACCGAGGAAGATGACCTCGGCGGGAGAGCTCGCGGACGAGCGGGAGAGCCGAGGTATCTTGGTACTGCGGTAGCCTGAAGACGAGCTGTGAGGCCGAGGAGGCCAATTGTGCAGGGGGCTCGGAAGTGAGCCAGCGTTGGTCGGTAGGACGGGCATAGAAGTGGTCTGGTCGGCCACTGTAGATCCTTCCTTGCATGCTCTGAGACACGTTATTTGCCACGTGTCATAATCTAAGGAATTACCGTTATCGAGCATCATCAACAACAAAACTCATGACTAAACAAAGCAAGAGCTTTGACTTGCACACACAAGCTCAGAAAGCAACATCTTTTTATATTGTGACGAAGTAGTTTTGGATAGATGTTGTCCCCGTTCTATGCCAAAGAGAAAATCAATAAAAGAAAGACAATCACTTTCCACATGAGATAAATGTTTTCTACACGACCATGTTCCCTTTTAATATTGCCTTTGATTATTAATTAATTTAGTTTTAAATCAAGAGATCCTTTCAAGTAATGAACATCACCCTTTTTTAACAATTAAGTAATGAACATTACCAAAGAGTCCAATATTGGAAACATCCTAATTATCTTGTATAAGATGAGTTGATTAGCGAGTTCGCTAAGGGATAGCAAGGAAATGGAGATGCATGCAACATTCATTGAAAAAAATATCTTCTGTGTTTGGTTAGCAACATACCTAAGTTGGAAACGAGAACGGAGATACAAAAAGTATCAAAATCCTGCCCCCATTGTTGCACTCAAAGGCTATTTGATAGCTATATAATGGAGATGCATACAACATTTTGATAATAGAATATTGTTGCAAAATATCTCTATTTCCTATATTTGTCGCATAATATAAAATTCTTGCAATATTTACTGCACTCATTTTTTGGCTGTAACAGGAGTTGCGACTTTAGAAATAGTGAACATAAGATATTGAGATTTTTTGCAACAAATGTTGCACGCGTCTCCATTTCCTAGCTCTCAATTAAACAGCCCCTGAGCGAGGAACTGTCCAGGCGCATAGCAATCTCATACAATTCCTTCCGGGCTCAAATAATCTATTATTTTGATAGGCTCTCTAAAATTATAAAAAAAATAAATTAAAGAACATGAAATAGATGGATTGAATCTATATCTCAAAATACAGGCATCCAAATTTTCAGGATAAGACTAAGGTCATAATAATTATTATGGTGCTGACCTCCATAAAACATGTTCAGCCTATTGGCAGAAACCAGCTACATACTGCCTCAATGAATATCATGAATTAAAGCTGATTGCGATATTTATTTCCTCGTAAACACTGTAATTTTTAAAATTATAATAAAGTCAGCATTTATATTTAACTTGTATAAATTATAAGAACGCTATTGGTTTTCTTATGAAAAAATAATTATTGAATGTAATTATAAAAAAGATAATTATATGTTTTATACTATAGATTATAAATAATCTAATATGATGTAAACTAAATTATTAAAAATGTTTGTGGATATCTATATAATAAACTTTATGTAAGTCTTCTTACATGATCCATTTTTTGGGTCATTTTATAGAAATGAGCAATAGCCCATAAACAACCCATAATTAATGATAAACAACATATTAGCAAATAAACTAGTTATAATAACTAAAATAATTTTAGCAAATAACTAATTATAATAATTGAAGAAGAAAAAAATTAATGGGCCAATTTCTCCCAAAACATCTACCCATTAAAAATTATTTATTTTCGGCCTCTGGCAATGGGCCATTAGATAAGGACATGGAAATGAATATAGATAAAGAGAAATGCTAAAAACATTACTTTGATGTGCAAAAAATTCCTTGGTCAACCCCACTTTATATTAGAATAATAGATAGATAGATGGTTGAATTATCTTGATTTAATTAAACACAACAGCTTTTTTGCACGTGCGATGCACTTGCGAATTATCCGGATATGTGTATAAATATAAACGCAAAATGCATGTGTATGGTATATTTTTTAATCTTTGAAAATACACGGTCTTATTTTCGCAACAAAAAGCCGTTACCATTTTTTCTATAGCAAAAACAAATATGTATTTTGACAGAAGCTCAAATTTTGTGTAATTATACTAAAATCAGAAAAAATTAAGGAAGTAATAGAATTACAAAAATTTGCGTGTATAATGACTTAGAAATTAACTTGGTGTGTGTTGGATGTGTGTGTATATGACATGATATACACAAATAATTTTGTTGTATGAATTAATTACTTCAAAACTATCACATTCCTAATTGAGAGAGATTTTTAGAGTTGGTTATTGGAAAAGACAGTGGAGAAGTAAGTCTAGGGAGAGAGGGGGGAGAGAGTAGTTAGTAAATTTTTATTTTTATATTTTTTGTGTTGGTAAAAATGAGAAAATTCTATGGCCATTTAAAAGGCTGTCATTGAAATTGAATTTTCAATTTTGAGACCATTTCTTTTAGCACTATAATAGTAGAGAAGATTTGGCAAATCTACACATCCTTTCTTGGAAAGAATGCAGTCATCATTCATTCATCGTGCGAAAGAATGAACGCAATTTGACTAATTTTAAACTTTTATAAGTAGGTAAGGATAAAGATGTAAAAATTAGGCCTCAAATTTTTGGTTGTTTTGAAATTTTTGTGACAGTTTAATGTAGTTTTGAAAGTTTGGTGCTGGTTTCTCGTTTGTTTAACAAGAATTTGATGGTTTTTGATGATTAAAGCCAAAGTATATGGTTGTTTTCTAGAACTAAGCCTTTAGCCTAGTATATGTGCAATCTGCTTTGGTAATTTAGTAAAATTAGGCCTCAAATTAAGGATTAGCAAGACGAGAGCCAAGAGCCAAGAGCCATATATTACATATCACCCGTAAATATAAAACATTGACGCTTGCCAGATGTTTCTAATCTACTTCTTTTAACCAATGAAAGATTTTCTTAGGGACCATCTTGGGGCACTAACCAACTTTATTTGCAACCAACTTTTCCAACATTTTTTTTTATTTGCAACATAAAAGCTTGTCACGTTTTGTTTGATAAGATTCTTTGGGCCAAGGGGTTTTTGACAGCGGAAAAGCTTGTCAGGTTTTGTTTGATAAGATTCTTTGGGCCAAGGGGTTTTTGACAGCGGGAAAGTTTGCGGCGGTTATTTGAAAATTTACCCATGAAACAAATTACATTTATAAAATAAAGTAGCTATTAAAATCGGAAAAAGAATGCCTACTATTAGAAAATAATAGCACCAATACCCTTAGGGGATATTGGCCACATATCCTACGTGCTAAGCACGTAGGATACACCAATACCCAAGCCTTCCATTTCACACAAATCTCGACCGTTCGATATAATAGCATTGGTGCTATTATCTTCATAATAGCAGCCACTTCGAATCCACTAAAATATGTTTCCTAGTAGAGATAAACGAAGAGAAACAAGATGACCTTATATATTCTTGCAAGCGGACCAAGCAAAGGAGGGTAAATTATAAAAAAGCCTCCGGCCCGCTCGGAAGTTGTCTATAAACCCCTCCAATTTTCGAAGTTGTTGAAAAAGGTCTACTGTTCAAAATCTTTGTGAGAAAACCCATAAGCTGTACTTCATTTAGATCTTGTATTCCCTCAATTGTTTGGATATTACAAACAACTGCTTAGATGTTACATGCATCTGGAGCTGCTTAGATATTACATGCAACTGCTTAGATATCATAGATGACAACGGATACAAGAGGGTTTTGATTGGGCCAAGCTTTCTTCTAACAATTTCAAAAAAAAGCATGGTTTATATACAGGTTTGAAGCAGACCGGTGCCTTTTTGACAATTTACCCAAGAAAGAAAGAAGAAAGGTGGTCCATTTTTCGTCTTTATTTTACATGGATGGGCCAAAAAAATTCATTTACTACGGGCCAAATTTGCTTCATCGATTTTGGTTTTTATTAGGATTTTTGAAGATTTGAATATGCCGACCAATTATTTAGGTTCATCATCTTTTGGTCCATAATTTTAATCCGCAAACGTGATAAATTTTCTTAAGAAGTATGATTCATGTTCACCGTCGTCATAAAATATGAAAATCAATACTATATCTCTACTATTATAATAGGATTTTGCTTATGAGTAAAAATATCATTAAATCACCACATTAAATGTTGATAAAAGGGGGAAAAATTCCCATTAACTAAATTCTCTATGATAGAAACTATTTTCACCTTTTGTGGACAACTGTCTTTATCTCTAAAACTAATCATACAATTTTAAAATCAAGAAACTTTTACCACTTAATTATTTTAAAACCATTTCTCATATCTCACACGTTCTTTTGATTTTATTTTAGGAAAAGACAAAACTATCTCACACATTCTAATATCTTCAATGGCATCGTTTATATTTCATTTTCAAATTACGTGCATCGTACATGCAAACTTACCGGTTGCTTCTTAATGCAAAGGATGTTATATACCATCCTAAAACTTATGCCGGATAGATGGAAATTTCACTGTAAACTTAGTCCTTGTATGAAACTTAGTCCTGCGGTGGCTAGTGTAGGGTTAACTCATGTTTTTTCATGGGTGCCGCATTAGGCTTCTTTATTAAAGACCATTGTATAGTTTTGCATTTTCTCTGGATAAAAATGCATTCAAATATCTTCTCGGCTACATCAAGAAATACATAAATGTCATACACGTTAGCAATCATGTAAGGCTTCTACCTATCCATTTTCTCCGCTTGAATATAGAATTGCATATCAGTCGTGGCCGTAGAACTTGATTAGGATTTTAGAGATCTTCTTCACTATTAAGGCAAAAGAGTCTTTAAATTGAACGAACAATTTGATTCCTAGAACGACACACGGGAAGATTTTTTTTTTATAATCTTATAAAGATAAATATTAAATAAATCATGACCAACTTTTCGAATCTTTTCAAATCCGTAAAACCTCTAACAAAAGTCTATAAAATCATTGTTACCTATTTTTAAAACCTCCTCGAATTGTTGAAGTTTGCGCATGATATCAAAACACATTTGCACATGCCGAACGTCGGCTTTTATTAAGTGCATCTTGCCTTCTTCATCATCAATCCATATAAGTTTCTATCCGAGTACGTAAATTTCTGCAGTAAAAAGCGTAATGCTAATATATATTTGTTGCATGCAGCATTATTGAATTTACAATTTTGTTTCACAAATTTAAACGTCTATAAATTAGAAAATCTCAAAGGTGTTAAGAATATTCAACCACGCACGTGTTGAGGTTTTCGAATTTAAAATCTCAGGGTTTCCTGCACAAAATTTTGTCATTTTATCATCATTCCTTGCTCAATGTTGCCGTTGAAGCCAAGGCTGACACCTGCAGGACAACCCACAGCAAATAGTTCTCTTTTTTGCATGCCTCCACCCCATCTAAGATAACAATTTTGAAGGAAGTATAAATAATTACTTTGTTACATTTGCCTTTTACTTGATACAAACTACCAGCTCTAAGAAAAACCATATCTTAAACAATAACTATTGTTGGCTATTCCTAAAGCAATGTGTTTTGACATAGCGAAAGCCAAGAGCAGATGCCATTCGGACATAGTTCGATCCAAACTATTTTAAAAACCCTTCTGATACGCTCTACATCCGGTTTCAACCATTATATAAATGAACATGCAATGATGCGCTCGATTGGTTTGCTTTTTCAGCTTTTGATCATCAAATGGTTAAAAATATGTCGGCTGCGGTTTAATCGAACCAAAACACACTTAATTATTAGTAAATTTTTTTATAAACATTTTCCAAAATATAATCGGTCCTTCGCTCAATCTTTATTGCAGAGTTTCAACTGTGAGTTTGAAATCCCGTACATACAGATACTCTATTGAGACACATTTGTCTCTCTCCCGAAAATAGTCTTTCAAATTTAACTCTACAACACTCACACACACACGTAAAACAAAAACGGATCAGTTATGATACTAAAAATGTCTTCTATTAGATATTTATAGCTTATTTTCTTTTGGAATTTAGCCAATTTTGATTTACTAACACCCAATATTAGTATTATATTCAATTATGAGAATAATGTAGAAAAGAGGCTGCATGAGGGAATTTCCTTCTACGGCGTCGAAAAAATACACCCTCCATCATTTTTTTCAACGATCGGCACTCTTCATCTACATCATTATCATCTAACATGTGGATACACCAAATTTCATATGAATCTACCGCTTTTTCACCTTTAATTTAGTGGGTGGAAAATGTTGTGGATGGGAGGAGCCGTTGCATGGGACAATGCTCGCGACAACACAATTACGCAATCAACACAACCACGTAATTAATCGGCGGAAGATAAAATCAATAATGATACGAGAATAAATAAGAAATCAAACACAAACAAGAGTGGAATTGTTAACGAGGTTCACCCACCGTGTGGCTAGTCCCCGGCAAAGCGGAATCTGCAAACGTCCACAAGAATTCTTGAATTAATTACAAGCACGAGCAACCATAGGAGATTTCTCTCAAATCTCTCAAGATCTCATAAACCCTAATCGTTATCCTTTCAATACAATGATCTCTTTCTAGATTAATTTAGACAACCCAAAAATATATGTATGAGAGATTCCCTTATATAGGCAAGCTCTAAACCTACCAAAAATTGAGATAAATCTCAATTTACCAAATAAAGATTCGTTACAGTTTCGTCGTCGACAGACGTCTGACCCACGTTTGGACGGATGTTTGGCTTGTCCCCGGACGTCTGGTCTTAGTATTGGGTTGGGCTTCATCTTTGCACCAAGCGTCTGAACCACACTTGATCAGACGTCTGGCCTTCAGTCTCGGGTTGGGGCTTGGTCTTATGAAGACGTCTGTCGTGCTAGCCTTCAGTCGTCTTCCCTTATTCTGTGCTTCTGATATGGGTATGTCCAGACGTCTGCTCTTGTATTGGGCAGACGGTTGGCATGAAAGTAACCCCACAATTTCGAACGATCTCCTACTTGGAGATTTTTCAGTCTTGATTCCCAACGCTAGTGGACTTTACACGACCTCGTTCTACTCATCAGATTTTTATGGAGAGATTTACCAACTCGCAACAGAGCTCCAACCTGTCTCTGTCTACGGCTTTGGTGAATATATCTGCAGGATTCTTTTCTCCCGCGATCTTTTTTGCATTGTCAACTCGCCTTCTTCCACCGCAATGCGAATGAAATGATACCGCATCTTGATTTGCTTCGTCCTCGAGTGATAAGCAGTGTTCTTCGCCAAATGTATTGCACTTTGGCTGTCGCTTCACATGCTATTGAAGTCTTGCTTCTTACCCAAATCTTCAAGTGACCTTTGCAACCATATCATCTTCTTGCTGGATTCCGTGATCGTCATATATTCAACCTTCGTTGTTGACAATGCAACTGCCTTTTGTAGTTAAGAGACCCAACTCATCGATATTCCCCAACGGTAAATATGTACCCCGTTGTGCTATTTCCGCTATCTCGATCACCTGAGTAGTTCGCATCAACGTAATCTTACACTTTTAGAGAGTCACCCCCGAAACATAAGCAGTGACTTGACGTACCCCTTAGATACCCCAACATCTACTTCATCGCATTCTAATGCCCCTTACCCGGGTTCTGCATGTACCTGCTAACAACTCCCACTGTATTTGCAATATCAGGTCTCGTACTCACCATTGCATACATCAAACTCCCTACCGCAGATGCATAAGGCATGCGTTTACAGCCGAAGACCGCGAAGACAAACGTCTAGCCTGAATTTAGGGGCGGATGCTATTGGGTTTTATCTGTCCACCTCTCCGAAGATGCCAAGTTGATTTATGGCATCGTATATCGAAGGTTTAGACAGATGCAGCCGATATAGCAGACTTAGTCAAATTCCCCCTCATTGTGAGGGATTTTTAATTGTAGGGACGCTCTTCCATGCAGGTGTAAACCCCTGCAGTTAATTACGCTACCGTATCGCGGTAGACACTTTCTCCTTCTCCAGATGGTCACTTCGTGTCGTGTGTGTTTGTTTTATTTTTGGTTGCCCGTGGATTATATACGGAGACTAATTTATGTTGTCGCCCGTAGGGCGTGGATTATTCCAAATCCGTATTTTCTTAGATTTGGGTATGTGTTGGGTTTAAGGATCGTTAATCTCGTTTGAGATTAAGATCAACTTAAACGTTTGTTAAGGATACGTTAGTCTATTTTAGACTAAGATCTACTCAATATGATTTTGGGATCATTTAGATCCAACAAAAGAGCATCTGGACTCTATTGTTTTAGTTTAGGGACATTGCGGTCCATAGGTTTAAGGATATCATAGTCCGTGAAGTTTAAGGACATCATAGTCCGGTTTAAAGACATCATAGTCTGTGAGGGTTTAGTTTAGGGATGTTGCGGTCCATAAGTTTAAGGACATCATAGTCCGTGGATTTTAAGGACATCATAGTCCATGAAGTTTAGTTTAAGGACGTTGCAGTCTGTAGTTAGTTTAAAGACATTATGGTCCATTGTTAGTTTTAAGACGTTGCGGTCCATTGTTAGTTTTAGGACATTGCGGTCCAGGGAGTGTTTGGTTGTCGGGACCCACCACCTCTCTGAAGACGTTGAAGAATTACAACGACACATATCAGAGGTGTGAAGAGATGTACCCTTGAACCAATGTTGATTGGGAGATCTATAGTCAGGTTTGGGACTAAGATCAATTAAGGACATTATGAGCACATGGGCTCGGTTGGTCTGAGTTAGGGGCTTGTAGCCAACTTGGGCTCAGCCCACTCAGTTTTGATTAAAATGTTGAACATTTGTTTGAGTGTTGAACATTTGTTTGGGCTCAGTCCTTTCTTATTCAATAATGCTGAGCATTAATTTGGTTTTTGACACCCCCTTTTCCTTTTTATCTTTTGCTGAGTGTTGAACACTTTTTATGGTACCGAGGCTTTATTTAAAGAACACTTTGTGTTCCTTCAGCGTCCACGTGAGGAGCATGTAGTGCGCTTGGCGCTGAGCGCCAATCTTGAAGTTCTAAAACGCTTTTTATGAAATAGCGCACACGTGAGGAGCACGTGGTGCGCTTATCGCTTAGCGCCAAATTTGGAACGCTGGAACGCTTCTTATAAAATAGCACTTGGAGCGCTGGGCGCTGAGGCGCTTCTTTAAAATAGCGCTTGGAGCGATGGGCGCTGAGCGACAGACTTGGAGCGCTAAGGCGTTTCTTTGCTAGTTCTGATTAATTTTGTGCTCTGATAATTAAATTCTCGTTCATAAGAGACTTTGTTTCATAGATCTAAGAACTAAGTTCTTCTCCTTTTGATGAGATGTTATGATCTCTTGGTTTTTTTTTTTATGAAAAACCTAGTCTTATGGACCTATGATCTACATAAAGAACTGAGTTCTTAAGAGGTGAGAGTTAAACTCTCAAAAATTCAGGAGATGTTATGATCTCTCATCTTTTTATTTACCTTGAAGAAAATTTCTTCTTCTGAGAGCTTGCTCTTCTCTTTGAAATTTCTTAAAGGTTTTTTTTGGGGGGGTTCCTCTGTGCAAGACTTGAAGTCTTGGGTCCTTTATATAGGAGGGCTGATTTGTTAAACCAGTTAAGGAGATCTTTTCTCTGATTGATTTGGGGATGTTTCCCCACCATTGGATCTTTGATCCTAGGGCTTCTGTTTTACAGAAGACAATCTTCTTGTTTTTAACAAGTTTGGGAAAATATTTTCCCATACAGGACTTATTCTGTATTTTTGGTGATTTTTAATCACCATTGGATCTTTGATCCAACGGTGCTCTGATTTACAGAGCACAATCTTTGCTGTTTGGAAAGATTCTGAGGAGTATTTCCTTAACAGAATTTTATTCTGGTAATTTGATTATTTATCATCTTCGTTGAATCTTTGATCCAACGGTGGAGAACATTTAGTTCTAGCGCTTGGCGCTCTCGTGCCTTACACATGAGCGCTGCCCTAGAGTTTGACTCTTAATGCTAGCGCACTTGGCGCTAGCTCTCATGCTTTGCACGTGAGCGCTGCTTCAGAGTTTTTGACTCTTAGCGCTGGCGCTCTTAGCATTAGCGCTTTCGTGCTTTGCATGTGAGCGCTGCCTCAGAGTTTTTGACTCTTAGCGCTGGCGCATTTGGTGCTAGCGCTCTCGTGCTTTGCACGTGAGCGCTGCCACGTGAGCGCTGCCTCAGAGTCTTTGACCCCTAGCGCTAGCGCTCTTGGCGTTATCGCTTTCGTGCTTTACACGTGAGCGCTGCCTCAGAGTCTTTGACTCTTAGCGCTGGCGCTCTTGACGCCAGCGCTTTTATGAAGCTCTGCTTCATTTCAAATTTCAAAATTTGAACAGAGCTTTGCTTTGATTGGGGGAAACAGCATGCTTGCCATCTCATCTTTCTGCTCTTGAGTTATCAGGCATAACTCCTTACTAAGTTTGAAATACTTCGCTTAGGGCGTACTTATCGGTTTTGATGTGTCCATGTTGAATCGCTTCAAAACCTTCTTGACGTAGTCCCTTTACGAAAACCACGGCTTACTCTACTTCTTATCTTTTATGATCTTCATACCTAAGATTTGCTTTGCCGCTCCTAAATCTTTCATGGAGAATTTTTCAGCCATCGCCTTCTTCTGGTTTTGAATCTTCTCGAAATTCGGACCCGCTACTAGCATATCATCCACATACAGTGATGGAATAATGTAGTTGTCGTCTTTAAAATTCTGAATGCAGACGCAGTGATCGGATCTATATCTCACAAATCCCGTCTCTAACATGAACTGTTCGAATTTGAGATACCAGTGCCTAGGATCTTGCTTGAGGCCGTACAAGCTCTTTCGCAGCTTACACACTATTTTTTCTTTTCCCTTCACCTCATATCCTAGTGGCTGCATCATATAAATCTCCTCCTCCAAATCTACATGAAAGAACGCAGTCTTGACATCCAGCTGCTCTAAGTGCAAGTTCTCAACTGCCATGAATCTAAGAATCACCCGAATAGATGTTATCTTTACAGCTGGGGAAAATATTTCTTGATAGTCAATACCTTACTTTCGTGCGTATCCTTTGATTACCAAATGAGCCTTGTATCGCTTCATGCTATCAGCCTCACCTTTAATCCTGTACACCCATCTGTTTAGCAACGCCTTTCGACCCTTGGGTAGCTTGACTAGGTCCTACGTACGGTTCTTCTTCTTCAAAGAATCCATCTCCTCGTCCATAGCTCGCTACCATTGCTTGCTAGCACCTTCGCTTGTTGCTTCTTCAAGGGATTCGGGCTCCCCCGAATTTGTGTACAATACGAAGTTGATCACAAGTCTTTCATGTAGCCGCCTATCTCATGTAGATCTGCTCAGAATTAGTACATCTGGTTGCTGAACATGGTTATCATTCTGTTCTTGAACATGATCCTGCACTATAGCTTCCTCCACGTTTGATCTCCACCTGTAATTACTTGAATGCTCTTGAGTTTCGTCCAACTCGACGAACTTCGATACTGCACCATCTTTGGCTTGCTTCTCTTCTTTGTACAAGTGCTGCTCATCAAAAACAACGTTTCGGTTTCGTATTACTTTCTTACTTGCATAATCCCACTGCCAATATCTGAACTCGTCTCCACTATAGCCGATGAAAGCACACTTCTTAAATTTTGAGTCAGGCTTACTCTTTTCTGTCTTATCAATCAAAGAATATGTAATGCAACCAAAAACTTTAAGATGTGTATAATTAACCGGTTTACCAGTCCAATTTTCTTCCGGAATACCTCCATCGAGCGCACTCGTCGGGCTTTTATTGATCATGTAGAGTGTTTTTCATCACCTCATTGAGATGGGAATGCGTGCGCTTGTCAAGCATATACATATTCTCTCTTCCCGGGGTAGTTAGTAGTTTATTGATTGCGGGGATCCAAATCTCCGTCAGCCGCGGACTAAGTTGCCATTAATTATCTCTCGCTTTTGGAGCGACAGAATCTCTGATTGACGGGTCAAACTGGTCATGCGAACTCAATATGAGTTGTAGGTGTTTTAAAAAAAAGTATAGGGACGTGTTCATTTCAATTTTTTATTCTATTTGTGATAAACGAATTTTTTTAGTTCAAAGAAACATTTTTTAAAATTTTATTCTATTTATTTATTATTTATTTTATTCTATTCATTTATTATATATATATATTAAAAAGGGGAGAAGTAGGAACTCCCCCCTCACGTGAAGGGGAAGGTAAACCTTCCCCTTACGTGTGATGGGGAGGTTGCTCCTACTAAGTGGGAGCCTCCGCCTCATATGAGGGAAGGAACCCCCCTCATGTGAGGGGGTGCTCCAACTAAGTGGAAGCTCCCCTCACGTGGGAGATAAAGGGAACCCCCTCACGTGAGTGGAAGGGTGAGAAGGGGAACTTGCCTACGGAAAGGGGGAGGGCTAAGCTCTCGGATTTGAATTTGAACTTCTTTGATTTTTATTATGGAATTGAACTCCTTTGCTTTTTAATGGAGTTAAGCTCCCGAAAAAAGGATTTTTTTTGGAGTTAAACTCCCAAAGAATTTTCATTATGGAGTTAAACTCCCAAAGAATTTTAGATGGAGTTAAACCCCCCAATTTTTCTTTATTATGGAGTTAAACTCCAAGAGAAATTTTTATTATGGAGTTAAACTCCAAAAGATTTTAAAACATGGAGTTGAACTCCCTAATTTTTTTAATGGAGTTAAACTCCCAATTTTTTTATTATGAAGTTAAACTCCAAGAGATTTTTAAATGGAGTCAAACTCCAGAGAAATTTTTATTATGGAGTTAAACTCCAAAAGATTTTAAAACATGGAGTTAAACTCCCAAAAATTTTTATTATGGAATTAAGCTCCAAAAGATTTTAAAATATGGAGTTGAACTCTTAAAGAATTTTAGATGGAATTAAACTCCCAAAAGAATTTTAAATTGAGTTAAACTCCAAAAGATTTTCCCCCTTTCTCTCTTGAGAAGAAACTCAAATGGGTTCTCTTGAAATTCTAAGATTTGGATCTTGGATGATGAAGATAGATCCCTTTTCTTCTTTTGATGGAGTCTTGGGAGATGTGTTTCTTTTCTTCCCCGTCTCTCAAATTGGATCTTGAGAAGGAAGAAGATAGTAAAAATCATCCTTTTGGGGATTTGATGTGAGAGTTAAACTCTCTTTCAATGGGTTTATAGTGAAACTTTATTTAGTTTAGAGAAAAAGAGAGCTAAGCTATTGATTTAATTGGAAAACGAAGAAGAAGAACTTGAGAGGGAGGAGATGGAGACACAAACCCTGATATTTTTGAGGGAATCAATCCTTTTTCATTTCATCATCATGTTGACTTATATTGGCTTATAAGTTTACACATAGCTTCTTGGGCTTTACAAAATGGCATTTTGCTCATTCCATGTCCATGTGCTTATTTGTTTTTGTACATGAACCATGGGCTTTAAAATTTTTTGGTTTTATACCCATTTTCCTTACATTTATTCATAAAAATTATATTAAAATTATTTATTGCATAATCTTCTTCTTGGTATGGGGAGGCCGACCTCTTCATATTTAGCTCGACTTGGGTATGGGCCCACTTGATTTGGAGTTGATTTTGATTTTGACTTGGTCATCCGGGGTGTAATTTTTAACCCCAACAAAATACCCCTCATTAATAAATGCATACCGCGTATATGGGTTGTGTGCATAAAATTGATGGATCTTGTTCCGTGGGAAGTTTGACTTTGAGGTGGAGTATCATTCTAGGGGCGGAGCATTCTTCCGGGAGTATAATTCTGGGGATCGGAGTATCATTCCGATGTGCGGGGCATAATTCCGATGTATGGAGAATAATTCCAGGTGTATAATTCCGGGGTCGGAACATCATTCCGAAAAGCATAATTTCAGGGTCGGAGTATCATTCCGAGGATCGGAGTATAATTCCAGGAGCATAATTACATGGTCGGAGTATCATTCCGAAGAGTGGAGCATAATTCTAGGAGAGAATATATTCTGAGACGAAGTATAGTTTCGACGCAGGGTTCGGGGGCAAAGCATAATTCCGACGCAGGAAGGGTATACCCTGGGACGAAGCATAATTTCGACGTAGGGGTGAACATTCTGAACGAAATATAATTCCGATGCAGGGGTTGACTTTGAGGCGAAATATAATTCCGACTGGGAAGGTAGATACTCTGAGACAAAGCATGATTCTGATACGGGGCAGGTGTAACCTGAGACGAAACGTAATTCCAGCGCAGGGTAGACATTCTGAACGAAGTATAGTTCCGATGAAGTGGTTGATTTCGAGACGAAGTATGATTCCGACAGGGAAGACAGATACTCCGAGGCGAACCATGATTCCGAAATGGGGCAGGTGTATCCTGAGACGAAACATAATTCCGACGCAAGGTTTCAGGACGAAACATAATTTCGACACGGGACAAGTGTATCCTGAGAAGAAACGTAATTTCGGCGCAGGGTAGACATTCTGAACGAAGCATAGTTCCGATACAGAGGTTGATTTCGAGGCGAAGCATAATTCCGACAGGGAAGGCAGATACCCCGTGGTGAAGCGTGATTTCGACCTGGGGTATATTCTGAGACGAAGTGTAATTCCAACGCAGAGGTATACATTCTGAACGAAATATAGCTTCGATGTAGAAGTTGATTCCGAGGCGAAACATAATTCCAATAGGGAAGGTAGGTACTCTGAGACAGAGTATGATTCTGAAATGGGGCAGGTGTATCCTGAGACGAAGCGTAATTCCGACACAGGGTACACATTTTGAACGAAATATAGTTCCGATGCAGAGGTTGATTCCAAGACGAAGCATAATTCCGACAGGGAAGGCACATACTCCGAGGCGAAGCATGATTCCGAAATGGGGCAGGTGTATTATGAGACGAAACATAATTCTGATGCAGGGTTCCAGGACGAAACATAATTTCGACACGGGACATGTGTATCCCGAGACGAAACGTAATTCCAACGTAGGGTAGACATTCTGAACGAAGTATAGTTTCAATGCAGAGGTTGATTCTGAGGTGAATCATAATTCCGACAGGGAAGACAAATACTCCAAGGCGAAGCATGGTTTCAACCTGGGGTATATTCTGAGACGAAACATGATTCCAACTCAGAAGTGCTTGGTTGACTTGATTCCGAGATGGAACTTGATTCCGACGGGGAGGTCGTTGGTTGGCCTTTTGATTTCATTTGAGAGTTTATTATCCGGTCGGTGGGGCTTTTGAGCCTGGGGCTTGGAATTTGGGTTTTTTTGGCGTCAGTATCGCTACACCGGAATATGGTACCAGAAGCGAATCATCATTTGTCATGAGAGCATTTAGGGATTTTGGTTTTGGTTTGGGATCAACATCGCTACACCGGAATATGATATAAGGAGCGAATCATCATTTTCCATGAGAGAATTTGGCATTTGGGTTGGTATCAGTATCGCTACACTGGAATACGGTATCAAGAGCGAATCATCATTTGCCTTTGCCCGTTAGATAGCGATGTCTTAGGAGACCGGTTTAGGTCCCTGTCACTTAATACTTTTCAATTTTATGAGCCGTAAGGATCTCATAAAAGCATTTTCTTCCTACGATAGGTGTATTTTCTCCTTAGGAGTCGTGAGGACCCCTAAGTGTGTTTTTACCTTGTGAGTCGTTAGGATCCCACGAAGGTGTTTTCTTGCGAGTCGAGAGAATCTCGCAAGTTTTGTTCTCCTCATGTATCGTGAGGACACATGAGTGGGTCTTCTCAAATGGAGCATAATTCCAAGGGCGGAGACCGGTTGCAGGGCTGGTGATTGCGGTAGGGATGGGTGTGATTTAGCTTGTTTATACCTGTGGATTGTATACGGTAGTCAATTTGGGGACCGACCGTAGGGCTGGGGGAATTTAGGGGATTTGGAATTTTGTTGGCATCTGCATCTCTAACGCTGGAATAGTACCAGGAGCGACTCATCATTCGCCGTTGGGATATTCAGGGATTTGATATTTTATTGGCGTCTGCATCGCTAACACTGAAGTATGATTTCAGGAGCGACTCATCATTCGCCTTTGGAGGGGTTCGAAATATTTACTTATATACACACTTTTTTTTACCGCGATTTGTCACGCCCCGCTTCCCAGAGTACGCTAAGATGGGCACGTGATATAGCCAACCGTGCTACCTGTGGGTAGGAAGTATCCATCCACAGTCACATTACGGCTGTAGAGATATCAAGAATCAAAATATAACCATCTAATACATGTCCATAAGCCAAGATAACACGAGTCAAGAATAATAAAAGTGCGGAAGCAAAAGATCCAACACAAAATAACTGGGATGTATGTCCCATAATGCGGGCTCACATCAGGAATAAAATGTAGAAAATTAAAGAACTAACTACTACTGACACCTCACAGCTCAGCCTGCTGGCTGAAGTACACCTGCTCGGACTGCAGCAAAGGTACGGAATCTGGGCCATGCAAAACCCAGACGTCAGCGCGTCATGTCATCAAGTAATAAAATATAAACAGGGTGACAGGCAATGCAAATATAATCATGAATGAAAAGCAGGTGTAACAGTAATATAAATCAGGGCAGTGAAGGGTAGTGTGCAGTAGGTAAACTAAACTGTTCTATTGGGTTTTCTACTCTCAAGTCTTTGAAATCAATTTGATGAATTATCGATATAACTCAATAGTATCCCGTGCATGCACGGGACCACGGTCTAAGACTCTCGGGCTGAAACCGAGACGTGCCGCTAGGCACTAACAGGAAAAGGGTACAGACCAACGATGTCAGCAGCATCATCACGAGGCGGGCCTAGCCTCTAAAACTGATCAGTAAAAGCAATCAACTGTCGAGTTATAAGTTAGGATTTCATCATTGATTTCCCCATACCCCCAAGTTATGCATGTCAAGTCAGGTATTCAGTAATCAAGAACTAATGCCAACACAGAATCAGGTAGGAGCGGGTTTATCTGGATAGACAACAGGAACGGTCCGTGAGGACTACGTGTCAGGTTTGTTGGCATTAGACACAAGATCAGGTAACAGGTCAAGCCATGGTATATCAGGTCAAGACAAGTAGTGTACGGTACCATGTCGGGTCAAGTAATATGTGTGTAGCAAGTCATGTCAGGGTGTAAAAGATAGCATGTAGGTGCTCATAATCAGCTAGCATAATCATGGTTATAAATAATCAAGCATGGATATCAACAACACAATAAATTAGCACATGGAATAGGTTAAGCAATGAGTGCAGGTTTAACTAATTAGCTGTACAGTTATCAGTTGTGTTTAACAGATGGTGTCGGCATTATATGAATACAGTATGACAGATGTGAATGCTAAAACCAGGTTAATAAGTATTGAGTAATTTAGGGATGCGACGACATGTATAATCTGTTCAAAGGATGCAATTGTAATTAAACCGGTTAAAGATGCACACGGATGTCCGATAGGTTAATACTAGAGAAAAGGGTATCATGGCTATAAAACAATTGTGATCATGTGGTCTAATATATACATGTGATTACTAGGTATAAACAACTTGATGCAACAATTAAGTTCCAAGTTTAGAGATCAGAAAATATGTAATGGAACTTTATACGGTTAACTTGAAATCCAATACTTTCGATTCTATTTAGAGATTTAATAGGAAAATAAGTAAATTAGCATAAGAATAGTTTGAATAGCATATAGCAAGTTTCACTTGCCTCGACGGGTCGCGATATGGAAAACGGAACGTTACGCGTCGGCGTGGAAAAGTCGCGACGCGCGCACGGTACACGGAATGAACCCAAACGACGAACAGTGGATTCACACGGGTCAGAGGTCCTTGCTGGGTCGTCGGGAATCGTCGCCGGCACGGTCGGATTCCGGCAATCACAAAAACATTAAACACAAGTTTTTTTCAAGAACTGTAGGAAGAAAAGAAGAGGAGAAAGGAAGGAGTAAGGAGGGGAAGATGCTTACCCTGATTTGCAGAGGGGTCGTGGGGGTCGATGGCGTTGACGGAGTTCCGGCAAGATCCCTGCAGAGACCGCCGGTAGTTAAAGAAAAACCAACCGAGAACATAAAGAATGGGAGAAGAAGAAAGAAGGAGGAAAGAAGGAAGAAGGTGTAGAGATAAGGCTCACTGGGGTATACCAAGGCTAGGGCACGGGGACGAGGTCGTCGTCGGCGGCTTTCGGTGGTGCAGATGCGTGCAGGGGGCGCGGCTGCTTGGTACAGGGTGCTCGGGAGAGAAGGAAGGAGGAAGAATAGAAGGTGGAGGTGACGAGGGTGAGGAGCGGCGATGAATGGCAATGGTGGCATCGGCGGTAGGGCAATGACGAGAGGATAGGCGGCGGCTAGGTTTTTCTGGCGATGGGTTTTCTTTTAACGAAGGCGAGGAAAGAAGAATATAAAGAGAAGAAGTGAGAGAGAGAGAGAGAGAGAGAGAGAGAGAGATTTGCGAGAGGAGAGAGAAGAGGAGAGAGATAGAGAGGAAGAGAGAGATCGAGAGGAGAGAGAAAACAGAGAGGAGAGATGAAGTTGTCGTTATATGCAGAGAGAGAAAGAGAGAAAAGAGAGAAAGAGAAGGAGAAAGGAGAGAGGGAGAGAGAGGCGTGGGCCCAGGGAGAAATGGAGGCTCGCGATTGGCTCGTGGCGAATAAAAGAATGAGAAGGCGAAGAAAAGGGATTTTCTGATTGGTGAAAAGAAAATTTAAAAAGAATTTGTGGGGCCCGGTGTTAACCAAGGAAGAATTGTGATTGGCTGGATAAAAATATAAAAGGATTTTCTAAAGATTCCTAATGAAGGAAACATTCACTAAGCATGGGAAAAAGAATAGGTTGGAAAAAGATTTTCTGGGTAAAAAATAATTTGGTTAAGGGGAAAATAGTATTGTAGATAATAGAGAAAATATTTTAAACTGATTTAGTAATTTAAAAATAGAATTTGGCGGGATACAAAATAGTTCAGAACTGCGTCCGGATCGGGTCCAAAAATTTAAATTTGAAATATGAAAAATATTGGCAGGTTCCAAAAAATTAAAATAAAGGATTTTGTAATGGAAAATCATACCCCCAAGAACGGACGCACGTACGTGCGCGTTGTAACAACCGAGTTCAGTTATACCAATTTCTGTTTCCGTATTTGTTTGTCTGTGGTATTTTATTGATTTATCATGTTTGGATGCGAATGGTAGTTTACTTTTACATTGCATTCGACCCGACCCGCTTACTTGAACTGGTTGATTCATATTTATAGATTACCCTGACTTTTTATATAGACACGTGTATCTCATGTATACTGCATACTGGCATTTTATCTAGTATCGCATCTTTTGCATATAACAATTTAAATCACGTAAAATAATTTAAAATTTTATTTCATAGCCTGCATGATACCCCTAACCCCGTGGTAGCATCCGCGCATCTTGCTCTCGTCCCGTTCAGTGAAACGAGCGTGTTTGGATGGCTACGCGCACGTACGTGCATCCGTTTTTGGCGGTATAATATTTTGTTACCTGAGCACTCGTTTTGAAATTCGGAAGTCACATATATTTTTCATATTTAAATCTGAATTTTTAGACCCGATCCGGGCGTGTTTTGGAGTAAATTTGTATTTGCCAAAATCACAAAACGGACTAATATTATAATATTATTCAAATCTTCTTTAACTATATAAATATTTTATAATCATTTAATAAAATTAAAATATCTCTCTCTCTCTCGTCTCTCTCTCTCCCGATTCTCCTTTTCTTTCTCTCCCGATTCTCCTTTTCTCCTTTTCTTTCTCTCCCGATTCTCCTTTTCTTTCTCTGTCTCGTCTCTCTCTCTCTCTCTCTTAATTCTCTTTTTCTCTCTCTCTCTCTCCTCTCTCTCTTCCCTGATTTTCTCTCTATCTCTAAAAAAAATATATTTTATATTTTTAAACAGTTTATATCTCTCTCTATCTCTCTCTCTGTACATGCATAAAAGATTTGTTACCCTTAAATTTTAACACGTCTCTCTCTCCTCCCTCTTTGTCTTCCCCATTATATTTTTCTTTTCCGCCTTCCTTCTCCGCCCGCGCCCGTCGCCTCTTCGTCGTCTCCTCACCTCACCATCACCAGATCACCCCACTACAACCCAGTAAGCCAGTTTAGTCTCATTCCTCTTCCTTTCTTTCCCTTCTTTTCTTCTTGTTTCTTTGTGCATTTTCTGTTCTCTTTTATTCACTGTTGTTTTTAGATCGCCGGAATTCGGTCGGGCCGTCGACGATCTTGACGACCCAGCGAGGATATCTGACCCGTGTGATCCCACTGTTAGTTGTTTGGATTCATTCCGTGTACCGTGCGCGCGTCACGACTTTTCCCGCCGACGCGTGATGTTCCGTTTACCGCCTCGCGATCCGTCGAGGCAAGTGAAACTTGCTATATGCTATTCATACTATTCCTATATTAATTTATCTATTTTCTTATTAAATCTGTAAATAGAATCTAAATCCATGAGTTCCAAGTTAGCAGCACGATGCCCCGTTTACATATTTCAGATCTAGAACTTGAAACCCAACCGTCGCATTTAGTTTACTAAACCTAATAACCACATTTATATGTTAGATCTCATAATCCCAATTGTTTGCATAGCTATAATACCCTTTTGTAGTTTATACTCTATCGGACGACCGGTTGCATACATCTAGTCTAATTCATATTCAAACACATCTCTAGATTGTTTTAGTACATATTAATATGATTTTATCATCCACATTTATTATACTGCATGCATGTAATGTTGAAACTATCTCTTAAACCCAAACTGATAACCGTGCATCCAAGTAGTTTAATCTGTACCTATTCGCATATCATATTACATGTGCCAGTTTACTGTTCTGATAATACCCATACTTGTTTATTTATAACCATGATTATGTTAGTTGATTATGAGAACCGACATGATATCTTTTACGCCCTGACATGACTTGCTATACACATATTACTTGACCCGACACGGTACCGTACACTCTCGACATGACCTGGCACCTAAATACACTACTTGACTTGACCTGATGTACCATGGCTTTACTTGTTACCTGATCTTGTGTCTAATGCCAACAAACCTGACATGTAGTCCTTACGGACCGTTCCTGTTGTCTATCCAGACAAACCTGCACCTACCTGATCCTGTGTTGGCATTAGTTCTTGATTACGGAATACCTGACTTGAACACATAACCTTGGGGTATGGGGAAATCAAAAGTGTAAACTAAAGTGTAACTTAAAAGGGTATTACTTGATCCGTGGTCCCGGGGGGTAACGGGACAGAGCCATTCGTGACTCTTACATCTTGATCCGTGGTCCCGGGGGGTAACGGGACAAAACTACTCTTGGTTCATATATTCCTGATCCGTGGTCCCGGGGGTAACGGGACATATCCTTTGAGTTACATGGAGAATTACATTAATTGATTTCAAACAAAGTTTAGAGTAGACAACCCAGTAGCACAGTTTAGATTGATCACTGTACGTCACATACACTGATACACTTCACTGTTATACATCCCTGTTGACTTGTTACTATTTATGATTCATGCCTGCATATCTGGTGTAACCTGTTCATTTATTATTGCTTGATGTTATGACGCGCCGACGTCTGGGTTTTGCATGGCCCATATCCTCTACCTTTGTTGCAGACTGATCAGGAGTTTTGCCGCTGTTAGATCAAGCGGTAGGGATCATGTCGGTATCCGGTCTTACTTTCCAGGTGTTTATTTGATCTTTTGCTTCCGCATACTATAGCATTTCTTGACTCTTTTACTTTGGCTTATGGACATGTACTAGATAGTTAGTTTACTTCCTGTTCTTGATATCTCTACAGCCGTAATGTGACCGTGGAAGGATTTTTCCTAACCACAGGTAGCATGGTTGGCTATGTCACGTGCCTATTTTAGCGTACTCTGGGAAGCGGGGTGTGACACGCGTAGTCGTCCAAACACGTCCGTTTCACTGAACGGGACGAGAACACGATGCAAGGACGCTATCACAGGGTTAGGGGTGTCAAGCAGGCCATGACAAGTATTTTTTTTAAATTTATTTTAAATGACTTAAATTGTTATATGCAGAATATGACATATCAGTGTAAACTATAATTAGTAACAGCCAAAGCATGATCAGTGAAATAAATACTATACCAACCCATACGATAACAGAAATTTGTAGAACTGGACTCGGTTGTTACATTATACCCAACTACAAAAAGAATTTCGTCTTCGAAATTCCAAGAATACAAAAGATAGACGACAAACAACTACAAGAAAAGATGAGGAAACTTCTGCCGGATTTCATCTTCTCGTTCCCAAGTGGACTCTCCATGTGAGCGATTACCCCAAGAAACTAGTACAAGAGGGATAACCTTGTTTTTAAGAACCTTTTCTCTTCGATCCACAATTTCAACCGGTCGCTCCTCAAAAGTCAAATCTTCTCATACAGTCAGCTCCGAATGATCCAATACATGCGTTTCATCCCGAACATACTTACGGAGTTGTGATACGTGAAACACATCGTGCACATTCGCCAAGGACCGCGGTAATGCCAAACGATACGCTACCTCACCAACACGCTCCAAGATCTCAAAGGGTCCAACGAATCGAGGACTGAGCTTTCCTCGACTTCCAAAATGAATCACCCCTCTAGTCGGTGATATCTTCAAGAAAACCAAATCACCCACGGCGAACTCTAGGGGTCTTCTCGACGTATCTGCCCAACTCTTCTGTTTGTCTTGAGTTGCTTTCATATGATTCCGAATAGCGTTAACTTTCTCAACTGTCTGCACAACCAAATCTGGTCCCAACAATCTTCGTTCACCGATATCGTCCCAACAAACCGGTGAACGACACTTGCGACCATACAAAACTTCGAATGGAGCCATCTGAATCATCGCCTGAAAACTGTTGTTGTAAGAAAACTCCACCAAATGCAGATGATCCTCCCATGAACCTTTGAAGTCCAACATGCACGCTCTCAACATATCTTCAAGAGTTTAGATCGTTCTCTCCGACTGGCCATCAATTTGAGGATGATAAGCTGTGCTAAACTTCAATCGAGTCCCCAAACTTTCCTGTAAGCTCCGCCAAAAGTGTGATAAGAACCGAGTGTCACGATCGGACACGATGCTCACCGGTACTCCATGCAATCTTACAATCTCCTGCATGTACCGCTCCACCAAAGTCTCTGTTGATTAACCAACCCGGAAAGGAATGAAATGAGCTGCCTTGGTCAGTCGATCAACAATCACCCATTCTGCATTGTTGCCCTTTGGACTCCGCGGTAGAGTTGTCACGAAATCCATGGTTATATGTTCCCACTTCCACTGAGGAATCGGAAGTGGTTGCAGTAAACCAGCAACCCTTTGATGTTCAGCCTTAACTTGCTGACACACCAAGCACTTTGCCACAAAGCGAGCAATCTCTCGTTTCATGCCTTCCCACCAGAAATGCTGTCGTATATCTAGGTAAATCTTCGTGCCTCCTGGATGTACGGAATAAGCTGAGCTGTGCGCCTCCTTCATAAGTTCTTCACGCATATCCCCCTTTGGCACACACAAACAGCTACCATATCTCAACGAACCATTTTCATGGATCAGTAAATCTGTTCGAAGTCCAGTTTCAACCTGTTCTCGAAACTTTCGCAATCTAGGGTCCTGCGGTTGCGCTGCTTTAATATTCTCGATCAACGACGAATGTACTTGCAGCTGCATCAACTGTCCCGAAGAATGCGGTAGCACAACCTCCAAATCAAATCTTTGAAAATCTTCAACGAGTTCGTTCTGCGTAGTCAACATCTGAATAGCTGGTAACCTACTGAGCGCATCCGGTACGACATTAACCTTCCCCGGATGGTATTTAAGATCAAGATCGTAGTCAGCCATTAGCTCCAACCATCTACGCTGCCTCATATTAAGCTCCTTCTGCGTGAACACATACTTCAAGCTTTTATGATCCGTGAAAACCTCGACCCTTTCGCCCAAAAGGTAGTGTCTCCAAATCTTCAAAGCGAAGATCACAGCCGCAAGCTCCAAGTCATGAGTTGGGTAATTCTTCTCATGGGTCTTCAACTGTCTTGATGCGTATGCTACAACCTTTCCATGCTGCATCAAAACTCATTCCAATCCTTTCCCAGATGCGTCGCTGTGAATCACCAATCCTCCGGAATTGTCTGGCACGGTCAGAATAGCGGCGGTTATCAATCTCTGCTTCAACGTCTCGAAAGCTGACGCACACCTGTCCGTCCACACAAAAGGTACCTCCTTGCGAGTAAGCTTGGTCAACGGCTCCGCCAGACGAGCAAAGTTCTCCACAAATCTTCGGTAATACCCGGCGAGTCCAAGAAAACTTCTTATCTCCGCAACATTCTTTGGAATCGGCCAATCTCGAACTGCTGCAATCTTTTCTGGATCGACGGCGATTCCATCGCCAGATACAACATGCCCCAAAAACTTTACTTCCTCCAGCCAGAACTCGCACTTGCTCATCTTCGCATATAACTTCTCCTGTCTCAACGTCTGCAGTGCAATCCTCAAATGTTCTGCATGATCATCAATACTCTTCGAGTAAACCAGAATGTCGTCAATGAACACCACAATAAACTGATCCAATAATGGTGAAAAGATTCGGTCTATCAAGTCCATGAATATAGCTGGTGCATTCGTAACTCCTAAGGGCATCACTAAGTATTCGTAATGTCCATACCGAGTTCGGAACGCCGTCTTGCAAATATCTTCTGCTTTCACTCGGACCTGATGATATCCGGATCGCAAATCCAGCTTCGAGAATACCCTCGCGCCACTAAGCTGCTCAAATAGTTCGCTAATGCGAGGGATCGGGTACTTGTTCTTAATAGTCACCCGGTTTAATTCTCGATAGTCGATGCACATCCTTCTTGTGCCTTCATTCTTCTTGATTAGAAGAACTGGAGCTCCCTAAGGCGAGTTACTGCTTCGAATCCAACCCTTCTCAAGCAATCCAGCAAGCTGTTTCTTGACTTCTTCCAACTCCACTGGTGCCATTGGATAATACGCTTTAGATACTGGCGCTGCACCAGGAATAAGATCAATTGTGAACTCCACGTCTCGCTTCGGCGGTAATCCTGATATATCTTCAAACACGTCCATAAAATCGCGAACAAAAGCTGGCTCTTCACTTTTATCAACCTCCATTGATGCAAGAATATTAGTTGTCGGTCTAGCCCTAAACTCGACTGGCTCGACAGAACTGCTTCCTCCAGTGAAGGTAAACTCGGGATGTCCGGGAATCTGGAAAATGACTTTCTTTGCCCTACAATCAATGTGAGCGTGGAAAGTGCCAAGAAAATCCATTCCCAAGATGACTTCATAGATGCCCGTATCAATCACCAAGAAATCTGCAAAAAGCTCCCGTCCGCAAACAACCACTGTACAATCTTTACATTCTCTACTAGATATGATTTTCCCATTCCCAGTGTGTATGTCCCAGAAACTAGACAGGGTCGTGCAGGTAATCGAGTGTGTAGTTATAAACTTGGACGACATAAAACAATGTGATGCACCAGAATCAAATAACGCTAATGCGGGAAAACCATGAACGAGTAGAATACCTGAAACAACTTCTCCCGAAGCCTTAGCTTCCTCAGCCGTCAAGGTAAAAGCTCGAGCCTGATTAGGTCCTTGAGTCAGCTGCTTCTGTCCCTGAAATGGTTTCTGCGGAGGCTTCTGAATATCATCCCTTGCGCGAAGCTTCGATGGACAAGAATTAACAGTATGATCCGTCGATCCACAAACCAGACAAAGTCCCCGCATCCTGCGACATTCCTTTTGCAAATGTCCGGGTAAGTGGCAATAGCTGCAAACCACGTGCTTCCTCTGATCAATGATAGCAGGCTTCTTCATCGGTGTTACACCACAACGGTCTATTGGAATACCTCTGCGTCCATGAGCTCGGTTTGGTACAAATCCCGGCTTCCTTACCGCAACTGCTGTCTACTGTGAACTCCCAGTCTTCCCAGATAAGCTCTGCTGTTCTCGGGCTGCCGTAAGTACCTGTGAGAAAGTGGTCAAACCCAGGGAGACAATCTGCCTCTGGATGTCCACATCCAAGCTGCGCATGAACCTCCTTGCCCTGTCTGCATCGTTGGCAACTAAATGTCCAGCGAATCTACTGAGCCGTGTCCACTCGGCTGCATGTACATCAATAGGTGCACCATTTTGCTTCAGACTGATGAACTTCTCTTCCATTTCCTCCCGTACAGTCCGCGGGAAGAACTTCTCCAGGAAACTCTTCGAAAAATCCGCCCACTTGATCGGCTTGGGCAAGCGGGTCTCCTCCACAAGCCACCATTCACGGACGTAGTCCACTAACTGAATGCGCACCACATCCACCCTTTTATCATCTGGGATCTGCGCCGCAATAAGTAAGTTCTCCGTGTCAACTAGCCACTGCTCCGCTGGCAACGGCTCCTTTAAACCAGTAAAGATAGACGGACCCAAACGCCTGAAATCTGCTACGGTCCCCACACGATCAACTGGCTTAGCTCCAACATTGTTCACGGACTGCTGAACGGTCCGCAAACCTTCCTGAAACGATTCAGCCTGCTGCTGGATCAGCTCGGTCTGCCTCTTTTGATTCTCCAGCATTCCCCGTATCACTCCAAGCATAGCGGCTTCGTCAACACGCCTTTGGTACGTCTTCAGATTCTTATCTGCCATATTCCTAAAATCAAAACACCCAAAGATTAGCATGATAACAGATTCAAAATGTAGATCAAGACTAGAACTCCGAGTTGCTTAAATAGAGTACCGAATTGTAACTATGCCGCGGTATCATAGCTACAATTACGTAACTTCACTCAAGTCGCCTAAGTTCTAGAGATAACAAGGAATCAGGTTTTAAGTCGATATGCAAAGGAAGTTTGCATACCGTAAAAGATATAATCAGGAAGAACTTAGATTCAAGAACAGTAAAACGACAAGGTGGCAGGACATGTTTCCTAAACACGGGTATTCTGATTCGTGTATTGGGTACAATACCCAACTACAAAAAGAATCAACCCGACTAACCTATGGCTCTAATACCAAAAAAACCATGTCACGCACCGCTTCCCAGAGTACGCTAAGATGGGTACGTGACATAGCCAACCATGCTACCTGTGGGTAGGAAGTATCTATCCACAGTCACATTACAGCTGTAGAGATATCAAGAATCAAAATATAACCATCTAATACATGTCCATAAGCCAAGATAACACGAGTCAAGAATAATAAAAGTGCGGAAGCAAAAGATCCAACACAAAATAACTGGAATGTATGTCCCATAATGCGGGCTCACATCAGGAATAAAATGCAGAAAATAAAAGAACTAACTACTACTGACACCTCACAGCTCAGCCTGCTGGCTGAAGTACATCTGCTCGGACTGCAGCAAAGGTACGGAATCCGGGCCATGTAAAACCCAGACATCAGCGCGTCATGTCATCAAGTAATAAAATATAAACAGGGTAACAGGCAATGCAAATATAATCATGAATGAAAAGCAGGTGTAACAGTAATATAAATCAGGGCAGTGAAGGGTAGTGTGCAGTGAGTAAACTAAACTGTTCTATTGGGTTTTCTACTCTCAAGTCTTTGAAATCAATTTTGATGAATCATCGATGTAACTCAATAGTATCCCGTGCATGCCCGGGACCACGGTCTAAGACTCTCGGGCTGAAACCGAGACATGCTGCTAGGCACTAACAGGAAAAGGGTACAGACCAACGATGTCAGCAGCATCGTCACGAGGCGGGCCTAGCCTCTAAAACTGATCAGTAAAAGCAAGCAACTGTCGAGTTACAAGTCGGGATTTCATCATTGATTTCCCCATACCCCTAAGTTATGCATGTCAAGTCAGGTATTCATTAATCAAGAACTAATGCCAACATAGGATCAGGTAGGAGCAGGTTGTCTGGATAGACAACAGGAACGGTCCGTGAGGACTACGTGTCAGGTTTGTTGGCATTAGACACAAGATCAGGTAACAGGTCAAGCCATGGTACATCAGGTCAAGACAAGTAGTGTACGGTACCATGTCGGGTCAAGTAATATGTGTGTAGCAAGTCATGTCAGGGTGTAAAAGATAGCATGTGGGTGCTCATAATCAGCTAGCATAATCATGGTTATAAATAATCAAGCATGGGTATCAACAACACAATAAATTAGCACATGGAATAGGTTAAGCAATGAATGCAGGTTTAACTAATTAGCTGTACAGTTATCAGTTGTGTTTAACAGATGGTGTCAGCATTATATGAATACAGTATGACAGATGTGAATGCTAAAACCAGGTTAATAAGTATTGAGTAATCTAGGGATGCGACGAAATGTATAATCTGTTCAAAGGATGCAATTGTAATTAAACCGGTTAAAGATGCACACGGATGTCCGATAGGTTAATACTAGAGAAAAGGGTATCATGGCTATAAAACAATTGTGATTATGTGGTCTAACATATACATGTGATTACTAGGTATAAACAACTTGATGCAACAATTAAATTCCAAGTTTAGAGATCAGAAAATATGTAACGGAACTTTATACGGTTAACTTGAAATCCAATACTTTCGATTCTATTTAGAGATTTAATAGGAAAATAAGTAAATTAGCATAAGAATAGTTTGAATAGCATGTAGCAAGTTTCACTTGTCTCGATGGGTCGCGATATGGAAAACGGAACGTTACGCGTCGGCGGGGAAAAATCGCGACGCGCGCACGGTACACGGAATAAACCCAAACGACGAACAGTGGATTCACACGGGTCAGAGGTCCTCGCTGGGTCGTCGGGAATCGTCGCCGGCACGGTCGGATTCCGGCAATCACAAAAACAGTAAACACAAGTTTTTTTCAAGAACTGTAGGAAGAAAAGAAGAGGAGAAAGGAAGGAGTAAGGAGGGGAGGATGCTTACCCTGATTTGCAGAAGGGTCATGGGGGTCGATGGCGTTGACGGAGTTCCGGCAAGATCCCTGCAGAGACCGCCGGCAGTTAAAGAAAAACCAACCGAGAACATAAAGAATGGGAGAAGAAGAACGAAGGAGGAAAGAAGGAAGAAGGTGTAGAGATAAGGCTCACTGGGGTATACCAAGGCTAGGGCACGGGGACGAGGTCGCCGGCGGCGGCTTCCGGCGGTGCAGATGCGTGCAGGGGGCGCGGCTGCTTGGTGTAGGGTGCTCGGGAGAGAAGGAAGGAGGAAGAAGAGAAGGTGGAGGTGAAGAGGGTGAGGAGCGGCGATGAATGGCAATGGTGGCGTCGGCGGTAGGGCAACGGCTAGAGGGTAGGCGGTGGCTAGGTTTTTCTGGCGATGGGTTTTCTTTTAATGAAGGCGAGGAAAGAAGAATATAAAGAGAATAAGAGAGAGAGAGACGCGGGGAGAGAGAGAGAGAGATTTGCGAGAGGAGAGAGAAGAGGAGAGAGATCGAGAGGAGAGAGAAAACCGAGAGGAGAGATGAAGTTGTCGTTATATGCAGAGAGAGAAAGAGAGAAGAGAGAGAAAGGGAAGGAGAAAGGAGAGAGGGAGAGAGAGGCGCGGGCCCAGGGAGAAATGGAGGCTCGCGATTGGCTCGTGGCGTATAAAAGAATGAGAAGGAGAAGAAAAGGGATTTTCTGATTGGTGAAAAGAAAATTTAAAAAGAATTTGTGGGGCCCGGTGTTAACCAAGGAAGAATTGTGATTGGCTGGATAAAAATATAAAAGGATTTTCTAAAGATTTCTAATGAAGGAAACATTCACTAAGCAGGGGAAAAAGAATAGGTTGGAAAAAGATTTCCTGGGTAAAAAATAATTTGGTTAAGGGGAAAATAGTATTGTAGATAATAGAGAAAATATTTTAAAATGATTTAGTAATTTAAAAATAGAATTTGGCGGGATACAAAATAGTTCAGAACTGCGTCCGGATCGGATCCAAAAATTTGAATTTAAAATATGAAAAATATTGGCAGGTTCCAAAATATTAAAATGAAGGATTTTGTAATGGAAAAGCATACCCCCAAGAACGGACGCACGTACGTGCGAGTAGTCGTCCAAACACGTCCGTTTCACTGAACGGGACGAGAACACGATACAAGGACGCTACCACAGGGTTAGGGGTGTCAAGCAGGCCATGACAAGTATTTTTTTTAATTTATTTTAAATGACTTAAATTGTTATATGCAGAATATGACATGTCAGTGTAAACTATAATTAGTAACAGCCAAAGCATGATCAGTGAAATAAATACTATACCAACCCATACGATAATAGAAATTTGTAGAACTGACTCGGTTGTTACACGATTGCTCTATCATTTCAGCTCTTTTTATCATGAAGGTCACGATTGCCCTATCATTTTGGTTATTTATGCGCGGTTGCTCTATCATTTTGGCTTTTTTTACTTGCTGATTTTTATTACGAGCTGCCTCATCATTTCGGCTTTATTTTTTTTATTTACTCGCTAATTTTTATTGCGAGTTGCCCCATCATTTCGGCCTCTTTTTTTTATTTACACAATTTTTTTTACATTCCCAGTTTAACGATTTAGGGGTCGACTGTTCCCAATTTAACGATGTGGTGGTCAATTGTTCCCAGTTTAACGATGTAGTGGTCAAGGATGTCTGCTTATCCCAGCCTTTTGAACTTTGATCGTGGCGGGGCTGAGTTGAAGACCATAACTTGGCGCCTTTCGAACTTTGATCTTGGCAGGGCTGAGTTGATGACTGTAACTTAGTTGTTTGCCGTTACATCTGAGGACGGTAGGTTTTTTCCAGCCCTGTATTGGCTATCTACCCAATATTTGAAAACATAGCTGTCTTTGATGGTATGACTCACCATCTTATGATATGGGTAGTATATGGGATCGTCTGTCATGCTCATTTCATATGGCCTCTTTGGAATATGCAGTTGAAGACCGTTGTTTAAGGCGTCCTTCAATATTTTGCAGACTTCGTCCCTCCTGAAGGAGTATACTTTCTTCCTTCTCTCCATTAGAGTCGGTGCCTTTCCTGATACTGGTACTCGAGGCCGATCAATTTTTGGTTCACCTGCTGTCCGCTTACCCCGTTCAGTGTACGTATCAGAGAGACTGAAAGCTGATCATGGCCGTTTTTCACAAAGGCGTTCCGCACTTGGGCTGGAGGGAGTATCGGTTGGCTGTTTCAGGATATCAATCCTTGGCTCATGAACTTAATTTTGATTTTGCTGCAATTGCAATCGGGCGACTTGGATCGTGAGATCTGTCACGATGTTTGCCAGCTCGTCGACTTCGGAACGGACCTTGGCCAACTTTTCGTCTCTGTCTTGAAGCTGCTTTTGAATCCATTGGAATAATACTTGCTCTATGACTCCGGGTATGACCATCCTTACTGCCTGAGCTTGATTCCGCAGGAACCACGAGATTCTTTGGCTTAATACCCTGAGCGGGCTCTTCATCATCTAGACCGAGCTGGTGTTGGGCAGCAACAACCACGTCATTGTTATGGGTATGAGGCGTAGGAGGACTTCTTCTTCTGGGCTCCACCATGTATACTGTATGGGTTGTGTATCCGCCTACTGCTTCTTCATTGGCAATATTGCTCGTTGGGCTTTTGGCTTGTTGCCTTGGTCCGTTCCTTTCAGAGAAAGGGCAGATGACTGAGAGCAGCAGGTTCCCGAAAGGCTTCGGTCTCTGTTTGTATGAAATTGGTGATCGTAGCTTGATTGTTTGCTAATACGCCTTTAGACAGTTCTATCTGTAACACCCTAGTTCAGTTATACCAGTTCTATTTTGAGCATTTCTGTATTTATGGTATTTTCCTGATTTACTGTGTTTTGGGTGCGAATAGTGTATTTGACACCCGTATTTGCATCCAACCCGACCCGCTTGCTGGAAACCAGTCTTGATTCCTGTTTATCATTTTTCCCGGCTTGTTATGTGGATCCGTGCATTTTCATTTTTTTATGTACTGCATACTGGCATTATATCTGGCATCTGCATTTTTTTCAATATAACAAGTAAAGTCAAATAAAATATTTTAAAAAAACCTTGCATGGCCTGCATCATACCCCTGACCCTGTGGTAGTATCCGTACATCTTGTTCTCGTTCCGTTTAGTGAAACGAACTCATTTGGATGGCTACGTGCACGCTACGTGTATCCGTTCTTGGAGGTATGCATTTTCGTTATCCGGATATCGTATTTTGGTTTTGGTTGATACGTATATTATCCGTATTTTCAAACCGCAATTTTAGACCCGACCCGGGCGTATTTTGGACTATTTTTGTATTAGGCAAAATCTCAAATACAATCAATAATATATATTCTTTACTATTTCTAACTGTTAATATAATATATATACACGTTTTCTATTTTTTTTTTAAAAAAAAAAACTAAAATATATTTTAAATCTTTTAAAATCCTAACTGATGAACAACTCTCTCTCTTACTGTATATTATAACTTCTTTTAAATATATTTTTTCATACCTAACCCTTTTACTGTTCCCCCACGTCCTCTCTTGCTCATTCATAAATTTTTCTTCCCGCCTCCCGCCTTCGCCTCCACACCCCTGTCTTCGCTCGCGGCCGTCGCCCCTCGCCGCTTCCACCCTCGCCATCCCTGTCATCACCTCCATCTCCCCGACCTCGTTTCCTCACCTCCTTCTCCCGAGCCCCGCAGTAACCCATCACCGCTGCAACCCATGACCGCGTAAACCACGCACCCGTCGCCTCCGTTTCCTGACCTCACACTGTCGACCTCGACCACCCATCATCCCCGACCTCACTCCTCTTCCTTCTAACACTACGACCGCTATCACCCTACGCCGTGAACCCAAGAACACCGATCCCTGCAGACCCGAACTTGCAGCCCGACCTCGTCGCCGACCTTGCTTCGCCGTCGTCGGCCATTTCTCGACCACCTCACCTCCACTTCCTTTCTCCCCTCTCTTCCTTCCCCAGATCCCGAAGCCTCCCCTGCACACTACAAACCCTTACCCTAGAACCCCACTGCACACACCTTGCCTCACCGTTGACGAACCCGCGACCTCATCATTGTCACCCCTCTGTTCTTGTCGTCTCTGGCCCTGAGCACCAACCCCAGAGCATGCTTGTTCCCAGCCGAAACACGAAGACGCGACCGCGTGGGTCCGTCTTGCCTGAATTTCGGGGCAGATGCTAATAGGTGCTATCCTTCCACCTCTCCGAAGATGCCAAGTTGATTTATGGCACCGTATATCGAAGGTTTAAACGGATGCGGCCGATGTAACAGATTTCGTCAGATTCCCCCTCATAGTGAGGGGTTTTTGATTGTGGGGACGATCTTCCCTGCAGACGCAAGCCCTTGCAGTTAATTACGCTACCTCATCGCGGCAACCACTTTCTCCTTCTCCAGATGGTCACTTCGTGTCGTGTGTGTTTGTTTTGTTTTCGGTTGCCCGTGGATTGTATACGGAGACTAATTTACGTTGTCGCCCGTAGGGCGTGGATTAGTCCAAATCCGTATTCTCTTAGATTTGGGTTTGGGGGTTGGGTTTAAGGATACGTTAATCTCATTTGAGAGTAAGATCAACTTAAACGTATGTTAAGGATACGTTAGTCTAATTTAGACTAAGATCAACTTAACGGGATTGTTTAGATCCAACAAAAGAGCATTCGGACTCTATTGTTTAGTTTAGGGACTTTGCGGTCCATTAGTTTAAGGACATTACGGTCCAATGTTAGTTTAAGGACATCTCGGTCCAATGTTAGTTTAAAGTCATTGAGGTCGATTGTTAGTTTAAAGACATTGCGGTCGAGGTTAAGGACATCATCGTCCGTGAGTTTAAAGACATCACAGTCAAGGTTAAGGACATTATAGTCCATGGGCTTAAGGACCCCACAGTCCAGTTTAAAGACGTCATAGTCTATGGAATGTATGGTTATCGGGACCCATCACCTCTCTGAAGACGTTGAAGGATTACAATGACAAATATCAGAGGAGTTCATAGATGTATCCTTAAACTGATATGGGTTGGGAGACCTATAATCTAATTGGGACTAATATCTGTGATTTATGAGCATATGAGCTCAGTTAATTTGAATTGAGGACTTATGGCCAATTTGGGCTAAGTCCATTCAGTTACAATGTTCAAAATTTGTTTTTGAGTTGTTAGATGTTTGTTTGAGCTCAATCCCTTTTAAAAATGCTAAGCATCGGTTTGGTCTCTGACTATATTTTTCTTTAATTGAATGCCATGCATTATCATAGCCCCAGGCTTACTCAAAGAACATTTTATGTTCTGTCCAAGCGCACATAAAAGTATGTAGTGCACTTGGCACTGGCGCCAGATATGAAGCACTAATGCGCTTTGCGCTTTGCGCTAAATGAAGAGCGCTGATACGCTTAGCGCTAGATGTGGAGCGCTGACACGCTTTTAGTTGAAGCGTTGAGGCGTTTGGCGCTGATGCCATATAATGAGCGCAAGGCGCTTCTAGTAATGTAGCGCACACGTGAAGAGTATGTGGCACGCTTAGCGCTGAGCGCTAGCCAATGAGCGCAGTGCGCTGTGTTTGAAGCGCTATGGCACTGCAACCCTTTGCGCTAGATGAAGAGTACTAAGGCACTTTTAAATTAGGAGCGCTAAGGCTCTTCTTAGGTTAACTTTGCGTTCTGAAGATTATCTTTTCTTTGATAAGAGACTTTGTCTCAAGATTCTAAGAACATAGTTCTTGGCTTATAGGAGATATTTCAATCTCTTTTTGATGAAAGGCTTTGCCTTTATGGATCTGTGATCCTAAGAGAATTGAATAATTCTCCTCCCTTTATGATGAGATGTTCATGAGTCTCTTTTGTGAAAGACAATTTGTCTTATAGATTTATGATCTGTGAAAGAAGTAAATACTTATTTTATTTTATGATGAGATCTTTTGATCTATTTTGTGAAAAACTTTTTGTTTTTGTAGATCTATGATCTTTTTTAAAGAAATGAATTCTTCTTTTTAATCATGAAATGATTTCATCTCTGTGTTCATTATCATCCATTCTTACTATGAAGAAAAATCATCTTGCAAAAGCTTGCTCTTTATCTTTGAGTTTCTCCAAGTTTATGTGGTTTTCTCTCTCTCTCTTTTAGACTTGAAGTCTGGGGCCCTTTATATAGGGCAAGATGGTTTGTTCAATCAGTTAAGGAGATCTTTTCTCCAATTGATTTAGAAAATTTCCCATCGTTGGATCTTTGAACCAAGGGCTTCTGGTTTACAGAAGACGATCTCTTTGTTTTTAACAAGATTGGAAAATCTTTCCATACCGAATTTATTCTGTCATTTGGTAATTTTTATTTACCATTGGATCATTGATCCAACGGTGCTCTGATTTACAGAGCACAATCTTGTTATTTGGAAAGATTTTGATGAATCTTTCCTTAACAGAATTTAATTCTGATCAATTAATGATTTATCATTATTATTAGATGTTTGATCTAACGGTGGGGAGTTTTTAGTTCCAGCGCTCGCGCTTATGCGCTCTGCCCATGGTGCGTTACTTGGAGCGCAACGCTCTTAGCGCTAGCGCACACATGCTTTGCACGTGATGCGCTACTTGTAGCGTAGCACATCTAGCGCTAGTGCCTATGCGCTTTGCACGGGGTGCGCTAGTTGTAGAGCAACACTTTTATAAAAGCGCAGCTTTAATTCAAATTTTGAATTCTGAACAGAGCTTTGCTCTAATTGGGGAAACAAATGCCCCCCCACCGTTGCGCTCACGGGGCCCATATGTGGGTGCAGCGGTGGCAGCATCTCCACTCTTGGATCAACTGAGGAATTGAAACGGCGCTTGGTGCCTATAAATAGGACCCTTGACCCTTGAGATGACTTCTGTTCATCTTCAATCCTTCTTGAAAATTTATTTTCTCCTTCAGAGCGCAGCTCTTCCTCTTAAGAGTTTTCTTAAAGACAGAACTCTGTCAGATTTTTTAGGTAAAAGATTAAATCTTTTTGAAACATTATTTAGGGTTTCACCCAATAATAGAGTCTTGCTCTTCATAGATCTTTGATCTAAAGAAAATCTTTTTAGGGTTTTATTAACAGAGCTTTGCTCTCTTGGAATCACCAATCTAAAAGGATCTTGCTTATGATTTCTTAATCCATTAATGGAGCTTTGCTCCTTTCAGATCATATAGAAGAACTCTTAAGAGTTTGTTCATGCATCTTGAAGATCAAATTGAAATTTTATTTTCGATGGATTATTCTATCACCTTCTCAGAGCAAGGCTCTTAGGATTTTCTTGAGGAATTTTATTCCTTCATCATTAGACTTTGATAGATGCCTGTCTAGTGAAGAGCGCCGCTCTCAACGGGAGTTCTACTCTTCTGCCCGAGCGATTTCTCATTTAATGAGAATCAATTGAGGATTTCCTCATTTAATGACAGCCTCGTCAAATGATGAGGCTTTTTTTTTATTAATGATGATGTCATCTAGATTTTGTGGGTCTCCTTTGGTCCATTTTGACTGCATTGCAGTGCGGTACGGATTTTAAAGTACCAAGTGTCAAAGTTTAAATTAAAGCACCAAAGGTTGACTTTTGTTCGTTTTCGCGCAGGTGACATGTCTTTCGACACTTCTTTTCCGTTCATCCGCTCAGAAGGCGGATTTTCTGAGGCGCTCGTAGACCGAGAGGTTTTTGCGCTGATCAAAGACCATGACCCGGAGCACAAGAGTTTGCATCTATGGGGGAAATGGTACGATCAAATTATCATGGGCCGACAGAGCTTTTCCTGTATGACACCCTCGGAGCCAATTTCGGCGATCGCTTATGCAGATGCACCTCCGATAAATTACGCCGCGGAGGAGGTCAACTGGACTTCAGAGGGTCTCCTTCGGCCTTCTGTGGCTGCAATACCCATGCAGCCGCCGGTGGCCTTGGACATTCTAGGACGGCGCATTTGTCAAGGCGAGGTGCGCCCGTGGGGATAGCCATACAATGTAGGATTAACTCACTGTCACCCAGCCGGGTATTTGCAGTGGGCTCGATATATTTTATCAGCGAAGAAATCACAGTTGCTGAAGCTCGGATTGTATCCTGTCGTTTACGCTTCTTTGTTTCAATATTCCACACCTCCTACATGGTGGGTCAGGGCATTTCTGGAACAGTGGAACATTCCGACCCACACCTTCCTCTTATCAGATCGAGAAGTCTCCATTTCGTTGGAGGAGTTTGCAGAGGTCTCGGGTTTACCCGTTAGGGGGAATATTATGAGGAACTGCTTCCTCCGGATGAGTATATTTTCGCCACCAAATCAGTGGTAATGGATCTTACTACCGAGAACGCTGTTCAACACCAATTTTCGAGTTTGATAAAGGTGTTGAATATCTATGAGAACCTTTCTCTTGCATCCGAAGGTCGTGGAGTTAATTTTACGGCTTTTATCGTTGATTTTCTTCGCCCAGAAGTATTGAAGGAAGAAGCCGAGAAATTCTCTAGTCTTGACGACCCTTTCGTCTTAGGTTTGGGCAACCTGCCGGCGGCGGAGGCGGATCAGAAGAGGTTCTTTTTACCCGACACCCCGGTCATCCCTTTTGCAGAGCTGGCGGCTCCTGGGATTGACGAAGAAACGTTCTTTTTAGGGTTTCTTGGGTTATGGATGATTTGGTTTGCGCTTCCCATGCACTCTTGCCGTATGAGGCTGTCCGTCTTTTATCCTGCGCATCGGATGGTTGTTGGGATACAAGTGGCTGTAGGGATCGCTAGGTTAGCCCATGTGTATCACGGCCTCAGCTTGGCAGCGGATACCACTGAGCCAGGGGTGCAGTCGGTAAATTTCCCGATGCATTATTTCACGTCATCGCTCGAGTTGCACGCGCTAGGTGTCTTTGGCATCCATAAGAGACCGGGTTTTTATGACAGATGCAGGTTCCCTCGGATCATGCGACTGGTCGGCGCCTCTATTGTGACTCCAACGCAACGGGAAGCCAGAGGCTTGCTTCTTCGCCCGCGCACAGTTGGAGCTAGCATGTCCTTTACTGATAAAGTTTTGACCGTCGGCTATGAATCGGGGAAGAGAGTGCTGCCCTTGCAGGACATATTTAAAGATGGGGTCTCCGTCTTGAAAGCTCGGGAGATTCTTCATCTGTACTCTATCCGGCCGGGCTTTCTCGTATTTAAGATGAATGACTCGGCTTTATTTATGAGGTATAACCCATATCGCTTCGCCCAGCAGTTAGGCTACAATCAGGGCGTCCCACTCGAGGCTTTCTTAGCAGAACCGGCTGCCACTGAAGAGGGTATTCGGAGCGCACTACATCATTTTATGCGCCTGAACACAGGGTCTAACTTTTTTATTAGCGAACCGAGTTGTGTTCCGCAAGCCCTGAATGTGTATGTGGGTAGTACCAACATTCGATGGGTGCCGTCATTAGGGAGGAAAAGCGATTGCTGTTTGATCGCAAGGACGCAGTGCCGGCTGGTGATCGAAATGTTCCTCTGAAGCAACGGAACATTGTTCATCCTCCCTTGAGAGAGGTCACTGCAGTTGAGCCCCCACACGTGCTAAGCCCTACGCACGGGTTTCCCCATCCAACACGCTTGAAAAAGAGGTGGTTGCCGCGTCCCTCGAGTCGGACGTAGGAAAAGAGATTGGGAATCGTCGTCCAAAGGCGCCTACTAAACGCAAATTCGTGTTATCGGCCACCGGCGCTTGTCCTCAGAAGAAAAAGAAACAAGTACTTTCTTTGGACACCATATTAGGCTCGACGCCCTTTGCTCCGTCCAGCGAAGGCTTGAGCGAATATGGGACTAATGAGGGTTTATTCGGGACGCTCGATGATATCGATTTGGAGGCTGCCATCGAAGCTTCCAAACAGTCAGCCATCCTCGAAAAAGAACTGGACGCCCTTGCGTAGTCAGGTATACTTCACCCTTATCTCTCCGCTGTTCATTTCATTTTTTTATCATGCTTTGACTGACGCCTGCTGTTTTAACAGGTGCCTCCACAGAAGAAGCCATTGCTTCTTCGCTTAAAACCTTCGGAGAGGAGGAAAGGTTTCGCGCCTCATTGCCAACAGAGGCTTCACTTGAACGACCGATGATGGATACTGTAACGGTTCCGGAGGTCAAACCTAGCTCTGATGATAATATCCCCTTGGCGGAGGTTGTGAAGAAGTCTTCCCTCTCCGTCAAAACCGAGAAGCAGCTCAGAAAGCGGGCGGAAAAGGGAAGCAAGCAAGCATCTACAGTCACTAGCTCTGGGCCAAAGCGGGGGAAGAAGACCGTTACTAGTCTGCCGGAAGACGGTCTTCTTTTTCCTGGTTCATCTACCGAGAAAGCCGCACAATTGGCTGAGGCTATAAGACGCTCACAGGATGAATCCGAGAATGTAAGGATCTCGAAGAGGCCTTATCCTGCCGTCATTTTTTACGAAGATCCTCTATCGATACGGCGGATATTCATAGGTCCTTTGGAAGAAAGGGGCGAGAGAGCCCTTAAGCAGGCTGTCTCAGCCGACGCTGAAGATGCACTTTCGTTGTGGACCGGTGGCTACGAGTCTACCCTCGAATCTCGGCGAGCATATCTTCTGAGGAAGGAGCGTCAGCTTGAACAAGCTATACTAGAAGCTCCTTTGCGCATTGGTACACTTGTATATCCTTTTGTAGTATTTTGCACTGCTTATACACACACACACACATCCTTATCCTCATGCAAAAATTGCAGGGACTTCGCTGATGGCAGAGGATCTGAGTCCATGTCGCGTCCTGACTATGGATTATGCAAATATCCCCGAAGAGACACTCGTAGGTGTGGAGGGGATTGCCACGGTTGCCATTCCTGCTATAGAGCTTCCATTGACGGCCTCCATTCTTTCCGTGCCCGTTGGCCCTGAAGAGGTGCCTTTACCCGTCGTAGATTTAATGGACCTTTTCGGTGACGGCCTAGAGGTGGTGGAACAAGTGGTTGAGATTACCGTTCCTAAAGTGGCTGCTGTGCCTCAACCAGCAAACGTTTCCGGTGATGTGCCCGATGCTACGGAGGAGGCTGCTGAGGCTGCTATCCCCCCTGTTCAAGGCGGGAGGATTATCGAAGGTATTATCCCATACTTTGTTTTGAACGATATTTCGATTATCTGAACCTTCCTTGTCTTTTTTAGAGCTACGAGGCTTGGCGGCGTCCATTGCTAGCCTGTCTCCCAGGAAATCTTTCCAGCGTCTGCTGGAACTGGCTGCGCCATAGGTGATATCCCCTCAGCGTATCATTCTATCTTTCGGAAAAGGTTAGCATTGTTCGCTCCTTTCCCGGTATTGTTACTTCTTCACATAACAATGTTCATGTCTTGTGCAGTTCTGGAAGCTGATGATGAGGTTGAGGTCCTTGATGGGCCTGGGGATCTTCCAGACTCTTCTTGTATATACGTGGGTAAGTAAAGTTTCGACGCCTTTGCATCCGTCCTCTGTTTGCAACCTTCGCTGATCATTTATTAATCTTTAACAGCTCTGCCTACTTTTACCCCGTTGGAGACTCGCATTCTCATGCCGTCTGGCCCTTATGCGCTGCGTGCATTCGAACGTATGGCCAAGTCAAGCCTTCACTCTTTGTTAGCATTGATCGAAGACCTTCATGTTGGTAGCTTGCTTACGGCCGAAGAATTTGCTGCTGAAGCCAACGGTTCTCTCCCCTTTCTTGACACTTATCACAGTGAAGCATTGGTGCAAGTCTGGGTCGAATTCTGTCGTCGAGTGGAGGCTTGTTTGTATAGTCTTCAATGCGCGCGCCTTCCTTCGGAGGTGGTGGCTGCGAAGGAAAGCTTGCAGGAGCTGATTAAACGGTACGCCGCTAATACGCTTTCCTGTGAAAAGAGGCTCCGTTGAAAGTTCTCAGAGAGGAAGCTGGCTTCAACTGCGCTCGGGGAGCTTCAAGCCGAACTTACAGCTAAGACCACCCACGCATATGAACTTTGGCAGGAGTTTCAAGCCACAATCAAGACCGTGGTGGCTGTTGGTACCTTTACCCGCATGATGGTCGATCCTCATAAAGCTACCGAGCAGGAGCTTGAAGGCCGGCTTGCCTCGCATCAGGCCCAACAGTTGGAAGCGGAGGCCCGTCTCACAGCCATAGTCAATTTTGAAGTAGAGACCTAAGAAAGGAAGGATGAACTGATGAACTTTTTGAATCATCCGCCAGCTTGAAAGATGTACTATTATATATATATATATATATATATATATATATATATATATATATATATTTTACTTATACGTGTTCTTAACTGAAAATATATTCTTGATTCTTTCATAAATTGTACTTTGTATTCATTTTGATTCATGAATAAAAAGACGTATTATTATTTTTTATGGTGATGTGTTCATTTAAAGATATGCATTTCGTTGATAGTTTATTTAAATCTCTTTGCGAGACCGTGCCCTTCTTTTTCAAGTTGAGATATTTGTGATCTGATTTACCCTCGAAACGGAGCATTGCTCTATGATGGAGAAGTTATATATATATATATATATATATATATATATATATATATATATATTAAGACGGAGCATTGCACTGGTTGCGAAAGTTATGAGTTGATATTTTTCCGTATCGGAGCTTTGCTCGACGATAGGGAGGTGATATGTGCCCAAGTCGAAGCTTTGCTTAATAATGAGGAGGTGTCGGAGCTTTGCTCGACGACAGGGGTTGATATAAGGTCCAAGTCGAAGCTTTGCTTAACGGCGAGGAAGTGTCGGAGCATTGCTCTATGACAAAGGTTGATATATGCCATACGGGGTCAAGATTGACATAGGTCGTGTTCCACGTGACCAGGAATTTGCTCAGGATGCTTCCCACGGGGTCGATTTGACATAGCCGTGTTCTGCAAGGACCAGACTCCGCTCTGGACGTTTCCCATGGGGTCAGGATTGACATAGGCCGTGTTCCACGTGACCAGGATCCGCTCTGGACGTTTCCCACGGGGTCAGGATTGACATAGGCCACGTTCCAAGAAACCAGGAATTTGCTCTGGATGCTTCCCACGGGGTCTGATTGACATAGCCATGTTCTGCGAGGACCAGTCTCCGCTCTGGACGTTTCCCACGGGGTCAGGATTGATATAGGCCGCGTTCCACGAAACCAGGAATTTTCTCTGGATGCTTCCCACGGGGTCTGATTGACACAGCCGTGTTCCACGTGACCAGGAATTTGCTCTGGATTCTTCCCACGGGGTCGGTTTGACATAGCCGTGTTCTGCGAGGACCAGGATCTGCTCTGGACGTTTCCTACGGGGTCAGGATTGACATAGGCCGCATTCCATGAAACCAGGAATTTGCTCTGGATGCTTCCCATGGGGTCTGATTGACATAGCCGTGTTCTGCGAGGACTAGGCTCCTCTCTGGACGTTTCCCACGGGGTCAGGATTGACATAGGCCGGGTTCCACGAAACCAGGAATTTGCTCTGGATGCTTCCCACGGGTCTGATTGACATAGTCGTGTTCTGCGAGGAAAAGGATCCGCTCTGGACATTTCCCACGGGATCAGGATTGACATAGGCCGTGTTCCACATGACCAGGAATTTGTTCTGGATGCTTTCCACGGGGTCGGTTTGACATAGCCGTGTTCTGTGAGGACCAGGCTCTGCTCTGGACTGTCATGACCCGAAATAGCATGTGACTGGCCCTTGAATCATATGAAGTCTATAGGACCCCATCTAATCCAAGTAAGCCAAAAGCCCAGAATCTAAAACCATTTTAATAATAAATGAAGAAAAAAATAGTTTTAAGAAGTGAAGAAAACATGTTTTAAAAACAAGGTTTTTAAATAAGTAAGCCGAATATGCATTTTTAAAATCTATAGTCTTTTCTGAAAATTTCGGCAGAGTTTTCTTTGTAAATACTGGCCTCGAACGGGGTACAATAAGAATAACATATATACAATGATAAAAGGCATCCCCAAGCGGGAGCTAGCTCTTCGTCAATCGACGGTCACAACCACGCAAGCAGTATAATATACAACGCCGAAGGGCGAGGATCAAAACTCAAAAGAAACTCAAAATATCAAGAAAACCATAATACTACATCGCGCGACTCTAAGGTCGAAATAATACATAATTGGTTTTCTAAGTCTGAAACAATATACAAGTTTGGTTGATGGAATTACTAGATACAACTGATTAAAATAAATGCAAGGATGGTCACGATGCGAGTGAACCTACCTACTAAAGCAATCACCCAGAAAGGAAGCGGTGTGCCAGAAAAGCCGCCATGAAACCTGTACCGCAAAACCTGAAAGAACTGTGGCACAACGGGGGTGAGTTACCAACTCGTGAATAGAAAATATCGCAGAGCAGAAATCGTATGTATGACTCATCTTAGGTCAATACGATCAAATATAATATATCCTCAAAATGAATAAGTCTGAAGCATGAAAAGGTGGCAAGGGTAAACATCTATACTATGTGTAATACCAAGTGCTCGTGTCAGTGCCTCAGGTAGTAACATATCAAAATATGAGGTATGATCAATGTAATCATCATGAAATTAGTGTCAACTATATCATGAAATCTAAGTATGTGGATATCATCCAACTATGTAATCAATGTCTATATGCATGTGGATCCCGTCCACGTGTCAACCAATGATATAGCAACATCATGCATGTAAAAGTCATAAAAGCATATGCATGAAAGTATGCGGATATAAATCAACGGGTGTCCCTCGCGACACAACAAAATCATGAAAACATCATGAAATCCGTGTCCATCATCGACACGTAAATCCTCATCTATCAGGTGATGTCACTACGACTGGTCCTGATAGGTACGTATCATACGCTATCTCGAAAACCCGAGTGCCCAGTTTCGACCCTCGAATTTCGACGTATCCATACGTACATAACTCCGGTCGGTATCCCCACGATAACCGCCGAGTCCAAATACTATCACCGGTAGGTAGTGCTCCCCCGTCAGGCTCACCGTCCAACATATATGAGTCTTCTTGCCCCGGGGTACCTCACCGAGTCCATCATGTACCCGCAGACGGTGCCTACCGCTCCTCGAATCGGGTTTCACACGCCACTCTCAGAACCGAGAAAACACATGGTGGACGCACTGAAATATCATATCAAGGGAACCGGGTTTTTAAAACAATACATACTCTTTTTTTAAATACCCACGGTTCCCAAATCTAGAAATATCATGGAAACAACATATCTCAATGCGTATAATCATAAAGCATGATGTATGCGACATGTAAAGGAAATGTAAGCATATCAGTATATCATGTAGCATAGAATAATAATATGCACATATTGAGGGAAACCGCTCTTTTGAAATGAATCAGTTTTAAAAGTATCTTGCGGTTCCCAAATCTCTAATCAAGCCAGAATCATCTATGTATGTGCAAATATGTATGTACAATGGGTATGTGCACAAGTATGAGTGTACAATAAGTATGTGCACAAGTATGACATGCAAGGGATCATATCCTGATGCAATAATCCTACTGTGTAGTGACATGGCAATTATCGATGATGAAGTGTGTGAGCCGGCAAGCGGGTGTACGTGGAACATACGCATTATCGATAATAGTGCTGGTGTCCTAACAGCATAGTGTTAATACAACATTAAATATATTTAACATGCAATGCGATGCGAACAGCAAGAATATGCGGCAAATGAATAATAACCACAACAGTGCAGAATCTACATTAATGTATCTATGTCATACTGTTTTGCCATTTGAAAGAAGACGAATCGGGGTTTTTAGGAAAATAAGGGCTATGATGTTTTTTAGAAAAGATGCGTCCTTTGAAAATATCCGTATAATCCCTTTACCCGTCTTTAAAATACTCCTAATTCGTTAGTTTGAAATAGGTATGACTCGGGTCTAGTCTAACATTTACAACGTAACTACAGATCTAACTAATAAGCTAATAGAAAGGGTATGGAAACCACCTAAATCTGAATCGATACATATATACATATAATAGTCGGTGATCCCGCCTCAGTGGTACCACGTACGATACAATATCATATGACATCCTCGAGTCATGAATGCGGATCTATCATCAATATAAAGCTCGTACGGTAAATCATCGTACGGCATCCCAAAAGCTGGGTACGGGTCAATATCACATCCATCTCATCAATTATCTGGTATCCTTATCATAATATCTCATGATCTGGGGTACTGGTCTAAGTCTAGTATAAATCGATACTATCTATATAAATACAAATGTGTGTGTGAAACACACGTCCAAAGGCCCACTAAAATCTCATGTCGTATCCCAAATACGAATCACATCATATCACCAATCTCATGGCGCTATGCCCAATCTCATCGACTCATCTCCAAATATCATACACTATTCTCATCATCCAGGTATAAGTATAACAAGCAAGCAATGTGTGTGTGTGGGTGTAAACCTATTCTAGGGTTCGCAGCTAGGGAACTATACTAGTTTACTTCTAAACCCTAATCTATGCACAGTACACCTAAACACATCTAGAATATCCACGTCACACCTAACGCTATCATATACAAATATATATAGTATATACATAGTATACTAAACATCAAACTGCGGGGGTGCTATACGCCATCCACCCGACTTCCCCCGTAGATATAATCTACTCACCTTGATCTTGCTTGCCGATGTCGATGTCGCCACCATCTTCTTCATCGTCTCGAATCATCGTGGAGGTAACTACAAGTCACACGTATCGCATCGCATTAAAACCAAATCGAAACCAAAACGACACACGAAAACCAAAACGATATGCTTAAAAGCCTATAGGTTAGAACCTATGGTTAGCTCTCGCAAAACAACTCGATATCACTCGATATAGACGTACAAACGTCACATGATCGAGATAAAGCACAAACACCAAAATTCAGGATTTCAAATACGGAAAACCATAACTCGAATCAAAATAGCAACACATGTATTCAGTCCCAGATTTTAATTAAGGTGCAATCAATGTTCCAAAACAATACTGGAGTGATATATAAACTGTAAATAAGCTAAGGAAGCAACCATGACCCCTGACTCTACAAGTTAACCGGCCCCTTACCCCAAAATTCCGGCGACGCTGGCCCAGGTAGGAAGTTGGGGTGTCATGTTTGTAGGGTAGTCTCCTGGTAGTCAATATGGGGTAATGGTCATGCTAGTTTTTCCAGTAAGCGTCTAGGGTCACTCCAGATTCCCTGTGGGCTACCAATCTAACACAAAAACCAAGATTTGGTATATAAAGTTTAAGTCGTGGCAATGTCATAATACTACACTGTAGGAAATTGGTCCCAGGTTCGGATTAGGGTGAAAACCAAGTGAGCAAACAACACTAGGGTGATATATAAGGTATATGTGACCTACAGAAGAAACCTGGACCCACACCCTCACCAAGTGGCCGAGCCCTCTCTCATGGAAATCCGGTCTCGCCGGCCCTGGGGACTCCATTATGGTTCGTCTTGCTACAGTGGGTTCCTATGGTCTCAAATGAGTCTCTGGAGTTGTTTATTTTTCCAGTAAAAATCCCAGTTCATTCCAGATTTGCCTGCACACTCAAAGTTCACAAACCGACATTGCAAACTTCTGTAAATCCGTATTTTTGTGTTTCAGGTTTGGTTAGGTCTGGTTTTTGGACAATTGGGGAGTTTAAGGTCACTAATAAAGTCTAATTACACAATCACAACTCAAAATAACCTTAACCCTCTCTAGGTTTTTCCAAAGCTCACTAAACTTTGCCAAATCAATATCAAACTTGAAAAGAGGCTTAAGAAACCGAAATACTACACTAATTGTGAAAGGGTTTACCTCATTTAGCTCTCATGAATCCTCTACAGCGCCAAAATCAAATTTTTCTTGGTCCATGAGGTAGCTTGTGAGCTTGTGCACCTTGTTTGTGAAGTGGGAATGAGGCTTTGGGGTGTTTAACATGGAGTTTTGGGGGGTTTTGTGAAGATGGAAGAGAGGGGCAGCAGCATCAGCAGCTTGATGAGGGAGAGGGAGAGAATGATGGAGGAAAATGAGAAGGAATGGGAGCTTAGTCCAAGTTTGACCCCTCATCCTCTCTTTCTCTCTCTTGCCCATACCTCTATTATTCAAATCTTTTCCTTTCCTTTTCTTTTTCCCTTCTTTTCTTCTCTCTAATTTTGCAATAGGAAACCCAAAAGAAACCATGGTAGAAAAATACACAAGTGTGAAAAAGACTTTGTGCAAGCTAAGTGCACAAAACACGCTTAATCCGCGATTAGCGGGTTTTAATCGCGATCAGCACTAAAATAGCGTATAATTAATCATAAAAACTTAAAAATTGCATAATTCCATAAAACACCATCTTTTATGAAATTTCTCTAATTTTCTAAAATTTTCACAAATTTGTCGGTATTTAATTGGACCGAAATATTAAAATATTCATTAAAATTAATATTAAATTTTAAAAATTCCCAAAAATAATATTTTATTTTTTTGAAATGTTACATGGACGTTTCTCACGGGGTCAGGATTGACATAGGCCGTGTTCCACGTGACCAGGATTTTGCTCTGGATGCTTCCCACGGGGTCATGATTGACATAGCCGTGTTCTGCGAGGACCAAGATCCGCTCTGGACGTTTCCCACGGGGTCAGGATTGACATAAGCCGTGTTCCACGAAACCAGGATTTTGCTCTGGATGCTTCCCACGGGGTCTGATTGACATAGCCGTGTTCTGCGAGGACCAGGCTCCGCTCTGGACGTTTCCCACGGGGTCAGGATTGACATAGGCCGCATTCCACCAAACAAGGAATTTGCTCTGGATGCTTCCCACGGGGTCGGTTTGACATAGCCGTGTTATGCGATGACCAGGATCCGCTCTGGACGTTTCCCACGGGGCCAGGATTGACATAAGCCGTGTTCCATGAAACTAGGATTTTGCTCTGGATGCTTCTCACGGGGTCTGATTGACATAGCCGTGTTCTGCGAGGACCAGGCTCCGCTCTGGACATTTCCCATGGGGTAAGGATTGACATAGGTCGCGTTCCACGAAACCAGGAATTTGCTCTGGATGCTTCCCACGGGGTCGGTTTGACATAGCCGTATTCTGCGAGGACCAGGCTCCGCTCTGGACGTTTCCCACGGTGTCAGGATTGATATAGGCCATGTTCCACGAAACCAGAAATTTTCTCTGGATGCTTCCCATGGGGTTTGATTGATATAGCCTTATTCTGCGAGGACCAGGCTCCGCTCTAGACGTTTCCCACGGGGTCAGGATTGACATAGGCCGTGTTCCACGTGACCGGGATTTTGCCCTGGATGCTTCCCACGGGTCGGTTTGACATAGCCGTGTTCTGCGAGGACCAGGAACCGCTCTGGACGTTTCCCACGGGGTCAGGATTGACATAATTCGTGTTCCACGAAACCAGGAATTTGCTCTGGATGCTTCCCACGGGGTCTGATTGACATAGCCGTGTTCTACGAGGACCAGGATCCGCTCTGGACATTTCCCACGGGGTCAAGATTGACATAAGCCGTGTTCCACGAAATGAGGATTTTGCTCTGGATGCTTCCCACGGGGTCTGATTGACATAGCCGTGTTCTGCGAGGACCAGGATCCGCTCTGGACGTTTCCCACAGGGTCAGGATTGACATAGGCCGTGTTCCACGTGACCAGGAATTTGCTCTGGATGCTTCCCACGGGGTCAGTTTGACATAGCCATGTTCTGCGAGGACCAGGCTCCGCTCTGGACGTTTCCCACGGGGTCAGGATTGACATAGGCCGTGTTCCACGTGACCAAGATTTTGCTTTGGATGCTTCCCACGGGGTCAGGATTGACATAGCCGTGTTCTGCGAGGACCAGGATCCGCTCTGGACGTTTCCCATGGGGTCAGGATTGATATAAGTCGTGTTACACGAAACCAGGATTTTGCTCTGGATGCTTCCCACGGGGTTTGATTGACATAGCCGTGTTCTGCGAGGACCAGGCTCCGCTCTGGACGTTTCCCACGCGGTCAGGATTGACATAGGCCGCGTTCCACGAAACCAGGAATTTTCTCTGGATGCTTCCCACAGGGTCGGTTTGACATAGCCGTGTTCTCTGAGGACCAGGCTTCGCTTTGGACATTTCTCACGGGGTCAGGATTGACATAGTCCATGTTCCACGTGACCAGGAATGTGCTCTGGATACTTCCCACGGGGTCGGTTTAACATAGCCGTGTTCTGCGAGGACCAGGCTCCGCTTTGGATGCTTCTCATAGCCGTGTTCTGCGAGGACCATGATCCGCTCTGGACGTTTCCCACGGGGTCAGAATTGACATAGGCCGTGTTCCACGTGACTAGGAATTTGCTCTGGATGCTTCCCATGGGGTCGGTTTGATATAGTTGTGTTCTGCGAGGACCAAGCTCTGCTCTGGACGTTTCCCACGGGGTCAGGATTGACATAGGCCGTGTTCCACGAAACCAGGAATTTGCTCTGGATGCTTCCCACAGGGTCTGCTTGACAAAACCGTGTTCTGCGAGGACCAGGCTCCGCTCTGGACGTTTCCTACGGTGTCAGGATTGACATAGGCCATGTTCCACGTGACCAGGAATTTTCTCTGGATGCTTCCCACGGGGTCGGTTTGATATAGCCGTGTTCTGCGAGGACCCGGATCCGCTCTGGTCGTTTCCCAAGGGGTCAGGATTGACATAGGCCGTGTTCTACGAAATCAGGAATTTGCTCTGGGGTGTGGAGAGTGGACGAGCCTCCTCCTTGTAGTTCCTTTCTTCCTGGGCAACCGTTGATGAGATGTTTGTTGGACCCGCATATCATACATTTCCCTTGGGCGCGGCGACAATCCCTCTGAAGATGTCCTGGCCTCTTACAATATCCACAGCATGGGGTCTTCTGCTGCTTCTGTTTCGGGGGAACAAATGGGCGCTTCATCTTCTTCTCTTTTCCTCGTCTAAGAGGGATCCCTCTATGATTGGAGACTCCCGCCGGTGCTTGATTCACCTGCCTTCTCAGTCCTTCAGCTAACAAGTCGTTTGTTCGCTCCTGGGCTTCTTTCAAACCTTGCAGTACACTCAGAATCTCAATGGTCTGATTCTAGGGAGCGGATAAAGATGAAGAGTCGTTGGAAGACATGATCCTGAAACAACAATTTTGATGATGATATAAGGCACAGGCTATAAGAATCAAGATATAATATGGATTGGACAAAGATTCAAGAATATCAGATGTGATGAAATTTATTACGAGTGAAGAATCAACTGTATGATTTTAAGTAAACCATAGCGAATGGATAGCTGAACACACGATGTGAATATGGATCAAGAATGACAAGTTACAACCTAGACTAAGGATGTCTTAGATTGCCAAACAATACACGGAAAACTGCAATCCCAATCGATGCAAAACCTGGCTCTGATACCAACAAAACCATGTCACGCCCCGCTTCCCAATATACGGAATACGAGGGGTAGACAAGGCCAGCCATGCTCCTACGGTCAAGGAAATGTCCTGCCGTAGTCACACTTCGGCTTCTAGTTTCTCATGGTAAACAGTAAATGATGCGCAGGTAATGAGAAATGCAGTAACTGAAAGATACAATAATATAAACTGACCTGAAGTGGAACAAACGAATGTAACTCGGAATGGCAAGTCAAGAAGTCTGTGATGCACTTCTAGTTCTGGTCCAGGCTAAATCTTCTCCTCACACTGAGCATGCATACTCAGGTCGTCAGAGCGACACAATAGCAATATAATATATATAAAATCAAGTGACAGTCCTAACAGTGATAATAGATTTGTGAAGCAGTAAATCAATGACATCATGAATATGAATGTGCAGTAATTAATGCAGCGGAACAGTAAAGAAGTAGCACGATATGTCACGTATGCCAACACAGTATATAAGGAATATAAATACCAGTATCCCTATCAGTCTCTAAGTCCCACTGTACAGGTCACTAAACCTATCGTCAGTCCAAGTGTGAGAATCAACCCCTCGCGAGTGTCCTCCACCCAAGGGTAGAACCCAAGGGCAAGGGACCACGGGCCCAGCATGTAACATGTATATCACGGTGTATATCACATACCCTGTAAATCTCCATATATCTCCCTAAGTATATAAGCCGGCATGGGACTCCCGAGATTCTGTTGAACTCACACTTAAACTACCCCACACCCCGTGGCCTACATCAAACGCTAACCATAACCCTAAATACTAATCGGTCCGTGACAAGTCTGCGCGAGAACTGGAGGCAGAGCCTCCATCAAGCACGTCCCGACTAATACCTAAGATAAGTGGCAGTGTCGGATTCCTTATCTGTGACACCCGTGCAAGTGCTTCCATAAGTGTCCCATACCATTATAGTCACACGTACACGCATCTCACAGACGTCGACAATGCAATAAAATAATAGGGTCACTGATTGTGTACAGGTACGTATCACTTTCACTTAATCACGGATACACGAACACTGACGTACTTGCCACAATCATCACTAAAATCTAACACTGGGTAAATGCACGATATCACTAGGTAATCACTGCGATGATATGGGTATGATATGATGCGTGAACAGTATGTAAAGCATGATTAAGGTGTCATAAAAACAGTATTCTATCACTTGCACGATTTATCATGAAACGTACGTATATAATTTAGCGAAACGATAAACAGGTAGTAATTAGTATGTTCAGTTATCCATCCATCGAATTTAGTTTCAAGCCAATCGGGTTCCAGGATCAATAGTTATAACCATTTCATTTTAAGCGCTCGCGGCTGGAAATCCGGTTTCAGAATCAGAAATCCGTTTCGCAACGCATTTTAATCCCAGTTGGAATCAGATTTTAGCGACGTTACAGTTGGATGAAATCTAGGGTTTTCAGTAAGGTTTTCAACATAATAGACGGATCTTCAATCGCATCTGCACGTCAGGAGATATACACTGTTTAACACTAATATGTCAGTTCTGATTCTGCTGGGACTGTTATGTGTCCCGATCTATTAAATTACAGATTAAATATCAAAAGGTAACGAAACAGAATGAAACCAACTGTGTTGTCTAGCTAACAGATTTACCTATAATAAGCAGTAGAGTTCCGCAATCTACGAGTTAAGGAGATCTTGTGGTACCCAATACGGAACAGCAACCAACAATTGGAATCGCTCTGGACTGCAGTCCAGAGTCGCACTCCGATTCAATTATCATCACAAATTAAGTACAGGAATACCAGGAAACCAGTTTAGGGTTAAAGTTAGTTGAGTCGGCTTCGATTTGAACCCTCGAACGCACCATTATAGTATATATATGATTTATGGTGAATTTAACGGTTTTCAGGTGCAAGAAAATTCCAGTTTTACGGTTAAACTTGAGGGTAGTTGTTTTAGTCGTTAACGGTCATTTTATCCAGCGAAACTTGCACACGGTATTCATCACAGCGAGGGCCAATGCAAGTAATCCAGTTCCGCCAATTTAGAAAAATATTTCCTTTGGGAACACGCGTCGAGCAGGTTATGGCACATAATTAGTTTAAACTGTAACTTATAATCTATATACTTAGCGATTGTAACTTAGGTAAAATAGCATGTAAGCAAGTAAAGAACTTGCCTGGGAACGCCTCGGGGTCGCACGGTAGCAGCGGCGTCACGAACGCGTGATGTACGCCGTGAAACGGATTTGCGCGAGCTTGGATCGAGATGAGGATTTTTGCGTCGGAGTTGTCCGGAGTCGTTGCACGGTCACTGGAGGTTGAGGAGTGCTTGATGATCCTCTGCGAGTGTACTGGGGTCGATGACGGTCGACGGCGTCGCTCCGGCAATGGCCACAGTGAGGGTTTGTAAAGAGAAATGGGTTTTTGTGTGGTTTTGAAGAGTGAGGGAATTAACAGAGAAGAAGGAGTTAGAGAGAGAAATTGGAGGGAGAGAGGGAGCACAGAAGGAGAGTGGGAGAGAGCTGAGAGAGAGAGATCTGAGATGAGAGATCAAGAGAGAGGGAGAGGTTTAGAGAGAACAGAGAGTGATTGAGAGAGAGAGAGAGTGAGGACAGAGGGAAAGAGTTGAGAGAGGGAGAGGCAAGCAGAGAGGGGGAGAGCGAAAGTAGAGAGTGTGCAGGGGGTGTAGCTCGGGTGCGGGGTTTGAGATGGAGGCGAGGGTTGTTAGGTCGTCGGAGGGGTGACGAGCGGAGTCTGGGTGAAGGTTCGAGATGACGAGGGTGTTGGGTTTCTCGACCACGAGCACGAGAACGAAGGGAGTTTGGGACTGGTGGTTGCCGCGGTGAAGGAAAAGTTGGCGATGGCGACAAGGGGTGTGGAGGTGCCAAGAAGGAATGGATGCAGTGGAGGATGGGGTTCGTCGACGGTCGGGAATGGTAGTCTACGATTTGGGTGGTGAGCGCGACACGTTGGCGTAGGCGCGGGTTCGAGGGAGGGAGGTTGAGACAGAGGAAAAGAGAGGGGAGGAAAAATATGAGATGAGAGAGAGAGGCGCGAGTCGTGGCGTCGGTGAAGGCGAGGAGCGTGGCGACGTGGTCGCTGGCGTTAGCGGAGGAGGCGGCGTCGGTTACGGCGAGGAGTGCGTGGCGCAGTAATGAGCGCGAAGGAAAAAGAGACGTCGGGGAAGAGGGAGTGGGCGAAGCGGGTCGGGTCAGGGGGTGAGCGGGAGCGGGCCGAATGGGAGTGGGCCAGGGGAAAGTAAAAATAAAAAGAATTGTGGGGAAAAATGAAGGCCGGGCCGAGGGAAAATTGAGGGAAAATCATAGAGGATTGGGGCTGGGCCGAGCTGGCGTTGGAGCGGGCTGGGGGTTTTAAAGGAAAAGTATATAAGGAAAAGAAAGAGGGCCGGGCTAAAGAAAAGATTTAAGTGATGGAGAAATAAGAAAACGGGCTGGGAAATTAAAGGGAAATTGAATGGAAAAATTAAAATGAGTTGGCCTGGGAGTGAGAACGGGCTGGCTGTGTTAAGAAATGAATTTCATTTTAAGTTTTATTTGTGTGGGGGCTGGATGAACAGGCCGGGAATATTTGCGATTATTTGGAATAATTAAGATCTAATAGGAGTTGGGTTCAAATGGGGTTTTGAAAAATAAAATAAAATATAATAATAAATTTATAAATAAAATAAAAAATAAAATAAAAATAAATAATTCATAATTAAGAATAAATATAATTCTAAGGTAACAGAAAACAAATTTTGGTATAAAAGGGCTGGGTATTACAATGTCAGTTTCCCACATTTCGAATGGCCAGCTAGCCACCGTTGGATGCAGTGGATTTGGATGCTGATGGATAAAGTCTCCGTGAATCTGGCACGAGTGGCACTGCTTTACATATTCTAAACAGCCTTAGATCATCGTGGGCCAATAATAACCCATCCGTTTGATTTTCAGCTTCATCTACGGCCCGGCTTGGTGAGAACCGCAGAGTCCGTCGTGAGTTTCTTGGATGACTCTTCTTGCCTCTTCAGGTCCCAGGCATCTTAACCACAGAGAATCAAATGATCTCTTATACAGAGTATTATTAACAAAGGCGAAGGATAGAGCTCGTTTCATGAGCTGATGTCTTGAGGACGCATCTTCAGGCATTCGACGGGATTTGAAGTAGTCTATAAAGACTTCGCTCCAATCCTTAACCTTTTCTTGGTCTTTTATTTGCAGGACCGTTTGATCGGTAGCTCCCTCTTCTTTGGAAGACTCCGGAGATATTTCTGCCGGTATAAGAACCCGACGGCTTTGCACAACGATCCTCACATCATCGAGGTTCTTGTCGGCCAATTCTTTAGCAAGCTTGGCTAATGCATCCGCTTTACTATTTTCCGTCCGCGGTATGCTTTCCAGAGTGTAGGAAGGAATTTGAGTCAGCAGTTGTTGTACTCTCCCGCCGTTCTTCACCAACTCTGGTTTGCACATTTGATAGTCGCTGTTTACTTGACTAACGACCAGTTAGGAGTCTCCGTATATGAGGAGGTTTTCAATTCCCATGTTGATAGCGATCTCGAGACCTGCGATCAAAGCTTCGTACTCAGCTTCATTATTCGTCCTCGGCTCTGTTAAGGAGAAGGCAAAGCGCATTATCCCTCCTTGTGGAGTCACAAAGATGAGGCCTACCCCTGATTTGATTATAGGGGTGCTTTGTTTGCGCTTCTTCACGGAAGATGCTCCGTCGAAGTAAAGTTCCCATCGGGTATCATTCTCTCTTTTCTCCCCGTCGATCGTGTTAGACGCATACTCGTTGGGCAATTCACAGTACAAAGGGGAATCGGCGGGTACCGGATGTTCAGCGAGGAAGTTGGCGATGGCCTGGCCTTTCACTGCCTTGAGAGGACGATAAGTTATCGAGAACTCCATTAAGAGTAGGGCCCATTTAGCGAGCCGTCCCATTAATATAGCCTTTGACATCAAATATTTGAGAGGATCTACTTTCGATATGAGATGGACTTCATGTGACAACGCATAGTGTCTGAGCTTTGTTATCCCGAAGATCAACGCCAGGCAGTGTTTTTCGATGGGAGAATAATTGCTTTCTGCCCCCAGTAGAACTCGACTTAAATAGTAGAGGGCTCTCTCCTTCCCTTAATCGTTCTCTTGTGCCCACAGCGCGCCTAAGGAACCTTCAAGGGCGGTTGTATACAGAATGAGAGGCTTTCCCTTGACCGGAGCGGTTAGCACATGAGGATTCTGTAGGTATTTTTTGATTTCGTCGAGTGCGCTTTGGCATTTGCGATTCTAGACGAAAGGGGTTCCCTTCTTCATCAGGTGACTGTAAGGGCGACACTTTCTAGAGAGGTTAGCTATGAACCGCCGGATATACGCGAGCTTTCCTTGGAGGGATCGCAGTTGCTTGAAAGTCCTTGGCGGAGGCATTTCCATGATCGCCTTGATCTTCGACGGGTCTATTTCTATGCCTCGGTGTCGGACGACGAATCCCAGGAACTTGCTCGAGGAAACTCCGAACGCGCATTTGAGAGGGTTCATCTTCAAGTTGTATTTCCGAAGGCGCTGAAACACGATCTTCAAATGTTCTAAATGTTCCTCGTATGATTTTCTTTTAACTACGAGGTCGTCGATGTAGCATTCGACAATTTCATGTATGAGGTCATCGAAGATCTTTGTCATGGCCCTCTGATAGGTGGCACCGGCGTTCTTCAGACCGAAAGGCATCACCTTGTAACAGAATATACCCAAAGGGGTACGGAAAGCGGTATGCTTCTGATCCTCGGGATGCATCTTTATTTGATTGTATCCTGATGAGCTGTCCACGAAGGAAAAGATTTCGTGAGTGGACGTATTATCTATCATCAGCTCAGTGATTGGTACTGGAAAGTCGTCCTTCGGGCAGGCTTTATTGAGATCCCGAAAGTCCATACATATGTGCACTGTCCCGTTTTTCTTCATCACTGGGATGATATTGGCGATCCAGTCAGGGTACTGAACCTTTTGGATGAAACCGGAGCCGATTAGCTTCTTGACCTTGGCATTGATGTTCATCTCAAGCTCAAGTCGCATTCTTCTCGGTGCTTGTTTGATCGGCTTGATGTTCGGAGATATTGCCAATTTATGGACGGCTATTTCTGGATCCAATCCGAGCATCTCGGAATAGTTCTATGTGAAACAGTCTTTATACTGCATGAGCACGTCTTTTAGCGTAGCCACCCTTTCTTCAGACAATAGCTCACTGACGAATGTTGGACGCCACTTGCCGTCCCCAAGTCAATTTTCTTGAGGTTATCTACAGTAGTATGCATCCCGTCTTCCAGCTCTTTTAGTGCTGGTGGAAATTTTGAGATCACCTCGTCATCATCGTTTTCGAAGCATCAGGGGAGATCAACAGTATCTTCGCATATTCTCTCTTCTGACACCGTTATCATATGACAGATACGAGATCGCTTCTAAGACCGATATTGATCTGGTTCTATTCTCGCTGCATACGTGGATTTCGGTTCATGCTTCTGCGGCAGGGTTTCCCTCCAACTGCTGCTAGATAAAGCGGACTTACCTTACTGATACTGGTCTTCTACCCAGTCTTTGAAAGTGATGCAGTCTTCGAGAGGATGTCCTATCGCTTAGTGATAGGAGCAATAGTCCGGGTGAGTGACCTCGCCTGCTTGCTTGGGGTGTTTGTGTAAGTCTACGGTAGCGCCCCGACCGTCTGTCCGAGGCCAAAATGCGGAAACAAAAACTTTTTCTTAACTTGAAACTGGCGCTATCGTATACTTTTTCCCGGATCGAACCATTAACCTACAACTAGCTATCTAGAGAGAGGGTTGGAAAGCTATACCGATCGATCCGTGTCCTTCGGTCTTTGGCCACCATCCTAAGCTCCTCGCGGCATCTCCGGTCTCGATCTTCTCGTCGGAAAGGGCACCACATCACCGAGTCTTTTTATGGGCTCCCACCTCTGAACCGAGGCAACTCGGACACGAAGTTTGCTAGCCGAAGTGTCCAAGATTGCTGTAGAATATATGTAGAAACTTTTGTCTCAAGGGGTTATTAGAAGTTGCCATTTGGATGGAGGTGGAGGAAAAATCTTTGGAGATCAACTAAAGAATTTTAGTGTAGAATGAGATGAATCATTTTTCCACACAAAATGGAGGCTTTCCAAAATGTAGTGGCCGACCATATTTTAGAGAAGAGGGAGGTAAGTGTAGGAGCAAAAGGAGGTGATCATAAGCAAGAGGAAAAATGTGTGATAACAAGGAAAAAGGGTCACCCTCATATCCTTTCCAAATCCAATCTCATTTAATGCAAGAAATGATGCAAAAAGAATCATGCTCATCTAGAAAGATCATGAACTCTCCACCACAAAAAAAACCCCTTGCATTTTACTAAATGCCACTTTGCAAGAAAACCCTTCCAAGGAAAATTTAGCCAAAGAACAATAGAAAAGGAATTTGGCCAAAAAGAGAAAGCAAGCTAGCAACTTCAAAAAGCGATCCGGTAACAAATTACAGGATAACCCCACGACTGTATATACATACCTGCATTTGTATTCTGACCGAATACAAATGCAATGAGACAAAATCTACACTGTATAATACTAGGATCCGGTTTAAACCAAAGCTCGCTAGTATTATCCGTCCGAACCATGACACGTGCATAAGTGCACGCGTACGTTCGAACCATGCCATAAATCCATACGGCCTCTACAGCATTTCGCCCGAAATTGAGAAACTGTCTGTGGGGGACTCTAAAGAATCGTCAATACTTTGGTTATGTATTTAACCACTAGTACGTCAGAGGTATTAGCCGTACGTAACGGGCTACCAGGTATTGACCAAAAGGGAGGTCGATGAGCGAACTCATCCTGACACCTTACTGAGCCTGTCAGTGACAATATCCGTACAGTCCGGTACGTTCGTCTATGAACATCGCATGTCAGGCCTAGGGGGTTGGTAAAAGTCAGACCCTCAAAAGCGGTACAAGTCGTGTCGGAGTGTAGCCCAGAACACTCTGAGATACTACTGGAATACTTACCAGTAAATCTCATGCCTTGGCCAAGAACTTTGTGTAATGGCTCTCCTAGACACAACGCGACTTCACCCCCAATACCGGGAGAGACGAACCCCTGCTGATCCGCTCACTGCCTCCATGTGACTCGGGACTGTATCCAACTAAAACCTGTTTGCACGACTCCTTTGAGCCGTGGTAGGGTAGTAATCAAAGCACAGTGGGAACTCACACAAGACAAATGACGATCTCAGGTCGATGAACTAACCTGTACACATGTCACCAGGGAACTGCTATCTGACGTCAGGTATAATACCAACTAGCATGTTCCCAGCGAGTCCTGTCCGGTGTACTCATAACCCAATGAGCACCTGTATACATCTTAGGTGATCCAACTGACACCAATGGCTTGTGAGACCGGCCACCGTCCCTGTCTCGACTGTATACACTAGTCTACTAATGGAGTATCGATTCCCAGTCTCGAAACTCCCACGACTAGGGACCACTTAAGGATGTGCTTATAGACCCCAGCTCCCACGTATATGATCTCCATCATACTGCTAGCCGTCAAGCAAGAATACTATGGGCTTTATCAACGTGAAATAGTGACCTGTAATGTCACCTAAAGCATGTACACGATGATAAAGGTAAACCAGATAGCATACTATCATCTTGAGTAAGACTATCCTACCGGTATAGGTCCTCCCTCAATCATTGCAATCGCGTGCCTGCAATCCAATAATTGACTCTGAGGGCACTATATCAAACAATCTCCTACTTGCACTCAAGGTTAATTATTGCGATGTCGCATACTCACAGCCCGTGTGATATCGATCACCCAACCCCTCTACTAGTCGGTTTCACAAGCCCGTATGGAAAACTATTGCGTTCGAGGAATAGCCTCAGTGAGTGGATCCGCCCTGATGTTTCTTTCTATGTCTCTCTTTATCTTAAGTTCGCGGAGAAAGCCATCTCCCGAAATGAGCAATACCTGTCTTAGAATATGTCTGGATATCTGATGGGACCTAGCTCATAAATGAACTCCAAATCCAAACTTCTTAGACTGTATCGTCAACTGAACTTAATCAGTATCCTGCGCCATGCCTCCCTCAGTATCCGCTTGGACCATCTATCCAAAATACTGCCCCTCGTCAGAGGGAAAACTATAACTCTGACAGTCACTCTGTCATCCAGGTCACCTTGGAAGCCTGGAATGATAACTGTCTCCTAAAAGAGGCTGTTGTTATCATATCCCTAGAATATCCACTTATGTTTTAAAACTGCTTCCGAATGTTTCTCCAGGATTGGATTAATATCAACTTACTGCATCTCGTGCAAAAACAATGTCTGGTGTGGTACTTGACATCTCATGATTGACTCAATTGCCTAAGCAAGTGATCTGCCAATCATGCATATCCCTCTCCCCTTTAGTCTGTAAGACACCTTTAAAGATGGTGACTCCATCACCTGCAGGTACACTACCGTGCCAGGAGTCGTCCATTCTAAAAAACCTTTAGAATGCTGTCTAAGTACCCAGATTAGGAAACTACCAAAATCTAGATCTAAAACCATAGATCTAGTAACCAAAATGTCTGATATTATATCTATATCCTATGTGGAGAAACCACTGTGTGACAACGAAAGCATAACCGATTATAGTATAGGAATTTCACTTTCTACTCTGTGTATGTCATCCAAATATCAGGACATCACACCCTACTATCTTCTTGATAGATCCATCCCCTATTCTGACGAAGTCAAACCTATGACTGTCACATCAGAAATAGATGATCTATCTCCGCTATATCTGTTTTAGTCAATAAATCGAAATAAGCTACTTTTCCACTATGCTTCCGCTGCTCCCACTGACTACGACAACCCTCTGGCAGAGTCATATACACGTGCACTTCTAAAGCCAGTTCAGAACGACGCTATACTCATCCTCCTGCCGGGTCTTATAGCCTGGAACAACGGTAGTGTCAAGTCCCCACTTAGCTTCCACTGCTCCCACTTACCACGACAACCCCCTGGCAGAGTCATATAGACGTACACTTCTAAAGCTAGTTTAGAACGACGCTATACTCATCCTCTTGCCGGGTCTCACAGTCTGAAACAACAATAATGGCAAGTCTGGGTAAACAAGAACCTCCTTGTCACCGTTATTGAGCATACCGAAGTACCTCTCGAGTGCCTGAGGTTACCCACCATATCTGCGGAGTGGCCAATGGAATGTCAAACTAGATTGAATCTTTAGGTTCTTATCAAATTTTCAGTAATCGTTTACGGTTCTGGAATCACCTCCAGTTCTACCATACTCCCACTACTGTTTTATGAAAAAAATCCATTTTTATTAAAACTGTGGTGAGTCAAGAACAATATTACTATAGATCTTCCAGATGGTAGAAAATCAACCCTCGTCATAGCCCGGGTCAACCCACAAACAGCCATTACAGAAACGTGCCTTGAGTTATCCAGAGTCTGGTTTTAAGCATAAGCCGGACAACTACCCGTACCTTAACATCGTTAAGATATGAACCGTTCTATATCCAATATAGAAACAGAGGCACTGATTTAATTGGAACCAGATTCAAATCATGCAGCTGTTTCCAGTGCATGTCAACTAAATGGAAGGAGGCCGATCAACGTTACTCAACTTAAGAATGCATCCAGATATGAGTAACCTAAAAGAGAAACAAGTTTCTCAAAACCATTACTATCAACTGAATACTATACACAAGTAGCTATATCTTCGATCACCTTGAAGAGTCCTAATACTTGCACCATCTGGTTCTCTACTTTATTCTTATACCTATAACTTCTCAAAACTTGGACCTTGTATTTCTACGAGAACACTTGTCTAAAAACTAGAGAAGTCATAAGTAAACCGAATATAGTACGAGGACCAACCCCTCTGTCCTAATAGACATTGGACAACATACAATACTCTGTATAAGTCCCCTGAGTTGAATAACTCAAACCCTGTGCGTCGTAGGTTGAAAACTGTACTATAGTTATGAAGAATTACACCGCTGTTTAATACTCCTTACCTAATTATCAACTGATATTGGTAAATGTCACCGACATAATTTCAAAAATTTATATCTCACTTTATGAAAATAAACGTACAGATATATCAATTTGAAATTGGTGCATTACAACGGATATTCAAAACTAAATATTTGCCGTCCGGCAAACAACCCGGGTGATTTCCTCAAATATCACGAATTACAACGAATCCCGATATAATGAGGACAATCACCTAATTCCCAATAACTTACTCCCACTCATCATCTATAAAACCATACAGATATGAGAATCAAACCTGGTAAATACATACCCTGGAGCAAGGACTAATTGGGAAATCAGTTTTCTTTTAACAATGCACAGTGAAACTGAAACATGTAAATGTTTCGAAGGGGTATCCGGATATTCTTAGTAATGCCTCTTCCATTATCAGATTCACAACTGTAACCGTATATTTCTTTGCCATCTCTCCAAATCCTTTTATATGTCTTAAGTCATTACCTTCTGCACACCCTCGTTAGGCTATATGGTTTTCTTCCTTCCCTACCGTTCGGCACCAGTCTATGGTTTGGAAGAAGACTATCCAATAAGCATAATAGGTGTACTGTCCTAATCCCAGGAGCACTCGCAACGCGAGAGAAGGTAAAGATAAAAGAAAAATGAATAAACCTTATTCCTATTTCTCCTGAACCAGAATCCATCCCCGAACTGGAACAAGTTCCTTCGAGTTCGTATATAACCATACGATGGAGTGTCCAAATAACTGTGGATTTTCGTATTGATACGGAGTGTTCTGGAGAAATACAAAGGTGAAGTAGGAGTGGTAATGAAATACTTGTTTTGGTCGTGAATAGCAGTTGTAATTTACTTTGCCCTCTTTCTAATCCCTTTATTTGTCTTTATTTAATACCTTCTGTACACCATCGTTAGGCTAATTGGTTTTCTTCATTCCCTACCGTTCGGCACCTGTTTATGGTTTGGAAGAAGACTATCCAATTAGCATAATAGGTGTACCGTCCTAATCCAAGGAACACTCGCGACCTGAGAGAAGGTAAAAGGAAAAGACAACTGAATAGTCCTATTCGTTTTCTCCAGAACCGGAAACCATCCTCGAATCTGGAACAAGTTCCTTCGAGTTCGTATATAACCATACAATGGTTTTATCCAATGGAAGTGGACGTTCGTAGAAATACGGGGTGTCCTGGAGAAAAGAGTAAAAGTAGGAGTGGCAATGAGGTATGCAACTCAGACAATCCAAAAGCCAGTGTTTAAGAAGGTTCGGTTAATTTTGGTCACCGAGTCATAGTCAAGGGTCGGGCCATGGTCGCTGCCAAAGAGAGAGAGAAAAGAAACACTCAGCGTGCACTCAAACCTAGATCAGAATGGTTATCAATTTATCTAATCAGGAAACCTCCCACTGTAAGCTCAAATTCTCCTCCAAACCTGAAAGAAGAATTAGTCGGGATCATCCGAGGAGTAAACCAACTCATCAGTGAGAATCGGGATCCAACTATCATCGCATGATAACGCGATGGAATCCACACACATTATCACACTCCAGAAGGTATGCGCATATCTGGCAAGTTTCAGTTTCTTTAGAAACTCCCGATGTGATTTTTACCCCATGCTCTTATGACCTTGACGAAGGCCAACAAATCATAAGTCACATGTCAAGTTCTACCCGTCATTGTCCAGGTTAATTTGAACCCACCCATACAAGCCCTCGACGAAGGCCAACAAGGCTATACGACTGTCCCAAACCAACGCATCTATCTATGCAGCAGAAAGGTAACAAATAGCTACCATACACTATGCCTTGACGAAGGCCAACAAACATAGCATGAATACTAAGTGCTACCCGTCTGAAATGACGGAGGGCTACGAATGGTTTTTGGTGAAAAACCTTTAACGTAATGAACTTGATATCGTTGAAGGAACCGGATAGCTTTTTATAAAAATATAGTGACGAAAACCTTTGCTAAAGAGGTCACTCCCGGTGAAGGGATCTCGGCTCTTTCCCCGTAGAATGAGGTGCTGGATATTCCAACTGAATACCACTATACAAAGTAGAAGGTAATCGGCTATAGTGAAGTTATTACCCTGACGCAAACTTCTGTCCAAGGGGTCACTCCCGGTGAAGGGATCTCGGCCATTGCCTCGTCGACTGAGGTGCTGGATATTCATAACCGAATACCACTGTGCAAAATAAAAGAGAACATCCTTGCAATAACAGCCTTTTGAAAAATGTTCCAACAACATCAGAATATGTTTGTTTAGCTTGCATTGATCCGAATCAATGCAGCCCATCAATTGATTACACCACAAAAGAACGAAAATACGATGTACGTATATGCTATCTGCATTCGCCACTGGGTCCCGTCATCACCCGTTAGGTTACTTAACTAACGACAGAGCGGGGACTGGACTAGCGCGGGTGTAAAACATATACAATATCTACTAGTATATATATCAATATATAATATTCGCTCAAGGCGTGATAAAATGCAACATCACAGAAATGTAACAAGCATCACAGAACAATACAGATAGTCTGGGATCCCCGAGTTTCATAAAGCCGCTACTGAAACCCGACGTTCCCCTGGTCGTGTGGATAGCTTGTGCAATGAAATCCTAGACCCCTACGGGCGCGGCAAGTTACCCGCCAAAACCTGAAGCGAGGCAGACTCCTTTAACAACGTGAATGGACCACCCAGCACTTCACGGAATCCGGTAACTTGAGCACCCCTCCTTGGGTCAACCTGTACCCCTACGAGTGCGGAGAATAGCCCGCCAATTCTAGAGTAAAGCCCCCTCCGTCTCAAAGCCATGAGATGCGGGCCCGTTGCCCTCTAGAACCCGGCTATCCGTGCACCCCCACCGCGGGGTAATTCTAGTACAGAAAATAAAATATATATACAATGGGTACATCGACCTAAGCCCGGTCGTGCCCTAAAAGAATAATATACAAATAGGCAGTAATGGCAGTCCACATGTCGGACGCTCGCCCCGCAATATCAAATGTACATATACAACCAAACTGTACTACCATTGCATCCAGGCTATCCACCACGACAAATCCGCAACATCACAGTACAACACAGAACATCAACATGAATGTCACGTTCGCAAATCCGTCTAAAAGAACTATAGCAATTAGACAGGATTTACCGCTCGAATGACATTCACGGTCGTAGATATAATGTAAATACTCTGAACTAACATGTTTAAAATATTCGATAGACAAAATTTCCCGAAGTGGGCCCCAAGCACAATACCCAGTACTCAAAAAAATCTAGGCCCAAACAAGAATTACCAAAAATCCCTTTTCCAAGTCAGAGACCAATTGAAGAAATTTAGTGCAGAGAAGGGTCTTTACTGCGGCGGAACCGCGGCCAAAACAAGGGTATGGCCGCGGTTCCGCGGCTCAACAGTAATATCACTTCACCAAATTTCCCCAGATGTCTTAGAAAAGCCTGCACATATTTCTGCAATATACCAAATAATTTTTTGACAACAAAAGAAAATCGACAGAAACTGCATGACTTGAAATCGCGGTTTCGGAATTTTCGTTCGATCGAAGTTCTAAACACGTTAGAGCAAGCTAGTAAAGGTTAATGGTGTGGCTCTGATACCATGTAAGTCTACGGGCCGTCTGTCCGAGGCCAAAATGCGGAAACAAAAACTTTTTCTTAACTTGAAACTGGCGCTATCGTATACTTTTTCCCGGATAGAACCATTAACCTACAACTAGATATCTAGAGAGAGGGTTAGAAAGCTATACCGATCGATCCGTGTTTTTTGGTCTTTGGCCACCATCCCAAGCTCCTCGCGGCATCTCCGGTCTCGATCTTCTCGTCGGAAAGGGCACCACATCACCGAGTCTTTTTACGGGCCCCCAACTCTGAACCGAGGCAACTCAGACACGAAGTTTGCTAGCCGACGTGTCCAAGATTGCTGTAGAATATATGTAGAAACCTTTGTCTCAAGGGGTTATTAGAAGTTGCCATTTGGATGGAGGTGGAGGAAAAATCTTTGGAGATCAACTAAAGAATTTTAGTGTTGAATGAGATGAATCATTTTTCCACACAAAATGGGGTTTTTCCAAAATGTAGTGGCCGACCATATTTTAGAGAAGAGGGAGGCAAGTGTAGGAGCAAAAGGAGGTGGTCATAAGCAAGAGGAAAAATGTATGATAACAAGCAAAAAGGGTCACCCTCATATCCTTTCCAAATCCAATGTCATTTAATGCAAGAAATGATGCAAAAAGAATCAAGCTCATCTAGAAAGATCATAAACCCTCCACCACAAAAAAAAACCCTTGCATTTTACTAAATGCCACTTTGCAAGAAAACCCCTCCAAGGAAAATTTAGCCAAAGAACAATAGAAAAGGAATTTGGCCAAAAAGAGAAAGCAAGCTGGCAACTTCAAAAAGCGATCCGGTAACAAATTACAGGATAACCCCGCGACTGTATATACATACCCGCATTTGTATTCCGACCGAATACAAATGCAATGAGACAAAATCTACACTGTATAATACTAGGATCCGGCTTAAACCAAAGCCCGCTAGTATTATCCGTCCGAACCATGACCCGTGTACAAGTGCACGCGTACGTTCGAACCCTGCCATAAATCCATACGGCCTCTACAGCGTTTCGGCCAAAACTTGAGAAACTGTCTGTGGGGGACTCTAAAAACTCGTCAATACTTTGGCTGTGGATTTAACCACTAGCACGTCAGAGGTATTAGCCGTACGTAACGGGCTACCAGGTATTGACCAAAAGGGAGGTCGATGAGCGAACTCATCCTGACACCCTACTGAGCCTGTCAGTGACAATATCCGTACAGTCCGGCCCGTCCGTCTATGAGCATCGCATGTTGGGCCTAGGGGGTTGGTAAAAGTCAGACCCCCAAAAACGGTACAAGTCGTGTCGGAGTGTAGCCCAGAACACCCTGAGATACTACTGGAATACCTTCCAGTAAATCTCCTGCCTTGGCCAAGGACTTCGTGTAATGGCTCTCCTAGACACAGCGCGACCTCACCCCCAATACCGGGAGAGACGAACCCCTGCCGATACGCTCACTGCCTCCATGTGGCTCGGGACTGTACCCAACTAAAACCTGTTTGCACGACTCCTTTGAGCCGTGGTAGGGTAGTAATCAAAGCACAGTGGGAACTCACACAAGACAAATGACGATCTCAGGTCGATGAACTAACCTGTACACATGTCACCAGGGAACTGCTATCTGACGTCAGGTATAATACCAACTAGCATGTTCCCAGCGAGTCCTGTCCGGTGTACTCATAACCCAATGAGCACCTGTAAATATCTTAGGTGATCCAACTGACACCGATGGCTTGTGAGACCGGCCACCGTCCCTGTCTCGACTGTATACACTAGTCTACTAATGGAGTATCGATGCCCAGTCTCGAAACTCCTACGACTAGGGACCACTTTAAGGATGTGCTTATAGACCCCAGCTCCCACATATATGATCGCCATCATACTGCTGGCCATCAAGCAAGAATCCTATGGGCTCTATCAACGTGAAATAGTGACCTGTAATGTCCCCTAAAGCATGTACACGATGATAAAGGTAAACCAGATAGCATACTATCATCTTGAGTAAGACTGTCCTACCGGTATAGGTCCTCTCTCAATCATTGCAATCGCGTGCCTGCAATCCAATAATTGACTCTGAGGGCACTATATCCAACAGTTTGGACTCCGGGAGGGTAATCATCTGATATTTTAGGGCAAGATCGAGTATCTTCCTTGTCTTGTCTTAGGGAAAAGAATATTTTCGACCCATCTTTTTTAGAAGAGACGGCTCCCAGTTGTTCGATTCTTGCTCGCATGACTTTTTAGACCCGCTTTGCCGCTGTCGAACGCTTTTTTCGTTCTTGGGTTTATTTCTGCCTCTGCGTTGGGCATTTTGTATGACGACTTGACGAGGAAGAGCATTTTCATTTTCTGCAGCCTGTTGAAGGAGGCGCTGCGCTATGGCTTTCTCGTAGATGGCCATTCGCGATTATGATCGTCTCGAACCTTTTGACCCGCTTCCCTTATAAGCTTGTCCATTTGTTCTTCGAACGACGGACTTGGTATTTTCACGACGGGAGCTCGTTTTGGTTTAGGGTTAGCATCTTCCCACAGAGCATCTCCTTCTTCGTCGAAATCATGTATGACGTAGCAGTCACGGAGTGGTTCCCATTTCTTGGAATGAACATATCCAAGCCTGATCGTTTCCATTCTCTCGTTGGGCAACTTTCGTTGAGTTCCAGGGACGTCCCAGATCCTGTTATAGAACCGTTCTTATCGAGCAGTTTGCTTGAAGGGTATGCCTTGATGCCTCAACAGTCTTCTTAATCCGTCTGTGTAATATCTGGGCAAACAGATAGGCTGGAACCTGTCAAGTGTAGAATCCACACCATGCCAGATTTCTTTCTCTACTTTGGTTTCCCTGGATCGGTAGAATAGGATCGCCTTTTCACCCTTTCGCCTGGGAGGGACGTAGAATGTCTGCAGTTTCTGCACACTATAGGCATTAAGTGCATCGAGATCTTTGTAATGCTCTCGTGGAACCATGGGGATTTGCAAACTCCGATCATCATCAGCAAAGGCTTGAATTGATGGACGAACAGAAAACACGGCATTGACTTCATCTTCCGAGTCGCTGCCGAAGATCAGCATAGGGGTGGACGGTCCCGACTTGTTGCATTGGGGCGGCCCTGAATAAACTATTTCTTCTTCGTCTTCGGTATCATTCCTAAAGACCGGAATAGTGGTGATAGCTTTGTTCTTTTCCTCCGGTTTGCGACATCTTTCTGTGTCTTCGAAATCTGGCAGGAAGTACTTGGTATCTTCGTATTTGCGGACTTCGTTCATGGAGAGTGGGTTTAGTTCCCCTGTACGGTGTACTCGAGACCGTCTTTGAAGTACTTCATACACTGATGTTGTGTAGAAGGGATAATGTTATACTCGTGTAACCAAGGCCGGCCGAGCAAAGCATTATAGCAGGTCTTGGCGTCAATGACGTGAAATTTAATGTCCGTGATGAGCAGCCCAAAGCGCAACGTCAGTATCATAGACCCGAGCATCCGTGATGACTGGGAGTCAAATCCAGAGATAGTGATTTTATCACGAGCGAGGTGCTGAACGCTCATGCAGATTTCCTTCAACACTCTTACATTGAGGAGATTGACGGAGGACCCATTGTCGACCAGGATCTTCCCTATCTTAATGTCATGTCAATATCTGGAGACATAAAGGGGACGGTTATGCTCACACGTCCCGAGGAGGAGATCTTCATCGCCAAAGGTGATATCGGCTGTGTGCACTTCTTCCAGCTCGTCCTTCATCTTTTCTTCGGCGAGGAATGCTTGAAATTGGTCGGGCTCTTGTAATGCCCTGATCAGAGAATCTCTCGCCTCTTTGGATAGCAGAAGGGCGTCGAGAATGCTGAGCTGTGATGGTATCTTCCTCAGGTGTGCAAGAATGTTGTAATCCACCTTACTTTTCTTTGGCGGGTCCTTGGCTGTCAGCTCTTTGACGGCTTGGTCATCAAAGATGATATTCTCAGGGACCTTTTCTTTCCCCTTATCCTTGATGACGGCTTGGTCATCAAGGATGATATTCTCAGAATTCTTTTCAGGCAGCGTACGATTGCGTAGCTGAATATTTTCACAGGTTTTTGGTTCTTCCTCTTTTCCCGAGGTGGATTCTTTAAAGAGAGGGCCAAGAGTCATTTCCTCGTCAGAGTCGCTCCCGAAGGTGAGAACTTGCGATCCCCCAGTGTCGACCATGTGACAGTTCCTGGTAGTTCTTTTGCACTCCTTGGTCGTATTTCTTTGCTCCCGACGAGCTTTGCGTTTCATCCTCTTGAAATGTTGTCGGTGGGCAACATATCCCTGCCACCGTCTTTTAAAAGCGTTGCACTTTTCGGTAGGGTGCGCAATCTTTCGATGATATAAGCAGTAGTTAGGATGTACATCCGCTTCATCAGGAGTGTTTTCTTCGGAGGGTGGTAGCTTCATTCCCACCGATATGGCTTTGGCGAACCTTTTTCTCATCTTGAACCTATTTTTATTTGCTGCGAATGTACTTTGATCCGGCGGGGGTGTTTTAACCCTTTCGTCCAGTCGCTGACATTTGGTTTTTTCAAATATGGCCATCTTACGCTCTTGAGCAGCTTTGCTTTTAAGAAGAGTTTCGTCCAGGAGTGCATCAATCATTTCGTCTGACGGCCGTAGAAGTTCTGGCTTGGGATCTGCCCACAGTTTCTCTGTGTAAGGAGCTTCATCATCGTCTATTGACGAGTGAGAGATTACATGGAAACTTGCCACATAATCTTCAGATTCATCCGACGAGTCTTCCCCATTGTCATCATCTCCGTCCTCAAGGACGTGGCTGAGAAATTCTTGGAGTGTGACTGGAGTCCGCGCTTTTTGATTATATTCTTCCAGCGTGTCAATCTGCTTTTGCAGGTCCATGCGCTTGCCACCAGGCTTCACTGGCTTCTTGGTCTTCTTCTTCTTCTTCTTCGAAGACTTTAACGGCAGGGTGTGAGCACTTTGACTATCACCACCAATTTTTGGAGTGGGTGCTGCTTCAGCATTCCCTCGATGATCTTGGGTTCCAGTGGATTTTTCCACCTAATCGCCGGACATGTTTGGAGATCCCTCAACATTCTTTTAGTCTTGGCTGAAAGAACGACCTCCCATGGTGCTTCTTCCACAAAAGAGCATGATGCCTCCGGTGTGTCCGTCTTCTTAGGAGCATGTGGCTGCGGTGGGTTCACCTTCCAATTCTTGGATAGGGCAAATTTGCCCTGTTGGTATTGATCTTCAATCCATCCTTTAAAGACGAAGCAATTTTCAGTTGGATGACTTACCGTTTGATGGTAGGGGCAATAATTGGGACTATTAGCCTCGCCGGGTTGCAACGGTCGTTTCGGATTTAACAGATTGATGAGCCTGTTGCGCACCGCTAGCTCGAACAATCTCTTCGTTTTGTCCCGGGGAAATAAATAAGGGCGCTTCATTTTCTCAGTATAGTATCACCGTCTCTCGTCTAGACGATCAGTTAGTTTTAGACCACGGGGCTGCTGTTGAGTATTCATTTCGCTGCTCCGGCTTCGAAGAGGAAGGCCTATGGCCCATCTGGTCCATTTGAGCTAGTTTATCAATCAGAGCCTGGAACGTGGTCGGCTTGAAAAACATCATAAATTGAGAGATGGTCGCTTGAGGTTCAAGAGTGTCCACGAACATGCCCACTGCCGGCGCTTCTTCGTTGCGCTGCTCGCATTTCGACCATAAATTTCGCTACCGTATTGTATACTGGACCCAAGTTTTGCCCGGCTTCACCCTGGCGTTAATTAGTGCGGTAATCGGAGTACGCTCGCTAGCGCTCGCGAATCTCTGTGTAAACAGCAGCTCCATCTTCGTAAATGTCTTAACAGAATCGTTCGGGAGTTCAGAGTACCATTCGAACGCTGTTTCCGACAAGCTACCGACAAACTAGCGGAGCAGGAGTTTATCATCACCCCCGGTGTTGCCGCATAAGGCTCTGAATTGAGCGACATGCTGATGTGGATTCCCCGTCCCTTTATATACGTGGAATTTAGGGATCGTATATCCCGGCGGGTACTTTATTTGTTCATACCAGCCTGGATTGGGTTGCCCAGTCTTAACGAACTGTCCAGCCGCTTCGTTTACCTGGTGAGCTCGTATTTGCTGAGCAATGTAATCATCTAGAGCGACCTTAGAGATGGTTTCCTCTTTGGCTGTGAAAGAGCCTGAAGAGGGTTCGATGTCTCTCCTCTGTCATCTTCAACGATGATCGGGGGGTCTTCAGCTGGAGGTCCCGGCTGTAACATCATCCCAGCCATGTCTTGAAACAAAAGAGCCATTCGTTTGATATTGGCCGCCTGCTCCATAGCCTCCTTTTCTTTCCTCTCGAGCATTCTTCGGAGGAACTCGGTATCAGTTTCTTATTCCCGATGCTACTCCAAGGTCTCTGGATTTTCTTTTGGCCCAGTGAGTGCGGCCATTGCAGTCAGCATCTCCTGAAGTTTCTGCTGCTGTTGTTCCCGAGCCTTCGTTATCGATCGGGTAAGCGGTCGACGACCCGTAGAAGCACGGCTTTCTTCTTTTCCGAAAGTTATATAAATGGTATGTATTGCCATGCCACCAGACTTGGGGCGTTTAAATTCAGCGCTTTTGCGGTTCGCCACGGTCACAGGGGCTTTCTCCGGCCTCCTTCCCTTTTGAGCGGTTAACGTTGAGGGAGCCGTTGCAGCGGGCACCCAGACGGATGACATCTTCTGCGGTACCACGAGATGGCTCTTTTCTTGCTAAGCTTTAAGCTTCTTTGGCCGGCGAGAGTAGTCCTGCTTAATCACCGATTCCTGGACCTATCGCCAGACTTTATAAATTTTTGAAGACAGCCGCTGAGGGGGATGCTCCGGCTTCTTTTCTGTAGTAATCTCCATAGGTGGAGGAGATCTCTTCAGCACGGCAGTCGGAGAGTTCTTGCGAACCCTCCTAAGCGGTTCAAAGCTGTTCCCTGTTGGAAAAACAACATTGATTTCCACCATAGGAGCTGGCGGAGTTAGTCCAGAAGGGGAGCTGCCCCAGCCTTCCTTACTCGGCGCCAGTGATGATGGCGAGCATGTCGTGCGGATGGAGTTGGTTCAACTATGGGGATTGCTTTGTCATGCCCCTTGTCTTGGCGGAGGGTCGTCGCCGGTGTTATCCTTTTAAAGACTGACGTTCGCCGAGAAGTAATGTCCAACCTATCGAAGGCACTCTTCCGAGCAGGGGAACCAACCTTGACGATTTCGCCTGGAACAGGAGCTGAAATAGTCAGTCTTGTGAAGACCGACCCTTTGGCAGGAGAAGCCGCCTTGACGACTTCAGGAGCAGGGATGGCTATCATTTTTGGGATAACCCTTTCTGGTATCGCGGGCTTCTTCATGGGCCCGACTGAGCTTTGGCCCAGTCTGTCAAAGACTGAGACGTTGGAGCTGGACGACCCGTTGAGAGGGTCCGCAGTAGTCGTAAGCTGATCAAAGACCGACTTCTTCTGAGCTTCTTGTGTTGGTACAGGAACGCTGAAGCTCATTGGCGGGAGCATGGTCCCGAAGAATAATCCAGTGGTGGCCTGAGTGACCTGTTCCACCGGCATAGCAAAGATAGAGGCCGCTTGGGGCCCGTAATTCACTCCTCTGGACGGGACGGAGCGAGAGTTGCAGTTACAGTTAGCGTAGGTTGAAGCCATTGATCTTCTGTTTTCTGCACGGAGCAAGACACCAAATCTTAGTACCTCGAACCCAACGGCAACCATATCAAACCGCGATTCGTTCGCGAACACGACACACGAAGTGTAGAGTGGAAAGATGAAAAGGTCCCACCGGACGTGCCAGAATCTGTTCCCCGCCGAAACACGGAGACGCGACCGTGCGGGTCCGTCTTGCCTAAATTTCAGGGCAGATGCTAATAGGTGCTATCCGTCCACCTCTCCGAAGATTCCAAGTTGATTTATGGCACCGTATATCGGAGGTTTAAACGGATGCGGCCGATGTAGCAGATTTCGTCAGATTCCCCCTCATAGTGAGGGTTTTTTTTTATTATGAGGACGCTCTTCCCTGCAGGCGCAAGCCCCTGCAGTTAATTACGCTACCGCATCGCGGTAACCACTTTCTCCTTCTCCAGATGGCCACTTCGTGTCGTGTGTGTTTGTTTTGTTTTTGTTTTCCCGTGGATTGTATACGGAGACTAATTTACGTTGTCGCCCGTAGGGCGTGGATTAGTCCAATTCCGTATTCTCTTAGATTTGGGTTTGGGGGTTGGGTTTAAGGATACGTTAATCTTATTTGAGACTAAGATCAACTTAAACGTATGTTAAGAATACGTTAGTCTAATTTAGACTAAGATCAACTTAACGGGATCGTTTAGATCCAACAAAAGAGCATTCAGACTCTATTGTTTAGTTTAGGGACATTGCGGTCAATTAGTTTAAGGACATTACGGTCTAATGTTAGTTTAAGGACATCTCAGTCCAATGTTAGTTTAAATACATTGCGGTCGATTGTTAGTTTAAATACATTGTGGTCGAGGTTAAGGACATCATAGTCCGTGAGTTTATTGACATCACAGTCAAGGTTAAGGATATCATAGTCTATAGGCTTAAGGATCCCACAATCCAGTTTCAAAAAGTCATAGTCTATGGAATATATGGTTGTCCGGGCCCGTCACCTCTCTGAAGATGTTGAAGGATTACAACGACAAATATTAGAGGAGTTCAAAGATGTACACTTAAACCGATGTGGGTTGAGAGACCTATAGTCCAATTGGGACTAAGATCTGTGATTTATGAGCATATGAGCTCAGTTAATCTAAATTGAGGACTTATGGCCAATTTGGGCTAAGTCCATTCAATTACAATGTTCAAAATTTGTTTTTGAGTTGTTAGATGTTTGTTTGAGCCCAATCCCTTTTAAAAATGCTAAGCATTGGTTTGGTCTCTGACTATGTTTTGTCTTTAATTGAATGCTGTGCATTTATCATAGCCCCAGGCTTATTCAAAGAACATTTTATGTTCTGTCCAAGCGCACATAAAAGTATGTGGTGCACTTGGCACTGGCACCAGATATGAAGCGCTATTGCGCTTAGCGCTAAATGAAGAGCGCTGATGCGCTTAGCACTAGATGTGGAGCGCTGACGCGCTTTTAGTTGAAGCGTTGAGGCGTTTGGCGCTGATGCCATATAATGAGCGCAAGGCGATTCTAGTAATGCAGTGCACACGTGAAGAGAAAGTGGCGCGCTTAGCGCTGAGCGCTAGCCAATGAGCGCAGTGCGCCGTGTTTGAAGCGCTATGACACTGCAACGCTTTGCGCTAGATGAAGAGCACTAAGGCACTTTTAAATTAGGAGCGCTAAGACTCTTCTTAGGTTAACCTTGCGCTCTGAAGATTATCTTTTCTTTGATAAGAGACTTTGTCTCAAGATTCTAAGAACAAAGTTCTTGGCTTATAGGAGATATTTCAATCTCTTTTTGGTGAAAGACTTTGCCTTTATGGATCTGTGATCCTAAGAGAATTGAATAATTCTCCCCCCTTTATGATGTGATGTTCATGAGTCTCTTTTGTGAAAGACAATTTGTTTTATAGATCAGTGATCTGTGAAAGAAGTAAATACTTCTTTTATTTTATGATGAGATCTTTTGATCTCTTTTGTGAAAGGCTTTTTGTCTTCGTAGATCTATGACCTTTTTTAAAGAAATGAATTCTTCTTTTTTAATCATGAGATGATTTCATCTCTGTGTTCATCATCATCCATTCTTACCTTGAAGAAAAATCTTCTTGCAAAAGCTTGCTCTTTATCTTTGAGTTTCTCCAAGTTTAGGGGGGAGGGGGGGTTTCTCTTTTAGACTTGAAGTCTGGGGGCCTTTATATAGGGCAAGATGGTTTGTTTAATCAGTTAAAGAGATCTTTTCTCTAATTGATTTGGGAAATTTCCCATAGTTGGACCTTTGATCCAAGGGTTTCTGGTTTACAGAAGACAATCTCCTTGTTTTTAACAAGATTGGAAAATCTTTCTATACTGAATTTATTCTGTCATTTGGTAATTTTTATTTACTATTGGATCATTGATCCAACGGTGCTCTGATTTACAGAGCACAATCTTGTTATTTGGAAAGATTTTGAGGAATCTTTCCTTAACAGAATTTAATTCTGATCAATTAATGATTTATCATTATTAATAGATCTTTGATCTAACGGTGGGGAGTTTTTAGTTCCAGCGCTTATGCGCTCTGCCCAGGGTGAGCTACTTGGAGCGCAGCGCTCTTAGCGCTAGCGCACACGTGCTTTGCACATGATGCGTTACTTGTAGCGCAGCTCATCTAATGCTAGTGTCTATGCATTTTGCACTGGGTGCGCTATTTGTAGCACAACGCTTTTATAAAAGCACAGCTTTAATTCAAATTTTGAATTCTGAACAGAGCTTTGCTCTAATTGGAGAAACACTACAAACCCTTACCCTAGAACCCCACTACAAACCCTCCCCTGCACACTACAATTCCTTACCCTAGAACCCCACTGCACATACCTTGCCTCGCCGTGAAACCTCACCGTCGACGAACCCGTGACCTCGTCATTGTCATCCCACTGTTCTTGTCGTCTCTGGCCCTGAGCACCAACCCCAGAGCATACTCCTCTCTTCTTCTTCTTCTTCTTCTTTCTTCTTTCTTTTCATGATCTTTTTTCTTTTCCGGTGATCACCCGCCGGAGCCGTGCTCGTCGCTGACGATCCGAGTAATCCAGTGAACATCCCCTGCCTAAGTGGTTACTTTCTTGCCTTGCATGGATCCGTCCCGCGCACCGTGTGTGCATTGCGACGTTTACCCGACGTCGGACGTGCCGTACGCACCCGTCGTGTGTTCCGCTCAGGCAAGTTTATCTTACTACATGCTATGATACATATATTGCATCCATATGAATAAAAATATTACATGTTTATTTTATTGTGCATCCTAGATAATCTTGGAGCTGTAAATGTAACCCCTGACAGATAATTGTGCATCCATGTTTTATTGTGTATCCATACCATTAATTCTGCATATCTAGTTGCATGTCATATTGTATTAATTCATATTATTGTTACATTAGTACCATATACTTGATAATGTGCATCCTACATAGTCATGATGTAACCCCTGATAAATATTTGTGCATCCGTGTTTTCACTGTACATCCATACCTTTATCGTGATTTGATACTTGCTATATTTTACTGTTAGGGCACCCACTTGATACATGTACACTATCTGACATGACCTGATATACCACTGCTTGACTTGATACCTGATCCTATTACTAATGCCGACAATCCTGACCTGTTGTCCCGACGGACATATCCTGTTGTCTGTATAGACAAACCTGTACCTGCTTGATCCTGTGTTGGCATTAGCTCCAGATTATCAATACCTGACTTGAATACATAACCTTGGGGGTATGGGAAAATCAAAAGTGTATCTAAAGTGCAGCTTAAAAGGGTATTACTTGATCCGTGGTCCCGGGGGATAACGAGACAGAATCATTCGTGATTCTTACATGATCCGTGGTCCCGGGGGATAACGGGACAGAGTCATTCATGACTCCCACTACCTGATCTGTGGTCCCGGGGGATAACGGGACATATCTTCGAGTTATATGGAGGAGTACACTAATTGATTTCAAACAAACTTTAGAATAGATAACCCAGTAGCACAGTTTAGATTGATCACTGCACGTCACATATACTGATACTCTTCACTGTTCTATATCCGTGTTTACTTATTACATTCATGTTACTATTTATAATTCATGCCTGCATATCTCGTTACATCGTGGTTGCTTATTATTATTGATATTATGACGCACCGACGTCTGGGTTTTGCATGGCCCAGATCCTCTATTTTTTTCGCAGGCCGAGCAGTGAGGATCCTGTTAGTATTTTAGTTTAGTTTTCTTTCAGCATTTTCATTCCTGATGTGGGCCCGTATTTGAGACGTACTTTCCAGATTGTTATTGTTACTTGGATTTATTGTTTCCGCATATTATTTCTTGACTCTTTTATTCTGGCAAATGGACATGTACTAGATATTTTATTTCATTTCTACTGTTCTTGATATCTTATAGACAGCCGTAATATAACTGTGGAGGGATGTTTACTAGCTACAGGTAGTATGGTTGGCTCTGTCACGTGCCGATCTTAGCGCACTTTGGGAAGTGGGGCGTGACAGGGTTTGTTTGGTATCAGAGCCATAGGATTTAGGTTAATCGGATTTGATTCTTTTGTAGTTGGGTATTGGACCCAATACACGAATCAGAAAACCCGTAATTAGGAACATGTCCTGCCACATTGTTCTTGTGATTCTTGAACCTTATCTTTCTCTTGATCCTTTATCTTGACGATGTGCAAACAATTTTGCATCTCGGCTTAAAATCCTTTTAGTTTCTTATTTTTTCCCCTTCCTTTTCTTTCGATTATTATACTAGGATTTGGGCGACTTGAACGGAGTTATGTGATTGTAATTATGAACTGCAGCATGGTTACAATGCGGTACTCTATTTAAGTAACTTGGAATTCTAGTCTTGATTCATCTCCTTGTTTTATGCTTGTTATATTACCTTACTTCTCTCGGTTTCATTGCTTACCGTTCATGTTTTATCGCAAGCTTGAATCCTGTTTACTATGCTTATCTTCTTCTGTATCTTGGCTTCTGATGAAGTTGTTTCCGGTATCCTACTTGTTCATGATTTTTCTCGCATTAGCATTATTCGATTCTGGTGCATCCCATTGTTTTATGTCGTCCAAGTTTATTGCTGCACACTCGATTTTTTGCACGACCCTGTCTTGTTGTTGGGACATACACACCGGGAATGGGAAGATCATATCTAGTAGTGAGTGCAAGGATTGTTCCGTTGTTATCTGCGGACGAGAGTTATTTGCAGATTTCTTTGTGATCGATACCGGCAGTTATGATATTGTCTAGGGAATGGGTTTTCTCGGCATTTTCCACGCTCACATTGATTGTAGAGCAAAAAAATGATTTTCCAGATTACCGGACATCCGGAGTTTGTTTTTGCTGGAGGTAGCAGTTCTATCGGGCCAGTCGAGTTTAGGGCTAGGCCGGCAAGCAGTATTCTTTCGTCAATGGAAGTTGATAAGGAGGAAGCGCCGGCTGTAGTTCGAGAGTTCATGGACGTGTTCGAGGACATCTCGGGTTTATCGCCAAAACCAGATGTGGAGTTTGCAATCGATCTTGTTCCTGGTGCAGTGCCAATCTCAAAGGCGTACTATCCAATGGCACCAGTGGAGTTGGTAGAAGTCAAGAAATAAGTTACCGAATTGCTAGAGAAGGGTTGGATTCGCAACAGTAATTCACCTTGGGAAGCTCCAGTTCTTCTTGTCAAGAAGAGAGATGGCGCAAGGAGGATGTGCATCGACTATCGAGAATTGAACCGGGTGACTATTAAAAACAAGTACCCGATCCCTCACATTGGCGAATTATTCGAGCAACTCAGTGGCGCGAGGGTATTCTCGAAGCTGGATTTGTGGTCCGGATATCATCAAGTTCGAGTTAAATCAGAGGATATTTGCAAGACTGCGTTCCGAACTCGGTATGGATATTACGAGTATTTAGTGATGCCATTCGGAGTCACGAATGCACCGGCGATATTTATGGACTTGATGAACCGAATCATTTTACCGTTCTTGGACCAGTTTATAGTGATGTTCATCGATGATATTTTGGTCTATTCGAGGAGCCTTGAAGAGCATGCAGAACACTTGAAGATCGCACCGCAGACATTGAGGCAAGAAAGATTATATGCAAAGATGAGCAAGTGCGAGTTTTGTCTTGAAGAAGTGAAGTTTTGGGGCACGTCGTATCCGGAGATGGAATCACCGTTGACCGTGAGAAGATTGCAGCCGTTCAAGATTGGCCGATTCCGAAGAATGTAGCAAAGATCAGAAGTTTTCTTGGACTTGCAGGATATTATAGAAGATTCGTGGAGAATTTTGCTCGATTGGCTGAGCCTTTGACCAAGTTTACACGGAAGGAGGTACCATTCGTATGGATGGATAGTTATACGTCAGCTTTTGAGGCGTTGAAGCAAAGGTTGATAACCGCTCCTATTTTGACCGTACCAGACGGTTCCGGAGGATTGGTGATTCACAACGATGCGTCTGGGAAAGCTTTGGGATGTGTTTTGATGCAGCATGGGAAAGTCATAGCCTACGCATCGAGACAGTTGAAGACCCATGAGAAGAATTACCCAACTTATGATTTGGAGCTTGCAGCAGTGATTTTCGCTTTGAAGATTTGGAGACACTACTTACTGGGTGAAAGGGGTCGAAGTATTCACCGATCACAAAAGCCTAACGTACGTGTTCATGCAGAAAGAGCTTAACATGAGACAGGGTAGATGGTTGGAGCTGATGGCTGACTATGATCTTGATCTTAAGTACCATCCAGGGAAAGTTAATGTAGTGCCAGATACGTTTAGCCGGTTGCCAGCAATTTGGTTGTTGACTACACAGAAGGATCTTATCGAAGATTTTCGGAGATTCGTGTTGGAGATCGTGCAACCGCATTCATCAGGACAGTTGATGCAGCTGCAAGTACAGTCGTCTTTGATCGAGAATATTAAAGCAGCGCAGTCACAGTACCCAAGATTGTAGAAGTTTCGAGGACAGGTTGAAGCGGGACTTCGAACAGACTTATTGATTCATGAAGATGGTTTGTTGCGGTATGGTAGCCATTTGTGTGTGCCTAAATGAGATATTTGTGAAGAAGTTATTGTTAGTGTATATGCCCTAGAGGCCATTACTGTATCATACTAGAATGTATATTACTTGATGGAAGCTTGGGATATTCACAGTTGTACAGACAATCTTGCTCAATATAGTAGTATGCTACTTGGTTTGTCTCTGCATTAATGTGTACATGTGTATTTATTTATTATATCACCTATACGCATTAGTAGAGCCCTTAGGATCTTTGCTTGATTACCAGCGTAGTGATGGCGATCACACTCGTGGGGGCTGGGTAATCTACAAGCACATCCTTATACACGTCCCTAGTCGTGGGAGTATCGAGATAGGGCATCGATGCTCCAGAGTAGACTAGCGTATGCGCTTCTTATCCCAGCACGGGAGACGGCTTGTCCCACAGCCGTCGGTACGTCGTACTTGAGATAGTATGCGGGTGCTCGTTAGGTTACGAGTACACTGGACAGGACTCGTCGGGAACTGATGGTTGGTATTATACCTATCGTCAGTTATCAGTTCCCAGGTGACATAAGTACAGCTTAGTCCGCTGACTTGACACTGCCACTTCGCCTCGAGTGTGTTCCCACTGTTCTTTGGTTACTACCCTACCACGGCTCTACTGAGTCGTGCAAACAGGTAGTAGTTGGGAGCAGTCCCGAAGCACTTGGAGGCAGTGACGGTTAGACATGATTCGTCTCTCCCGGTATTGGGGGTTGACATCGCGCTGTGTCTAGGAGAGCCATTACACAAGTAGTCCCTGGCCAGGGCAAGCGGGATATACTGGTAGGTTCCAGTGTTATCTCAGGATGTTCTGGGCTTCACTCCGACACGACTTGTACCGCTATTAGGTGTCTGACGCTTGCCGCCCCCCTAGGCCCGACATGCGATGTATCAGACGAACAGACTGGACTGTACGGAGATTGTCACATACAGGCTCAGTAGGAGTTCGGATGGGTTTACCTCATCGGCCTTCTTATCGACATCTACCTGGGGACCGTTACGTACAGCTAGTGCCGCTTGCGGTCTGTGGTTAAACCCACTGCCAGCGTAGTGTCGAGTCTTTGGAGTCCCACACAGAGAGTTTCCCTGCACTGAGCGAAACGTGTAGAGGCCGTATGGTTTTACGGCAGGGCTGCGGTCACTTACGTACACTTGTGTGCGTATGGTGTTCGGGCAGGCAGTACTAGTAGGCTTTGGTTTAAGCCGGATCCTAGTATTGCACGGATGGATTTGTTTTGTCTTCTGTGCATCCGCATTCTACGGAATACGGATGCAGGTGTGTATGCACAGTTTTTCGGAGTGATGAAGGAGGAGGTGCCTCATTAGGGTTTTGGCAGTTGGTTCGGCCAAAACCGTTATGTGGCAGGCTCATTAGGGTTTTGACAGTCGATTCGGTCAAAACCATTTTGAGGCGGACTCATTAGGGTTTTGACAGTTCGTTTGGTCAAAACCATTATGAGCCGCGAACATCATTTACTAATCCTATTAGTGATAATCTTATGATGGCTAATTGCATTGACCATTTGACCCCGTTGACCTCTCTTGACTTTGTTGACCGGTTGACCGGGTTGACCATTGACTTTCAAGAGGGTTCCACACTCTTCTTTTCTTTTCCTTTTTCTTTTGGATTATGATAATGGTCATTTCAAAGTAGCCATCAACTTTATCTTGATGAGATTAGTAATGATGTTGTTTTGCATTATTTGCAACCATGGTTGTTTTTCTTTTGTATCATAATTTTATTCTCATTCTCTCTCTTGAAAATGAGAAGCTCCATGGTTGCTAGCAAGCTCCTTCTTCTTCCTCCTCTTGATTTCTCCTTTGATCTCATGTCTTGAGAGAAAAAGGATTCCACTTGACAAACACATCCATACATCTCCTCTACACATTCTAGGGCTTCTAGATTAGCAATCTCCTTGCCCTAGTTACCTCGGCTTGAGCTGGAGCTCGGTGTACATCTCTCGGGTGGATCGTCTTCGACTCAAGGAGGCCGCGGAGGTGACCAAAGTCCGGATCAACCATTGAGTAAGCAAAGAGAAGAACAACAAGAAGAGAAGAACAACAAGAAGAGAAGAACAACAAGAAGTGAAGAACAACAAGAAGAGAAGGAGTTCAAGTTGAGGTATAACCCCTAACCGAGTAGATAACATCTCAAGTTAGGATGCTAGTGTATTGTTTAGCAAAGATCCGACTTTTACGGTCCATGTTACAAAGTTTAGAAAAAATTTTGTTTTACTGTTTCCGCAACCCCGAAAGTACCGGGAGAGGTAACGTGGACCTAACAGTGGTATCAGAGCCTAACTAAACATAAACTAGCTAGGTAGTGAAGTGTATCGAAGTTCGAAACGGAAAAATCGAAAAACCGAGTTATAAAAAACCTGAGTTTCTGTTAAAATTTTTTCTGGTCAAAACAAAATTTGTTATACTCCAAAAATCATCTCAGGGTTTTTAGAAGAAAGCCACCAAAAACGAGCCAGTAACTCGACCAAAGAGCCGCGTTTCCACGGCAATAGCAAGCTATTGCCGCGGAACCGCGGCCATCTTGGTGAGTCACTGGATCAATTTTGGTGCAGTGTGTTTCTGACTTGGTTTTAGGATTTTTAAGATGGTTTAAATGTGCCCAGATTTGCCAGAATAGAAATTTGATTTTGGGGGCCTATAAATCCGTATTTTTCCGAACTTCAATATACTTTGACTATAAAGGTTATATCTGTGATGTTCATATGTATTGAACGTCGGCTAATCGCTATATGTCGATTAGTCGGGGTTATACATATCTGTGATCTGTGATTGTTGTTGATGGTTTGTGTATATGAACTCGTTGGATTGTCGCGGATGAATAGCCGGGGTGGATGTGAGATGAGAGTTTCTTTTTCTTTCATTCATGTAATAAATTTGTAAATTGATGTAATATTATTTGTATGGCCGCACAACCGGGTCGGGGTTGTAGCCGTCATTGTATAATTCTTTTTACTGTTTTTGCTCCTAGGATAGACCCATGGAGGGGGTGCACAAACTACCGGGTATCTCGAAATGCCGAGTGGCCTACTCATGGCGTTGAGGGAGGTTGCTTCGCTTCGGGTACTTGGCGGGTAGTTTGCCGCAGCCGTAGGGGTCTTGGGTGGGGTTTTGGCTATTCATCGCGACCGTGTAATCCGCTTTTCGTTGCAGGCTCGAACGAATCGCGGGTTCCTAGTATATCCAAAGTGTTCATCTGTGATCTGGATTGGCTATTGTTCCCCTCCGAACGGCGGCCCGGACTTCGCGTCCGTTGCCTGAGGTTCGGGACAGATGCTATTTGGTTTTATCCGTCTATCTCTCCGAAGATACCAAGTTGATTTATGGCACCTTGTATCGGAGGTTTAGACGGATGCGGCCGATGTAGCAGACTTCGTCAGATTCCCCCTCAGGGTGAGGGGTTTTTGATTGTGGGGACGCTCTTCCCTGCAGGCGCAAGCCCCTGCAGTTAATTACGCTACCGCGTCGCGGTAACAACTTTCTCCTTCTCCAGAATTTCACTTCGTGTCGTGTGTGTTTGTTTTGTTCGTGGTTGCCCGTGGATTGTATACGGAGACTGAGTGATGTCGTCACCCGTAGGACGTGGATTAGTCCAAATCCGTATTTACTTAGATTTGGGTTTGGTGTTTTTTGGTTTAAGGATACATTAGTCGCGTTGCGGCTAAGATCAACTTAAACGTTCGTCAAGGATATGTTAGTCCTGTTTTAGACTAAGATCGACCTGACGTAGTGATTGATTTAATTATCTGGCCGTCGGGACTCGTCACCTCTCTGACGTCGTTGAGGGATTACAACGACAGGCGTCAGAGGAGTTCAGAGATGTACCCTTGCACCAAAGTCGATTCGGAGTTTTATTGTTTATTTAAAGATCTAAGGACACATTAACCGTATTTGGGGCTAAGGTCAACTTAGACGGGACCGTTTAGATCCGGCAAAAGAGCGTTCGGGCTCGATTGCGCTAATTTAAGGACGTGGCGGTCCATCGCCAGTTTTAGGGACGTGGTGGTCCATTATTAGTTTAGGGACGTTTCGGTCCGTCGCCAGTTTAAGGACGTAGTGGTCCATTATTAGTTTAAGGACGTTTCGGTCCGTCGCCAGTTTAAGGACGTAGTGGTCCATCGCCAGTTTTAGGGACGTGGTGGTCCATTATTAGTTTAGGGACGTTTCGGTCCGATATTAGTTTAAGGACGTTCCGGTCCGATATTAGTTTTAAGGACGTCTCGGTCCAATATTAGTTTTAAGGACGTCTCGGTCCACGAGTTTAAGGACCTCGCAGTCCATATGGATGTGTGGTCGTTGGGACCCGTCACCTCTTTGACGTCGTTGAGGAATTACAATGATGGATGTCAAAGGAGTTCGGAGATGTACCCTCGAACCGGACGTAGATTGACTTAGGAGAGCCATTTTGCTCAGTCAATTTAATTTAAGGACTTATGGCCACGATTGGGCTAAGTCCAGTTCAACATTTTATTTGCTTTTGCATTGCATTTTTTTTATTTAGGCTCTACCCACAAAAGATACAGAGTATCAATTTATTTTGGGCTCTGCCCCTTTGTAGATGGCACAAAGTATCTACCTTGTTTGAGCTTTGCCCCTTTTAAAATGCATAGCATTCTGAATATTTTGTTTGGGCTCTGCCCATTTATAAATGATGCGAAGCATCTGTTCTTGTTTGGGCTCTGTTCCTTAAAACAATGCATTTGCGCTTTATTGAGCCTGTTAGGCCTTCTCTTAATTGGGCTTGGCCCTTTTTAATGCATCTGCGCTTTGCGCTAAGTAATGAGCGCAAGTCCATATGGTGATGACACGTGTCGTGCTCTGATGAGCGCAAGCGCACTAGCGCAGTGCGCTGCTGACACGTGGCGCGCTCTCAGCGAGTTGCGCCAATTCCAGAAAGCAAAGCTCTATCTTAAGGGCGCTTAGCGCAAGTGGTTTTATAGCCGACACGTGGCGCTCTCTTAAGAGCGCAACGGCGCAACTTGGAAGTGCAAAGCACTAAGAATCTTTTAGATTCAAGAAGGGAAGTGCAAAGCACTGTTTAATTTCTTCGTCTAAATTAGATCAAAGAAAAATAAATTTTTCTTTATTCGAAGAACCAGAGGTTCTTAAAAGTGCAAAGCACTATTCTTTTATTATTTTATTATTTTTTATTGTTTTTTAGAGAACCGAAGGTTCACCAGAAGTGCAAAGCACTGTTTTCTTTTTATATAAAGATCATCCATTTTATTTTTAGATGAATGATCTATTAGAAGGCCTTTCTTCTACTTCATGAAGGTTCTTTACCTTTTTCTTGAGATCTTCTCAGAGTTTTCTCTGCTTAGAGTTCTTGATTTTTTGAGAAAATTGTTCCTCCTCCTGGATTGAGGCTTAGGGTCCTATTTATAGTGACCACAAATCTGTTGAATTTGTTAACAAGATCTTTCCTGAGTGATTTTGGGAATTTTCCCACCGCTGGATCTTTGATCCAAAGACAGAAGAAAATCTTCTAGTTCTGGAAAGAACAGAAAAGATTTCATAAAAATCTTAATTTAGTTTGGCGCAGATGCCCCAGCGCATGACACGTGTCACGCAGCGCAGAGCGCAGCGCAAGTGCGCTAGCGCATCTGCGCTGACACGTGTCGCGCAGCGCAGAGCGCAGCGCAACTGCGCTGACACGTGTCGCGCAGCGCAGAGCGCAGCGCAACTGCGCTAGCGCATCTGCGCTGACACGTGTCGCGCAGCGCAGTGTGCAGTGCAGTTGAAGCGTTGCTTCCTTCAATCAGAGCTTTGCTCTGATTGGGTGCGCTTTCTTGGGCGCTGCGCTCGGCGCGTTGCGCCCGAAACTTGAAGCTTTGCTTCAAAATTTGAATTTTGAATTCAAACAGAGCTTTGCTCTGATTGGGCGAAACAAATGCCCCCCACCGTTGCACTCACGTGGCGCACACGTGAGTGCAACGGTGGCAACCCCCCCTTACCGTTAGATCAAGGGGGAATCTCAAGAGGCGCAAGCGCCTTATAAATAGAGCCTATGGCCCTTAGAAACTCTCCACCATTTTTCTAAATTTAGATTTTCAGAGCTCTGCTCTTGCTTAAGAACTTCAGAGCTTTGCTCTTGCTTCCCAAAGTTTTTAGAAAACTTTTAGGTAATGTTTAATTTAAAACCAAGTTAAATCAATTTAAGTCAATTTTAACCCACAGAGCTTTGCTCTCATAGATCTTTTGATCTAAAGAAGTTCCCTTCGTGGTTTCATCCACAGAGCTTTGCTCTCACGAATTCATAGATCCACAGAGATCTTGTTCATGGGTTCTAACCCATGAACAGAGCTTTGCTCCTGAATTAAATGTAGATCTTTTAGACTTAAAAAAAATGAAGAATTTTCTCTGTAAGCTTTTATGGATCCTTTGTCAGGATTCCAGAAATTTTAATTTTAAATTTCTTTTTTCAAAACTTTCCCTTTGGTGGGGGTATTATAGAGCTAAGATCTTTTTTAAGGAATTTTATTCTTTTGAGACCAGAACTTGACAAGTGTCATTCTGTGATAGAGCTTTGCTCTAAAAGAGGAGATTTTCTCCTTGTCTCTAGTGATTCTTTCCCCCTTTTTTATTATGGGAATGTTCCCCCCAGGGGCCAACTGACAATCTCATCCAATGATGAGTTTGTCCTCTTAACTGACGTATTGTCATTTAGATTTCATGGGTCCCTCTTTGGTCTCCTATTCACTGCACTGTGGTGCGGTGTAATTAATTAATTTTGATTTTAATTTAATTAATGCATTTTCTTTTTCCAATGTCAAGCGTTAGGATTACAACACTGACAGCTACATTGCTCTTTTTGCATCGATTATGTTTGAAGACACTTCATTTCTGTTTGTCCGCTCAGAGGAGGGATTTCCAGAGGCGCCTTTGGATCGCGAGGTCCTGACCATGATCAAGCCATACGACCCGGAGTATAAGAGCCTCCACCTTTGGGGGTCGTGGTACAATCAGATTATTATGGGTCGACGCAGCTTCACATGTGCGGTGCCGTCGGAGCCCATAACGACGATTCATTACGCTAGCCCACCCCCGGTGCAGTATGCCGCGGAGATGACGGATTGGACATCGAAGGGTTTTCTTCATCCGGCCATAGATGCCATCCCGGTCCAGCGTCCTATGGTTTTAGATATCCTAGGACGCCGTATCTGTCAGGGCGAAGCGAGACCTTGGGGGCAATCATATAACATTGGTCTGATCCCCCGCCACCCGGTTGGCTATCTGCCGTGGGCCCGGTATATCCTGTCGACGAGGAAGTCGCAGTTGATAAGACTAGGACTGTACACCGCAGTCTACGTCTCTCTCTTCCAGTATCCTACGCTTCCTACTTGGTGGTTCAAGGCCTTCCTGGAGCAGTGGAACATACCTACTCATACTTTCCTTGCCATGGATCGGGAGGTGTCTATCTCGTTGGAAGAGTTTACGGAGGTGTCTGGCCTACCGGCTATGGGGGAGCATTATGAGGAGTTGCTCCCGCCGGATGAGTACATCTTTGGTGCCAAGCCGATGATAAGGGAGCTCACGCCGGAGAACGCTGTTCAACATCAGTTCCCAAGTCTGATCAAGGTGTTGAACATCTATGAGGCCCTTTTCGTTGAGCATGGGAGCCGTGGAGTTAATTTTGAGGATTTTATTGCTCGGTTCCTTCATCCAAACATCCTCTCGGCGAAGACTGCCAAGTTTTCCAACCTTGAGGATCCTTTCGGCTTAGGTTTGGATAACCTGCCAACGAAAGACATAGATCAAAAGAACTTTTTTCTTCCCAACTCCTCAACCATGTCTTTTGCGGAAGTCGCAGCCCCCGAGATGGACGAGGAAGCCTTCTTTTTGGGATTTCTTGGGCTTTGGCTGAGTTGGTTTGCACTTCCAATGCACTCTCACCGAATGCGGCCCTCTGTTTTTTATCCGGCCCATCGAATGACTATCGGGGTAAAGGTGGCCGTTGGGATCGCCGGCTTGGCGCATTTATATCACGGCCTTAGCCGAGCGGCAGATGCTAATGAACCTGGGGCGTTGCACGTGGTTTTCCCAATGCACTACTTCATGTCGTGGCTCGAACTACATACAGCGGGTGTTTTCGGCATGCATAAAAGGCCCTCATTCTACGAAAGGTGCATTTTTCCTCGCCTTCTACAGTTGATCGGCGCATCAATTGTAAATCCGTCGCCGCGAGATGCCAGGAGTTTACTCCTTCGTTCCCACACCGTTGGAACCGGTGTGTCTTTTATTGACAAGGTGTTGACCATTGGAAAAACGTCCACCACTGCAGTGCGGCCATTGCAAGACACTTTTAAGGATGGCGCTTCGATTTTAACGGCTCGGGAGATCCTTCACTTATATTCTATCAGACCGGGCTTTTCGGTGTTTAGGCAGGACGGGGGAGCGATCTTCATGAGATATAACCCGCATCGTTTCGCCCGACAGCTGAGCTATAACCAAGGGGTACCGTTGGAGGCCTTTTTATCGGAACCCGCCGCGACCGAAGAAGGGACGGAGAGAGCGCTGCATCATTTCGTGCGTCTAAACACGGGCTCTCATTTTTTTATCAGTGAGCCGGCTTGCGCCCCCCGACTTCTTAGGGTATACACAGAATGGTATAGTCATTCGACGGGAGCGGTCATAAAGGAGGAAAGGCGGTTGCTGATCGACCGTAAGGGTGCACCTCCAGGTAGCGATCGCAACGCTCCTCTGGTGCCAAGGACTCCAATAGTCGCTCCCTTAAAAGATGCTGGGAGCAGACCATCTCGTGTGCAAAGTCCTCCGTGTGAATTGCCGCTCCCCGATATTGCGGATGCACCTCCTGCACCCCGCGCTCGGGCGGAAACAGTGGTTGTATCCTCGCCGGAGTCTGGCGTGGGTGCGGACATCGGGACCCGTCGTCCTAAAGCGGCTGCCAAGCGTAAGTCGCTTCCCCGTGAGCCTAGGGTTGGAGGGCAAAAGAAAAAGAAGTCGCTCTTCGCCGCTGACGTTGCGTTTGGCCAGGAACCCCACGCTCCTTATTCCGAGGGTCTGCTTGAATATGGGACTAACGCGGGATTAGTGATGCCGCCGCCGGACGATACAGACTTGGGAGCTGCTCTCAGAGCTTCAGCATGGCTGGTGAAGCGTGATGCGTGGCTGGCTAAGCTTGCGCAATCAGGTAACTACTAGTCACTTTTTCTTTACTGTAACGTATTTTCTTTCTTATTTCATTATTTTTGACTAACGCTCTTCTTTCTTTTCTTTCAACAGGCATCACCGATGAAGAAGCCATTGCCGCTTCTCTGAAGACCTTTCAGGAAGAGGAACGTGCCAGGGCATCTGTGGGCCTTAGTAAGTTTCGACTCATCAAGTTTTTTCTGTTTTCCCTGTGTTATGGTCGACCTAACCTTTCCTTTTTAATTGCAGGGACCTCAATGCCGCTTCCTCCTAGTGACGCAGACGTCCTACCAGCTGCCGATGTTCCCGCTTCTTTTGGGCCACTACAGGAGGTTCGTCTTGAAGAGCCGATGAGAGATGCCTTAAAGGCTCTGGAGGCATCCTTGAATGAAGATGATGACGCCTTGAAGGAGGCGTCACAGAGGTCCCTCATAACCGCTCGGGAGGAGAGGAAGCGGTTGAGGCGTGAGGCGAATGCGCGCAGGGCTGCCTTGGCCATGGGAGCGGGACCTAGCACCGCCCCTCGAGTTGGTACTCCTTCAGAAGAGGCCCCTGTCGCCCTATCCACTGCCCGCAGGGAGGTGGCTCGAGCAGTTCGGAGCGCAAATGGTAGATCCGCTTCAGGTAATATTTCTCTCAGGGTTTCTTTTTTGTTATAAGGATTTTAATATCGTTGGTCCTTATATCTCTTATCTTTGCAGGGCCAAGTCCGATCGAGGGAGAGGCGAGGGCCGTCGATCTTAGGGGAGCGGGGGAGGCGGTGCCTGCCGAACTCGAGCCGACAGTGGGCAGTATCGTTGAGGCCATGGAGCCTGAAGTGGAGTCCGAGGGGCCTGCCGCCGAGAAGGTCATTGATGCCGGACCTGAAGCGGTGGCAGATGATATGATCATTATAGATGAGTCCAGGATGGTGGCGAATGAAGCGCTCGAGGCCGGCGATCCCCTGGCGATGGTGGACGATACGACCGCCACTACTGAACCTGAGGGAGTAATGGGTGAGGTGGCCACGATTCCCGGAGATGAACCAACCGCGCCTTCTCTGGAATCTGGCAATACTCCAGCCATCGCCCTCCCCATCTATGGTCCTCCGCCGTCCCCAGATCTCGCGAGCACGACAACGGTCCCCATAGAGTCGGGCGATGAGGCTACAGGTGGCGATCTTATGTCAATAGAGGAGGGAGTCGCCTCCGTTTCAGCCGGGAGCTCCCCAGGTAAACCCTAAGTGGCTGCTTTTCTTTACTTTACAACTATTTCTGACAAGTCCACCTTTTCGTAATGCAGGTGCAGCTAATGCCGATGCCCCACCGCTCGAGGGAGCGCCTTCGATGACCGCTTTGGCGGTGGTCACCTCTCAACTTTCCCTCATACCCTCGAAGGTGTTGGAAGGTATATGTTTGCGATTTATTAATCTTGTTTTCCAGATATCTGATTCGCGTACTAAAGTCACACTGTCGTGTTCTCAGGAGCGCTTTTTGATCATGTACATCAGATGTTGCTCCCGTACTTCTCCTTCCCATCTAAGTTTGCTTCTTCCCCTAGTGGCGCTGGTGAGTATGATTTCCGTTGACATCCTTCCTTTCTTATTTCTTATTGACGGAATTGTCTCTAGACTCTTTTTTTATCTCAACTGCAGTGCTACAGATTGAAGGAGGGGATGACGGATCAGCTGTGCCACCAGCCCTTCCGACCTTGCCACCTGTCTCAACTGGTATAATGACCGTCATATTGGTAGCTTTCCTCCCTCTATTTTCTGTACTATTATCTGATCACATCCTGTCTCTTTCAGCTGTCGTTCTGGCTTCGGCGTCCTTCGAACCTCGCGTCACAATGCCAGCGGGTCCTTATCTGAGGAGTCTGTCTTTAAAAGGCGCCGCGAATAGTCTGCGCATGTTGAGTGACTATGTCGAGGAACTCGATGTTGAAACTCCTACCTCTGCCGCAGACTTCGCTATGGTGGTTAACCCGATGTTAGCGATACTCGTGAACTTTCATAATGAGAGCATCATTGCATCCTGGGTTAACCATTGTAAGGAGATCGAGGGTTGCCTATTTCAATTGGAGTCGTTGCGTCCTACTCCCGAGATTGTGGATGCCAATAATCAGAGGACTGCGTGGATTGAGCAGAGCGCTTCTTACTTCCGCCATCTCGAACAAGAAGTTATTTCAAGGCGCGAGGAGCGTGATGATGCTTCGAGCAGGTCCGCTCGACTGCATGCTCGGGTGGAGGCCAATGCTGCACGGCTGAAGGTTATCTTTGAGGGCCTCCTGCAATGCCTCTCCGAAGGATTATCATTGAGGCATGAACTTAACGTTGTCGAGCGAGCTGCAGCCAGCCAGGAAGCAGCCCAGAAGGCGGCAGAGGAGCAACTTTCATCCTTCTTGCAGCAGTGGGCTCAGGTGGAGGCGGAGGTGGCCGCGGCTGTCACTCGAGAGGAAGTGCTGAAGGAAGTGCGAGAGCAGCTTGTGAACTTACTAAAGACACTTCCTCCTCAGTAGCTATCCATTTTTGTGTCGTTCGTACTTATAGATAAAAGAATGTATATGTATATATTTTTTTTATCTTTTGACATAATGTATCCTGTATTTGATCAAGTTTATGAATAAAAGATACACCTTATTGTAATGTCTGGTGTCACTTCTTCGCCTTTTCGAGTAAATTCATTTCTCCCAGAAATAACGATGGCCTAGACTGCAGGTTCAGATCTGCCGCCTAGGACTTTTCAACTCCATGAGCCGTGAGGGTCTCATAGAGGCTTTTCTCCCTACGGATCGAGAGGATCTCGCAGGTGGATTTTCTCCTTAAGAATCGTGAGGATTCCTAAGTGTAGTTTTCTCTTCTAAGTCGTAAGGATCCTATAAGAGAATTTTCCCTCTTACGAGCCGAGAGGATTCGTAAGTGGTTGTTTCCCTCTTTGTCGAGAATCGATTTCAGAGAGTGAGACCCGTGAATAGTATGCAAGAGACCATTTAGGATTGACTTGCAGGGTCCCATTGCCCTCTTACGAGTCGAGAAGGCTCGTAAGCGGTTGTTTCCCTCTTTGTCGAGAATCGACTTCAGAGAGTGAGACCCGTGAATAGTATGCAAGAGACCATTTAGGATTGACTTGCAGGGTCCCATTGTTCAGGAAGCAAGTTTTTGAATCCTTACTGCCCGAGATGTGAGTCAAAGAAGCTCTCGTCACGGAGTGTTTGTATCCGTGAGTTGAGAAGTTTTGCGAGGGATTATTTGTTTCCCAAGCGCCAAGGATTATTTGTGTCCTTGGGGTTTGAAACGAGTCGATGGTTCCCACGGAGGCGATGGTGGCCCTGCGAGTCGACGCGGATCAGAAGGCTCTCGTCAAGGAGTGTTTGTATCCGTGAGTCGAGGAATTTGCCGGGATTATTTGTTTCCCGAGCGCCAAGGATTATTTGTGTCCTTGGGGTTTGAAACGAGTCGAGGGTTCCTACGGAGGCACTGGTGGCTCTGCGGGTCGACGCGGATCAGGAGGCTCTCGTCAAGGAGTGTTTGTATCCGTGAGTCGAGGAATTTGCCGGGATTATTTGTTTCCCGAGCGCCAAGGATTATTTGTGTCCTTGGGGTTTGAAACGAGTCGATGGTTCCTACGGAGGCGATGGTGGCCCTGCGAGTCGACGCGAATCAGAAGGCTCTCGTCAAGGAGTGTTTGTATCCGTGAGTTGAGAAGTTTTGCGAGGGATTATTTGTTTCCCAAGCGCCAAGGATTATTTGTGTCCTTGGGGTTTGAAACGAGTCGATGGTTCCCACGGAGGCGATGGTGGCCCTGCGAGTCGACGCGAATCAGAAGGCTCTCGTCAAGGAGTGTTTGTATCCTTGAGTTGAGAAGTTTTGCGAGGGATTATTTGTTTCCCAAGCGCCAAGGATTATTTGTGTCCTTGGGGTTTGAAACGAGTCGATGGTTCCCACGGAGGCGATGGTGGCCCTGCGAGTCGACGCGGATCAGAAGGCTCTCGTCAAGGAGTGTTTGTATCCGTGAGTTGAGGAATCTGCTGAAGATACTGGTTTCTTCGGAGTTGGACTGAACCGTCGAGATTTGGCTTCATCTTCCGGCGGAGCCTGTTGGGAAAGTATGGTTCCCTCTTTGTTTACGCCCTTGGATTGTATACGGGGATCGATGTGATCTTAACTGTAGGGCCAAAGTTTTATCATCATTTTTTTTTATTTTATCTCCGCGATGCTCTATCATTTCAGCTTTTATATCGCGAAGGTCGCGACTGCCCAATCATTTCGGCTATTTTTCGCGGTGCCCAATCATTTCGGCTATTTATTTTATTTTCACTCACTGCTTTTTATTGCGGGTTGCCCAATCATTTCGGCTATTTTGCATGCATACATTTTACTTGCTGCCTTTTATTGCAAGTTGCCCTATCATTTCGGCTATTTCGTATGCATGTACGGCCTACTGGCTTTCACCGTAAACTTGAAATTGGACATCGATTTTGGCATCAGCACCGCTGCAACTGGGATATTGCCAGGAGCGAATCATCATTTGCCTCTGTCATTGTCAAACAAAGGAGGCTTAGCGATCAGGGTTAGGGTCCTGTCGCCTAAGACTTTTGGCTTCATGAGCCGTAAGGGTCTCGTGAAGGTATTTCTCCCTACAAGTCGTGAGGATCTTGTAGGTGTATTTTCTCCTTAGGAACCGTGAGGGTTCCTAAGCATCTTGTTCTTCTGTAAGTCGTAAGGATCCTACAAGAAGGTTTTCTCCTCATAAATCGAGGGGATTTATAAGGGTTGCTTACCATGCGAACGTATTCCCAGTCATGGATGAAATTCGGCTAGGGAAATGCTTATTCGCGCCCGTGGATTGTATACAAGGGTCAGTATTGAGCCACTTGTAGGGCAATATTGGAAGTTTGTGGGGATTTGCTTAAGCACAGGTTTAGGTCTCTGTGACTTAAGACTTTCAAATCCTATGAGCCGTGAGGGTCCCATAAGAGAGTTCTCCTTACGAGTCGTGAGGATCTCGCAAGCATATTTTCTCCTTAGGAATCGTGGGGATTCCTAAGTGTGTTGTTCCCTTGTAAGTCGTAAGGATCTCACGCGGGTGGTTTCTCCTTACAGGGTCGAGAGGACTCCATAAGGGTTCTTTAACGAAGTTGCGCCCTTTTGGGTTTTCACAAACATTCGCCGGTAGTCCTGCTGTTTTTACTCACGAAGCCCTTTCGGGTTTTCATCCGTGCCCATTTTGCTTATGGACTTACCGTTTTTTTTTAATCTCGTCAGCCTAAGGATGTTGTGGTAGTAGTTTAAAGACGTTTCGGTCTGCTATTAGTTTAAGGACATTTCGGTCCGTTGTTAGTTTAAGGACATTTCGGTCCGTTGTTAGTTTAAGGACATTTCGGTCCGTTGTTGGGAGACTGGCTACTGCTTATAAAGCTTGAGCGTAGGCAGATAGCGAGCGGACATAGTCGTCGTCATCTATCATTGACCTAGGCCGTGGCTTATTAAGCGTAGTATCTTTTTAGGAAGCGACCGTTTATTGGCCTGAAAGGCCTTTCACCGTGCATGTCGATGAGTAGATAGGCCCCACCCTGGTAAACTTTATCTATGATGTACGGGCCTTCATAGTTTGGCTCGAATTTTCCTCGCTTGGCGCGATTGGGGATCATAGGCCTTTTGACCACTAACACGAGTTCGCCTTGGCGGAATGTCCTCGGTCTGGTCAATCTTTCGTATGAGCGTGTCATCTTTGCTTTATAAGCTTCCAGATTTTGTTGCGCTATGAGCCGTGTTTCTTCAAGGGCATCAAGCTCCTCAAGCCGGAGGTGAGCATTTTCTTCATCCGTCAGCTCGTAGTGAATTGCTACTCGCAAAGAGGGTAATTCTATTTCAAGAGGGAGTACTGCTTCTGTCCCAAATACCAACGCGTACGGCGTTGTGTTTGTGGCAGTTTTAAATGTAGTCCGATACGCCCAAAGAGCTTCTTGCAGTCTCTCATGCCAGTCTTTCTTATTTCGGGACACTGTTTTCTTTATGATTTTCGTCAATGTTTTATTGAAGGCTTCAGCTAGACCGTTGGCTCGCGGATTATAAACTGAGGAATATCTCCAGTCTATATTGTGCTGCTGTGCGAAGCGGCTAATTTTATGACTTCGGTAGGCTGGCCATTATCGGAGATGATCCGTCGCGGATTTCCGAACCGGTATATGACATGCGTTTTGAAGAAATGGAGAATGTTCTCCGTCTTTACTTCCCTCAACGGCACCGCCTCTGCCCATTTGGAGAAATAATCAGTCGTCGCCAAGATGAAACGATGTCCCTTTGACGATGCTGGTTCGATGGGGCCGACTATGTCAGTTCCCCACATTTCGAATGGCCAACTAGCCACCGTTGGATGCAGTGGATTGGGATGCTGATGGATGAAGTCTCCATGAATTTGACATGAATGACATTGCCTTGCGTATTCCAGACAATCCTGCATCATTGTGGGCCAATAGTAGCCCATCCGTTTTATCTTTAACTTCATCTTAGGGCCTGCTTGGTGGGAACCGCAGAGTCCGTCGTGAACCTCTTGGACGACCCTCTTCGCTTCGTCAGGTCCTAAGCATCTCAGCCACAAAGAATCAAATGACCTCTTGTACAGGGTATCATTGACGAATGCGAAAGATAGAGCTCGTTTCACGAGCTGATGTCTTATGGATGCTTCTTCAGGCCTTCGGTGGAACTTGAAGTAATCTATGAAGACTTCTCTCCAGTCTTCGGCGCTCTCCCAGTCTTTTATTTGCAGGGTCGCCTCCTCGTTCGCTCCTTTTTCTTCGGATGATTTGGGATGTATTTCTGCTGGGGCGAGCACTCGACGGCTTTGTATCACGATTCTAACGTCATCGAGGTTCTCGTCAGCCAATTCTTTAGCAAGTTTGGCTAGTGCGTCTGCTTTGCTGTTTTCCGCGCGCGGTATGCTTTCCAACGTGTAGGAGGGAATTTGGGCTAGCAGTTGCTGCACTTTTTCACCGTATTTTACCAATTCCGGTTTGCATGTTTGGTAATCGCCGTTCACTTGACTGACGACCAGTTGGGAGTCCCCGTATATGAGGAGATCTTCAATTCCCATGTCAATGGCGATCTCGAGGCCTGCTATCAGAGCTTCGTATTCGGCTTCATTGTTTGTTCTCGACTCCGTCAGGGAGAACGCGTAGCGTATTATCCCTCCTTGTGGAGTTACAAAGATGAGTCCCACCCCCGATTTGATCGTTGGCATACTTTGTTTGTGCTTTTTCATAGAAGACGCTCCATCGAAATAAAGCTCCCAACGGGCATCACCATTGTCGATTGCGTCAAACGCATGTCTGTCTGGCAAATCGCAATTTAAAGGAGAATCGGCAGGTATGGGATGCTCAGCAAGGAAGTCGGCGATGGCCTGGCCTTTTACTGCCCTGAGAGGTTGATATGTTATCGAAAATTCCATCAAGAGCAGGGCCCATTTAGCGAGTCGCCCTGTCAATATGGCTTTTGACATTAGATATTTAAGGGGGTCCACTTTTGAAATAAGACGGACCTCGTGCGCCAACGCATAGTGTCTAAGCTTTGTTATTGCGAAGATCAACGCCAGGCAGTGTTTTTCAATGGGAGAGTAGTTGCTTTCTGCCCCCAGCAGAACTCGACTTAAGTAGTAGAGCGCTCTTTCTTTCCCTTGATCGTTCTCTTGTGCCCATAATGCGCCTAAGGAACCTTCGAGGGCGGTTGTATAAAGAATAAGAGGCTTCCCTTTAACCGGAGCAGCCAACACCGGCGGGTTCTGCAGGTATTGCTTGATCTCATCTAGTGCGCCTTGGCATTTTTGATCCCACAGGAATGGGGTTCCCTTCTTCATCAAGTGACTATAGGGACGGCACTTTCCTGAAAGGTTGGCTATAAATCGCCGTATGTATGCGAGTTTCCCTTGGAGAGACCGCAGCTGTTTGAGAGTCCTCGGCGGAGGCATTTCCATGATCGCTTTAATCTTTGACGGATCTATTTCAATACCTCTGTGTCGAACAACGAATCCCAGGAATTTGCCCGAGGAGACCCCAAACGCACATTTAAGAGGATTCATCTTCAAGTTGTATTGCCGAAGGCGTTGAAATACAGTCTTCAGATGCTCGAGATGTTCCTCGTATGATTTGCTTTTAACCACGAGATCGTCGATATAGCATTCAACGATTTCGTGTATAAGGTCGTCGAAGATCTTTGTCATGGCCCTCTGATAAGTAGCACCGGCGTTCTTCAGACCGAAGGGCATTACTTTATAACAAAATATACCAAGAGGAGTCCTGAAGGCTGTATGCTTCTGGTCTTCTGGATGCATTTTTATTTGATTATACCCTGACGAGCCGTCCATGAAGGAGAAAACCTCGTGAGTGGATGTATTGTCTATCATCAGTTCAGTGACTGGCACTGGGAAGTCATCTTTTGGGCAGGCTTTATTGAGATCCCGAAAATCCACGCATATACGCACCGTCCCATTTTTCTTCATCACCGGGACGATGTTGGCGATCCATTCAGGGTATTGGACTTCCTGGATGAAGCCAGAGTCTATCAGCTTTTTGACTTCGGCGTTGATGCTCATCTCAAGCTCGAGTCGCATTCTTCTCGGCGCTTGTTTGACTGGCTTGATGTCCGGGGATATTGCTAATTTGTGTACAGCGATTTCTGGATCTAGTCCCGGCATTTCGGAATAGTTCCACGCGAAGCAGTCTTTGTGCTGTTGAAGCACGTCTTTTAACGCAGCTACCCTTTATTCAGATAGTAACTCGCTGATGAATGTCGGTCGTGGATCGTTTGCCGTCCCCAACTCAATTTTCTTGAGGTTATCTGCAGTGGTATGGATTCCATCTTCCAGCTCTTTTGGTGCTGGTGGAAATTCTGAGATTATTTCGTCGCTGCTGTTTTCGAAGCACCAAGGAAGGCTGTCCAGGTTCTCGGACTCTTCTTTCAATGTCGTTATCATACGACAGGTGTAAATTTTCTGCCAATCCCAATGTGGAACTGGTTTTCCTTTCGCGGCTTCGGTCTCGTGCTTCTGTGGCGGCGCTACCTTCCAGTTATTGGACAACGCGAATTTGCCGAGCTGATATTGGTCCTCAACCCAATTCTTAAAGGTGAAGCAATCTTCAAGAGGGTGTCCCATTACTCGATGGTAAAAGCAATAATTTGGCTCGAACACCTCGCCTGCGTGCTCAGGATGATTAGACTCTGGCAACGTAAGCATTTGATGTTTTAGAGCGAGATCGAATATCTTCCTCGTTTTGTTCCGAGGAAATGAGTATGCTCGACCCATTCTCTTCCTGAGGGCTAGGTCAATAACGCTCGACTCTCGGATACGTAGCTTCTTAGCTCTGCTTTGTGGCTGTCGAGCGCTTCTCTTACCTTTCGACTTGTTTTTGTTTTCGCGTCGAACCTTTTTTGTAGCAGGTTGACAAGGAGCGGCATTTTCTTCCTTCACCGCCTGTTGAAGGAGGCGCCGTGTCTTGGCTTTCTCATAAATTGCCATTTCACGATTGTGATCGTCTCGGGCTTTTTGACTCGCATCCCTTATAAGTTTGCTCATCTGGTCTTCAAATGATGGACTGGGCGGTTTTGTATCAGGAACTTTTGCTGGCTCAGGATTAGCGTCCTCCCATTGAGCGTCCGCCTCTTCGTCGAAGTCATACATAACATAACAGCTATTTACTAGCTCCCGTTTCTTTGACCGGATGTACCCAAGCCCTTTTGTTTCTACTCTCCCGTTAGGCAGTTTGCATTGAGTCCCTGGAATATTCCAGACTTTGTCATAGAATTTGGCTTTTCTAGCGGTCTGTGTGAAGGACATCCCTTGGCGTTTCAACAGTTTCTTCAAACCTTCGGTATAATATCTGGGAAGACGGATAGGCTGAAGCCTGTCGAGCGTGGGATCCGCGCCATGCCAAGTTTCTTTTTCCACCTTGTTTTCTTCAGAACGGTAGAATAGGATTGCCTTCTCGCCTTTTCGTCCGTGAGGGATATAGAATGTCTGCAGTTCTTCTACGCTGTTGGTGTCGAGTGCATCCAGCTCTTTGTAATGTTCAAGCGGCACCATGGTTACCTGCAGACTTCGCTCTTCATCAGTGGAAACCCGTATTGAAGGCCGAGCAGGGAATACAGCGTGAACTTCATCTTCGGAATCACTGCCAAAGATCAATGAAGGAATGGATGGTCCTGGCCTGGTGGACTGGGATGGACCCGCATAAATTATATCCTCTTCGTCCTTGGTGTCACTGCCGAAGATAGGGATGGTGGCGCTAGTCTTGTTCTCCGGCTCATGACACTTCTCCGTGTCTTCGAAATCCGGTAAGAAGTATTTGGCATCTTCATACTTGCGAACTTCATTCACGGAAAACGGATTCAATTCTCCTGCCACAGTGTACTCGAGGCCATCCCTACAATACTTCATGCACTGATGCTGTGTGGAAGGGATGATATTGTACTCGTGTAGCCATGGTCGGCCGAGTAGAGCATTGTAGCATGTCTTGGCGTCTATAACATGGAATTTGATATCCGTGACGAGCAACCCGAAGCGCAGCGTCAATATCAAAGATCCCAGAGTCTTCGAGGATTGGGAATCGAAACCGGAGATAGTGATCTTGTCTCGGGCGAGGTGTTGTATGCTCATGCAAATTTCTTTTAAAACCCGCACATTGAGTAAATTAACAGACGATCCGTTATCGACCAGGATTTTACCTATCTTTATGTCATGGCAGTATCCTGAGACATAAAGGGGGCGATTGTGTTCACACGTCCCGAGGAGAAGGTCTTCATCACCAAAAGCAACGTCGGCTGTGTGCACTTCTTCTAATTCGTCTTTCATCTTTTCTTCGGCTAAGAAGGCTTGGAACTGGTCCGGATCTTATAGCGCCTTAATCAAAGAGTCTCTGGCCTCCTTTGACAGTAGCAAGGCATCAAGAATGCTGAGTTGTGAGGGCAGCTTCCTCAGATGCGCCAAGACATTGTAATCCACCTTACTTCTCTTCGGCGGATTTTTGGCGTTTAGCTCTTCCAGAACTTGGTCATCTAAAACGATGTCTTCAGAGACCTTTTCTTTCCCTTTATCTTTTCTATTCGAAGGTCCGAGGTTCTTTTCAGGCAGTGTTCGATTCCGCAGCTGTATATTTTCGCAAGACTTCGGTTCTTCTTCTTTTCCCGAAGTGGATTCTTTGAAGAGGGGGCCAAGTTCTAGTTCCTCATCAGAGTCGCTCCCAAATGTAGGCACTTGCGACCCGCCAGTGTTAACCATGCAACAATGGCCGGCAGTTCTTTCAAGCTCTTTGGTCGTGTTTCTTTGCTCCCGACGAATCTTACGCTTTTCCCGTTTAAAGCGTTGTTGATTAGCGACGTATCCTCGCCACCATCCATCGAAAGCTTTGCAATCCTGGATGGAATGCGAGACCTTCTGATGATATAAGCAATAAGAGGGGTGCATTTCTACCACGCCAGTAACTTTTTCTTCAAAGGGTGGTAGCTTCATGCCCATCGATATGGCCTTAGCAAACTTCTTTTTTATCTTGAATTGGCTTTTGTCAGCGGTGGAGGCATTTTGCTTCAGAGGGATCATCTCAGCTCTTTCCTCAAGTCGCTGGCGTTTGGCCCTTTCGAATATAGCCGTCTCGCGTTCTTGATCAGCTTTGCTTTTCAATCGAGCTTCATTAAGAAACGCGCCAATCATTTCAACTGATAACTCCGGAACCCTTGACTCAGTATTTGCCCCCGGCGTTTCAGTGCCAGAAGTCCCTTAATCGTTCGTGGTCACATGGGAGATCATATGACAGCTTGCCACATATTCGTCGGATTCATCCGATGAAGTTTCTCCCTCATCTTCTTTTTGAAAGACGTGCTCAAGGAAATCTTGGAGCGTAATGGGAGTCCGCGCCTTTTGGTTGTATTCATCCAGCGCGTCGATTTGCTTTTGTAAGTCCGTGCGCTTGTCGCCAGGCTTCATGGGCTTCTTAGATTTCTTCTTCTTCTTTTTCGAAGACTTTGACGGCTGGTCATGAACGCTTGAACTATCACCATCGGCCTTCGGAGTCGGACGCGGCTTCAACATCCCCTCAATAACCTGCGGCTCCAAGGGGTTCTTCCACTTGACCGCTGGACAGGTCTGAAGATCATTTAGCATTCTCCTCGTTTTGGCCGATAATACGACTTCCCAGGGAGTTTCTTCAACGACGGAGCATGTTGCCCCCGGCGTATTCGTCCCCTTAGAGGTGTGGGGCTGCGGGGGATTTACCTTCCATTTGTCGGATAGCGCAAATTTGCCCTGGCGGTACTGGTTTTCAAGCCAATTTTTGAAAACGTAACAGTCTTCGATCGGATGTCCCTGCACTCGATGATAAGGGAAGTAATTAGGCTCGTTGACGTCACTCGGTTGCGACAGACGTTTTGGGTCTGGCAGATTTATGAGCCTGTTGCGCAATGCCAGCTCAAATAGTCTCCTCGTTTTATCACGGGGAAAGGAGTAAGCACGTCCCATCCTGTCCTCCAGGGGTACGTATGGGCGTGTATTGTTTGGACGAGCGACCGGCTTCGAGTCGTTCGGTTGTTGTTGGGCATTAGCGACTATGATCGCTTTTCCCTTTCCTTTATCGTTTCGGGAGTCCGGCTTCGAGAGAGGGGGTTTATGGCCCATCTGGTCCATCTGCGCCAATTTGTGCGCTGCTGACACGTGACGCGCTCTCAGCGAGTTGCGCCAATTCCAGAGAGCAAAGCTCTATCTTAAGGGCGCTTAGCGCAAGTGGTTTTATAGCCGACACGTGGCGCTCTCTTAAGAGCGCAACGGCGCAACTTGGAAGTGCAAAGCACTAAGAATCTTTTAGATTCAAGAAGGGAAGTGCAAAGCACTGTTTAATTTCTTCGTCTAAATTAGATCAAAGAAAAATAAATTTTTCTTTATTCGAAGAACCAGAGGTTCTTAAAAGTGCAAAGCACAATTCTTTTATTATTTTATTATTTTTTATTGTTTTTTAGAGAACCGAAGGTTCACCAGAAGTGCAAAGCACTGTTTTCTTTTTATATAAAGATCATCCATTTTATTTTTAGATGAATGATCTATTAGAAGGCCTTTCTTCTACTTCATGAAGGTTCTTTACCTTTTTCTTGAGATCTTCTCAGAGTTTTCTCTGCTTAGAGTTCTTGATTTTTTGAGAAAATTGTTCCTCCTCCTGGATTGAGGCTTAGGGTCCTATTTATAGTGACCACAAATCTGTTGAATTTGTTAACAAGATCTTTCCTGAGTGATTTTGGGAATTTTCCCACCGCTGGATCTTTGATCCAAAGACAGAAGAAAATCTTCTAGTTCTGGAAAGAACAGAAAAGATTTCATAAAAATCTTAATTTAGTTTGGCGCAGATGCCCCAGCGCATGACACGTGTCACGCAGCGCAGAGCGCAGCGCAAGTGCGCTAGCGCATCTGCGCTGACACGTGTCGCGCAGCGCAGAGCGCAGCGCAACTGCGCTAGCGCATCTGCGCTGACACGTGTCACGCAGCGCAGTGTGCAGTGCAGTTGAAGCGTTGCTTCCTTCAATCAGAGCTTTGCTCTGATTGGGTGCGCTTTCTTGGGCGCTGCGCTCGGCGCGTTGCGCCCGAGACTTGAAGCTTTGCTTCAAAATTTGAATTTTGAATTCAAACAGAGCTTTGCTCTGATTGGGCGAAACAGCTATCATTGCAGTATATCTATATATAATAACTATTTAGGCGTTGCTTATGTTTTACAGCCGTGCTAGCCCAGCCCCCGCTCTGTCGTTAGTTAAGTAACCTAACGGGTGATGACGGGGCCCAGTGGCGAATGCGAATGGCATAAGCGTACGTCATATTTTGGTTGTTTTCTGCAATGGTAGGATTTAAATGATGGGACGCATTAAAAGAACTAATGCAAGAAAATAAACCTAAAAGTCGTTGTTGGAACAATTTTTCAAAAAGCTGTTATTGCAAGGACGTTCATTTTTGTTTTGCATCGCGGTATTCGGTTGTGAATGCCCAGCACCTCAGTCGACGAGGCAAGGGCCGAGATCCCTTCATCGAGAGTGACCCCTTGGACAAAAGTTTGCGTCAGGGTAATAACTTCACTATAGTCGATTATTCTTGCTTTGCATCGAGGTATTCAGTTTGGAATATCCTGCACCTCATTCGACGAGGAAAGAGCCGAGATCCCTTCACAGGGAGTGACCTCTTTAGCAAAAGTTTTTGCCACTATATTTTCAAAAAGATTACCAGGTTCCTTCAACGATATCAAGTTCATTACGTTAACGGGTTTTTCGCCAAAAACCCAGCCGTAGCCCTCCGTCGTTTCGGATAATTAATACTTAGTATTCGTGCTGCGTTTGTTGATTATTCGTCAAGACACAGTGAACGGTAGCTGAGTAATAATTCTCTGTTGCACTGATAGTTGCGATTGGTTAGGACGGTCGCATGATTTTGTTGATTATTCGTCAAGGATCATGCGGGCGGGTCTAATGCAATCCTGGAAAACGACGGGTTGAACTTGACTAGGACCTTTTGATTTGTTGATTATTCGTCAAGGTCACTTGGGTCCTAGGGGCAAAAACCACATCGGGAGTTTCAAAAGTACTGAAACTTGCAGATTTAGCATACCTTCTGGAGTGTGGTGACTAGAGTGGATTCCATCTAGGTCATCGCACAATGATAGTTGGATCCCGATCCCACTGATGAGTTGGATTACTCTTAGGAGATTATTTCACTAAAACGATCAATGCTATAAACCTAGTAGGTGTCTAGAAAGGTGTTAGCGGGGCTACGCCCCCAGGGAAAAGAGGTTCTTGAATTAAGGAACTTCGCGAAAGCGTTGGAAAACCTCCCTCGAAGTACCGACACTAGCCTGGCTGAAAGGTTAAGCAAGTATTGTGATGTGAATTAAAATCCTGACTAGTTCTTTTTTTAAAAGGTTTTAAGAAGAATTTGAGTAAACAGTGGGAGACATCCTGGTTAGATAAATTAATAAACCAATCTAATCTTGCAAGAGCATACGCTGAGTGTTTCTTTTCTCTCTCTCCAGGCAGCAACCTTTTCACGCCCTAATCAAGATAATAAAATGTATCGCTTGACCGATCCGAATTCTTATTCGGGACTGGGGAAAGTTGGTTCAGCTCTAACTTGTGACAACAGTCATGAGTATGAGAATGGGAAAGGGGATTGTATGGATTTCCAGGATACCCAGTCGAAGAAGAAGCATGGTTTTGCATCTACTTCAGGTGTTCTTGTAATTGAGAACTGTTTTACGGTCAGCCCTACCTCCTGGGTACTTGATACCGGATCAGGATCTCATATCTGTAATTTATTACAGGGACTGAGAAAAAGTAGGAAAGTTGCACCGGGTGATATGTCGCTCAGAGTAGCGAACGGAGCACAAGTTAATGCGGCAGCCGTCGGTGAATATCACCTAGTATTGCCAAATGGCAAGACTATGATTTTGAACGATTGCTACTATGTACCCTCATGGTTTGCAACATCATATCAGTTTCTTTACTCGATAAAGATGGATATAACTTTGTTCTTGAAAAGAATATCATGAACATTTACCTTCATAAGGTACTGGTTGCAGAGGGTACACTGTGTAATGGTATCTACGTTCTAAATCAGAATACAGTTCTCAATATACAAAACACACGCAAGAGGAAGATTCAGATACGAATGAATCCTACTTGTGGCATTGTAGACTTGGTCATGTCGGAGAGAAAAGACTGAGTAAGTTGCATAAAGATGGACTCTTGGATGCGTTCGAGTTTTCATCTTATGAAACTTGTCAGTCTTGTCTCAAAGGGAAGATGACCAAATCTCCGTTCACCGGACATGGAGAAAGAGCAGCAGAGCTCTTGGGACTCGTACATAGTGATGTATGTGGTCCGATGTCTATACATGCAAGGGGTGGGTTCTCGTACTTCATCACATTCACTGACGATCTCTCTAGGTTCGGATATGTGTATCTGATGAAACACAAATCTGAAGCTTTTGAGAAATTCAAGGAATTCAGAAACGAAGTAGAGAACCAGACAGGCAAAAGTATCAAGTTCCTCCGGTCTGACAGGGGAGGGGAGTACTTAAGCACGGAATTCCTAGATTACTTAAAAGAGAATGGTATTCTCTCTCAGCTTACTCCTCCTTATACACCACAGCACAACGGTGTATCGAAGCGGAGGAATCGTACCCTATTGGATATGGTTCGCTCCATGATGAGTAGTGCTGAGTTACCTCTTTCATTCTGGGGACATGCGCTTCAGACAACGGCATACCTTTTGAATCAAGTTCCGTCCAAATCTGTGCCTAAAACTCCGTATGAAATATGGAGCAGTAAGAAACCATGTCTGAAGTTTATTAAGATATGGGGTTGTCCGGCCTATGTGAAAACACAGAAACCGGACAAGCTAGAGGCACGATCAGTTCTGTGTAAATTTGTGGGATATCCTAAAAACTCACTGGGATATCTGTTCTACCACACTGAGGAACAGAAGGTGTTTGTATCTCGCTACGCCACCTTCTTAGAAAGGGAGTTTCTTGCAAAAGAAACTTGTGGGAGTTCGGTAGAACTGGAAGAAATTCAGCGACCACAAAATGTAACTGAAAATTTGGAGGAACCGCTAGATTCTATAACCCCAGACGAACCTCAGCCACTCCGCAGATCTGGTAGGATTTCTCATCCGCCCGAGAGATAATACGGTTTTCTCATAGACGGGGATCGAGAGGATTGCATCTTGGAAGAAGATGACCCTACCAGTTTCAGGCAGGCCATTATCAGTAGGGACACTGATAAGTGGCAGGAAGCAATGCAATCCGAAATGGAGTCCATGTACGCCAATAAAGTGTGGACCTTGGATATTGCTCCACCTGGGGTAAAATCCGTTGGATGCAAATGGATCTACAAAAGGAAACTTGGTGTAGATGGGCAGGTGGAAACCTATAAAGCTAGACTCGTTGCAAAAGGTTTTCGTCAAAGACCTGGTTTGGACTATGATGAAACTTTTTCTCCGGTGGCCATGCTCAAATCCATTCGGATCCTACTTGCCATTGCTGCCTTCCATGACTATGAAATCTGGCAGATGGATGTTAAAACGGCTTTCCTAAACGGTTGTTTGGAAGAGTGCGTTTACATGGATCAACCAGAAGGTTTCGTAGACAGTGGGAGCAGCGGAAAGGTATGCAAGTTGCTTAAATCCATTTATGGATTAAAGCAGGCATCGCGGAGCTGGAACATCTGTTTTGATGAGGCAATCAAGGAATTTGATTTCATCAAAAACGAAGATAAACCCTGTGTATATAAGAAGATTGTAGGACGAACTGTCGTATTCCTAGTCTTGTACGTGGACGACATTCTTTTGATAGGAAATGACATTCCTATACTACAATCGGTCAAGCTATTTTTGTCACAAAGGTTCTCCATGAAGGACCTGGGTGATGCCTCGTACATTCTGGGGATCAAGATCTATAGAGATAGATCCAAGAGACTATTGGGACTTTCGCAGTCCAGGTACATAGAGACCGTACTAAAGAGATTTAGTATGGAGGGTTCCAAGCGCGGTAACATACCCGCATTGCACGGAATTACCCTCTCCAAGAAGATGTCTCCTAAGACTGACGAGGAGAGGGTTCGCATGAGCACTATACCCTACGCTTCGGCGGTAGGATCTATAATGTATGCGATGCTATGTACAAGACCAGATGTAGCTTACGCGTTAAGCGCGGTAAGCCGGTATCAGTTAGACCCAGGGGAGGACCACTGGACAGCAGTGAAGAACATTCTCAAGTACCTAAGAAGGACTAAGGAGATGTTCCTGGTTTACGGTAATGGAGACCTCAGGGTCGAGTCCTTTACCGATTCAAGCTTCCAGAGTGACAAAGATGACAGCAAGTCTGTCTCGGGTTTTGTGTTTACCCTCAACGGAGGGGCGGTATGTTGGAGGAGTTCCAAGCAGGATACCGTCGCAGACTCGACGATGGAGGCTGAATACATTGCTGCAAGCGATGCCGCAAAAGAGGCGGTCTGGATGAAGAAGTTCATTAGTGAACTTCAGGTGGTTCCGTCCATTGTTGACCCAATACCTTTGTATTGCGATAACAATGGGGCTATAGCTTTAGCGAAGGAACCAAGGTCCCATCAGAAATCCAGGCACATCTTAAGGCGGTATCACCTGATCAGGGAGATCATTGATCGACAGGAGATCGAGGTGCGGAGAGTGGACACAAAGGACAACACTGCGGACCCATTCACGAAGGCTTTACCCCAGACTCAGTTCGAGCGGCTGATCGAGATGATAGGTCTTCGATACGCCAGTACATGGCCTTAGTGCAAGTGGGAGATTGTTAGTGTATATGCCCTAGAGGCCATTACTATATCATACTAGTATGTATATTACTTGATGGAAGCTTGGGATATTCACAGTTGTACAGACAATCTTGCTCAATATAGTAGTATGCTACTTGGTTTGTCTCTGCTTTAATGTGTACATGTGTGTTTATTTATTATATCACCTATACGCATTAATAGAGCCCTTAGGATCTTTGCTTGATTACCAGCGTTGTGATGGCGATCACACTCGTGGGGGCTGGGTAATCTACAAGCACATCCTTATACACGTCCCTAGTCGTGGGAGTATCGAGATAGGGCATCGATGCTCCGGAGTAGACTAGCGTATGCGCTTCTCATCCCAGCACGGGAGACGGCCTGTCCCACAGCCGTCGGTACGTCGTACTTGGGATAGTATGCGGGTGCTCTTTAGGTTACGAGTACACTAGACAGGACTTCTCGGGAACTGATGGTTGGTATTATACCTATCGTCAGTTATCAGTTCCCAGGTGACATGAGTACAGCTTAGTCCGCTGACTTGACACTGCCACTTCGCCTCGAGTGTGTTCCCACTGTTCTTTGGTTACTACCCTACCACGGCTCTACCGAGTCGTGCAAACAGGTAGTAGTTGGGAGCAGTCCCGAAGCACTTGGAGGCAGTGACGGTTAGACATGATTCGTCTCTCCCGGTATTGGGGGTTGACATCGCGCTGTGTCTAGGAGAGCCATTACACAAGTAGTCCCTGGCCAGGGCAAGCGGGATATACTGGTAGGTTCCAGTGTTATCTCAGGATGTTCTGGGCTTCACTCCGACACGACTTGTACCGCTATTAGGTGTCTGACGCTTGCCGCCCCCCTAGGCCCGACATGCGATGTATCAGACGAACAGACCGGACTGTATGGAGATTGTCACATACAGGCTCAGTAGGAGTTCGGATGGGTTTACCTCATCGGCCTTCTTATCGACATCTACCTGGGGACCGTTACGTACAGCTAGTGCCGCTTGCGGTCTGTGGTTAAACCCACTGCCAGCGTAGTGTCGAGTCTTTGGAGTCCCACACAGAGAGTTTCCCTGCACTGAGCGAAACGTGTAGAGGCCGTATGGTTTTACGGCAGGGCTGCGGTCACTTACGTACACTTGTGTGCGTATGGTGTTCGGGCAGGCAGTACTAGTAGGCTTTGGTTTAAGCCGGATCCTAGTATTGCACGGATGGATTTGTTTTGTCTTCTGTGCATCCGCATTCTACGGAATACGGATGCAGGTGTGTATGCACAGTTTTTCGGAGTGATGAAGGAGGAGGTGCCTCATTAGGGTTTTGGCAGTTGGTTCGGCCAAAACCGTTATGTGGCAGGCTCATTAGGGTTTTGACAGTCGATTCGGTCAAAACCATTTTGAGGCGGACTCATTAGGGTTTTGACAGTTCGTTTGGTCAAAACCATTATGAGCCGCGAACATCATTTACTAATCCTATTAGTGATAATCTTATGATGGCTAATTGCATTGACCATTTGACCCCGTTGACCTCTCTTGACTTTGTTGACCGGTTGACCGGGTTGACCATTGACTTTCAAGAGGGTTCCACACTCTTCTTTTCTTTTCCTTTTTCTTTTGGATTATGATAATGGTCATTTCAAAGTAGCCATCAACTTTATCTTGATGGGATTAGTAATGATGTTGTTTTGCATTATTTGCAACCATGGTTGTTTTTCTTTTGTATCATAATTTTATTCTCATTCTCTCTCTTGAAAATGAGAAGCTCCATGGTTGCTAGCAAGCTCCTTCTTCTTCCTCCTCTTGATTTCTCCTTTGATCTCATGTGTTGAGAGAAAAAGGATTCCACTTGACAAACACATCCATACATGTCCTCTACACATCCTAGGGCTTCTAGATTAGCAATCTCCTTGCCCTAGTTACCTCGGCTTGAGGTGGAGCTCGGTGTACATCTCTCGGGTGGATCGTCTTCGACTCAAGAAGGCCGCGGAGGTGACCAAAGTCCGGATCAACAATTGAGCAAGCAAAGAGAAGAACAACAAGAAAAGAAGAACAACAAGAAGATAAGAACAACAAGAAGTGAAGAACAACAAGAAGAGAAGAAGTTCAAGTTGAGGTATAACCCCTAACCGAGTAGATAACATCTCAAGTTAGGATGCTAATGTATTGTTTAGCAAAGATCCGGCTTTTACGGTCCATGTTACAAAGTTTAGAAAAAAATTTGTTTTACCGTTTCCGCAACCCCGAAAGTACCGGGAGAGGTAACGTGGACCTAACAGTTATGAAGGAGGCACACAGTTCCGCATATTCCGTACATCGAGGAGGCACGAAGATGTACCGTGATCTACGACAGCATTTCTGGTGGGAAGGCATGAAAAGGGAGATTGCTCACTTTGTAGCGAAGTGCTAGGTATGTCAGTAAATTAAGGCTGAACATCAAAGGGTTGCTGGTTTTTTGCAACCACTTACGATTCCTCATTGGAAGTGGGAATATATAACTATGGATTTCGTGATAGCTTTCCCGTGGAGTCCAAAGGGCAACAATGCAGTTTGGGTGATTGTTGATCGATTGACCAAGGCAGCTCATTTTATACCGTTTCGTGTTGGTTAGTCAACGGAAGCGTTAGCAGAATGGTATATGCAGGAGATTGCGAGATTGCATGGAGTACCTGTAAGCATCGGTTCCGATCATGATACCCGATTCTTATCGCACTTCTGGAGGAGTTTACAGGAAAGTTTGGGAACGCGATTGAAGTTTAGCACCGCTTATCATTCCCAGACGGATGGACAGTCGGAGAGAACGATCCAAACTCTTGAAGACATGTTGAGAGCCTGCATGTTAGACTTCAAGGGTTCATGGGAGGATCATCTACACTTGGTGGAGTTTTCTTACAATAACAGCTTTCAGGCGACTTTTCAGATGGCTCCATTCGAAGCATTGTATGGTCGCAAGTGTCGCTCGCCCGTTTGTTGGGACGATGTTGGATAGCGAAGATTGTTGGGACCGGATTTGATCGTGCAAACAGTAGAGAAGGTTAATACTATGCAGAATCATATGAAAGCAGCACAGGATCGGCAGGAGAGTTGGGCAGATACATCGAGAAGATCTCTAGAGTTCGCTGTTGGTGATCTAGTATTCTTGAAGATATTCCCGACTAGGTGAGTGATTCATTTTGGGAGTCGAGACAAGCTTACTCCTCGATTCGTGGGGCCTTTCGAGATTATTGAGCGTGTTAGAGAAGTAGCATATCGATTAGCGTTACCACAATCTTTGGCGAATGTTCATGAAGTGTTTCATGTATCTCAACTCCGTAAGTATGTTCGAGATGAAACACACGTGCTAGATCATTCGGAGCTGACTGTAAGGGAGGATTTGACCTTTGAGGAGCGACCGATGTCGATTGTTGATCGAAGAGACCTTAAGAACAAGGTTATCTCTCTTGTACTTGTTTCTTGGGGGAATCGCTCGCACGGAGAATCGACTCGGGAACGAGAAGATGAGGTTCGACAAAAGTTTCCACACCTATTCTTGTAGATTCTTGATTGTTTATCTTTTCTTATTCCTGGAATTTCGAGGACGAAATTCTTTTTGTAGTTGGGTATAATGTAACACCCTAGTTCAATTATACCAGTTCTATTTTGATTATTTCTTTATTTATGGTATTTTCCTGATTTACTGCGTTTTGGGTGCGAATAGTGTATTTAACATCAGTATTTGCATCCGACCAGACCCGCTTACTGAAAACCAGTCTTGATTCCTGTTTATCATTTATCCCGGCTCGTTATGTGAATCCGTGCATTTTCATTTTTTTATGTAATGCGTACTGGCATTATATCTGGCATCTGCATTTTTTTCAATATAACAAGTAAAGTCAAATAAAATATTTTAAAAATATCTTGCATGGCTTGCATCATACCCCTAACCCTGTGGTAGCATCCGTACACCTTGTTCTCATTCCGTTTAGTGAAACGGACTCGTTTGGATGGCTACGTGCACACTGCGTGTATCCATTCTTGGAGGTATGCATTTTCGTTACCCGGATATCGTATTTTGGTTTTGGTTGATACGTATATTATCAATATTTTCAAACCGCAATTTTAGACTCGACCCGGGCATGTTTTAGACTATTTTTGTATTAGGAAAAATCTAAAATACAATCAATAATATATGTTCTTTACTATTTCTAACTGTTAATATAATATATATACACGTTTTCTATTTTTTTTTAAAAAAGCTAAAATATATTTTAAATCTTTTAAATCCTAACTGATGAACAGCTCTCTCTCTTACTGTATATTATTACTTCTTTTAAATATATTTTTTCATACCTAACCCTTTTACTGTTCCCCCACGTCCTCTCTTGCTCATTCATAAATTTTTCTTCCCGCCTCCCGCCTTCGCTTCCACGCCCCTGCCCTCACTCGCGGCCGTCGCCCCTCACCGCTTCTACCCTCGCCATCCCCATCATCACCTCCATCTCCTCGACCTCGTTTCCTCACCTCCTTCTCCCAAGCCCAGCAGTAACCTATCACCACTGCAACCCATGACCGCGTAAACCACGCACCCGTTGCCTCCGTTCCCTAACCTCACGCCGTCGACCTTGACTACCCATCATCCCTGACCTCACTCCTCCTCCTCCTTCCAACACCACGACCGCCATCACCCTACGTCGTGAACCCAAGAACATCGATCCCTGCACACCCGAAGTTGCAGCCCGACCTCGTCGCCGACCTTGCCTCGCCATCGTCGGCCATTTCTCGACCACCTCACCTCCTCCTCCTTTCTCCCCTCTCTTCCTTCCCCAGATCCCGAAGCCTCCCCTGCACACTACAAACCCTTACCCTAGAATCCCATTGCACACACCTTGCCTCACCATGAAACCCCACCGTCGACGAACCCGCGACCTCGTCGTTGTCACCCCTCTGTTCTTGTCGTCTCTGGCCCTGAGCACCTACCCTAGAGCATCCTCCTCTCATCTTCTTCTTCTTCTCCTTTCTTCTTTCTTTTCTTGATCTTGTTTCTTTTCCAGTGATCACCCGCCGGATCCGTGCTTGTCGTTGACGATCCGAGTGATCCAGTGAATGTCCCCTGCCTGCGTGGTTACCTTCTTGCCTTGCCTGGACCCGTCCCGCGCGTCATGTGTGCATTGCGACGTTTACTCGACGTCGGACGTGCCGTACGCACCCATCGTGTGTTCCGCTCAGGCAAGTTTATCTTGCTACATGCTATGATACATATGTTGCATCCATATGAATAAAAATATTACATGTTTATTTTATTGTGCATCCTAGATAATCTTGGAGCTGTAAATGTAACCCCTGACAGATAATTGTGCATCTATGTTTTATTGTGTATCCATACCATTAATTCTGCATATCTAGTTGCATGCCATATTATATTAATTCATATTATTGTTACATTAGTACCCCATACTTGATAATGTGCATCCTACATAGTCATGATGTAACCCCTGATAAATATTTGTGCATCCATGCTTTCACTGTACATCCATACCTTTATCGTGATTCGATACTTGCTATATTTTACTGTTAGGGCACCCACTTGATACATGTACACTATCTGACATGACCTGATATACCACTGCTTGACTTGATACCTGATCCTATTACTAATACCGACAATCCTGACCTGTTGTCCCGACGGACATATCCTGTTGTCTGTATAGACAAACCTGTACCTGCTTGATCATGTGTTGGCATTAGCTCCAGATTATCAATACCTGACTTGAACACATAACCTTGGGGGTATGGGGAAATCAAAAGTGTATCTAAAGTGCAGCTTAAAAGGGTATTACTTGATCCCTGGTCCCGGGGGATAACGGGACAAAATCATTCGTGATTCTTACTTGATCCGTGGTCCCGGGGGATAACGGGACAGAGTCATTCATGACTCCCACTACCTGATCCGTGGTCCCGGGGGATAACGGGACATATTCTTTGAGTTACATGGAGGAGTACACTAATTGATTTCAAACAAACTTTAGAATAGATAACCCAGTAGCACAATTTAGATTGATCACTGCACGTCACATATACTGATACTCTTCACTGTTCTATATCCGTGTTTACTTATTACATTCATGTTACTATTTATAATTCATGCCTGCATATCTCGTTACATCCTGGTTACTTATTATTATTGATATTATGACGCACTGATGTCTGGGTTTTGCATGGCCCAGATCCTTTATCTTTGTCGCAGGCCGATCAGGAGAATTTCAACCGACAGGCCGAGCAGTGAGGATAATCTTAGTATTTTAGTTTAGTTTTCTTTCAGCATTTTCATTCCTGATGTGAGCCCGTATTTGGGACGTACTTTCCAGATTGTTATTGTTACTTGGATTTATTGCTTCCGCATATTATTTCTTGCCTCGTTTATTCTGGAAAATGGACATGTACTAGATAGTTTATTTCATTTCTACTGTTCTTGATATCTTATAGACACCTGTAATGTGACTTTGGAGGGATGTTTCCTAGCCACAGGTAGCATGGTTGGCTCTGTGACGTGCCGATCTTAGCACACTCTGGGAAGCGGGGCGTGACACTATCTCTCCTGTCTTGTATTGTTTTTCGACCCAATCTTTAAAGACAAAGCCGTTCTCAATAGCATGACTTATTACTCTGTGACAAGAGCAATATTTAGGGTCGTCAGTTATATTCGCTTCTTGCGGTCTTTTTGATTCTGGAAATTGTAGACCGTTTCTTAGGGCGTCTTTGAATATCTTGTGGACTTTGTACCTTCTGAAGGAATAGATCTTATCCGGCTTCTCTTTCAGGGGCGATTCTTCTCTCCTTCCCAACACTGGCTTCCGAGATTGGTTGACATTGGGTCCACCTATCCCTCGCTTATTTCGGTCAACCGATGGTTAAAAGATTCAGTATCGTCGGAATTTTCGCCTTTGTGATTATCGTCCTTTCAGTTTCTCTATAATTTATTGTTATTTTGGGGGTCCGAAGTGGACCCTTGCCTTAAGCGTTCCAACATTTGGACCTTCCTGGTCAACTCTTGGAACTTTTTGAGATACACGGTGCATAGAAATAGGGCCATCCAATTGTTGAGATTTCCGACGAGGAGGATGACAGATTGGTCATGTTCTATTGGCGGTTCGCATTTGACGGTGAGGTTGCGCCATCGGGCTATGAACTCTGTGTTGGTTTTGTTTTCTCTGGCATGGTCATCACAAGGTCAGTAATAGAGATTTTTTTGCTGACATTTATGAACCTTTGCCGAAACAGAGACTCCATTTGGGCGAAAGTAGTGACGGAACCGTCTCGTATGCTCGCGTACCAGTCAAAAGCGACACCGGTTGGCTGTTCACAAACTGACGGATAAGGAGTGCATCATTTCCCCCTGTATTTCCGCATGATGCTTTAAAGTGGGGGACATGCTGATTCGCATTTTTCGTCCGGTCGAATCTTCCGAATTTTGGAATGACGTAACCGCTGGGAAACTCGATGATGTGCGAGATATGGCCTCCCACTTCTGCCAATATCTCTCTGAGACTCGATTTCGGCCACCGATGTTTTAACTTTGTTGGTGACCAAATTCATGATCCGGTCTTGTGTTTGTGGAACACTACTATCAGAGGATAAGGCGTCTCCAGAAGTGGAATGTAGTCGGCTTTCGTGTAGCTCGCACATATTTGGACCTAAAGGGATAGGTATCGGTTGCTTCGGGTCGTTATCACCCGACTCATGAGTAGAGACTTGCGCTCGATTGGAAGGTGCCCAAGCAACTTGAGTCGTGAGCTACATCACAACATTCGTCAAGTCTTCAATTTTAGAGTAAAGCTTGGCCATCTTCTTGTCTTTACTTCCAAGATGTTTTTGGAGCTCTTGAAGTAGCTCATGTTCTGCTGTCCTGGGGCAGAAAGTCGGTTCCTCCTCACTGTCCAAACTAGATTCTACGTGGACCGAGGGGTCCTTCTGCTTATCAGCCTCATCGAGGATTTTTTTATCATCCTGAGGAGGAGGCCGATCTTGGGAAGGGGCAGCCACATTCAAGCCAGATTGGGCTTGGGATGTGGTGGCCCCATCCTTGCTTTTGCTGCGAAGGTTGCCATTGGGACGCGTGCCTACCATGTAGACCATGTGGATAACATATTCAGCCATCTTTTCATCACTGGCAGCTGATTTCGTAGACCGTTGTCGCGGCTCTTCCGCTTCGGGGAAAGAACAATCGACTAAAAACGGTCTGTCTGGCCGGGTTCTCAGGTGGTGCCGGTACAAATTTTCTGGCCTTACCCCACTGCTTTCGCGTGACACAGAGTGCTTGGTGGACTTCTGAAGAGAGGGTATCTCTCCTTTTATGCTAGGGCTTAAACACATTCCTTCGTAGCACGGTTCGAATTGCTGTCCTCTTGATTTTGGCAGACATCGCATTTTTATGGACCCAATTTAAGGATTCGAAAGAATTGTGGATTTTCATGGTTGACACGGCTATGGTCGTGGAGCAGTCTGGGCTTTGCAACTTCATAAATTTTAACATGGGCAGAGCTCTGGCCCTTTTGTTGGCTCCATATCTGAGCCTCTTCCGCCTCAGCTTCTCTGTTTTGAACGCCTGGAAAGCTTCTGCTTTTCGGGAAGCAGTCGTGGGCCCGCTGATAGAGAGCCCTGAAAAGACATCGGCTTGCGCACTCGTCGAAGGCATCGTCTGAGCTTGCCTGCGATATCCGGTGACTTCTTTTATTCCGACGGCTTTGCCCCCAACTGGGGCTAAGGAGAGTCGTTCGAACACCGACTGCATTTGGGTCGGGGCGCCCTCGAGACCACCACATTTGGCCATCTGCCTTTCAAGACCGGTTTGTCTGTTACCGGAGTTTGAGAAACTGGGATGGTGTTAGCTGGCATGAACAGAATAGAGCCGAACCGTAGCAGCGGCTGTAACGACTCTGTTTTAATGTGCAAATTTTTTTTAAAGTTAATATACAAATGGAGTATTTATAAGTTCTGAGCACAAGTTATAAATTTGATTTTCTTTTGAACAGCAAAAAAGCACTTGTAGCTTATTGGTAAAGCCTTGCACTGCTGTGACATAGCCCCTGTGTTCGAATCCCCTCAGCCACATAATATTTTTGCTGATTTTTCTTTTAAACTTTTTGGAAGCCCAAAAGTTTACACGTGTAAAACACGTAAAAATGAAAAGTCTCAAAAATCAAACATGTGCACTGAGCTATATGAAACGACATCGACACATGGCAAGAATCCAAGCACCCACCAACCAAGATGGCCGGCGATATCGTGCTTGGGGCAGGCGCCGCCGCCCCCCCCCCCCCCGTCCCAAATGCTCTAATTCTTTAACCCTAGCACCCCTTGGACTCCCCCACTAACCCTAGTCTATTTGATTTCGTTGCATATTTCTAGAGAATTAAAATGAGCCTTATAAACAAATTTTAATGCATTTTTAATTCTCATTTCAATACTCTAAACCCTAATTTCTCCTATAAATACCACCCTACACCATAGCCCTCCTCATTCAGAATTCTTTTCCCCAAACTCTCTAAATTTTCCAAGTCCAAAAGTTGTACAAGTAGAGTTAGCCCAAGGCCAAGTTCTGGCGACGACTTCGGGCAAATCCGGCGACACCATGACTCTACGCCGCTTTCAAAAGTTCTCTCTACCTCCCCTCTCTTCTCCAAACCAGTAAATCCTTTCTCCTCTCTTTTTTTCACCTCTCAAAAATATTTCTTCTCAAAACTCGTCGGAAGTGGAGTTATTTAGAATTCCGATTCTAATTTCATCAAAAACACAATTTTTCTTAATAACAAATTTACCATCTTTTTATATATTGTTTAACATACATAAAACAACAAGTTTTAATTCAAAATAATATGTTCACCTTTTTGGTAAAATATCATCAACTTTACATACGACATTACTTTATCGTTTTGCTCATATTACTTTTAGAAACTCACGAGGTAATGACCCACCTCATCACAATACTCATCTTGACATAGCACGATGGCTTTTGTAATAATTTTTGTAGGACAAAATACAATATTTTACATTAAAATCCTTAAACTATCAAAACCCGTATTCTTTGAATTGTTTTAATTAATTTCTTACAAATAAGGCTCTACAACCCATTTTGGGGAACCCGATCGGGATGGTGCGGGTTATCACACGTCCTCAGGGCTAGTAGAGCGAGATATAGATCTCCTCATGGAGCATACGATCTCGATGGAGTTTTTATTACAATTTTTAAGAAAACGTGATTTCTATTTAATAAATAAATTATATTTTTAATAATTATATATATATATATATATTATCAAACTATCTATTTTAAATATATAATATGTTCCATATTTTCTAATCAAAAGAAAAGAATTACAAAAGTTCATGAAAATACCATCAAGAATCAATACAAGTCAAATTACATGAAAATACCATATACTATTCAAGTTAGGTTTATATCCACTAGACTATCTCATCACTCTTAAAAAATTATATCTATAAAAACCCTAAAGACGATAATTAAATACTTGAGGTGTATTTTGAAAATATATTAAAACTATTTTTCATAAAACCCCCTCAAGTTATCTTAAATTACAATAAGGACCCTAGTAAATATAGGTTTAAGCGGGACCGGTTCTCTTGAGCCTCATAGAACCGGAGAATTTGGGTGCTTGCCTATTTAAGATAGACAACTAAAAACGAGATTATCAATACGGTAATTGGCTTGGAAAAAGTCACAAATCCTGCCGTTCATGTGCAGCAGTTACCGATAACTCCAAAACTAATTTAGGACTTCAATTCTGTTTAAAGTGTCTGATTCAGACAGAGTCTCAGTCTAATATGAAATCAATCCATTCTTGAATATAATTCAAGTACAACTCTAATTCAACATGAATCCACTTATACCAGAATACAATCAATATCAACATGACTTGACCGAACCGAACCATAGATATACTCTATTTACGCGACTATCCGTTTATATCCCTTTCGTTTATATGAACTACTGATATCATGGTTTCGGCATGTCCTACATCTATTAAACAAAACAATACCAATCAATACAAAATACATTACGGGGTTTTAAAGGGGTAGACTGGTACGGAATGTGTTAGAAGTGGCACGAGACGGTCACTTTAATACACCTAACCTGAATATCCGTTGCTGTTGTTCCGTGGCTTAACGGTTCCTTGTGCTACGTATACCTTAGTCCACGGAATATTGGGAATCCTCTCGTATACACTGGCATATTTTGTACCAAGCTACAAACAATTGCGTTAACATAACAATCAAACAATTTACCAGTTGTATTCTCTTATCTGTCTACTCTACTTCTAACTTTCTTTGGGACTTACCGAGCGATTGTTCGCTGATGACATTTCTTTTCTCTTCTTTCTTTGGAATGTTGTCAGGTGGATCCGACTCACTAGAGATAGAGCCCAACACAGACAACTTGGAGCAGTTCTTAGAAAACTCCGAGCTTTAGACACTTGTATATACTTTACATTCAGTTCATGTCATTGTTTAGGTACTGCATTCCATTCTTGTATTTACATTTTCAGTTGTATTGTAAAGAAATGTTTAATAAATAAAAGTTGTTCAATTACATCTCTTGCCATTTTCTTGTGTACTTTATCATATTTCTTATTTACACTTAGCGTATTTGCTTCTGAGTAAATATGTAGCGGGCCAGTCACGTCTCCTTATAGTTCACCAGGAAGCGGGGCGTGACAGGTTTTGTGGCGGCCCATGCAAGTCAGTACTGCATGGAACCCTACTATGCAAGTTAGTGTTGCATGGAACTCTATCATGCATGTCAGTTCTGCATGGAAACCTAAGCAATATAACACAAGAATTACAAGACTCAGCAACTAAATATTCTTTATATTTCATAATCTTTGAATCTATCCTAACCCTATTTTTCTTTCAAGATTATGGATTCTTCCAACAACACGAGTATAAACGTCAACAACACACTACCACCATCTCTTCCGCTTACGCCTACCATTGTAGCTCCGATCAACGAGCAGACGGTGCCATTCTGTATAGTTCTTCAACCTGCTTCTTTAATTCCGCCAACTCAACTGGTGCCATTCTGTATGGGGCCCTGGATACTGGGGCTGTACCTGGAATCAAATCGATTGAGAACTCCAAGATTCGAGGAGGTGGTAGACCTGGTAGATCTTTGGGAAATACATCCAGAAAGTCCCGAACAATTTCTGGAACTGGGCTTTTATCAATCTCCATAGCTGTCAGTTCCTTGGGCTTTGCTCTGTACTTAGCTGGCTCCAAAGATTCGCTTCCGCCCTCAAAAGTAAACTCTGGGTGATTGGGGATGCGGAAGAATACCTTCCTTGCACGACAATCGATAACCGCATGGAAATTGCTTATCCAATCCATCCAAAGAATTGCGTCGTAACTGCCTGTCCCAATCAGAAGGAAATTCGCATAGAATTCCCTGCCACACACTACAACTGGGAATAATCTATATTCTCGACTAGATATTATAATGCCATTACCCGTATGAATTTCCCATCCCTTGGTTAGTGGTTCATGTGGTATTGAGTGTGTATTAGTGAAATGCTCAGACAAGAAACAATGCGATGCTCCCGAATCAAATAGTACTCTAGCTGGCAAGGAATGTACGAGTAGAGTACCTGTAACCACGTCTCCTGACGCCTCTGCCTGCTCGGCGGTCAAGGTGAAAGCCCGTCCCTGACCGCAACCCTTAAAATGTCGGGACCCGGTTCTTGCTCACGGAGCAAAGTGCCACACGGAACAAAGTGCCACGCCAAGTGTCGTGTTATGTGGGCGGGGGCCACCTCTTGAATCCGTGGGGGGGCACCTCTTAAATCCGTGGGGGCCACCTCTTGAATCCGTGGGACCCACTTTAGAACAATGGGGACTCTTCGGAATACATTCCGAAAGGGGGTAGATCTGTACTATAAATGGAATGATACCACTCTTCAATACAGAGGCGCCTTTTAAGTGAACCGGAACTACAGGAGCTTGAGAACTCCGTAGTTAAGCGTGCTCGGGCCAGGGAAGTCTTGGGATGGGTGACCTCCTGGGAAGTGGCCCCTGGTCGGGTTTGGTTCGCTCTAAAGGGAAAAACCGTGCGGTTTCGGCCAAAGCGGACAATACTCTCTGTATTGGGGGTGGAGCGTGACAAAATGGTATCAGAGCCGGTTCCTTAATAATAGGTATGTGGTTCGAGGACGAACCATTGTTCAAAGATGGGAAGAATGTCGAGACCCGGTTCTTGCTCACGGAGCAAAGTGCCACACGGAACAAAGTGCCACGCCAAGTGTCGTGTTATGTGGGCGGGGGCCACCTCTTGAATCCGTGGGGGCCACCTCTTGAATCCGTGGGACCCACTTTAGAACAATGGGGACTCTTCGGAATACATTCCGAAAGGGGGCAGATCTGTACTATAAATGGATTGATACCACTCTTCAATACAGAGGCGCCTTTTAAGTGAACCGGAACTACAGGAGCTTGAGAACTCCGTAGTTAAGCGTGCTCGGGCCAGGGAAGTCTGGGGATGGGTGGCCTCCTGGGAAGTGGCCCCTGGTCGGGTCTGGTTCGCTCTAAAGGGAAAAACCGTGCGGTTTCGGCCAAAGTGGACAATACTCTCTGTATTGGGGGTGGAGCGTGACACTAATGAATCAAGTTTTCCGAGAATATCTAGACATGTTCGTTGTCATATTCATTGACGACATCCTGATTATTCAAAGATTTGGAAAGAGCATGCTGAACATTTATGAATTGTCTTGGAGACTTTGCGACAACATCAACTCTATGCCAAGTACAGCAAGTGCGAGTTTTTGCTAGAACAAGTCGGATTTCTCGGACATATCGTTTCAGCAGGTGAAGGAATATCCGTAGATCCAGCTAAAGTAGCAGCAGTAAGCGAAAGGCCGACACCAAAGATAGTGAATGAAATTCGAAGTTTCTTGGTATTAGCGGGATACTACCGAAGATTTATTGAAGGATTTTCTAAGATTGCAACACCCCTGACCAAGCTCACACGTAAAGATGAAGAATTCGTGTGGTCAGAAGAATGCGAACAAGCTTTCGTGGAACTCAAGTCAAGATTGACATCATCGCCTATTCTCATAGCACCGGACCAATCTGGAGGTTTCATAGTGCATTACGATGCATCCGGTAAGGGATTATGATGTGTTTTACATCAGCACGGTAAACTTGTAGCTTATGCATCTAGATAGCTGAAGGTTCATGAGCGCAACTATCCGACGCATGATCTGGAGTTGGCAGCCATTATCTTTACTCTCAAGATTTGGCATCATTATCTTTTTGGAGAATGGGTAGATATCTACACAGACCATAAAAGTCTGAAGTATGTGTTTACTCAAAAAGAGTTGAATATGCGGTAGAGAAGATGGTTAGAACTTATGCCGGACTTCGACATCAACCTACAATATTATCCAGGAAAGGTGAATGTAGTATTTGATGCACTTAGTCGCCAACCACTATCAGTGAATCTCACCACACAGTGGAAGCTGCAGCAAGATTCGCATCAGATGGAGATAGAAGTGTTCATGCCAGGTAACACTTCAAGTTTGATGAACTTACAAGTTCAGTCTACAATTGTCAATCAGATCAAAGAAGCTCAAGCAAGTGATACCAAGTTGCAAAAGATCAGAGAACAAGTAGAATGTGGACTTCAAATAGACTTCATCATCCATGAAGACGGATCTTTGAGATACGACAGTAGATTGTGTGTACCACAAGGTTCTGTTCGGGAAGAATTGATGAAAGAAGCTCACAGCTCTCCTTATTCAGTACACCCTGGTGGTACAAAGATATACAAAGATCTGCGGCAACATTACTGGTGGCATGGAATGAAGCGTGAAGTAACCAGAAGCGTCGCTAAATGTTTGGTGTGTCAGCAAGTGAAAGCTGAACATCATAGGACTGCTGGTTTATTTCAACCGTTACCTATTTCAGAATGGAAGTGGCAACACATCATCATGGACTTCGTGACTGCTCTTCCTCGCAGCACGAAAGGTAATGATGCGGTATGGGTTATTGTAAATCGACTCACAAAGTCGGCTCGCTTTATTCCCTTTCGAGTTGGCCAATCTACCGAGACATTAGTAAAGAAGTACATGGAGGTAAGTTTGAATCTAAATAAGATTTAACTCTTCAATATGTACTATCTCTGATACCTATGAACTTATGCATGAGATCATGAGATTACATGAAGCACCGGTTTGCATTGTCTCCGATCGTGACACCAGATTCCGGTCGTAATTTTGGCAGAGTCTGCAAGCTAGCTTGGGAACAAGTCTGAAATTTAGTACAGCTTACCATCCACAAACAGATGGACAGTCTGAGCAAACAATTCAGATACTTGAAGATATGCTAAGAGCGTGTATATTAGACTTTGGAGGATCATGGGAAGATCACCAACATCTTGTGGAGTTTTCATACAATAACAGCTACCAAGCAAGTATTGGAATGCCACCGTTTACAGCACTTTATGTAAGGAAGTGTCGATCACCATTAAGTTGGGACGACATCGGAGATAGAGAATTCCTTGGACCTGAGATGATAGTGGCAACTGTAGATGTAGTTCGCACTATCAGGAAAAGAATGCGCATAGCCCAAGACCGACAGAAGCACTGGGCTGATGCAAAGCGCCGTCACTTGGAGTTCCAACTAGGAGATCATGTATTTTTGAAGATTTCACCAAACCGTGGAGTGATTCGCTTTGGAAGAAGGTGTAAGTTAAGTCCGAGAAATATTGGACCGTTCGACATGCTTGAACGAGTCGGAGAAGTGGCTTATCGCTTGGCACTTCCACCCTCATTGGAAGTAGTGCACAATGTGTTCCACATATCTCAGCTCAGAAGGTATGTGAGTGACCTAGTCATATTCTTGATCACTCTGAGCTCACTATACAAATGGATTTATCTTGTGAGAAACTACCTGTTGAAATCCTGGATATAAAGGTAAAGTCACTTCGGAATAAGGAAGTAAACTTGGTTCGAGTGATGTTGAGAAAAGTCACACCAGGAGAATCAAAATGGGAAAGAGACGATGACATGCGTGCAAGATACCTTCACTTGTTTGTAAATTAGTCCTTAAATAATTGTAAATTTCGAGGACGAAATTTTTGGAAGGAAGGTAGAATGTAACGACTTTGTTTTAATGTACAGAAAGTTTTTAAAGTTAATGTACAAATGGAGTATTTATAAGTCCTGAGCACAAGTTATAAATTTAATTTACTTTTGAACAACAAGAAAGCACTTGTAGCTCATTGGTAAAGCCTTGTACTGCTGTGACATAGCCCATGTGTTCGAATCCCCTTAGCCACATAATATTTTTGCTGATTTTTCCTTTAAACTTTTTGGAAGCCCAAAAGTTTACACGTGCAAAACACGTAAAAATGAAAAGTCTAAAATATCAAACATGTGCACTGAGCAATATGAAACGACATCGACATGTGGCAAAAATCCAAGCACCCACTACACCAGGATGGCTGGGGAGATCGTGCTTGGGGCCGGCGCCGCCGGTCCCCTCCATCCTAAATGCTCCAATTCTTTAACACTAGCACCCCTTGAACTCCCCCAACAACCCTAGTCGGTTTGATTTCCCTGCACATTTCCAGTGAATTAAAATGAGCCTTAAAACCAAATTTTAATTCATTTTAATTCTCATTTCAATACCCTATACTCTAATTTCTCCTATAAATACCACCTTACACCATAGCCCTCCTCATTCAGAATTCTTTTGCCAAAACTCTCTAAATTTTCCAAGTCCAAAAGTTGTACAAGTGGAGTTAGCCCAAGGCCAAGTTCCGGCGACAACTCGGGGCAAATCCGGCGACACCGCGACTCCACGCCGCTTTCAAAAGTTCCTTCTACCTCCCCTCTCTTCTCTAAACTAGTAAGTCCTTTCTCTTCTCTCTTTTTCACCTCTCAAAAAGATTTCTTCTCAAAACTCGTCGGAAGCGGAGTTAGTCAGACTTCCGATTCTAATTTCATCAAAAACATAAATTTTCTTAATAACAAATTTACCAACTTTTTATATATTGTTTAACAAATATAAAACAACATTTACAACAAGTTTCAATTCAAAATAATATGAATTGCAACTTTTATTTCACTTTTTCGGTAAAATACCATCAACTTTACATACAACATTATTTTATCGTTTTGCTCATATTACATTTAGAAAACTCATGAGATAATGACCTAGCTCATCACAACACTCATCTTGATATAGCACGATAGCTTTTTTAATAATTTTTGTGGGACAAAATACAATATTTTACATTAAAATACCTTAAACAATTAAAACACGTATTTTAAAAATTGTTTTAATTAATTCTCTGCAAATAAGCCTCTACAACCCATTTTGGGAAACCCGATCGGGATGGTGTGGGTTATTGCACGTCCTCAGGACTAGTAGAGCGAGATGCAGATCTCCTCATGGAGCATACAATCTCGATGGAATTTTTATTACAATTTTTAAGAAAACGTGATTTCTATTTAATAAATAAATTCTATTTTTAATAATTATATATATATATATATTATCAAAATATCTATTTTAAATATATACTATATTCCATATTTTCTAATCAAAAGAAAAGAATCACAAAAGCTCATGAAAATACCATCAAGAATCAATACAAGTCAAATTACATGAAAATACCATATACTATTCAAGTTAGGTTTATATCCACTAGACTAACTCATCACTCTTAAAAAATTACATCTATGAAAACCTTAAAAACGATAATTAAATACATGAGGTGTATTTTGAAAATATATTAAAACTATTTTTTCATAAACCCCTCTAAAGACGATTGTTCGCTTATGATATTCATTTTCTCTTCTTTTTTTGGAATGTTGTCAGGTGGATCCGACTCACTAGAGATAGAGCCCAGCACAGACGAGTTGGAGCAGTTCTTAGAAGACCCCGAGTTTTAGACACTTGTATATACATTACTTTCAGCTCATGCCATTGTTCAGACATTGCTTTCCATTTTTATATTTACATTTTCAGTTGTATTGTAAAGAAATGTTTAATAAATAAAAGTTGCTGCTCAATTACATCTCTTGTCATTTTCTTGTGTACTTTATCATATTGCTTATTTACGCATAGCGTATTTGCTTCTGAGTAAATACGTAGCGGGCCAGTCACGTCTCCTTACCGTACACCGGGAAGAGAGGTGTGACAGAGGCTCCTCCCACTGTCGCCCGAAACTGGCCGGAAGGACCTTCCTGGTGTCTATTCACAGCCAAAAGACGTGACCGGTACGTTAGGACATTTGGCCTGAATTTTGGGAGCAGATGCTATTTGGATTTATCCGTCCATCTCTCCGAAGATACCAAGTTGGACAGATGCGGCCGTTGTAACAAACTTCGTCAGATTCCCCCTAGTTTGCGAGGGGTTTTTAATTGTTGGAATGCTCTTCCCTGCAGGAGCAAGCCCCTGCAGTTAATTGCGTTATCGCATCGCGATAACCACTTTCTCCTGCTCCGGAAGTTCATTTCGTGTCATGTGTATTTTTGTTTGTTTTGGTTGCCCGTGGATCATATACGGAAACTAATTTATGTTGTCGCCCGTAGGGCGTAGATTAGTCCAAATCTGTATATCTTATATTTGGGTTTGTTTTATTTAAGGATCGTTAATCTGGTTTGAGATTAAGATCGACTTAAATATATGTGAGCAGTTGGGGCTCGGTTAGTCTTTTGTTAAGGATACGTTAGTCCAATTTGAGATAAAGATCTACTTAACAAAGTTTTAGGATCATTTTTGTTTCAGATCCAACAAGAGAGCATTTGTGCTTTGTTGTCTTAGTTTAGGGATATTTCGGTCTATTATCGCCATTTGGGAGGTGAAGTTCTAGTTTAAGGATATCTCGGTCTATTGATCACCATTTTGGAGGTGGGATTTTAGTTTAAGAACATTTCGGTCCGTTGATCTCCATTTTGGAGATGAGAGTTTTATTTTAAGGACGTCTTGGTCCGTTGATCACCATTTAGGGGTGAGATTTTAGTTTAAGGACATTACGGTCCATTGATCACCATTTGGGAGTGAGATTTTAGTTTAAGGACGTTACGGTCCGTTGTTGTCATTTTGGAGGCAACGGTTATTTTAAGAACGTTTCGGTCCGTTGTTGCCATTTTGGAGGCAACGGTTAGTTTAAGGACGTTTCGGTCCACTGTTAGTTTAGAGACGTCTCGATCCATTGTCCATTTTGCGTGCACGCGTATTTGTTACGTGACGGGATGAACAACGATGATATGGGATGCATCCAGTCTGGGATGTGGTTTGATTTGGGATGTGCATGTCAGTTTGGGAAGTGCACCAAAAAGCAGTTGGTTTTCGGGAGCGGCCACCTCTCTGAAGATGTTGAAGAATTACAACGACATGTATCAGGTGTAGAGAGATGTACCCTTGAACCAATTCCCATGTTTGAAGGAAAGGGATTAATGGTAAACCCGAAAATCATTAGTTGTATTTTGAGACTAAGATTTCCTCAGGAGAATGTGGGACGAATATCGTTTTGGGATATCATCAGTTGGAAGATCGATAGTCGTATTTGGGACTAAGATATTAGGGAGTTTCTACTCTCAAAGGATCTAACCAACCTGGGCTTGGTCCACTTAGATTTCTTTTTATTTGAAAAAGAGTGCTAAGCACTTGTTTGTGCCCAGTCCCTTTTTTTGTGCAAAAAGTGCTGAGCACTTATGTAAGTTCTGACGCTCACATATAATTATGTGGGCTTTTAGTCATGGGGATTGCCTAATAAGTGTTAAGCACTTTACCTTTTTTGTCTTTGTATGGAATGCTAGGCACTCTTTATCGCGCCCGCGTGCGAAGCACGTGAGACGCTAGGCACTAGGAGCTGCCTAGTGAGTGCCAAGCACTCTTCCATTTTGTGACGCCCACGTGAGGGTCACGTGAGGAGCTGGGCACAACTCATTGAGTGCTAATCACTCCCGAGTTCTTTCTTAGCACCCACATGAGAGGCACATGGGGTGCTGGGTGCTGAGCGTCACCCACTGAGTGCTAAGCACTCCTGAGTTCTTTTGTAGCGCCTACGTGAGAGGAATGTGGGGCGCTCGGTGCTGAGCGTCACCCACTGAGTGCTAAGCACTCCTGAGTTCTTTTGTAGCGCCCACGTGAGAGGCACATGGGGCGCTCGGTGCTGAGCGTCACCCACCGAGTGCTAACCATTCCTGAGTTCTTTTGTAGAGCCCACGTGAGAGGCACGTGGGGCGTTGGGCGCTGAGCGCCACTCCCTGAGATCTTTTTATTCTGTGGCGCCCATGTGAGGGGCACATGGGTCACTAGTGTTGAGCGCCGCTCAATAAGATCTTTTTATTCCGTGGCGTCCACATGAGGAACACGTGGGGCACTAGGCGTTGAGCGCCGCTCAATAAGTGCAAAGCACTCTTGTAGCGCCTACATGAGGAACACGTGGGGCGTTGGGTACTGAGTTTTTTTTTCTTGAATGATCCACAGGATCTTTATCTACTTTTATTTATCTAAAATTCCAAGAAGAGAGTTTTTCTTTTTCGAGAATTTAATTCTCTGTTCTTTCGAAGATTTCTCTCTTTTGTTTAAGCTTATGGGGGGAGGGTTCCTCTCCCTGAGACTTGAAGTCTTGGGTCCTTTATATAGGAGGGGCAGTTTGTTGATTAGCTCAGAGGAAATCTCTCATTAAGAGATCTCAAATGATTTTGGGATTTTACCCACCGTTGGATTTTTTATCCAAGAACTTCTGTTTTATAGAAAGTATTTTTTAGTTTTTAACAAGATTAGGGAAATATTTACCCATACAGAATTTATTTTGTAGATTGGTGATTCTTTAATCACCATTTGATTTTTAATCCAACGGTACTCTATTTTACAGAGGACAATATTTCTTCTTTAGAAAGATTTGGGAAATATTTCATCTAAACAGAATTTATTTCTGTATCCTGATGATTTATCATCTCCGTTGGATCTTTGATCCAACGGCTCTGTTTAACATTGAGTAGAATTTAATTCTACTGGGTGCCGGCGCTCACGTGTTGTGCACGTAGGCTCTGCTTAAGATTTTTGTGTGCTTTGCACACTGGCGCCGCTCATATAAGAGTTTTTAATTTTGGCGCTGGTGCCCTCGTGTAAGGCACGTGAGGCGCTTGAGTGCTGGGCGCTGCCTCACAGAGCTTTGATCTTTTATTGAGGAAAAAAATTTCCCCTGCCGTTGCGCTCGCGTGGCTCGCACGTGAGTGCAGCGGTAGCACCTTTTCCACCGTTTGATCTTTTTGGAAGTTGAACCGTCTTCCTGTGCCTATAAATAGGGCCTTTAGCCCTTGAGATGACTGCCGTTCTTCTTTCTTAGCCTTCTTCTTTCTCTGAGAATTCAATTTTCTTTCCAGAGCTCAGATCTCTGTCCAAGGAAACTCTTTTAGAGTCAAAAATTTGGTAAGAATTATGACCAAACTCTTGAAGGAATCTCTTCATGTTCTAGGGTTTTAATCCATTAACTGAGCTTTGCTCTTCTTTTACAAAGATCTCTTAGCGTTCTATGATTTTTTTCTTGCAGATCTTGAAGATCGTTGGGATTTTATCCCGTTAGAAAGCTTTGCTTTTGAGGGTTTTGGGGTGTTATCCCATTGTTCTACAGAGCTTGGCTCTGAAAATATTTGGGAATTTTATTCCCTCTCTAATTTTCATAACAGATTTGAAATCTGTTTGCAGAACACAGTTCTCGAGAGAGTTTAACTCCCGAGTCCAATGATATTTTCTCATTAAATGAGAATCCTTTTATATTATATTTTTAATGAGTGACTGCCCCATCATTGATGGGGCGTCACCTTGATTTTGTGGGGGCCCTGTCCCTTTTTTTGAACTGTGGTGCCGTACAATTTTAAGTGACAAAGAATGTTAAGACCTTAATCATTGCGTCAATAGCTGACTCGTCCCTTTTGTGCAGGTACTACGGTTTCTGATTCCTCTTTTCCCTTCGTACGTTCGGAAAGCGCTTTTGCTGACGTGCCCGTAGATCGGGAAGTCTCCACACTTATTAAGGATCATAACCCAGAGCAAAAATCTCTTCATCTGTTGGGGTCGTGGTATAGTCAGATTATCCGGGGTCGGCGCAGTTTTTCTTGTGCAGCACCTTCGGAGCCAATCCCAGCGATTCGTTACGATGACCCGCCTTAAGTGACTTACACCATAGAAGTGGTCAACTGGACCTCGGAAGGTCTCCTTCAGCCTTCCATGGCATCGATACCCATACAACCACCGATGGCCTTGGACATTTTGGGGCGACGTATATGCCAAGGAGAGTCGCGCCCTTTAAGGCAAGTTTACATGATAGGATTGACTCCCCGTCATTCGGCCGGCTATCTACAGTGGGCCCGGTATATCCTGTAGGCCAAGAAGTCGCTGCTATTAAAGACCGGGTTGTACCCCGCAATCTACGCGTCCCTCTTTCACTACCACGCTCCTCATGTGTGGTGGATCAAGTCCTTTTTGGAACAATGGAACATCCTGACCCATACCTTTATCTTATCAGATCGGGAGGTTTCGATTTCATTAGAAGAGTTCGCGGAGATCTCCGATTTACCCGTCAGAGGGGAGCACTATGAGAAGATACTTCCCCCTGATGAGTACATCTTTGCCACTAAGTCAGTTGTAATAGGCCTTACTCCGGAGAACGCCGTTCAACATCAGTTCCCCAGCTTGATCAAGGTATTGAACATGTATGAGAATTTATTCCTGGAGTCTGGTGGGTACGGGGTTAGCTTCGCGGATTTTATCGCCCACTTTCTTCGTCCGGAAGTTCTGTCTAAACAGGCTACGAAATTCGCCAAACTCGACGACTCGTTCGGATTTTGTTTGGATAATTTGCCGACGGCGGAGGTGGATCTAAAGAATTTCTTTATTCCAGACACTCCAGTCGTTCCCTTTGCAGATATTGCTGCCCCGGGTGTTGATGAAGAGACGTTCTTTTTGGGGTTCATTAGCCTGTGGCTGAGTTGGTTCGTGCTTCCGACACACCCCCGCTACATGAGGCCATCTTTTTTTCATCCGGCTCATCGTATCGTCACAGGGATACGCGTGGCCGTTGGGATCGCAGAGTTAGCTCATCTATACCACGGCCTGAGTTTAGCAGCTGACACTACTCTGCCGGGGGTAAAGCCCATGTATTTCCCATTTTATTACTTCACATCATGGGTCGAGATGCACGTGCTGGGTGCCTTTGGTGTTCATAAACGACCCGGATTCTATGAAATCTATAACTTCCCCCGGGTTATGTATCTAGTTGACACTTCTGCTCCAGACCCGTCACAGCGAGAGGCTCAGCGATTACTCCTTCGACCATGCATGGTTGGGGACAGTATGATCTTTATCGATAGAGTCTTGACTATTGGCAAAGATTCCACCAAGGTGGTCCAACCGTTGCACGATACTTTTAAGGATGGGGGCTTCTGCGTTGAGGGCCCGGGAGGTCATGCACCTGTACTCTATCAGGCCGGGGTTCCTAGTGTTTAGACAGAACGCCTCAGTGCTGTTCATGAGGTATAACCCGTACCGCATTGCTCAACAATTGGGTTATAATCAAGGTGTTCCTCTTGAGGCGTTCTTAGTCGAGCCGGTTGCTATGGAGGAAGGTATTCGCAGCGTTATGCATCATTTTATGCGATTAAATACGGGGTCCCATATCCTTGTCAGCGAGCCGAGCTATGTGCCGAAAGCTTCGAATGATCACATGGCGTGTTACCAGCATGCGACGGGTGCTGTTGTCAGGAAGGAGAGGCGGCTGTTACTCGATGATAAGGATGCCGTCCCAGCCGGCAATCCAGCGGTCCCTTTGAAGCGACGAGCAGCCGTTCGCCTTTCTTTAAGAGAAATCACTATGACTATAGTCCCACGAGATTTTCCTGAGAAGCTTCGGCCGGATGTTCCTACGACTGCGGTAGCCATGGCATCCCCGGAATCGGGCATTGGTTCGGAGATCGGGACCCACCGTCCGAAGAGGCCTGTCAAGCGAAAGCTTTTATCGTCGGCTGTTGGTGTCAGTTCGCAGAAGAAAAAGAAATCTCTATTCTCTACTGACGTCATATTCGGCCAGGATCCCCATGCTCTCTACAGTGAGGGCTTGTGCGAATATGGCACCAATGAGGGTTTGTTTGACACGCCTGCAACTGATACTAATCTTCAGGCTGCCCTCACAGCTTCCGAGCAACTAGATCACGAGGAAGAAGTGTTGGTCTCTATTGCGGATTTGGGTATACTTCATTTACATTCTTTTGCATCTATCCCTTCTCCCTTTATTATGCTTTATTAACGCTCTCTTCTTTAACAGGTATTTCTGTCGAAGGGGCTCTCGTGGCTTCCCTCAAGACGTTTGAGGAGGAATAGAGGCTTTGCGCCACCTTGGGTCTTGGTATAATTCGCTTCATTACAACTTTGCTCTTTTAGTTCCTTCTATTCATGGTCTGACTCTTTTCGCTGCAGGGACTACCAAAACCTAGGTTTTCCCAAGTGCAATTCCAATCCCAGGCGGTGATGCAGAAAAGCTTCCAGAGCCATCGACTACGACTGAGGCCATCCCAAAGCCACCACAGGAGGTGTTACTGAAGCAGCCGATGATGGACGCCGTAGCGACTCCGAAGGCAGAGCTCGGTTCGGACGACGACGTCCCCCTGTTGGAAGTTTTAAGGAGGTTGGTTCTCACGGTTCAGGCTGAGAGGAAGCGCAGAAAACATGTGGCGAGGGAACGCGACGCTGTCTTGGCCGTGGGTGCAGGCTCGAGCAATGTTCTGCCTGCTGACATTCCTTCGGTGGACGTTCCTTCTGCCCTGTCTGCTGCCCATACACAGGTTGCGTGTATAGCTCGTGAAGAGAGTGAACGACTACTTCAAGGTAGAACAACGCACGGTCCTTAATAACAGCTCCTCCTCCTGTCTATTTATTTAGAATACACATTTTTATTTACAGGACCAAATTAGGATGACGGCGTGAAAGGTGAAGCGCCAGCAACTAAAGAGCATGAAGCGTCCAATCTTTCTCCAGACTCTGGGACCGTTCCAACTGCCGCTCTTTCCCCCAGTAGATCTTTGATATCGGCGGGTGACGCAAGCGTTACAACAGCCCTTGTCGAATCAGGGGATGAAGCTGTGGATGTTGAATCTGCTCTCCCAATGGAAACCGAAGAAGCCGTCATAACTGGTGACGCTTCGGGCACGGTTTTGGTTTCTGACTTGTCAGGTATTCCTTGGGTTATTATCTTTGTGTTTTTTTAATCCTGCTAAGTGTCTCTGATGATATTTTCTTTGTCTTGAGCATAGGCGCAATAAACCCTGAAGTTGTACTGGCCGAAGAATTACCGCCGGCCGCTGCCTTGACTGTCACGGTTCCTTCTATGCCTCACCGTGTTTTGGAAGGCAAAGGTTTCTCATTTAGTTGCTTTATTGTAGATACCAATTTTTCTTTGCCTTAATCATATATTTTCGCAACTTTGCAGGAATGCTCTTTGACCACTTATACCAAGTGCTAGACCCGCACTTCTCCTTCCAATCGGAAGTTGTTCCCTCTTCTAGCAGTAGTCAGTATACTATTTGTTTAGTGTTTCTCCTTTTCGTGAGTAAACCTTCTGCTGATAAGTCCTCCTTATATTGACCCCAGTATTACGGTTCAAAGGAAGGAGTGAAGGAATAGCCAAGCCTTCGGAGCTCCCTATTTTGCCACCTTCAACAGTTGGTACGGTAGATTTCGTCTGTCATGTGTCTTCTTTTTCTTTCAAGTTGAAATCTGACCGTAATTTATTTTGCATTGATTACACCGGCTTCAGCTCCTTTTGAGTCCCGCATTCCCATGCCCACGGGGCCCTTCGCTAAACGTGCATCTTCCAGGGGCACGGTTGCTAGCCGGAGAATGTTAAGCGAGTTTATCGAGGATCTTGACGCTGAGGCTTTCACTTCTGCTATGGATTTTACCGATGAAGTCAATCCAATGCTGGCAACGCTCGTGAATTTCCACACTGAAGACCTCGTCGGTTCTTGGGTTGATTATTGCAGGAAGATCGAGACTTGTCTGCATGAGATTGAGCTTAAGCGCCTCGCTCCTGAGGTATTAACTTTGAAATCTCAGCGAATCGCGTGGATCGAGCAGAGTATCGCTTTCATTCGATATTTCGAACAAGAGGTGACTCTGAGGCGAAAGGCGCATGAGACCGCTTCCGGCGAATCCGTCCAATTGCGCGCTCAAATTGAAGCTGCCAAACGGGAAATTGCTGAGAAGCTTTCATCCTGCTTGCAACAACGAGCTCAAATCAAAGCGGAGCTGGCCGCCATAGCTGAACGCGAGGAGGAATTGCAGTGAGCACGTGAGCGGGTCGTCAGTTTGTTGAAATCGCCACCTTCTTAATCATTGTAATTGTATTCCCCTTTTTGCATTGGTTGTATCTCTTAAACATTTTGATTCATGAATATGAACATACATTCTCTTTTATGCGCTTATCCGTGTCTTGATGCCTTAATGCAGTGGTAATTAGTTTACTTACTCATTTCGGAGTTTGTAGTTTATGCGCTCATTTCGGAGCATGTAGTCTATTCACCCATTTCGGAGTTTTTAGTTTATGGACTCATTTCGGAGTTTATAGTTTATTCACTCATTCCGGAGTCTCTAGTTTATGGACTCATTTTGGAGTTTATTTAGTTTACCTCCCTTGGGTTTATAGGAAAACTTGTCCTAACGTTATAGTTAACCCATGCTCTTTACGGCAAAGGTCCGTTAGGTTTTGTGGTACCATCGCGTTGGCTGTTGCGTTCCCCGATATGCAGACTTTACGTTGCTATTCGAGTAGCCCCGCGACTGTCGTGTCTCTAATCCTTTCGGGGGCTGGACAAGACGCCTTCAAGTAATCTTCTTAGGCAGTTTGACCGTCGGAAGAGCAAGCGTTCGGAATTTTGCCATGTCGCTTTTTACTTGAGGTTAGGCTTAGTTTGGAAAGCTCCGATGAGTCATAACCACTCCGCACTGGTGTGGGATGATCTCCGATAGTCTTTCAGGTTTTATTTGAATTGCCTTCAAGATCCTGAAGCTAGGAATTTAGCCTTCGCTTCCTTTGATTTGGCTATTTTGGAGCCTTTGTTGATATTGCGTCTATTGTAATGAGATGAATGTCGGAGTAGTCTTTAAGTTATTTTGTGAACCGTCAAGACTTGGAGCTAGGAATTTTGTTATGGCTCTGTTTTGTTTTGACCATGGAGTCTTTGTTGACGTCGCGTCTGCATCCTGCTGGAGTGAGAAGGAACGTCGCTATTGACATTGCGTCTGCTGTGATGAGACGAATGTTGATGTAGTCTTTAGGTTGTTTTGTGAACCATCACGACTTGGCTCTCCCTTTGATGGAGTCTGGTGGGAAAATATGGTTCCCTTTTCACTTGTGCCCATGGATTGTATACATGGGTTGATTTGGACTCACCTGCAGGGCCAAAGTTTCATTTCATTTTATTTCTTTCTGCGTTGCTCTATCATTTCAGCTTTTTATATCGCGAAAGTCGCGATTGCCCAATCATTTCATCTTTTTATCACGGTACTCAATCATTTCGGCTATTCTTTGTTTTTACTCGCTGCTTTTTATTGCGAGTTGCCCAAACATTTCGACTATTTTTATATGCATATATTTCGCTTGCTGATTTTTATTGCAAATTGCCCCATCATTTCGGCTATTTCATATGCATTTCTTGCTCGTTGATTTTTGTTGCGGGTATGAAACTTGAGATCTGATACCAATTTTGGCATCAGTATCGCTGCGACTGGAATATTGCCAGGAGCGAATCATCATTTGCCTTGAAAGGACTTGGAATTTGATACCTATTCAGGCATCAGCATCGCTGTGACTGGAATATTGCCAGGAGTGGATCATCATCTGCTATGAGAGGACTTAGAATTTGATACCGATTTAGGCATCAACATCGCTACTTATGGAACATCGCCAGGAGCGAATCATCATTTGCTTGTGCTGATTTGAACAAAGGTGGCTTAGTACACAGGGTTAGGATCCTGTCGACTAAGAGTTTTCAACTTTATGAGTCATAAGGGTCTCATAAAGTTATTTCTCCCTACGGGTCGTGAGGATCTCGTAGGCGTATTTTCTCCTTCGGAATCGTGGGGATTCCTAAGTGTCTGTTCTCTTATAAGTCGTAAGGATCTTACAAGAGTGTTTTCTCCTTATAAGTTGAGAGGACTTACAAGTGTCGTTCACCATATGAGGACATTCCTCGTCATTGGTGGAACTTGGTGGTGAAAATCATTTATTTATGGCCACGGATTGTATATAAGGGCCGATATTAGACCATCTGTAGGGCAAAAGGGGAATACGATGGCTTAAGAATAGGTCCAAGTCCCTGTAGCTTACGACTTTCAAATTCTATGAGCCGTGAGGGTCTCATAGCGGAAGTTCTCCTTACGAATTGAGAAGATCTCATAAGTGAAAATTTTATGATATTGCGCCCTTTCGGGTTTTCACAAGCTCGCCGGTAGCCCTGCTGTTTTTACTCACGGCGCCCTTTCGGGTTTTCATCCGTGCCCATCTTACTTTTGGACATACCGTTTTTTTAACAACGAGATTGCGTCCTTTCGGGTTTTCATAAGCTCGCCGGTAGCTTTGCTGTTTTTACTCACGGCGCTCCTTTGGGTTTTCTTCCGTGCCCATCTTGCCTGTGGACATACCGTTTTATTATTTTTAACAATGAGACTTGAGTTGCAGTCTTCGCCGTTAGAATTTTGATTGCATTATAGATCCCAAGAGAAGATATCGCCGTATTTGGGACGATACACCATGTTTGAGGCGAAGTACTAGGTTATGGATATTTCGGTCCATTGCCAGTTTAAGGACGTAGTGGTCCATCATCACCATTTTTGGGGCGAAACTTTAGTTTAAGGACATTACGGTTCGTTGCCAGTTTAAGAACGCAGTGGTCCATTATCACCATTTTTGGGGTGAAACTTTAGTTTAATGACATTACGGTCCATTGCCAGTTTAAGGACGTAGTGGTCCATTACCAGTTTAAGGACGTACTGGTCAATTAACACCATTTTTGGGGTGATGTTTTTCCGAATATCACTTAGAGTTTTGACTGAGGAAGATAGCGAGAGGACACGAGCATCGTCATCTATAATTGACCTAAGTCGTTACTCGTCAAGCATGTTATTTCTTGAGGAATCGACCGTTTATTGCCCGGAAGGGTCTTTCGCCATGCATATCCATAAGCAAATAGGCCCCACCTTGATAGACCTTGTCTATGATGTACGGTCCTTCATAGTTTGGCTCGAATTTTTCCCGTTTTGCATGATTGGGGATCATAGGTCTTTTGACGTCTAGCACGAGTTCGCCTTGGCGGTATGTTCTCGGCCTAGTCAGTTTTTCATATGAGCACGTCATTCTTGCCTTGTAAGCCTCTAGGTTTTGCTGCGCCATGAAGCGAGTTTCATCGAGGGCGTCGAGCTCGTCAAGTCGAAGCTGGGCATTTTCGTCATCTGTTAGCTCGTATCGAACCGCTGCTCGGAGAGAAGAGAGTTCTATTTATAAAGGAAGGACTGCTTCAGTGCCGAATACCAACGCGTATGGTGTTGTATTCGTATCCGTTTTGAACGTAGTTCGGTACGCCCAGAGAGCTTCGTGCAGTCTCTCGTGCCAGCCCTTTTTGTTTCTGGACACCGTTTTCTTTATAATCTTGGTCAAGATCTTGTTGAAAACTTCAGCTAGACCGTTGGCTCGGGGATTATAGACAGAGAAGTATCTTCAATCTATATTATGCTGCTCTGCGAAGCGGCTGATTTTATGGCTCCTGTAGGCTGGCCCATTATCCCAGACTATCCGTCGTGGAATGCCGAACCGGTAGATGATATGCGTCTTGAAGAAATGGAGGATGCTCTCCATCTTCACTTCCCTTAGCGGTACTGCTTCTGCCCACTTAGAGAAGTAATCGGTCGTTACCAGTATGAACCGATATCTTTTGGATGACGTTGGCTCAATGGGGCCGATTATATCGGTTTCCCCATATTTGGAACGGTCAGCTAGCTACCGTTGAGTATAGCAGATTTGGATATTTGTGATTGAAGTCCCCGTGAAATTGGCATGAGTGACACTGCTTCGCTCTGGTTGGAGTACTTTGTGACTCTTCCTCGCCGCGTCTTCTTCATCCTGACGCCGATGCTTGGCCTTTTCGTATATGGTCGTTCACGTTTTCGGTCAGCTCTGCTCTTTTGAAATGCTTCTTATAGCAGCCTGTCAATTAGGACTTCTGGAAGCTCCGGGGATTTTGGCACCGACCCTGCCCCCAGTTCCTCTGCGTTGCTTTCCGACGCCGAGAGAGGTTCTTTGTTATTTAACGACGAATGAGAAATCATGCGGCAACTTGCTACATAATCTTCGGTTTCTCCTGACGAACCATTTCCCTCATCTTCACTATCTCCGTTCTCAAGTATATAGTTGAGAAACTCTTCGAGGGTGACTGGGGTCCGCGCCTTCTGGTTGTACTCCTCCAGCACGTTGATGTACTTTTGCAGGTCCGTGCGCTTGTCGTCAGGCTGCACGGTCTTCTTGGTCTTCTTCTTTCCCTTCGAAGACTTAACCTAGGTGTTTTGCCCATCATTAGTAGTTTTCGGTGTGGGACGCGGTTTCAGCATCCCCTCAATGATCTCGGGCTCCAGCGGGCTTTTCCACCTGATCACCAGGCATGCATGAAGATCCTTCAGCATTCTTTTGGTTTTAGCTGAAAGGATAACTTCCCACGGAGCTTCTTCCACAAACGAACATGATGCCCCCAGTGTATCCACCTTTTTAGGAGCGTGCCTCTGTGGCGGGTTCACCCTCCAGTTCTCTGAAAGCGCGAATTTCCTTTGACGGTACTGGTCCTCGACCCAGTTCTTGAAGATGTAGCAATCCTCAATGGGATGGCTCACCATTCGGTGATAGGAGCAGTAGTTGGGATTGTTGACGTCACTGAGCTGCGGTGGACGTTTTGGGTCCGGCAGAGTGATGAGTTTATTGCATACTGCTAGTTCGAACAGTCTACTCGTTATATCACGGGGAAATGAGTAAGCTCGTCCTAGCTTCTCCTCTAGGGATTGGCGCGGGTGCGCGTTGTTTTGGCGAGCAATCGGTTTCTGGTCACTCGGTTGTTGTTGAGTGCTAGCAACGAAGGCCGCTTTCCCTTTACCCATTACATTCTGATGGTCCATTTTTGAAGAGGAAGGTCTGTGGCCCATCTGGTCCATTTGGGCCAATTTGTCGATCAAAGCCTGGAAGGTGGTCGGCTTAAAGAGCGTCATGAACTGGGACACAGTCGCTTGAGGATCGAGAGTCCCTATGAACATGCCCACGGAAGGAGTTTCTTCGATGCGTTGTTCGCATTTTGACCAGAGGTTCCGCCATCGGATTGCGTATTGAACCCGGGTCTTTCCTGGCTTCACCCTGGAATTGATTAATACCGTGATTGGGGTGTGCTCGCTTGCGCTTGAGAACCGCTGCGTGAATAGCAGTTTCATTTCCACGAATGTTTTGACGGATCCATTTGGGAGCTCCGAGTACCATTCGAATGCTGTTTCCGATAGGCTGCCAACGAATTGGTGAAGCAGCAATTTGTCGTCGCCTCCAGTATTGCCACATAAAGCTCTGAACTGAGCCACGTGATGATGAGGATTGCCTGTCCCCTTGTACACATAGAATTTAGGGATCGTATATCTCGACGGGTATTTGATTTGATCATACCATCCCGGATACGGTCGCCCAGTTCTGACGACTTGGCCATCCATTTCACTCGCTTGATGAGCTCGTATTTGTTGAGCTATGTAATCATCAATGGCAGCCTTGGAGATCGTTTCCTTCCTGGCTGTTGATAAAGCTGGAAGAGAGTTTGATGTTTCCCCTCTGTTGTCCTCGAAAATTATCGGCGGGACTTCAGCTGGAGGTTCTGGCTGGATCATCATTCCAACCATGTCTTGGAACAGGAGCGCCATCTGTTTTATATTAGCAGCCTGTTTCGCGGCCTCCTTATCCTTTCTTTCCAGTACCCTTCGCAGGAACTCTGTATCGGTCTCCTGCTCCTGGCTCTGTTCAGACGCCGATTCTGGGCTTTCTCTCTGCCCGGTGAGTGCTGCCATTTTCGTCAGCATCTCCTGGAGCTTTTGTTGCTACTCCTGAGCTCTTGTCAACGACTGAGTTTGCGACCGATGACCCATGGAAGCACGGCTTTCGTCTTTCCCAGAAGCCATGTAGACCGTGTGTATAACCATACCCCCAAACTTGAGGCGTTTGGGTCCGGCACCTTTGGAATTTGCCGCAGGCAATGGGATTTTCTCCGGCCTCCTCCTTTTATGGGAGGTCGAGGTTGAAGGAGCCATTGTAACAGGCGCCTGTGTGAAATAATTCCTTCGCTGTATGGTGGAGGGATGATTTTCCTCTTGTCAACCTTCATTTTCTCTGGTTGACGAGTGTTATCTTTGTTGATCACAGAGCCCTGGACTTTCCGCCAGACCCTATGGATTTGGGAGGACAGCCGCTGAGGGGGCTGCTCCGGTTTTGCCTGCGTCATGTTTTCAGCAGGCTGGAGAGATTTCTTTAGCACCGCGGTTGGGGAGTTTTTGCGCACCCTCTTTAGCGGTTCAAAGTTGTTCCTGGTTGGAATAACAGCGTCAACTTCTACTATTGGAGCTGGTGGAATAAGTCCAGAGGGGGAGTTGCTCCTAGCTCTTCTCACCCAGCGCCAGTGGCGACGTCGAGCATTCCTTGCAAACGGGACCACCTCAGTTGTAGAAGCGGCTCTGTCATACCCCCGGTTTTGATGAGGGGCTACTGTTGGTGTCGTCTTTTCGAAGACCGACGTCCATTGAGAGGGAACGACCAGTCTTTCGAAGGCCGATTTTCTGGTAGGGGAAGCACCTTTGACGACTTCACCCGCAACAGGAGTTGGGAGGACTATCCATTTCAGGATATCCCCTTTATGTATCGCGAGCCTCTTTGCGGGCCCACTTGAGCTTCGACTCAGCCTGTTGAAGACTGAGGTGGCAGACATGGACGACCTGTTGAGAGAGGCCGTGGTGGTTGCAAGTCGATCGAAGACCGATTTCTTAGGAGCTTCCTATGGTGGCACTGGGGCGCTGAAGCTTGCTGGCGGGAGCATGGTCCCGAAGAACAATTCCGTGGTGGCTTGAGTCACCTGCCCCACGGGCATAGAAAAGATGGAGGCCGTATTGGGCCCATATGTCACTCTTCCTGTTGGGACGGAGCGGGAGTTGCTGTTGCAGTTGGTGCAGCTGAAAGCCATTGATATTCACTTCTTCTTTCTGCACAGGAGTAAAACACCAAATCTTAGTACCTCGAATCCAAGGGCAACCATAGCAAACCGCGATTTTGTTCGCGAACACGACACAAAAAGTATGGAGTGGAAAGAGGAAAAGGTCCTACCGGGCGTGCCAGAATCTGTTCATCGTCGAAAAACGTGACCGGGACGTTAGGACGTCTGGCCTGAATTTAGGGAGCAGATGCTTTTTAGATTTATCCGCCACCTCTCCGAAGATGCCAAGTTGATTTATGGCACTGTATATCGGAGGTTTGGACAGATGCGGCAGTTGTACCAGATTTCGTCAGATTCCCTCTCGTTTGCGAGGGGTTTTTGATTGTGGGGACGCTCTTCCATGCAGGCGCAAGCCCCTGCAGTTAATTACGTTATCGCATCGTGATAACCACTTTCTCCTGCTCCGAAAGTTCACTTCGTGTCATATGTGTTTTTGTTTATTTTGGTTGCCCGTGGATCGTATACAGAGACTAATTTATGTTGTCACCCGTAGGGCGTGGATTAGTCCAAATCCGTATATCTTAGATTTGGGTTTGTTTTATTTAAGGATTGTTAATCTGGTTTGAGATCAAGATCGACTTAAATGTATGTGAGCAGTTGGGGCTCGGTTAGTCTTTTGTTAAGGATAGGCTAGTCCAATTTAAGACTAAGATCTACTTAACAAAGTTTTAGGATCATTTTTGTTTCAGATCCAACAAGAGAGTATTTGGGCTCTGTTGTCTTAGGTTAGGGACATTTCGGTCCATTATTGCCATTTTGGAGGTGAAGTTCTAATTTAAGGACATCTTGGTCTGTTGATCACCATTTTGGAGGTGAGATTTTAGTTTAGGGACGTCTCGGTCCGTTGATCACCATTTTGGAGATGAGAGTTTTACTTTAAGGACATCTCGGTCTGTTGATCACCATTTGGGGGTGAGATATTAGTTTAAGAATGTTACGGTCCGTTGATCACCATTTGGGGGTGAGATTTTAGTTTTAGGACATTACGGTCCGTTGTTGCAATTTTGGAGGCAACGGTTAGTTTAAGGACGTTTCGGTCCGTTGTTGCCATTTTGGAGGTAACAGTTAGCTTAAGGACGTTTCGGTCCGTTGTTAGTTTAGGGACGTCTCGGTCCATTGTCCATCTTGCGTGCACGTGTATTTATTATGTGACGGGATGAGCAACGATGATATGGGATGCATCCAGTCTGGGATGATGTTTGATTTGGGATGTGCATGTCAGTTTGGGAAGTGCACCAAAAAGCAGTTGGTTTTCGGGAGCCGCTGCCTCTCTGAAGATGTTGAGAAATTACAACGATATGTATCATAGATGTAGAGAGATGTACCCTTGAACCAATTCCCATGTTTGAGGGAAAAGGAATTAATGGTAAACCCGGGAATCATTAATTGTATTTTGAGACTAAGATTTCCTTAGGGGAATGCGGGACGAATATCGTTTTGGGATATCATATCGATAGTCGTATTTGGGACTAAGATTAGTTTGGGAAGTAGTGAGCACATGGACTCGGTGGATCTGATTTAGGGAGTTTCTACTCTCAAGGGACCTAACCAACTAGGGCTTGGTCCACTCAGTTTTTTTTTATTTGAAAAAGAGTGCTAAGCACTTGTTTGGGCTCAGTCCCTTTTTTGTGCAAAAAGTGCTGAGCACTTATGTAAATTCTGACGCGCACATATAATCACGTGGGCTTTTAATTATGGGGATTGTCCAATAAGTGTTAAACACTTTACCCCTTTTTCTCTTTTTATGGAGTGGTAGGCACTCTTTATGACGCCCACATGCTAAGCACGTGATACACTAAGCGTTGCCTAGTGAGTGCCAAGCACTCTTCCATTCTGTGGTGCCTACGTGAGGGTCACGTAAGGAGCTGGGCACAGCTCATTGAGTGATAAGCACTCCCGAGTTATTTCTTAGCACCCACGTGAGAGGCACGTGGGGTGCTCGGTGCTGAGCGTCACCCACTGAGTGCTAAGCACTCCTGAGTTCTTTTGTAGCGCCCACGTGAGAGGCACGTGGGGCGCTCGGTACTGAGCGTCACCCACCGAGTGCTAAGCACTGCTGAGTTCCTTTGTAGCGCCCACATGAGAGGCACGTGGAGCGCTGTTCCCGCTAAAATTTTGGCTCAAAACTTGCTCTCTTATAAAATAATAATAATAAAATAAAGGGAAAGGGAAAGGGAAAGCTCAACATGCAAAGCATGTAGGTACAACCTCGGATAAAATTAAATCCTATGATGGCGCCGCACGTGCTCCTCACGCGGGCGCCAATGTGCAAAGCACAAAAAAGAAATCTATTAAATAAGAGTTAAATTCTTAGGAGGTGCCACACGTGCTCCTCACGCGGGTGCCAATGTGCAAATCATAAAAAAGAAATCTATTAAATAAGAGTTAAACTCTTAGGAGGCACCGCACGTGCTCCTCACGCGAGCGCCAATGTGCAAAGCACAAAAAAGAAATCTATTAAATAAGAGTTAAACTCTTAGGAGGCGCCGCACGTGCTCCTCACACGGGCGCCAATGTGCAAGGCACAAAAAAGAAATCTATTAAATAAGAGTTAAATGGCGCCGCACGTGCTCCTCACACGGACACCAATGTGCAAAGCACATAAGAGTTAAAACTCTTAGATGGCGCCGCACGTGCTCCTCATGAGGGCGCCAGTGCCAAGAGCTAAAAACTTTAAGGCAACGCCTCACGTGCCTCGCTTGAGGGCGCCGACACCAGAAATAAAATCTTTTTGTTAAACAGAGCCATTGGATTAAAGATCCAACGGAGATGATAAATCATCAAAATGTAGAATTAAAGTCTGTTGAGGAAATATTACTCAAATCTTTCTAAACAAGAAATATTACTCTCTGTAAAACAGAGTACCGCTGGATTAAAAATCCAATAGTGATTAAAAATCACCTATCTACAGAATAAATTCTGTATAGGAAAATATTTTCCTAATCTTGTTAAAAAACAAGAAAAATATTTTCTGTAAAACAGAAGTCCTTGGATCAAAGATCCAACGGTGGGTAAAATCCCCAAATTAATTAAAGATCTCTCAACGAGAGATTTCTTCAACTAAATCAATAACCTGCCTCTACTATATAAACGACCCAAGACTTCAAGTCTTGTACAGGAGAGATCCCCCATAAGCTTTGTGAAACAAAAGAAAAAGAGAAAAAGAGAATTCAATTCTTTAGAGGAAGAAGATCCTCTTCTTAAACAAAAATCCTAGGTAAGAAAAGAGTAAAGAGGTTATCTTATCTCTTCTTTAAGGGTTTAAACCTTTATACAAGAACTTAGTTCTTCCTCTGGTTGAGGTCTGCAGAAGCAGATCTCCCCACAAGTTGAGAATTTAATTCTCATCGGGGAGATTCTGATATGCAGATTCAAAACTTAGGGGAATGAACAAAGTCCAAAGAATTTAATTCTTCCAAAAGTATATAGGATTTAATTCCTCTGATAAAACTAAGGTTTAACCCTGTAAAAGAATTTAATTCCTATAAAACAAGAGACCTGAAATTCTCAAAACTCAGATCAAAATCTCTATGCATATAAAAGAAAAGACTGGTGATTCATTAGTGTTCAATGCTATAACGAATGTTCATGTGTTCCCACATGAGCACCTTTGGTGAACTAAAAGGAATGACTGAGATCGAATCACGTGTTCTCATGTGACCCCCAAACTGTTGCTCAACACTTATATGGAAAAGGGGAAAAATCCAAAGATAGCGCTCACATTTTGAGCACCCCACGTGTCTGCACGCGAGCACTATATGAGCTAAGTGCTTAGCACTTATAAAAGGAAGAGGGAATAAACTCAAAGAGACAGTGACTAACTCTGGGGCACCTGACGTGGCCCATACGTGAGGGCCACAAGAATTAAGTGTTTAACACTTATATACAGACGTGGATTTGGACCCATGTGTACAACGCCAACTTTCAGGCGCCTCACGTGCCACACGTGAGCGCCCCAAATTTCAGTATTTAACACCGCTTTAGAGTCTCGCGTGAGAGCACGTGAGCACCGAGCACATATTAGTGTTTAACACTATAAGAAGCTAACTTCAGCCCCAAATTGGCTAAGTCTTCCTTATATTAAAATATCTTGGATCTCCAATTAGACCGAGCCTCTATGCTCATAACTTCCCAAACTAATTGACCAGAACGATATCCATCCCACATCTCCTAAGTTAATCTTAGTCTCCAAAAAATGACTAATGATTCTTAAATGGCCCACCACGATCTCTCCCCTCAATCTGGAATTTAGTTCAAGGGTACATCTCTCTACACCTCTGATACATGTCGTTGTAATTCCTCAACGTTTTCAGAGAGGTGGTGGGTCCCGACAACCAACTGATTTTGGATGCACTTTCCAAAATGGTGACAACGGACCGCAACGTTCTTAAACTAGCTATGGACCGCAACGTCCTTAAACTAGCAACGGACCGAAACGTGCTTAAACTAAAGCAATAGAGCCTAAATGCTCTCTTATTGGGTCTGAATGATCCCAAAATCCTCTTGAGTGGATCTTATTCTAAAATTAGACTAGCGTATTCTCAACAAACATTTAAGTTGATCTTAATCTCAAACGAGATTAACGATCCTTAAATCAAACCAAACCCAAATATAAGAATATACAGATTTGGACTAATCCACGCCCTACGGACGGCAACATAAATTAGTCTCCGTATACAATCCACGGGCAACCAAAAATAAAATAAACACACACGACACGAAGTGAACCTCTGGAGCAGGAGAAAGTGGTTATCACGATGCGGTAACATAATTAACTGCAGGGGTTTGCACCTGCCGGGAAGAGCATCCCCATAATCAAAAACCCCTCACAACGAGGGGGAATCTGACGAAGTCGGCTACAACGGCCGCATCCGTCCATACTTTCGATATACGGTGCCATAAATCAACTTGGTATCTTCGGAGAGGTGGATGAATAAATCCAAATAGCATCTGCCCCCAAATTCAGACAAGACGAACCATCCCGGTTCCGTCTTCATTTTCGGTGGTAAATAAGTGCCACTCCCTGAGATCATTTTATTCAGTGGTGCCTACGTGAGGGGCACGTAGGACACTAGGCGTTGAGCGCCGCTTAATGAGATCTTTTTATTCTGTGGCGCCCATGTGAGGAACACGTGGGGCACTAGGCGTTGAGCGTCGCTCAATGAGTGCTAGGCACTCTTGTAGCGCCCACGTGAGGAACACGTGGGGCGCTGAGTACCGAGTTCTTTTTTTTTCTTGAATAATCTACATGATCTTTATCTACTTTTATTTATCTAAAATTTCCAAGAAGAGAGTTCTTGTTTCTCGAGAATTTAATTCTCTGTTCTTTCGAACCTTTCTCTCTTTTTTTAAGCTTATGGGGGGGAGGGGGGAGGGTTCCTCTCCCTCAAACTTGAAGTCTTGGGTTCTTTATATAGTAGGGGCAATTTGTTGATTAGCTCCGAGGAAATCTCTCGTTAAGAGATCCCAAATGATTTGGAGATTTTACCCACCGTTGGATTTTTGATCCAAGGACTTCTGTTTTACAGAAAGTATTTTCTTGTTTTTAACAAGATTAGGGAAGTATTTACCCATACAGAATTTATTCTATAGATTGGTGATTCTTTAATCACCATTGGATTTTTAATCCAACGGTACTCTGTTTTACAGAGGGCAATCTTTCTTGTTTAGAAAGATTTGAGGAATATTTCCTCTAAACAGAATTTAATTCTGCATCCTGATGATTTATCATCTCCATTGGATTTTTGATCCAACGACTCTATTTAACAGAGAGTAGAATATAATTCTACTGGGCGTCGGCGCTCACGTGTTGTGCACGTAGGCGCTGCTTAAGATTTTTCTATGCTTTGCACACTGGCGCTGCTAATATAAGAGTTTTTAACTTTGGTGCCGGAGCCCTCATGTAAGGAAAGTGAGGCGCTTGAGTGCTGGGCGCTGCCTCACAGTGTTTTGCTCTTTTATTGGTGAAACAACATCCATCTTCATCGTGTAAGAGATGGGAGTTGTGTCGAGAGCTGAGATTTTCCTTGGAGACATCTTAGTTGCGTCCGAAGATTAAGATTGATGGTTTTAATCTGCACAAAGAAACATGATTTCAGTACGATCGATCAATATATATTAATTGTGTTTGCATGATTACTTGACCTGAAACATGGAAGGAGAGAGAGGTTCCACCGGGCGTGCCGGAATCTGTAGAGTGTTTTTCGTCAACCCACTGAGATGGGAATACGCGCGTTTGTCAGGCATATACAGATTTCTCCTGCCTGGAGTAGGCAGGGATTTATTGATTGTGGAGATCCAAATTTCCGGCAGCCGCGTACTAAACTGCTGTTAATTATCTCTCATTTTTGGAGTTATGGAACTTCCGATTGACGGGTCAAACTGGTCATGCGGACTCAATATGAGGTGTTGGTGTTTTAAAAAAAGGCATAGGGGCATGTTCATTTCATTTTTTTATTTTATTTGTGACAAATGAATTTAATTTTATTCAAAGAAACATTTTTTAAAATTTTATTTTATTTAATTTATTAATTATTTATCTTTTCTTCTTTTATTATATATATATATATATATATATATATATATATATATATATATATATATATATATATATATATAAAGGACGAAAGCTCCCACTTAATGGGAGATCCCCCCTCACGTGAAGGAAACCTTTCCCTCACTTAAGGGGAAGGTTGCTTCCACTAAGTGGGAGCCCCCTACATGGGGGAAGGGAACCTCCCCCTAGCATAGGGAAAGGAACCCCCTTCACGTGAGGGGATGCTCCTATTAAGTGGGAGCTCCCCTCACGTGGGGGATAAAAGGAATCCCCCTCACATGAGGGGAAGGGTGAAAAGTGGAACGTGTGAGGCACGTACCCACGGGGGCATGTGCTCACGGTGTGCGGTCGCGGATCAGAGAGGGAGAGGGCTAAGCCTTCGGATTTGAAATTGAATTCTTTTGATTTTTATTATAGAGTTAAACTCCCAAAAATTATTAATGGAGTTAAACTTCCGGAAAAAGGTTTTATTTTGGAGTTAAACTCCTAAAGAATTTTCATTATGGAGTTAAACTCCAAAACAAATTTAGATGGAGTTAAACTCCCGAAAGAATTTTTATTATGGAGTTAAATTCCCAGAGAAATTTTTATTATGAAGTTAAACTCCAAAAAATTTTAAAATATGGAGTTGAACTCCCAAATTTTTTTAATGTAGTTAAACCCCCAAAAGAATTTTTATTATGTAGTTAAACTCCAAGAGATTTTTAAATGGAGTTAAACTCCTAGAGAAATTTTTATTATGGAGTTAAACTCCAAAATATTTTAAAACACGGAGTTACACTCCCAAATTTTTTTAATATGGAGTAAAACTCCAAAAGATTTTAAAACGTGGAGTTGAACTCCCAAAAAATTTTAGATGGAGTTAAACTCGCAAAAGAATTTTAAATGGAGTTAAACTCCAAAACATTTCCCCCTTTTCTCTCTTGAGAAGAAACCCAAATGGGTTCTCTTGAAATTCCAAGATTTGGATCTCGGATGATGAAGATAGATCTTTTTTCTTCTCTTGATGGAGTCTTCGGAGGTAGGTTTCCCTTCTTCCCCCTCTCTCAAATTGGATCTTGAGGAGGAAGAAAAAGATAGTAAAAATCTTCCTTTTTTGGATTTGATATGAGAGCTAAACTCTCCTTCAATAGATTTACGGTGAAACTTTATTTAGTTTGGAGAAAAAGAAAGCTAAGCTCTTGATTTAATTGGAAAATAAAGAGGAAGAATTTGAGAGAGAGAAGGTGGAGGCACAAACCCTAATATTTTTTAGGGAATCAATTCTCTTTCATTTCATCATCATGTTGCCTTATATAGGTTTACAAGTTTATACATAGCTCCTTGGGCTTTACAAAACGGCATTTTGCCCATTCCGTGTCCATGTGCTTATTTGTTTTTGCACATGAGCCATAGGCTTTACAAAAATTTGGTTTTATGCCTATTTTCCTTACATTTATTCATAAAAATTATATTAAAATTATTAATTACATAATCATCTTCTTAGTATGGGGGAGGCCGGCCTCTTCATATTTGGGCTCGACTTGGGCATGAGCCCACTTGGTTTGTGCTTGACTTTGACTTTAACTTGGTCAACCGGCGTGTAATTTTTGACCCCAACAGATCAGATACACAGCAATATCTACAGCTGCTGCCCATAGAAAATTTGGCACGTCCGCATCTAAGGTCATGCTCCACACTCGCTCTAAGATCGTCATGTTTATCCTTTCAGCAATGCCATTCTGCTGTGGTGTTTCCGGTATCTTTTTCATCCAACGAATACTCTTTTGCGAGCAAAATTTCTTGAATTCTTGTATACAATATTTCCCTCCATTTTCGAACTTAGGGCATTTTACCTCAATCCGCGTTTGGTTCTCCACTTTTGCAATCCAATATTTGAAGATACCAAACATATCGGATTTCTTCTTCTTCGCATACACTCATATTTTCTAGCTTGCATCGTCGATGAACGTCACGAAATACCGGTTACCTCCATAAGACTCCATAGAGGCCGACCTTCATACGTCTGTATGCACCATTCTCAGCTTCTTGGTCTTCTTAGCAACGCCTCAAATTTGAAATCTGAGCGCACTTTGCTGTTAGTTATATGTATGCCCTAGAGGCCATTACTGTACATTGGATGTATATTGTAGTGGATGCTTGGATACATATAGGGAGGACTTTCTTGCTCGACATGATAGTATGCTATCTGGTTACTCTTTGCCTTAACGTGTACACTGATTGTCTCTCTGTTACATGTTGGTAAAGCCCTTAGGATGTGTACTTGACTACCTGGACTATGATGTGGATCATACTAGTGGGGACATGGTAGTCCATAAGTACATCCTTCAAGGTCCTTAGTCGTGGGTGTATCGAGACGGGGCATCGATATACCAGAGTAGACTAGCGTATACCTTCTCGACCCATACAGATGGGCGATGGATGATCCCATATCCATTGGTGTTTGACATCAGAGATGATATACGGGTGCTCAGTAGAGACTGGGTACACTGGACGGACTCGCCGAGAACTCCCAGATGGTATTATACCTTACGTCAGATGGCAGTTCTCTGGTGACACTGGTACAGATTAGTCTGTAAACCCGAGATCGTCATAGAGTCTTGTGTGATTCCCACTGTGCTTTGATTTCCATCTTACCACGTCCAAGCGGGCGTGCAAAACGGTGGTTTTTGGGTACAGTCCCGAGTCACATGGAGGCAATGAGCGATAGGAGGGGATTCGTCTCTCCCGGTATAGGGAGTTGATGTTGCGCTGTGTTCGATTGGCTATAACCGGAAATCTCTGGCCAGGGCTGTTGAGATTTACTGGTAAGTGTTACCAGTATTTTCTCGAACTGTTATAGACCTCATATCAACACGACTTATCGAGCTATTGGGGTCTGACGTTTACCACCCATAGGCAAGATATGCGACATATCAGACGACGAGACCGGACTGTACGGTAAGTGTTACTGGTTGGATTCACAGGAGTGTGAGCGGGCTTGCTCGTCGATCTTTTGATCGCTCAATACCCGGGTGGCCATTACGTTTAGCAGACCGCTTGCGGCTTGTAGGTGTTTGATATGATCATCACCTGCTGCCGGCGTATTAACGAGTCTTTAGAGTCCTACACAGAGGTTTCCTGGCTCAAGCGAAACGAAATAGGAGCGCATATGAGATATGTGCGGGACCGAGAATAATACCAGTATGTGATACTGTATTCGATTCTCGCGATGAATGTATCGATTGGTTGTATGCGATATAACCTAGTTATCGAATCAAGGATTGATTCGATAAGCCGATACATTGAATATTAGTCGGTCATATGCGATATGACCGGATCGTTAAATCAAGTATTGATTTAATGATTTAATGTATAATTATATATTTGATATATTACTTTACATTAACTAGTATTGGTTCATTTTAAATGGATTTTCTCACTTGAAACACACAAGTTGTATATGTGATATACTTTTGTGCACTTGTTTGTATCATGTTTGATAATACTTACTTACTTGGGTTTGTGTAAAGAATTAAACCATGGTTATGTTAATGGTTAGGGTTTTGATTTACTTATCTATTCATTTATTTATTTATTCTTTTTTGCAAAATAAATCATGGTGGCTTTCTTTGTTTGCTAGTTGAAGCTTCATGAAGCTTTGAATAAGTCTTCCATTTTTTGTTTCATGCTTAACCCTAACCATTCAACCTAACCTTAGTTAATTCTCTACACCTAACCATGGTTGAAATTATGATAAGTATCATTTTGTTTTCTATTTTAAAAGAACTTATCATATTCTTTTCTTCTTCTTCTTCTTCTTCAACAAAAAAGAAAACCTTGCTTCCATCAATGGCAACTTGAGAAAAAGAGTGAGAAATATAATTCTAAAGTGAACCCACTTCCTATTTCTTCATCCTCTACCACTTTCCAAGCAGTATTGGGTGTTTTCTTCACAAGTTTCATGACTTGGTGAAGTTGGAGCTTGATCTTGTGTTGCCTCGACATAGATCATCTTCGGCATCGAAGTCGACGACCTAGCCCGATCATTTCTTCGATGAAACCACCGCGAGAGTCCGGGATCCGATGATCGCAGCGAGGAGACATCGTCAAGGAGCTATGGAGGTGGAGGACCGGATCTATAAAGGTTATATTTCCGATCACTTATTAGTAAAGCAGTTTACTAGTTGCTTGTTTCGCCTAATCTCTAGTCAACGATCCGTATTAGGGTTTCTCGGCACTTGTAAAATTTGAATTTGGCATGGTTGATGCCTTGTGAGACCTCTTGAGTGTGCCTAGGGGCCCTACATTTGCTTCCCGTAAACACAACTTTCGCAAAATCCCAATCTGCCTTTTTCAGATCCGAAAGACGCCCCTATCCTAAAATTTTTTCATGTTCTTCTCACTGAGGTGCTTCAAACGTTTGTGCCACAATGAAGTCTCTGAATTTACCTCCGAATTCGCCGCCAATGCAATTGAATCCCAACTGCTCCCACTGAAGGAATACAACGAACCGCTCAACTTGCCCCTTGCGATCTCCATCGGTCCTTTGGAAATATTCCACTGAGAATTCTCAAACACCGTCATATAACTTTCATTGTCAATCTGACTTGTAGAAATTAGGTTTTTCTTCAAATTTGGAATATATCGTGCGTTCTTTAGCTTGATTTGACCTTCTTCTAACGGTTGCAATATGATCATCCCTTTTCCAATGAACTTGCACGGCTGACCGTTTTCCATTGTCACATGTTCAAAATCACCTTGAACATACTCTCTAAAGTGATGGCTGCCCGAAGTGCAGTGAAAAGAAGCCCCCGAATCTAGGAACTAAGTAACTGCCTCTGTGCTCTTGCTAGCCGATAGACAAAGACCTTATTTCCCTTGTTCTTGTGTACATTCGCTTCATTTTCACCCGCCTTCTCATCCGAGCCTCTCATTGAAGATTTGCATTCACTTTTCCTGTAACCCTTCTTCCCACAATTCTAACACGCATCTTGGATTTTTCCTTGAAATTTTTCTCGGCTTTTAGACTTGCCATTCTTCCCTTTTCCCCTTTCCCCTTTCCATCGACCTGCCGTGATTCCCCACTGCAAGCACAGAAGTTTCCGAACTCCCACTCACAGCTTTTCTTCTCACCTCATCGCTTAATATGCTGCTCACAGTGTCACGCCCCGCTTCCCAAAATACGGAATACGAGGGGTAGACAAGGCCAGCCATGCTCCTACGGTCAAGGAAATGTCCTGCCATAGTCACACTTCGGCTTCTAGTTTATCATGGTAAACAGTAAATGATGCGCAGGTAACGAGAAATGCAGTAACTGAATGAAACAATGTAAAGAACTGACCTGAGGGGAAACAAACGGGATATAACTCTGGATAGTAAGTCGAGGTGTCTGTGATATACGTCTAGTCCCGATCCAGGCTAAATCTTCTCCTCTCACTGAGCATGCATACTCAGGTCGTCAGAGCGACACAAAAGCAATATAATATATAAAATCATGTGACAATTCTAACAGTGATAATAGGTATATATAACAGTAGATCAATGGCAGTATGGATATGAACATGCAATAATCAATGCAGCGGAACAATAAAAGCAGTAGAATGATGTGCCACGTATGTCAACACAGTATGTAAGGTATATCAATGCCAGTATCCCTATCAGTCTCTAAGTCTCAATGTACAGGTCACTAAGCCTATCGTCAGTCCAAGTGTGAGAGTCAACCACTCGCGAGTGTCCTCCACCCAAGGGTAGAACCCAAGGGCAAGGGACCACGGGCCCAACATGTATATCACGGTGATAATCACATACCCTGTAAATCTCCATATATCTCCCTAAATATATAAGCCAGTATGGGACTCCCGAGATTCTGTTGAACTCACACTTAAACTACCCCACACCCCGTGGTCTACATCAAACGCTAACCATAACCCTAAATACCAATCGGTCTGTGACAAGTCTGCACGAGAACTGGAGGCAGGACCTCCATCAAGCACGTCCCGACTAATACCTAAGATAAATGGCAGTGTCTGGTGCCTTATTTATGACACCCGTGCAAGAGCTTCCATAAGTGTCCCATACCACTTATAGTCACACGTACACGCATCCCACAGACGTCGACAATGCAATAGAATAATAGGGTCGTATCACTTTCACTTATTCACTGATACACGAACACTGACGTACTTGCCACAATCATCACTAATACCTAACACTGGGTAATGCAAATAATCACCAGGTTATCAGTGCAGTGACATGTGTATGATGCGATGCGTGAACAGTATATAAAGCATGTTTAGGATGTCCTGAATCAATAACCTACCACTTGCATAATTTATCATAAATCATCCGATTACAATTAGTGAAATGATGAATGCGGAGTAAATAGTATGTTCAGTTATCTATCCAGTGAATTTAGTTTCATGCCAATCGGGTTCCAGGATCATTAATTATAGCCGTTTCATTTTAAGCGTTCACGGCTGGAAATCCGGTTTCAGAATCGGAAGTCCGTTTCGCAACGCATTTTAATCCCAGTTGGGATCAGATTTTAGCGATGCTGCAGTTGGATGAAATCTAGGGTTTTCAGTAAGGTTTTCAACGCAATAGACGGATCTTCAATCGCATCTGTACGTCAGGAGGTATACACTGCTTAACATTAATATGTCATCTCAGAATCTGTTCTGAACTGTTATACGTCCACATCTATTAAATTACATATTAAATAACAAACGATAACGAAACAGGATGAAACCACTTGTATAGTCTATCTAACACATTCACCTATAATAAACAGCGGAGTTCCGCAACCTACGAGTTAAGGAAACAGGGTGGCGTTCATTACGGGACAGTAAACAATGACTGGAGTCGCTCTGGACTGCAGTCCAGAGTCGCACTCCGATCCAAATATTATCACCATTTAAGTACAGAAACTAATATAAACTTGCATAGGGTTAAAGTTCGTCGAGTCGGCTTCGATTCGAGCCCTTGAGCGCATCATTCCAGTATGTATATAATTTATGGATAATTTAACGGTTTTCAGGTACAAGAAAATTACAGTTTTACAAGTAAACTTGAGGGTAGTTGTTTTAATCTTTAACAGTCGTATTTTCTAATGAAATTCACACACTAGAATCATAGGCTTACGGGCCAAACTATACCACTTGGTTCCGTCAAATTAGGTGAGTAATTTCATTGGGAACACACGTCGAACAGGTATGACTCACAATTGATCTAAAATTGTAACTTCATGATTTTAGTAATCTAAGATTGTAACTTGAGTAAATAGCATGTAAGCAAGTAAAATACTTGCCTAGACACGTCACGGGATTGTACAGCAGCAGTGGTATGGAACACAGTAAGGTTGGGCCTCGGCTCGATCTTGGCTCGGCCTCGGAGCTTGGACTAGGCTAGGAGCTCGAGTATGGCAGCGAAGGCTTGGTTACTGGGGTCTTGACGGCGAGGGTGGTGGTCGATGGTGTGGAGTTGCTCGCTGTGGTGGCCGGTAGAGAGAGTGTTAGAGAGAGAGAGAGAAATGAGAGAGAGAGAGGGAGCTGAGAGAGAGAGGGAGAGAGAACTGAGAGAGAGAGAAGAATGAGAGAGGGCACAGAGAGAGAGAGGGGAAAGAACGGAGAGGGAGAAAGGAATGAGAGAGAGGGCACAGAGAGAGAGGGGGAAGAACAGAGAGGGAGAGATAACAGAAGAGGGAAGGTGAGAGAGAGAGCAGAGGAAAGAGAGAGAGAGATAGTGAGAGACGACGACGACGACGATGATGATGATGATGCTGCGGGGGAGTCGATGAGACGTAGTAGGGCTCGCCGGCGAGAGCGTGGGTGGGGGTCGAGATGGGTGCAGGGATCGGGGTTCTGTGGTGGGGATGATGGCGGTCGCGGTGTTGGGAGAAGGAGAAGTTGAGGTGTGAGGGGGGAAAGAGGTGGAGAGAAGATTGGGGTGGTGATGGTGGTCGGCGAGTCGATGGGTTCCGGGACAGTGGGCGAGAGAGAAGGAGGAAGAAGGCGAGGGAGAGAAAGCGAGAGGGGAGGGAGAGACGACGAGGGTTTGCGTGTCGTGGATGTAACGGCACTCGAGCGTGGCCGACACGAGCGCGGGCGGAGGAGGCGGCGATGAGGGCGCAACGGGAAGATTCTCGCGCAGGAAAACAGGAGAGCCGTTGGGGAGATGCACTGTAGGTGCGGGTCGAGTTGAGGAAGCGGTGCGGGCAGAAGTGAAGCGGGCCGCTGGGGAAGTGGGCTGAGCTGAAGGTGAAGGGCCGGGCCAAGAAAAATAAAAAGGAAAAGATTTAATTGGGGAAAGAAGCGGGCCGGGCTGCTGGGCTCGAAAATTATAAGGAAAAAGGATTTTAATTATTAGAAAAGGGCCGGGCTAGAGGAAAAATAAAAATGGGAGAAAAATGAGCTGGGGGATTTAAATTGGAATGAGAAACGGGCTGGGCTGAGGCAAAAGAAATAATTTATTTATTTGAAAAGAAGTTTGGGCTGAGGGTTAAAATTTAAGGAGATAAATTTTCTTTAAGTAGGGAATGGGCTAGGTTGTTTAGTTGAACTTAATTTGGGCTAAGGGAATTAAGTTTGGGTTGTAACAAAAGAAATATGTGGTTTAGAAGAAATAAAATTATAAATACAATTATAAATAAGAATAAATAGAATTCTAGAGTAACAAAATACAGATTTTGATACAAAAGGGGCTGGGTATTACATCATACCACCCTTACAAAAATTTCGTCCTCGAAATTTAAAATAAAAGATAAGTTATACAAACATATGCGAAAGCTATTATATTGCAAACTAACACATAAAGATTTACTAGAAATACATGGACGAAGAAATTTGAAGGTTCAAGTATGTAAGAACATCATATAAAAATATAGGTTTAAATAAGTATAAGACAAGGACAACTACGTAGGCAACCTACGAGAATAGCAATAACAACAATAATGAACATTGACATTCGAGCCGTACTCGATAAAATCGAAACTCAATTATGTGCACGTAAGTATATCAAAGGTAGCAATGCAAACAAAATAAGTATAAGACACAATTACTTATAATAGTAGACGTAGGCACACTACCCGAAAATAAAGTAACGACAATAAAATAATGAAAGATTCGTCGGTAGGTTAAAATATTTTAGGATGATGTATCGATCAAATAACTTAGAAACTCACATAGCGAAAATAAGGTACATGGAACACAAATATGCGCGGTGTAAGGTTGCGCTACTGAAAATAATGGGAAGGCTAGTAGTGGAGTACTTGAAATGCGTAAAACGGGGATAGTCAATAAAACGCGCCTTTCGATAAATACAAAATAATGAAAACCAAATTTTCGAATGATAAAGTCCCTAAATATATATATATAGGGTAATAGGAAAACACATAAAAATGTATAGGGCTAGCTAAGGTAAGGATTACAAGGAAAGGGTGGCTCCTTCCGAAGATCGGGGTGTGGTTGCTTTAGGCTGAGGGTCAAGGAGATTGGGATCGGGTCAGCATGGAAAGTAAGGGTGAGCGACAAAAGACTACCAAGGAAAGTATGGGGAGGACAACGGTCAGTACATCCTATGAATCAAAAATTTGAAGGGTTAACGAACTCATAAATTTCACAAGATATGTTCTCCTCCCAGAAGGATCTCAAAGGGGCACAGAGGAATGTTGAAGGGTGGACCTCTAAAAGATCGGGGTGTGGTACTGGTTAATCTGAGTGGGGGTTAAGGCAATGTAAGGAGTAGGGGTGGACAGATCTCAGTAGGAAGAATAATTGTATAGAAGAAATATCAAACATCAAGGGAACTAAGAAGATCGCTGGATTAGCGAACTTAACAATTTATTTCATTCCAGAAGATTTTAAACAAAGCATTCTCAAAGACAAGAAGTGGCCTTAAACTATACACAGTTTTATTTGGCCAAAAAGACAACATCTAAAAGAAATCCCGTCAGTCGCGGTTGTGAAGATTCAGCAGGTTGCGGTAGGCTCGCGCGCTTAGGTAGGGGCGTCCATTTCCATAGCGCCTCGCGGGGACCGCCATTGGGAGTTCTTCCACAGCAAGGTCTTGTCCTTCTGGTCCTTCTTTCTTGGCTGGAGCTTCTTCATCGAGGTCTGATTCCATGTGATTTTCTCCTATGGGATTTTCCTCCACTGGATTTCCTTCTATCGGGTCTTCCTCGGGATCTGCCTCTATCGGGTTCTCTTCAGGTTCTCCTTCCTCTTCGTCGAAATCACCTATCATGTCAAACTTTGGGGCGACTGCTCCTTCGTCTTCGGAATCGCTGTTTCCGAAAATGGCCTGGGGATCGTTGATCTCATCATCAGAACTCATCAGCATGCGGTCTAAGGAAACGCATGACTGTGTATCCTCATCTAGATGCGGCGCTGCTCCAGGGTGAGCCATGGCCTGAAAAGAAAATGTCATGATTAGACAACGGAGCACATCAAGAAAATAGTTAGGTGTACGAAGTATAGAAAGATATGCGGTGGCAGGAATTGAAAAAATATCAGGATAATAATGTTGTGATAATGAATAGTACAAATAAGGAGAAAGCAAGAGAATGATATATATATTACGATTCAAAGTTTTATTGCATTCAACTAAAAATTCAACGGATACAAGATTTCAACGGAAAGAAATATTTAAAAGTGGATGACAACATTATTACTGAAAGTAGAAAAACATGAAAATTCTTCTTTGATCACTAGACCGCTGCATCCTCGTCACGCAAATTGAATCCTATGTTGGGTCCGCTTCATCCTCGAAGTGCGAACTACGCAGTAATCCTCACTTGGCAGAAGTGGGGAGTGTGGACGAGTCTCCTCCTTGTAGTTCTTTCCTTTCTGGGCAACCGTTGATGAGATGTTTGTTGGACCCGCATATCAGACATTTCCCTTGGGCGCGGTGACAATCCCTCTGAAGATGTCCTGGCCTCTTACAATACCCATAACATGGGGTCTTCTGCTGCTTCTGTCGCGGGGAAACATATTGGCGTTTCATTTTCTTCTCTTTTTCTCGTCTAACGGGGATCCCTTTATGATTGGAGACAGCCGCTGGTGCCTGATTCATCTGTCTTCTCAGTCCTTCAGCCAACAAGTCGTTTGTTCGCTCCTGGGCTTCCTTTAGACCTTGCAGTACACTCAGAATCTCAATGGTATGATTCTGGGGAGCGGATATAGATGAAGAGTCGTTGGAAGACATGATCCTGAAACAACAATTTTGAGGATGATATAAGTCACAAGCTATACGAATCAAAATATAATACGGACAGGACAAAGATTCAAGAATATCAGAGGTGATGAATTTATTACAAGTGAAGAATCAACTGTATGACTTTAAGTCACTTAAACAGAGTACGGTAGTGCAATTGCAACCACGTAATCTTGCCAAGTCACCCGAAACCCTAGTGAATGGATAGCAGAACAAACGATATAAATATGGATCAAGAATTGACAAGTTTACAACCTAGACCAATGAATGTCTTAGATTGCCAAGCTATACACGGAAAACTGCAATCCCAAACGAAGCAAAACCTGGGCTCTGATACCAACTAAACCATGTCACGCCCCGCTTCCCAAAATACGGAATACGAGGGGTAGACAAGGCCAGCCATGCTCCTACGGTCAAGGAAATGTCCTGCCGTAGTCACACTTCGGCTTCTAGTTTATCATGGTAAACAGTAAATGATGCGCAGGTAATGAGAAATGCAGTAACTGAATGAAACAATGTAAAGAACTGACCTGAGGGGAAACAAACGGGATATAACTCTGGATAGTAAGTCGAGGTGTCTGTGATATACGTCTAGTCCCGATCCAGGCTAAATCTTCTCCTCTCACTGAGCATGCATACTCAGGTCGTCAGAGCGACACAAAAGCAATATAATATATAAAATCATGTGACAATTCTAACAGTGATAATAGGTATATATAACAGTAGATCAATGGCAGTATGGATATGAACATGCAGTAATCAATGCAGCGGAACAGTAAAAGCAATAGAATGATGTGCCACGTATATCAACACAGTATGTAAGGTATATCAATGCCAGTATCCCTATCAGTCTCTAAGTCTCACTGTACATGTCACTAAGCATATCGTCAGTCCAAGTGTGAGAGTCAACCACTCGCGAGTGTCCTCCACCCAAGGGTAGAACCCAAGGGCAAGGGACCACGGGCCCAACATGTATATCACGGTGATAATCACATATCCTGTAAATCTCCATATATCTCCCTAAATATATAAGCCGGTATGGGACTCCCGAGATTCTGTTGAACTCACACTTAAACTACCCCACACCCCGTGGTCTACATCAAACGCTAACCATAACCCTAAATACCAATCGGTCTGTGACAAGTCTGCACGAGAACTGGAGGCAGGACCTCCATCAAGCACGTCCCGACTAATACCTAAGATAAATGGCAGTGTCTGGTGCCTTATCTGTGACACCCGTGCAAGAGCTTCCATAAGTGTCCCATACCACTTATAGTCACACGTACACGCATCCCACAGACGTCGACAATGCAATAGAATAATAGGGTCACTGATTGTGTACAAGTACGTATCACTTTCACTTATTCACTGATACACGAACACTGATGTACTTGCCACAATCATCACTAATACCTAACACTGGGTAATGCATGTTATCACCAGGTTATCAGTGCAGTGGCATGTGTATGATGCGATGCGTGAACAGTATATAAAGCATGTTTAGGATGTCCTGAATCAATAGCCTACCACTTGCATAATTTATCATAAATCATACGATTACAATTAGTGAAACGATGAATGGGGAGTAAACAGTATGTTCAGTTATCTATCCAGCGAATTTAGTTTCATGCCAATCGGGTTCCAGGATCATTAATTATAGCCGTTTCATTTTAAGCGTTCACGGCTGGAAATCCGGTTTCAGAATCGGAAGTCCGTTTCGCAACGCATTTTAATCCCAGTTGGGATCATATTTTAGCGATGCTGCAGTTGGATGAAATCTAGGGTTTTCAGTAAGGTTTTCAACGCAACAGACAGATCTTCAATCGCATCTATACGTCAAGAGGTATACACTGCTTAACATTAATATGTCATCTCAGAATCTGTTCTGAACCGTTATACGTCCACATCTATTAAATTACAGATTAAATAACAAACGATAACGAAACAGAATGAAACCGCTTGTATAGTCTACCCAACACATTCACCTATAATAAACTGCAGAGTTCCTTAACCTACGAGTTAAGGAAACAGGGTGGCGTTCATTACGGGACAGTAAACAATGACTGGAGTCGCTCTGGACTGCAGTCCAGAGTCGCACTCCGATCCAAATATTGTCACCATTTAAGTACAGAAACTAATATAAACTTGCATAGGGTTAAAGTTCGTCGAGTCGGCTTCGATTCGAGCCCTTGAGAGCATCATTCCAGTATGTATATAATTTATGGCGAATTTAACGGTTTTCAGGTACAAGAAAATTACAGTTTTACAAGTAAACTTGAGGGTAGTTGTTTTAATCTTTAACAGTCGTATTTTCTAATGAAATTCACACACTAGAATCATAGGCTTACGGGCCAAACTATACCACTTGGTTCCGTCAAATTAGGTGAGTAATTTCATTGGGAACACACGTCGAACAGGTATGACTCACAATTGATCTAAAATTGTAACTTCATGATTTTAGTAATCTAAGATTGTAACTTGAGTAAATAGCATGTAAGCAAGTAAAATACTTACCTGGACACGTCACGGAATTGTACAGCAGCAGTGGTATGGAACACAGCAAGGTTGGGCCTCGGCTCGATCTTGGCTCGGCCTCGGAGCTTGGACTAGGCTAGGAGCTCGAGTATGGCAACGAAGGCTTGGTTAATAGGGTCTTGACGGCGAGGGTGGTGGTCGATGGTGTGGAGTTGCTCACTGTGGTGGCCGGTAGAGAGAGTGTTAGAGAGAGAGAGAGAGAGAGAAATGAGAGAGAGAGAGGGAGCTGAGAGAGAGAGGGAGAGAGAACTGAGAGAGAGAGAAGAATGAGAGAGGGCACAGAGGGAGGGGAAAGAACAGAGAGGGAGAGAGGAATGAGAGAGAGGTCACAGAGAGAGAGGGGGAAGAACAGAGAGGGAGAGATAACAGGAGAGGGAAGGTGAGAGAGAGAGCAGAGGAAAGAGAGAGAGAGAGAGATTGTGAGAGAGATGACGACGACGACGACGATGATGATGATGATGATGCGGGGGAGTCGACGAGATGTGGTGGGGCTCGCCGGCGAGAGCGCGGGTGGGGGTCGAGATGGGTGCAGGGATCGGGGTTCTGTGGTGGGGGTGATGGCGGTCGCGGTGTTGGGAGAAGGAGAAGTTGAGGTGTGAGGTGGGAAAGAGGTGGAGAGAAGCTTGGGGTGGCGATGGTGGTCGGAGAGTCGATGGGTTCCGGGACAGTGGGCGAGAGAGAAGGAGGAAGAAGGCGAGGGAGAGAAAGCGAGAGGGGAGGGAGAGACGACGAGGGTTTGCGCGTCGTGGATATAACGGCACTCGAGCGTGGCCGACACGAGCGCGGGCGGAGGAGGCGGCGACGAGGGCGCAACGGGAAGATTCTCGCGCAGGAAAACAGGAGAGCCGTTGGGAAGATGCACTGTAGGTGCGGGTCGGGTTGAGGAAGCGGTGCGGGTAGAAGTGAAGCGGGCCGCTGGGAAAGTGGGCTGAGCTGAAGGAGAAGGGCCGGGCCAAGAAAAATAAAATGGAAAAGATTTAATTGGGGAAAGAAGCGAGCCGAGCTGCTGGGCTCGAAAAATATAAGGAAAAAGGATTTTAATTATTAGAAGAGGGCCGGGCTAGAGGAAAAGTAAAAATGGGAGAAAAATGGGCTGGGGGATTTAAATTGGAATGAGAAACGGGCTGGGCTGAGGCAAAAGAAATAATTTATTTATTTGAAAAGAAGTTTGGGCTGAGGGTTAAAATTTTACGGAGATAAATTTTCTTTAAGTAGGGAATGGGCTAGGTTGTTTAGTTGAACTTAATTTGGGCTAAGGGAATTAGGTTTGGGTTGTAATAAAAGAAATATGCGGTTTAGAAGAAATAAAATTATAAATAAAATAAATACAATTATAAATAAGAATAAGTAAAATTCTAGAGTAACAAAATACAGATTTTGGTACAAAAGGGGCTGGGTATTACACACAGTATCATTAAACATAAGAGTCCCTAAAATAGAGATGCTAACCTCCATCATGAGGTTTTCCCAACCCTCCGGCAACGAGCAGAGAAATAATAGGGTTAGAATCTCGTCTTCAAACACAATTGAAATAGATTCTAATTTTCTCTTCAAGCTGTTGAAATCATTTAAGCGTTCTGTCACTGACCCACTTTCTGCCATCTTCATTTTGAAAAGCTTTTTCATCAGGAAGATTTTATTTGATGTAGAAGGCTTCTCATACAACTTGTCTAACGTCGTCCTTTGCCCCATTCTTGTCTTCTCCTTTGAGATATTAAAGGCTACATACGGAGTCAACGACAACCTAATTGTCACCAAAACTTTTCTATCCAAAAGGTTTCACGCCTCATCGGCCATCTTCTCGGGCTTCTCGCATATCGACGGAAGATACAGATCTTTTTGATATAGGTAGTCTTCCATCTGTATGCGCCACCAACCATAATTGTGATCATTGAACTTTTCGATCCTTATCTTATCCTCCGCATTTGCTTAACGTTGCAGCAAACACAACTTCCCCCTCGGATTTGAATCAACCACTTCAAGACTACAATCTAAGAAGATGGGGGAGTGGATACAAGTGTCGTCACCTACCATAAATTTAAATCGTAGAATCGAAAGACTTTAAGTTCCTTAACAAGCACCAAGCTATAATACTAGTTGTTGTGGATGGGAGGAGTCGTTACACGGAACAATATGACAACATAATCAACGCTACCACGAAATTAATCAGCGAAACATAAAATCAATAATGATTCGAGAATAAATAAGAAATCAAACACAAACAAGAGAGGATTTGTTAATGAGGTTCACTCACCGTATGGTTAGTCTCCGGCAGAGCGGAATCTGCAAACGTCTACTAGAATTCCTGAATCAATTACAAGCACGAGCAACCCTAGGAAATTTCTTTCAAATCTTTCTTGGTCTCACAAACCCCAGCCGTCACCCTCTCAATATAACGATCTCTCTATAGATTAATTTAGGCAGCCCAAAAATACATGTATGAGAGGTTTCCTTATATAGGCAAGTCCTAAACCTATCCAAAATTGAGATAAATCTCAATTTACCAAATAAAGATTCGTTGCAGTTTCGTCGTCGACAGACGTCTGACCCACGTTTGGGCAGACGCCTATCTCTGATCTTCACATCTTGATTTTCCTTGTGCAGACGTCTGGCTTTCAGTGTCGGGTTGGAGTTCATCTCTTCACCAGACGTTTGAACTACACTTGGTCAGACGTCTGGCCTTCAGTCTTGGGTTGGGATGTGGTCTTATGAAGACGTCTGTCGTGCTGGCCTTCAAACGTCTGCTCTTGCTTTATGCTTCTGACATGAGCATGTCCAGACGTCTGCTCTTGTATTCGGCAGATGTCTGGCCTAAAAGAAACTCCATAATTTCTAACACAAAATCAACGGATTACCGACATTAGAACCTTTTACATTGTTCATTCAACGGTGAAAATGTGGTAGAATCACATGAAATTTGGTGTATCCACATCTTAGATGATAATAATGAATAAGATATGTTCCGATCGTCGGATAAAATCACGCCATACGAGAAAATTCCCTCTTATGACACCTGCGGAAGTTGCTTCATAATTTTAATATTATTAAAACAAAACCTACAACTTTTTACATGAAAACTCCATTCCAACCTCCCCTCCTCTCCGATAACAATAAGGGGAAAAAAAAACATATACCCCACCACTTGCTTTCTGATTGGCAACACTTGGATTTTTCTTCTCTCCTTTGCTTACATGCTTCATGTTGGGCTTTTTCCAATACACAAATCCTTGGGAAGTTAAACTAAACATTGACTTCAACTTATTTACTAGGGGCTGTTTGGTTGCAGGATTATGGAATTTGGATTCCAAAAATAGTACGGTTGAAATTTCTGGATTTGGTAATTTGTTGTTTGGTTGGTTTTGGATTCCTAGTATTGGATTTGTAGATCCTTGTAATCTTTGTTTGGTTGGTGGAAAAAAATTGGATTTGGATTTGAGGATTTTAGAGAGAGATAGAGAGATAGAGGATTGTTAAATAAATAAAGTACATTGGCCCCATCTAAAAGTACAATGAATAGTGCCAAATCCTTGAAAATCCTTGAAAAATTTTTGGATTCATGAATCCTTGTTTTGTGGTGGGCCCCTCATAAAAAACAAAGGAATCCTATAAATCCTAATCTTGTAACCAAACACAAAATTGTGGAATCCTAGGATTCCACAATAGGATTCCACAATCCAAAATCCAAATCCAAACTCATAATCCTGCAACCAAACAGGCCCTAAGCATCTCCTTCTCATCTGAGCTCTCCTTGTTTTCAGGCATTGATTCTTCCCCTGTCCAAAGACTTAAAACTCATTTTCTCCCTTTTGTGCTGTAAGCTTTAGTTATCATCCACTTGCTTTACTCAAACTTTACAACATTAATTACCACATCTTTTTTCCTTTCAGCTTTTTGCTTCAACTTTCAGCAAGGTATCAATCATGCATTAAGGGAATTAATACATGTCTTTCTCTTCTATGTTTGAGATTTTCTTCGCGGGTTTTCATTTGTTTTCATGAAAAATGATCATGCTGAACTCCTCACTTGAAGATGCCAGTATCATCCAAGGCAAGAATTTTTTTAAAAACTAAATTGTTGTCTGGTTACTTTTTGAATGATTTTGTAACTTGGCTGAAAGTTTAAGTGCAGCTGAAATTTCGGCGTTGAGATTAAAACAGAGGAGCTTGGATGGGAGAAGAAGAGAAGCTCTCAACAAGCTTTTAGACATCAAAGGTGCAAATATATACTTCTTGATCTGAATTTTGTTGTCGGAGATAATATTTGAAGTCTAAACTAGTCTTGATCTTGTAGGAAGCATTAGGGTTTTCTGCAGAGTTTTCTCATCTCCCTCGATACATGGAAAAACCGCGCAATCGCCGATTTCCGTTGAAGGAGAGAAGGTCACGGTGAAGTCAGTAGGAGGAACAAAGAAAGAGTTCAATGTCGATAAAGTTTTTTCTCAGGAATCAAAACAGGGTAAAATATTTTAGTATGCTTTGCTAATCTTGGCTTCTGATACCATATTAGATATTTAAAAAAAAACAAACTCATATTAAAATACAGAGGGTGTTTTCAAAGAAGTAGATCCAGTGCTCAGATCGGCCCTCGACGGGCACAATGTGTGCATTTTTGCTTATGGGCAAACTGGAACTGGCAAGACTTATACCATGGTCAGTGTCTCAAATCTTAGGAATGCATTTCTACCTTTTTTTTGTTTAAACAAAAATTGATAACTTGTTTCTTAATCGTCAAGGAAGGAAGAAATGATCAATTGGGTATTGTTCCGCGGTCTATCGAAGAGCTATTTTGTCGAGCTTCTCAAGAAAAATCAGCATCCTTCACTTTCTCAATCAGTATGTTAGAGATCTATATGGGGAGTATCAGGGATCTCCTCGCAAAAAAACATTCTTCTTCTACTCACAAATGGTAGATATAAAATTATAAATATATGTTTGAGTTTTCATGTTCATAAGTAACTTTTCAAATATCTATTTAATTGGTGTAAATTGTTTTTTTAGTGGCCTGAGTATATTATCGAGCAATAATAGCTCGGTCGAAGTCGAGGGCCTAACGGATGTATCAGTACCCGATTTCAAGCAAGCCTATCAATGGTACTCAAAGGGAAAGAGAGCCCGCGCTACTTCCTGGACTAATGTCAATGATGTCTCTAGCAGATCACACTGGTGGGTTTTTGCCGAATCTTGCTAATATATTTGAATGTCACTCCCCTTTCAAAAATTGCACCTTGCCCCTGTCTCAATAGCCATTATTTTGTTTTTGAGACGTCTTGTTCGGAAAATAACTCTCAGTTAAAGAATTGCAGATTAATTGCATTAACACCCCTCATATGTACCTTTTTGCATATAATACGCTTGACGTATACCTTGCCCGGCCTTTTTCACCCTTCATCTGGTTTATTAGCATATACCATTCATAGAGATAGGTTGATATGACTCAGAAGAACCGATTACATGCGGCTGTTGACCAACTTAGGGGTGTCATCTGCTATAATATAGTTAGTGCAGTGCTAATTAAGGTATAAACGAGGGGTGCTATATGCAATTAACCCAAGAATTAAATATGCAATGTTAGTTAAAACTCTTTTTTTCAAGAAAAAGAGAAGATGGTATCCTGACAGGGAATTGTATGGAGACTTGATACATTAATTTATGGATAAATTGCATAAAAACTACCTTCTTGTTTCCTGCAATTAATTTTGTTCGGTAATCATATTATCTCTTTCATAGTTTCTCATGTTCAGCTTAACTAGAATTATGATTCGGAGCTCTGAGAGTAACAAAACAATTTCCAAGCTGTGGATGGTCGATCTTGGAGGGAGCGAGCGCCTTCTAAAGACCGGAGCTATGGGGCAAACTCTAGACGAGGGAAAGGCGATAAATTTATCTCTATCGGCTCTTGGAGATGTCGTTGCTTCGCTCAAGAAGAAGAGAAATCACATTCCTTATAGGCAAGTATAAAGGGTGGTTTATATATACAAGGCTAAGTTTCACTAGATACCATGAGTTTTAAGTGTTTTTCAGACAAATATGTGTACTCTTTGGTTGCAAAACAAAGGCCTTAAAATTTAAATAAATTTATCTGTTTATTACCATGCACCGCTTTGGTTAGAATCTTCTCGACTTTATATACCTGTTCGTCGTTTCAAAGAGAACAATGTATGACATCTGAAAAACCAAAAGGTCATGGTATTTATGCAAAAAATGTTAAGTTCATGGTATTTAATTATTTGCAATACATGGAGTATATGATATTTATCTGAAAATTGAAAGCTCTTGGTATTTTTCTGAAATTAAACCTATATACAATGATGCGGAGTTCTTCGAGCTTATATTAGTTTTACGATTGCATTTTACAGGAACAGCAAACTTACACAGATCCTCAGTGACTCTCTAGGTAGTAATTAAACAAGTTTTGATCCTTGTAAGTATAGATGAGACATTGTTTATGTGGTAATTTGCGATCGTTTCCCCGATTAATTTATATCAGGTGATGGTTCGAAAGTGTTGATGATTGTTCATGTGAGTCCTAGCGAAGATGATGTTGGAGAGACTATATGTTCTCTAAATTTTGCGAAAAGAGTGAGGTCAATAGAGCATAACAGAGAGATATCAGAGGTATGAACACTTCCATATTAATATTTTTGTGTCACGTAAACACTATCAAATAAATTATAGGTAATTACATGTTAAGAATTAATATGCAAGAATAAATTTCTTTCTAAATATGGACAGTTCTGTTCATCAAGAACAGAAGGTGGCCTCTTAATATTTGATAAGTTGTAATGCAGGAACAGAAGAATCAGAAGGAGAAGCTCATCTCCGAACTCGATCAACAGATAAAGGACACTGAGACCGAGCTACAAAAAGTGACGAATCATATACAAAGATCGGAAAAACTAATTCAAGAAACAAACCGACTTCTTGAAGAACACAAGGGATCGCCAAGAAGCCCTTTAATAATAGTTCACGAACAAGAAGTATTAGAAACTCCTCGAATCATCGCAAAAGCTCAAATTGCTTCGGTTCCTCATTTCATGGCTTCTACCGTATCCAGCCGCCAGAGACTGAGTGCCAATGAAATTTATGTGAAACAAAATTCTCCGAGATTTAAGAGTGTAGATTCAAAGACGTCGTTGATGATTCGAAGCAAGAAGGCATCTTCATCTTATTCTAGCTTGAGGGTTACAGTTCACCAACATAGGAGAAGGATGTCTGATATGACATGATCAATGAAAGAAGAATGAAAGCTTTTTGTTAAAGAATTGGCGATTTTTTAATTTTAATTCTTATTTGCGCGTGATTCGATTTAGCGAGGATTGATATGTTGGATAATGGTATTGAATTCATAAGGTTGTAGTGTTTGTTTGTTTCAGGAAGCCGGATAGAGTCGAAACGGCTCTAGTCTAAGCCACCACAGATTTCATTAAAAAAAGAGTGCAGGGTGTAGATTGTATATTTGTGAATGGCATGTCTATGCTATATTGCTATGCAATTACTTTGTCAATTTGATGTAACTGCAAAATTTCTTTTAAGGGGGTTATGAAGGGTGTTCTTGTGTTTGTAACTTTATGTAATTAATACTGAAGGCCTCGATTTTTAGGGTATATCGATCTTTTTTTCTATTTGCAATCGATATATTTAACACGAAAAATGAGCTGCCATAAGAAACTAGCATATTCTATCAAATAGTCGAGTATTGTGTTATATAATCTTTACTATTCTAATTAGAAGTTGCTACATGTCATCTTCACAATTTTCAAAGAAAATTCATAAAAAAAGAAATAATTTCATTAATTTATCTTTAAACCATAAGGTGTCCATCTCATCTCTCTTCTCTCTCTCCCTCTTAAAATTTGTGCTTTGCATTTATTTCTTAAACTATCCCTCCCTCCCTCCCTCTCTTTATTTGTGTTTTTCATTCATTTTAAGCACAAGCCTCAATATATATACACGTGTACAGCACATGCAAAAAATCTCGTATAGTTTAATCATATTACATGGAATAACTAATTAGTCACATATTGTACATCAGCTGCATAGGCCTAATGCTTAGGATGAATTATAATTAAGGATCTATTCCTCAAATTTAGGTTAAACACCAAGCCCATTTGATTAAGAGGTCAATTATATGTTTTCTTTGAAGCTGAGGTGCTGAACTTAAATCTGAGCGACTGAAGACTTTTTAAGATGGGACAACCTCACATTCTTCAAGGCAACACAAAATATCTTATTCACTCCTATATCCTTTCATCACTTTTGACCTTTCAGCGTTCTTGACTAGTTTGACTTTCATGTCTAATCACTGAAGATCACTTGCCAAATTATCACTTATTACTTCATCAATATTTTCTCCACACATTATCAAAAGCCACTAGGATTAAATACATGGAGTACATGATAACACTAGGCCACATCACAATGATGGTAATAAAAACAAAGACTGAAATCTAAACCGATATCCTAATGCAACCAATATCAACTATCCCTAAATCACCGTCGTTCATTTATCAGCGGAGGTAAAGTTTTGAGACCTCTATGAACATAAATGCTAACCGTACAAAACCCCACTGTCGTTTACCGGTTTATCAGGTATAGCATTTACTCCATCAAACGGATGTTCAAACTTGTTTGTGTTAGATATAGTAGAATATAAGGTTTTCCGAGAGACGGGATGTTTTACACGGAAAGAAACCTTACAGAAAGAAATAATATTAAAAATACCTGTGGGTAGATGAGATCTGATGGGCAACAGAGACCGCTACATACGCAAGTCAGGATAAGCCCACTGTTCATACCAGAATATTGTATTTTAATACCGCTCATTCATTATCTATTTTTTGTATATATCGGTACTATTAACCGGTGTTTGCTCAGTAATACAGATTACAGGTATCCGTGACAAAATACTGGAAATACATTCAAAATCATGGATATATCATTTGTGAGCTCACACTGCAACCAGAACCGCAAACCGACCGATATCCCAAGAGTTATTTTGCAAACAAGTGTGTGCACAATATTTTGGTCCAACACATAGCATGTGTACACACTAACTCTTGGGGCTTGGACCATGGACCCAGGGGGACAGCCATGGCATGATAGCTAGTGCAAGCTATATGGTGTGATGTGCATTTATTGCAAAAAGTAGTGATGTGATGCATAGCTACTTATTTCCCTCCAAGAACTGCATGCATACCAAGTCAAATTTGAGAAAACCAGCAACACCAAAGTAATACTGGAGACAACCTCAGCACACCACAAGAGCACGAGCCCATGTGCTCGGATTTGACCCGAGCACATTGCCTTCCTAGCCGAGGTCGCCGGCCGTACTACCCCCAATGGGTCCCCTTTCTACTGGCCACTCCTTGCTGCCACGTAGCCCTATTTTTATTGTTTATTTTCTTTTCTTTTGTGCATATATATAGCAGGCAGTGGGCAAGGGTTCATGGTCTAACTTTTGTCCAAGTTTTACACTTTTGTTCTTGTTTTCTTTTCTCTTTTCTTGTACATAGCTAATTCCCCTTGAGCTCTCTACCTTAACTTGATCTTGCAACCTCTTCATTGAGCTTGCAAGGTTAAGCTTTGGTCATTGATCTCAAGGGGTTGTATCATTCTTGAAGTTGAATAAAGCCTTCTTTTTTGTGCCTTCATTTCACATGAGTTCTTTACCCTTCTCTTGATCTTGCAATCTCTTAATTGAGCTTGCAAGTTTAAGGGTTGGTTATTGATCCCATGGCTTGTCTTGTGTTCTATGGTTCTTAGTGTTATTATCTTTCTCTTTTATTTCTTGCTCATTTACTTTCTTACACTTTAATACTTGCTTTACTTTCTTGCAATTTAAATTCCATGTCATTTAATTACTTGCTTGTAATCTTTTCTTTTCTTTGCTTAACTTTTCTTTTGCTCTTTGGTTTGTTGTTGTAATGGTTGTAAATTGGAGTTGTTAGGAAAAGAGAAAGATATTGTAAGTTAAAGTTTCGTTCCTCATATCATTTTCCTGTATTTTTCATTTGAACTACGTCCAAACCTTACGTAAGCGCTCCATTAGGCATTCTACCCTACCAAGGTAACGGTGATCCCTAACCGCGACCGGTTGCGTTCGGATTGGCCGGAGGCGAAAACAAGAGACAAGAACGGACGGACAAGGGTCAATAAGCCGGATTCCACGAATACCGTGCTTAAGCACCCTAATCCACGTTGTTGCTGATTGCTCTAGCTTCATTTGCTAAGTTCGGCTCAAAGGACTTGAATACGGAATTCTTTATCTTACACTATCCTATCTAATCCTAACAATTGTTTACTTTGCATATATACACATAGGGTAGATACGAACTTTCCGCCCACGCGCATTTACTCGTTACGACAAGAACCTAAAACGCTCCGTCTCCCTGTGGATCGATCCATACTCATCGCGGCTAGCTGCTAAGCGACACCGTCTTGATTACGGTTAACTTTAATTCTCTCAATCACCCACCCCATCGTTACGTGTCCCCAGATCCGATCCCACACCAATTTTAAATCCAAACACAATTCCTTTTTTTCTCTCTCTTTTCCACGCATCCCGCCACCGCACAGGAACCTCACCTGCTCCCGATGAACCCCGTCTTCCCTAAAAAGGTATGGGACCTCATCTCCTCCTTCTTCGGCGGTGACGGTGACGGTGACCGCGCCGCCCTCTCCCTCGCCTCCAAGTGTCTCCGCCGCCGCCTCGTCGTCGGCGACTGCTATGTCGTATCCCTCTCGACGGCGGCGGTGAGGTTCGACGATGTCAGGTCCGTGACGATCAAGGGGAAGCCGCACTTCGCGGACTTCGGGCTGGTGCCGGAGGGCGGCAGTGCGGCGGAGTGGGTGCCGGCGATGGCGGCGGCGTGGATGGGTGATGATGCTCATAAGTGGGAATTCCTCAGATCACAACACATGGCGAATGACATGTTATCCGTGACAGCTCACTAGACTCCTAAGGGGCTGCCGAGGCAAAATCAGTATGGAGCACTGATGACCTTCTCCGGTTCGTCTCTGAGCTTACACTCCGCCTTTTACCAAAGAGCGACCCAGCCGCCGAACTGGCGCCGCCCACCTATGCTCGTCTCCGAGTTATTACAGAGCTGAGCTTCCTCGGCCTTCCGGCTCGTCTACAAGCTCACGCTGAGCTAAACCTCCCCGGCTCACCCGGACAAACGAGAACGCGAGGCCTTAGCGCTTCCGCAACGGCTCCGTGTACCTCGCCAGAGCGAGATATCCGCCGCCCCACGTCCCGCGTCCCACGCTGGCGCATCCCCTATCAACGAGCGTATCCCGCCATTAAGGGTGGATCCCATCACTCACGCAGGCGTAAAGTCAGGGGCGTAACCGAAGGCGAAGATCTCGCACCCGCTCGCTCCATGCGACCCCTATAAAATCCATTTCTCAGACGATTCAGGTAAGGCAATTTTAATCCAACAAGCCGCTACTCTGCCCATTTTTCCTCGGCTAATTTGATCGTCGGAGGGTCTTACGGTGGTCACTGTAACATTTCAGAAATATAAAATATTATTTTTGGAATTTAAATATTAAAATAATATATTTCGCGAAAACTATTCGATTTGCGAATATGTTTTTTTTGTAAAATGGTATAATTATATACCAATATTTGGGAAATAATTGGAGATTAAAATGATTTAGTTACTAAAAAGATATTTATCGGATTTGGGCATCTTTATAATTAATTATATGCAAGTTTATGCTAAATTTGATTAGTGTACTACTAATCACGATTAAGCCAAATTAGTAATTTTAATTACGTTATGGTTAGTGCACCATGACATGTTGCATTTTTATTGCATGTTGTTTCATTATGTTTGTTTCATTTGTATTTGGGCTTTTCTTTATTTTGTGAGAAGAGAAAAAAAAGAAAAAGAAAAAGGAAGAAAAGAAAAAGTCAATGTAGCATGGGCATGAGAGAGAGAGAGAGAGAGAGGGAGGGGGGGGGGAGAGAGAGTAGCATGGCTCCATACCCTCATCCTTTATTCTTTCCTCACTTCACTTATTTCTCCGACTCCTTCATCCTTCATCCTTCATCTTTTTTCTCCTCCTCCTTCACCTCCTCTATCCCATGGTAATCATCCTTAAATCTTCACCAAAACCCCATGCCAACTTCATTAAAAATGATCCCCACCTCTTCCTAAACCCTATGGACCTTTCAAGTTTGGATTTTGGAGACTTTGGACATCTAGAGTTTTTCTTGAGTTGCTCTCATGAGGTATAATTCCCACTTCTCATGTTGTAATTAGTTCCTAACTTTCTAGTTTAGTTTAGAGTTCGATTTAGGGTAGATTAGTGATCTTAGAAATTTCTAGGTTGAAGTTTAGTGGATATTTGGACTTGTAAGTGGTAAATTTAGGTTTAATGAGTGTTTACAAGACCTAGATGATGTTTTCCTGACCAAACTATAAGACTAGAAACCCAAAACCAGAACTTAGAATTTGCCCGACATTGGAATTTCGACAGATTGTGATGATGTTTTATAATCTGGGATGATCCGAGAGATCCATAAAATAAGTTCCCATGACAGAGAGATGAGTAGGCAACCTAGAAGCACCCCTTGAAACCCGAGCTAATTTCATTAGGTTCTGGCCGCAGATTTAATTGATTTGGCCGCAAATTGCGGCCAAGTCGTGGTGGAAACGTGTGAATTTTGGACCATAGCATGCTTATCTGATATCTAGAGCAACCCTATATTCAAAATTCCCTAGTTTGGCCTAGGGTAGAATCTGGGAGCGATTTCCTTAGTTGCTGATTTTGGTTTTGCGATTTCTGAAACTTGGTTTTTGTATTTGAGATTGGATTTCGTCGTAGGACGTTTGTACGTCAATGACATGTGTTATTTGGTTGTTTTGCATGCGTAGGCTATAGGTTCTAACCTATGAGCACACCGTGTGCCATATCGGTTTTTCGGACTTGGTTTTAATTGCATTTTGATGTGTTTTGATTGTAGGTACCTTCGCGTGGACTTCCGAGACGACGAAGCACATCAACTTCGGATAAGCAAAGAGCTTTAACAGGTGAGGGCACCCTACAGAAAGGTAGGGAGACATCCACTTTGTTTGTAGGAGTATCTTCCTCTTCTAGATCCAGGGCGAAAGCCAAGGGTAAGAAGAAGAAAGCCCCCGCCAAACCAAGAGGCGGTGTCGGTAAAGTGGATACGAAGGGAAAAGGTAAAGCAACAAAGATAGCGGGGAAGCTAGTGGGGAAGGAAGAATGCTTCTATTGTCACAAAAGTGGTCACTGGAAACAGGATTGCAAGGCTTGGAAGGCCAGAACACAGGATTTGAAGCGAGTTGCAGCTTCAGCTTCAGGTGTGTATGTTATTGAAAACTGTCTATCAATAAACTCTACTTCCTGGGTATTGGATACCGGATCAGGATCTCATATCTGTAATTCTTTGCAGGCGTTGAGAAAGCGTAGAGTTTTGAAGGCAGGTGACATGACCCTTAGAGTTGCGAACGGTGCTAGCATGGATGCTGAGGCCGTGGGGGACTATCACCTGGGATTGTCGGATGGACATTTTTTGGTTTTGCGTAGTTGTTATTATGTACCAAATGCAACCTGTAATATCATTTCTGTATCTTTATTATCTAAAGAAGGTTATGAATTTGCATTTGTAAGTAATGTAGTGAACATTCACCTTAATCAAGCTTTGATTGGGTCAGGTACATTGAACAACGGTATATACGTATTAAACCAACCACAGATTTTCAATGTCCAGAATACACACAAAAGAAAGTCTCCAGAAATCAATAAAACTTTCTTATGGCATTGTAGACTGGGTTACATCAATGAGAGAAGGTTGACTAAGTTACATTCAGAAGGATATTTGGATCCGTTCGAATATCAATCGTATGCAACTTGTCAATCCTGTCTCAAAGGAAAGATGACAAAGACTCTGTTTACTGGACACGGAGAAAGAGCGAGCGAGCTCTTGGGACTCGTACACAGCGACGTGTGCGGTCCAATATCTACACATGCGCGAAGCGGTTATTCTTACTTCATTACTTTTACGGATGACTTTTCAAGGTACGGTTATGTCTTCTTAATGAAACATAAATCCGAGGCTTTTGAAAAATTCCAGGAATATAAGAATGAAGTAGAAAAACAAACAGGCAAAAGTATAAAGACACTGAGATCTGATCGAGGTGGTGAATACTTGAGTGCCGAGTTCCTGGGTTACTTAAAAGAGAATGGAATTCTCTCTCAGCTTACTCCTTCATACACTCCGCAACATAATGGTGTATCGGAGAGACGGAACCGAACCCTATTGGATATGGTACGGTCCATGATGAGTAATGCTGAGTTGCCGCGATCGTTTTGGGGATATGCACTAGAATCAGCTGCATACCTTTTGAACCGGGTTCCAACTAAGACTGTGCCTACTACACCATATCAGATGTGGTGTGGGAAGAGACCCTATCTTAATCACATTAAGATATGGGGATGTCCAGCTTTTGTAAAAAAGCAGCATGCGGACAAGCTCGAGGCACGCTCAGTACAGTGCAAGTTTGTGGGATATCCAAAGAGCTCCAAGGGATATTACTTCTATTGCGAAGAGGAACAAAAAGTCCTTGTTTCTCGCCATGCCCACTTTCTAGAACACCAGTTCATAGAAAAAGAATTAAGTGGGAGCACAATAGAACTGGAAGAAATTCCAGAACCACGAGCTATTACTGAAAGCTTGGTTGAACCAGAGGGTTCGAAAGATCAGGACATTCCCACGCCACTCCGCAGGAGTAGTAGACAGTCTCATCCGCCCGAGAGATACTACGGTTTTCTCATCGACGAGGATAGAGAGGATTGCATCATAGACTGTGATGAGCCTACTAGCTTCCAGCAAGCCATTCAGAGCGTCGACTCGGTAAAATGGCTGGATGCAATGCGAACCGAAATGGAGTCCATGTACACCAACAAAGTATGGACGTTGGACATTGCTCCAGACGGGATAAAACCCGTAGGATGCAAGTGGATCTTCAAAAGGAAGATTGGTGTAGATGGACAGGTTGAGACCTATAAAGCTAGACTGGTTGCAAAGGGTTTCCGTCAAAGACCTGGTTTGGACTATGACGAGACCTTTTCTCCAGTAGCTATGCTGAAATCCATTCGGATCCTTCTTGCCATTGCTGCCTTCCACGATTATGAGATTTGGCAGATGGACGTAAAGACTGCTTTTCTAAATGGAAATTTAGAAGAGTGTGTCTATATGGACCAGCCAGAGGGTTTCATTCAGAGTGGGAGCAGCGGAAAGGTGTGCAAGTTGCTTAAGTCCATTTACGGACTAAAGCAGGCATCGCGGAGTTGGAACATCTGTTTTGATGAGACGGTCAAGGAATTTGGCTTTATCAAAAATCCAGATGAACCATGCATCTATTGTAGATTTGTAGCGAGAACTGTTGTATTCCTCGTTTTATACGTGGATGACATTCTCTTAATAGGAAATGACATTCCTATGCTACAATCTGTCAAGGGGTTCTTGTCACACAGGTTCTCCATGAAAGACCTGGGTGATGCCTCATACATTCTGGGTATCCGGATCTACCGTGACAGATCCAAGAGGATATTAGGACTTTCGCAGTCCAGGTACATCGACGCCATACTGAAGAGATTCAGTATGGAAGATTCCAAGCGCGGTAATCTACCGGCTTGTCACGGGATCACCCTCTCCAAAGAGATGTCTCCCAAGAATGATTTGGAGAGGGATCGCATGTCTATTATACCCTACGCTTCTGCGGTAGGCTCTATAATGTATGCGATGTTGTGTACCAGACCGGATGTGGCTTATGCACTGAGTGTGGTAAGCAGGTATCAGTCAAACCCTGGGGAGAAACATTGGATAGCAGTAAAGAACATTCTCAAGTACCTGAGAAGGACTAAGGAGATGTTCTTGGTGTATGGCGGAAAAGACCTGCAGATTGAGGCCTTTGCTGACTCCAGCTTCCAGAGTGACAAGGATGATTCCAAGTCCATGTCGGGTTTTGTCTTCACCCTCAATGGAGGGGCGGTGTGTTGGAAGAGCTCCAAACAGGAAACCGTTGCTGACTCGACGATGGAAGCGGAATACATCGCTGCATCTGATGCCGCAAAAGAAGCTGTCTGGATGAGGAAGTTCTTGAGAGAACTTCAGGTGGTTCCGTCCATTGTTGACCCAATACCTCTGTATTGCGACAACAACGGGGCTATAGCTTTAGCGAAGGAACCCAGATCCCATCAGAAATCCAGACACATCTTAAGGCGGTATCACCTGATCAGGGAGATCGTGGATCGCCAGGAGATCGAGGTCCGGAGAGTTGCATCAGAGGATAACACAGCAGATCCATTCACCAAGGCCTTGCCCCAGACTCAGTTCGAGCGGCTGATCGAGATGATAGGTCTTCGATACGCCAGTACATGGCCTTAGTGCAAGTGGGAGATTGTTAGTGTATATGCCCTAGAGGCCATTACTGTATCATACTAGTTTGTATATTACTTGATGGAAGCTTGGGATATTCACAGTTGTATATACAATCTTGCTCGAAATGGTAGTATGCTACTTGGTTTGACTCTGCTTTAATATGTGCATGTGTTTCTTTTAGCATATTGCTGATATACATATTAGTAGAGCCCTTAGGATCTTTGCTTGATTACCAGCGTGGTGATGACGCTCACACTCGTGGGAGCTGGGTGATCTATAAGCACATCCTTATACAGGTCCCTAGTCGTTGGACTATCGAGACAGGGCATCGACACTCCGGAGTAGACTAGCGTATGCACTTCTCATCCCAGTGTGGGAGACGGTCTGTCCCACAGCCGTCAGTACGTCGTACCTGAGATAGTATACGGGTGCTCGTTGGGTTACGAGTACACTGGACATGACTCGTCGGGGACTGTTGGTTGGTATTATACCTATCGTCAGTTATCAGTTCCCAGGTGACATGAGTACAGCTTAGTCCGCTGACTTGACACTGTCATTTCGCCTCAAGTGTGTTCCCACTGCACTTTGATTACTACCCTACCACGGCTCAAAGGAGTCGTGCAAACAGGTAGTTTTTGGGTGCAGTCCCGAAGCACTTGGAGGCAGTGACGGTTAGACAGGATTCGTCTCTCCCGGTATTGGGGGTTGACATCGCGCTGTGTCCAGGAGAGCCATTACACGAGTAGTCCCTGGCCAGGGCAAGCGAGATATACTGGTAGGTTTCCAGTGTTATCTCAGGGTGTTCTGGGCTTTACTCCGGCACGACTTGTACCGCTATTAGGGGACTGACGTTCACCGTCCCCCTAGGCCCGCCATGCGATATATCAGACGAACAGACCGGACTGTACGGAGATTGTCACATACAGGCTCAGTAGGAGTTCAGATGGGGTTCACCTCGTCAGTCTTCTTATCGACATCTACCTGGGGACCGTTACGTACAGCTAGTGCCGCTTGCGGTCTGTGGTTAAACCCACTGCCAGCGTAGTGTCGAGTCTTTAGAGTCCCACACAGAGAGCTATTCGCCTTTAGGCAAAATGAGTAGAGGTCGCATGGTTTTGCGACAGGGTTCGTTCACATCCGCGCACTTGTGCACGTTTGCTGTCCTAACAGTTTATACTAGCGGGCTTTGGTTTAAGCCGGATCCTAGTATATGATTTGAGATTGGTTTTTCTCATTGTATACTAGCGGGCTTTATATGTGTGCCCTAGAGGCCATTGCTGTACATACGATGTATATTGTAGTGGATGCTAGGACATATATAAGGAGGACTTTCTTGCTCGACATGATAGTATGCTATCTGGTTGTACTTTATCTTAACATGTACTCTGATTGTCTCTATATTACGTGTTGATAAAGCCCTTAGGATATGTACTCGACTACTGGGACTATGATGAGATCATACTAGTGGGGCCACGGTAGTCGACGAGTACATCCTATAACTGTTCCTAGTCGTGGGTGTATCGAGACAGGGCATCGATGCACCAGTGTAGACTAGCGTATACGCATCTTGACCCATATGATGGGCGATGGATGATCCCATATCCATCGGTGTTTGACATCAAGGATGGTGTACGGGTGCTCAGTGGAGACTGGGTACACTGGACGGACTCGCCGAGAACTCCCAGATGGTATTATACCATACGTCAGATGGCAGTTCTCCGGTGACACTGGTACAGAGTAGTCTGTTGACCCGAGATCGTCATAGAGTCTTGTGTGGTTCCCACTGTGCTTTGATTTCCATCATACCACGTCCAAGAGGGCGTGCAAAAAGGTGGCTTTTGGGTACAGTCCCGAATCACATGGAGGCAATGAGCGATAGGAGGGGATTCGTCTCTCCCGGTATAGGGAGTTGATGTTGTGCTGTGTTCGATTGGCTATAACCGGAAATCCCTGGCCAGGGTTGCTGAGATTTACTGGTAAGTGTTATCAGTAGTTTCTCGAACTGTTATAGACCTCATATCGACACGACTTATCGAGCTACTGGGGTCTGACGTTTACCACCCCTAGGCGAGATATGCAACATATCAGACGACGAGACCGGACTGTACGGGAGTGTTACTGTTTGGATTCACAGGAGAAGTTACAGGCTTGCTTGTTGATCTTCTGAGCGCTCAATACGTGGGTAGCTGTTACGTTTAGCTGACCGCTTGCAGCTTGTGGGTGTTTGATATGATCATCACCTACTGCCGGCGTATTGACGATTCTTTAGAGTCCTACACAGAGGTTTCTTGACTCAGGCAAAACGGAGTAGGAGCACATATGTGATATGTGCGGGACCGAGGATAATGCGGTATGTGATATCGTATTGTATTCTCGCGATATTTGATATCAGCCGGGTCATCGGATCAAGTGTTGATTCGATAAATCGGTACGGATAAATATTAGCCGGTTATATGCGATATAGCCGGATTGTCGGATCAAGTGTTGATTCGATAATTTAATGTATAATAATATATATGATATATTAAATTGCATTAACTAATATTTGCTCACTAAAAGATTCTTTTTCTCACTCGGGTAATACATTGATATATATGCGATATATGTTAAATGTATTATTTTATTTAGTTACGATAAATATTATATATGTGATATATAATATTGTAACATGATATGATAAATAATGCAACTTGTTTAGTGGAGTTTAAACATGATTAGGGTTAAACTTTCTAGAAGTTTCTAGAAGATTTTATTTTGTTTTGTGAAAGATATTTGTTCATGACTCATGCTTTAACCAAACCAAAACCCTAACCCTAGTCTATTCTCTACAATGGTTAAGTGAACCATGGTTGCATAATCTATCATATTATTCTTTCTATTCATCACAAATGATTAATCTTCTTCTTCCTCCTTCATTCTTCCATGAAAAAGCTTACTAGATTTTTCAAAGGTGATGAATAATTGTGAGAAAAAGATAAATAAATAGAGCAAAAATCCTACTTCATCATCCTCATCTTCCCTTGCCATTTAGATGAGGGTGTTCACATCATTTCATGAGTGTTAGCTTGTGTTAAAGAAACTTCGAGGTAGATCATCTTAGTATCGAAGATCGGAAGCAAAGGTTGCGTCTTTCTCTTCGTAGAACCTCTCGAGAGTCCGGAACCCGATGATCGCAGCGAAGGGACCACAACACGGAGCATATGAAGTGAAGGACCGGATCTACAAAGGTTGTGATCCCTCTCACTTAGTGTTAAATTGTTTAGCATGTTGTTTTTCGCCTAATCTCTAGTTTAAAGTTCCGTATTCGGGTTGTTCGGCACGGCTAAATTTTAAATCGGGCATGTTTGATGCCTCGTAGACCCTTGTGCGCGTGCCTAGCAACCCTACAGTGGTATCAGAGCCAGGCTAGAGCTTTAGGCGAAGTCTAGACGGAATTTGAAACCCGGACAAACCGAAAACCCGAACCCAAAATTGCTCTCTGGACGATTTCTGAAATCTGGTCTTTTTCAAAATTAAAAATATCCAGAGAACACATCACAAATATCTAAGAGTTACTGTAAAATTTAGAGGCCCAATTCAATATTGAGAGCGCGGATCCGCGGCATGAGCAATAGCTCATGCGGCGGTTCCGCGGCCGTAGGGCCAAAATATTTAATTTATTTTGCACAGTAACTGTTAGTTTCCAGTGGTGATTTTTCTGGGAATTTTTAATATTTTTTCAAGAGTTGAATTTTCTGAGTTGTTTTGGGGATTCGGTGTTTCGATCGGGGTATCAAATTTTGTCTATTTGGCTTTCCGGATAATTTTTAGAAACTGTTAAAAAGTTCGAACGGATATCAATAACTCACTTTTTCCCCTGTCGGAAATTTTTTCAAAAGTTGGATTTTTTCTTGTGTTTAAGAATGTTCTAAGTCATGCAAGTAACTCAGTGGACCCTCTAGAAGACAACAAACCTTAACTCGATTATGTGACCGTCTTGAACTGCCCTTTGAACTTTAGGGTTTGGGGCAGTACGGCGTGCCACATGTGAGGCGTTGGCTTGACCCTTCTACGGCTGGACCATTGGTACTGTGGCATGTGATGGACGTTTTTAAACTGATTTCAAGTGTTGAGATATATTGGGGAAATCTTGGGTGCTTGATGATTCGATCGGAAAGTTTAATTTTTTCTATTTATCTGGAATGTGATACAATAATTGGAATCCACAGGTAGTTATGAGATAACTGATTTGAATATTATAGACATAGCAGTTTAGTCTCAGATGATCGGTTGCCACGGAATTTTGATGCGATCAAAAGTCCGTCGCAATCACGTAGCGTACGCGGATACTCGCCGGGTAAACTTAATAGACAACCTCACTCCATAGCCCCGACCAAGTGACTGTAGGAGAACCCCGTCGCCGAAAGCATCCGTTCGGGTGCTCCCGGTAGCGGTGTTCCTCCTTGGTGCACTTCGTCGACGGTATCGGGGGTGCGGCCGTCTACTAAAGTTTGCGACGAGCATTCGATCATGACGTCGGGAATCTTGTTGAATTGCCCGACTTGATATTGAAAAGAGTTTTCGATAATAAGACTAAAATGCGGGGTTTATAATTGTTAGGCATGCGATGTCTAAAGGAATTCATTTGGTTAGGCATGCGATGTCTAAGGAGGTTGCGGATTCCAACTGTTGTAGTTTTACACTTTCTTTTCTGTGACCGTAAGCGTAGTATGTGGTGTATCGCCGGCTTCGTTGCTATACATCAACGACAATCGGGATACGCATACTTGCTTACGTTGATGATATGAGATATTATGTGTTGCTGTGATATGTTGTATTGGATCGTCGCGTTTGAATAGCCGGGGGTTTTATGTGAGATGAGAGTTTTTCTTTTTCATTCATGTAAAATTCACTTGTATGTAATATTCTTTTATTGGGGCACTTCCAGGTAGCGGAAGATGTCACCGTTGTATATTATTTACTTTTCCGCATTAGGTAGACCCAAGGCGGGGAGCACAAGTAACCGGGTTCTAGGGTCCAGTAGGAGACCATCTCGAGGAGTCGAGACCGGGTCTCCTAACCCTAGAATTGGCAGTGTTACTTGCCGCTCTCGTAGGGGTCTAGGGATGTGGGTTTGGCTATTCATCGCGACCGTGGAATCCGTGTTTTATACAGGCTCGTATTAAAAACACGGACGTCCTAGTATATCCAATATTTCATATATGTTCTTCTGCTGCAATGTTCTGTGATGAGATCATATTACTGCCTGAGACGAATGTTTATATTATATATGAGATATATGTTATATTGCAGATTTCGTTTCAAAAGAGATGCTTATGAAGCATAATTAAAATGGGACTTCATTAATGAGATTAATGAATTAAGAGAAACCTAAGATGTTGTAGAAACTTGTTTATAAAAACTGGTAGCTACAGTTCTTGCTTTGCATAGCGGTGTTCCTTGTAGAACATCCAGCACCTTATTCGATAAGGAAAGGACCGAGATCCCTTCACCGGGAGTGACTCCTTTAGCAATAACTGGCAGATGCTACAAACTCGGTTTGTCTTTTGATTGCTTCTATAGTTCTTGCTTTGCACAGCGGTATATGTGATATACCCTGCACCTTATTCGATGAGGAAAGGGCCGACGATCCCTTCACCGGGAGTGACCCCTTTAGCAAAACTAGAAAAGCCTCAAAAACACTCCATTTAAAATCACTCGATTCTACAACGATATCAAGCTCATTACGCAATAGGTTTTCTGAAAAACCTGTCGTAGCCCTCCGTCATTTCAGATAAGTCCTACTTAGTATTCGTGCTACGTTTGTTGGCCTCCGTCAAGGCGTAGTGTGCGGTAGCTAGCTAGTATTTATCTGTTTATGCATATGATGCAGATTGGATTAGGGTAGTCGTGCGACTTTGTTGGCCTGCGTCAAGGGTCGTGCGGGTGGGTTTAATTCAATCAAGAAATGACGGGTTGAACTTGACTAGCGCACTGTGGTTTGTTGGCCTGCGTCAAGGTCATGGGACGCTAGGGGTAAAATATTATTGGGAATTTCAAGTGTTGAAATTTGCAATGAGATTGCATACCTTCTATGAGATAGTTGGATCCCGATACCCGCTGCGAGTAAGAGTTACTCCTGGGAGAGTTTTACACATTACAATTAGCCGATCAAGTAGGTGTCTAGAAAGGTGTTAACGGGGTTATGCCTCTGGGAAAACGAGGTTTACTTTAATTAGGTTCGTGCGAAAGCACGGGGGACCTCCGTCAAAGTACCGACACTGGCCTGGCTGAAAGATTGGCGAACTTGTAGCGTGTAATTAATCCCGGCTAGTCTTTCCTTTTAGGGTTTGAAGGAAGATTTGACTAAAACAGTGGGAGACATCTTGATTAGATATATTAGATAACCAATCCAATCTTGCAAGAGCATACGCTGAGTGTTTTCTTCTCTCTCTCTCCAGCTAGCGACCATATCACGCCTTAATCAAGATAATAAAACGGATATATTAACCGAACCCGCTTGTTATACTGAGCTGGGGAACGTTGGTCCCGCTCCAACTTATAATTGTTATAAGACAGAGCAGGAAATTGGGGAATACCAGATTTCCCGTGCCGCCCAAACGAAGAAAGTGCATGTTGATGCATCATCTTCGGGTGTGTTCATTACACAGAACTGTTTCTCTCTATCCTTTACGTCCTGGGTATGTGATACCGGATCAGGATCCCAAATATGTAATCTGTTACATGGGCTACAGATAGGTAGAGAACTGAGAACGGGTGATAAGTTTCATGAGGCAGAAAACGGTGCAAGTGTTGTAGCCAAGTCTGTTGGTCACTGTCACCCTGTATTACCGGAATACATTGATTCTGAACAAATGTTATTAGATACCGAACCTGATATACAAAATCATGTCAGTCTCTTTATTAGTAAAGAAATGATATAATTTTGTATTGTTGGATAATGTTTTGAACATTTCCTATATCAAGAGTTGATCGGTTCAGGCACGTTATCTAAAAGCATTGACGTTCTAAATCAAACTACAGTTCTTAGTATACAGAACACACACAAGAGGAAGAGTTCAGAAATGAAAGAATCCTTCTTGAGGCATTGTAGACTAGGTCATATCAATGCGACCCGACTGGCTGAAGTTACATAAAGATGCATATTTAAATTAGTTTGAATTTACATCTTGTGAAACTTGCCGGTCATGTCACAAAGATAAGATGACCACAGCTCTGTTTATTGGAAACAGAGAAAGAGTTAGTGAACTTTTGGGATTGATACATGCTGATGTATGAAAGTCCCCTGTCTACACATGCCAAGATCGGTTCTTAATACTTCATTACATTCTCTGATAATCTCTCAAGATTCAGACATATGTTCCTGTTGAAACACAAGTCCGAACCTTTTGAGATATTCACAGAATATAAGTTAGAAGTAGAGAACCAAAATACGGGTAAAAGTATTATGTCCATTGATGAGATCAAGGAGGAGAATACTTGAGCACGGAATTCCTGGACTATTCTAAAGGAGAATGAGATTCTCTCTCAGCATTACTCCTCCATATACACCATAGCACGATGGTATATCGGGGCGAAGCAAACTCACCCTATATGATATGGTGTGCTCTATGATGAGTACTACTGAGTTGCCTATTTCCTTTTGGGAGTTATGCACTTGAGAAGCTGCATACCTATTGAATAAGGTTCAAATCAAATCAGTAACCTACCACTTCATATGTGATACGGAATGGGAAGAGCCCATATCTTAAGTTTGTTAAGATTTGGGGTTGTCCGGCCTATGTCTAAAAGCAAAATCCGGACAAGCTCGAGGCATGGTCTGTTATGTAAAACTGGAAGGGTTCCAGTTATACAAAATACAGCAGATGATTTGGTACAACTAAAGGATTAAGTAGATACCAACGAATCTCAGCCTCTCCGCCGATCTAGCAGGGTTCCTCACCCACCTGAGAGATACTTCAGTTTCTCTATGACAGTGGGAGCGAGGATTTCATCATAAGATGATGACCCAACTAGTTTCGAGCTGGCCATCAGGAGTGGGACTCTGTAAGAATGGCTGGATGCTTATCGATCTGAGATGGAATCCTTATACACCAACAAAGTATGGACTTTGGTTGCTTTATCTGAAGGGTTAAATCCCCATCAGGAGCAAGTATATCTTGAGAAGATTACTTGGTGTACATGGAAAAGTTGAGACTTTCAAAGCTAGACTTGTTAAAGGTTTGCATCATAGACCAGGTATGGATTATGTTGAAACCTTTCTAAGGATCTTTGCTTAAGTCCATCCAGATCCTACTTGCCAGGCTACATACCATGACTACGATATCTGGTGGTTGGGTGTCATGACTGCTTTTCTAAATAATGTTTAGAAGAGAGCGTCTATAAGTACATAGCCAGAGGGCTTCGTAGACAGTGGGAGCAGCGGAAACGTGTGCAAGATGTTTTATATGATAAAACAGGCATCGCGGAGTTGGAACATCTGTTTTGATGTAGTAGTCAAAGAGTTTGACTTCATCAAAATGGTAGATGAACCTTGTATATACAAAAAGGTAGTAGAGAGTATGGTGGTGATCCTCGTAGAGTACATGGATGACATACTCTTGATAGGGAAGGTGTTTCCTATGCTACGCTCGGTCAATCTCCGCTTATCACAAGGATTCTCCATATAGGATCTGGTGATACCTCATAAATCCTGGGTTTTGGATCTATGAGATAGATCTAATTGGATGTTAGGATACTCACTAGTTATAGTGAGATGGTATCAATCGATCCTGGGGAGAATCACTGGAAGGGTTCCAGAGTGATAAGGATGACTGAATGTCAGTCGCAGGCTTGTCTATACCCTCAGTGGAGGGACGGTATGTTGGAAGAGTTCCAAGCTAGATACCGTGACATACTAGACGATTAAAGGCAAGATACATCGTTACAAAGGATACTACCAAAGAGGCAGTCTGGATATTTATAAGTTCATGAGATGAACTTCGTTCCTACCATTGTGTGACAATGGAGTTGTGGCTTTAGCCAAGGAACTACCGTCCCATCAGAAATCCAGATATAATTCTTAGGCAGTATCACCTGATCATGGAGATGGTTGATCTCCAGGGAGATCGAGGTTAAGAGAGTAGACACAGAGGACAACAGCGCGGATCCACTCACAAAGGCCTTTTTCCCAATAGAGACTTTTATGGGATGGTTGAGTATGAGATACTTCAACCGCAGCTAATTGTTGGGTATGCGATACCACAACAGATGGCCCTAGTGCAAGTGGGAGATTGTTAGTTATATGTGTGCCCTAGAGGCCATTGCTGTACATACGATGTATATTGTAGTGGATGCTAGGACATATATAAGGAGGACTTTCTTGCTCGACATGATAGTATGCTATCTGGTTGTACTTTATCTTAACATGTACTCTGATTGTCTCTATATTACGTGTTGATAAAGCCCTTAGGATATGTACTCGACTACTGGGACTATGATGAGATCATACTAGTGGGGCCACGGTAGTCGACGAGTACATCCTATAACTGTTCCTAGTCGTGGGTGTATCGAGACAGGGCATCGATGCACCAGTGTAGACTAGCGTATACGCATCTTGACCCATATGATGGGCGATGGATGATCCCATATCCATCGGTGTTTGACATCAAGGATGGTGTACGGGTGCTCAGTGGAGACTGGGTACACTGGACGGACTCGCCGAGAACTCCCAGATGGTATTATACCATACGTCAGATGGCAGTTCTCCGGTGACACTGGTACAGAGTAGTCTGTTGACCCGAGATCGTCATAGAGTCTTGTGTGGTTCCCACTGTGCTTTGATTTCCATCATACCACGTCCAAGAGGGCGTGCAAAAAGGTGGCTTTTGGGTACAGTCCCGAATCACATGGAGGCAATGAGCGATAGGAGGGGATTCGTCTCTCCCGGTATAGGGAGTTGATGTTGTGCTGTGTTCGATTGGCTATAACCGGAAATCCCTGGCCAGGGTTGCTGAGATTTACTGGTAAGTGTTATCAGTAGTTTCTCGAACTGTTATAGACCTCATATCGACACGACTTATCGAGCTACTGGGGTCTGACGTTTACCACCCCTAGGCGAGATATGCAACATATCAGACGACGAGACCGGACTGTACGGGAGTGTTACTGTTTGGATTCACAGGAGAAGTTACAGGCTTGCTTGTTGATCTTCTGAGCGCTCAATACGTGGGTAGCTGTTACGTTTAGCTGACCGCTTGCAGCTTGTGGGTGTTTGATATGATCATCACCTACTGCCGGCGTATTGACGATTCTTTAGAGTCCTACACAGAGGTTTCTTGACTCAGGCAAAACGGAGTAGGAGCACATATGTGATATGTGCGGGACCGAGGATAATGCGGTATGTGATATCGTATTGTATTCTCGCGATATTTGATATCAGCCGGGTCATCGGATCAAGTGTTGATTCGATAAATCGGTACGGATAAATATTAGCCGGTTATATGCGATATAGCCGGATTGTCGGATCAAGTGTTGATTCGATAATTTAATGTATAATAATATATATGATATATTAAATTGCATTAACTAATATTTGCTCACTAAAAGATTCTTTTTCTCACTCGGGTAATACATTGATATATATGCGATATATGTTAAATGTATTATTTTATTTAGTTACGATAAATATTATATATGTGATATATAATATTGTAACATGATATGATAAATAATGCAACTTGTTTAGTGGAGTTTAAACATGATTAGGGTTAAACTTTCTAGAAGTTTCTAGAAGATTTTATTTTGTTTTGTGAAAGATATTTGTTCATGACTCATGCTTTAACCAAACCAAAACCCTAACCCTAGTCTATTCTCTACAATGGTTAAGTGAACCATGGTTGCATAATCTATCATATTATTCTTTCTATTCATCACAAATGATTAATCTTCTTCTTCCTCCTTCATTCTTCCATGAAAAAGCTTACTAGATTTTTCAAAGGTGATGAATAATTGTGAGAAAAAGATAAATAAATAGAGCAAAAATCCTACTTCATCATCCTCATCTTCCCTTGCCATTTAGATGAGGGTGTTCACATCATTTCATGAGTGTTAGCTTGTGTTAAAGAAACTTCGAGGTAGATCATCTTAGTATCGAAGATCGGAAGCAAAGGTTGCGTCTTTCTCTTCGTGGAACCTCTCGAGAGTCCGGAACCCGATGATCGCAGCGAAGGGACCACAACACGGAGCATATGAAGTGAAGGACCGGATCTACAAAGGTTGTGATCCCTCTCACTTAGTGTTAAATTGTTTAGCATGTTGTTTTTCGCCTAATCTCTAGTTTAAAGTTCCGTATTCGGGTTGTTCGGCACGGCTAAATTTTAAATCGGGCATGTTTGATGCCTCGTAGACCCTTGTGCGCGTGCCTAGCAACCCTACAGTGGTATCAGAGCCAGGCTAGAGCTTTAGGCGAAGTCTAGACGGAATTTGAAACCCGGACGAACCGAAAACCCGAACCCAAAATTGCTCTCTGGACGATTTCTGAAATCTGGTCTTTTTCAAAATTAAAAATATCCAGAGAACACATCACAAATATCTAAGAGTTACTGTAAAATTTAGAGGCCCAATTCAATATTGAGAGCGCGGATCCGCGGCATGAGCAATAGCTCATGCGGCGGTTCCGCGGCCGTAGGGCCAAAATATTTAATTTATTTTGCACAGTAACTGTTAGTTTCCAGTGGTGATTTTTCTGGGAATTTTTAATATTTTTTCAAGAGTTGAATTTTCTGAGTTGTTTTGGGGATTCGGTGTTTCGATCGGGGTATCAAATTTTGTCTATTTGGCTTTCCGGATAATTTTTAGAAACTGTTAAAAAGTTCGAACGGATATCAATAACTCACTTTTTCCCCTGTCGGAAATTTTTTCAAAAGTTGGATTTTTTCTTGTGTTTAAGAATGTTCTAAGTCATGCAAGTAACTCAGTGGACCCTCTAGAAGACAACAAACCTTAACTCGATTATGTGACCGTCTTGAACTGCCCTTTGAACTTTAGGGTTTGGGGCAGTACGGCGTGCCACATGTGAGGCGTTGGCTTGACCCTTCTACGGCTGGACCATTGGTACTGTGGCATGTGATGGACGTTTTTAAACTGATTTCAAGTGTTGAGATATATTGGGGAAATCTTGGGTGCTTGATGATTCGATCGGAAAGTTTAATTTTTTCTATTTATCTGGAATGCGATACAATAATTGGAATCCACAGGTAGTTATGAGATAACTGATTTGAATATTATAGACATAGCAGTTTAGTCTTAGATGATCGGTTGCCACGGAATTTTGATGCGATCAAAAGTCCGTCGCAATCACGTAGCGTACGCGGATACTCGCCGGGTAAACTTAATAGACAACCTCACTCTATAGCCCCGACCAAGTGACTGTAGGAGAACCCCGTCGCCGAAAGCATCCGTTCGGGTGCTCCCGGTAGCGGTGTTCCTCCTTGGTGCACTTCGTCGACGGTATCGGGGGTGCGGCCGTCTACTAAAGTTTGCGACGAGCATTCGATCATGACATCGGGAATCTTGTTGAATTGCCCGACTTGATATTGAAAAGAGTTTTCGATAATGAGACTAAAATGCGGGGTTTATAATTGTTAGGCATGCGATGTCTAAAGGAATTCATTTGGTTAGGCATGCGATGTCTAAGGAGGTTGCGGATTCCAACTGTTGTAGTTTTACACTTTCTTTTCTGTGACCGTAAGCGTAGTATGTGGTGTATCGCCGGCTTCGTTGCTATACATCAACGACAATCGGGATACGCATACTTGCTTACGTTGATGATATGAGATATTATGTGTTGCTGTGATATGTTGTATTGGATCGTCGCGTTTGAATAGCCGGGGGTTTTATGTGAGATGAGAGTTTTTCTTTTTCATTCATGTAAAATTCACTTGTATGTAATATTCTTTTATTGGGACACTTCCAGGTAGCGGAAGATGTCACCGTTGTATATTATTTACTTTTCCGCATTAGGTAGACCCAAGGCGGGGAGCACAAGTAACCGGGTTCTAGGGTCCAGTAGGAGACCATCTCGAGGAGTCGAGACCGGGTCTCCTAACCCTAGAATTGGCAGTGTTACTTGCCGCTCTCGTAGGGGTCTAGGGATGTGGGTTTGGCTATTCATCGCGACCGTGGAATCCGTGTTTTATACAGGCTCGTATTAAAAACACGGACGTCCTAGTATATCCAATATTTCATATATGTTCTTCTGCTGCAATGTTCTGTGATGAGATCATATTACTGCCTGAGACGAATGTTTATATTATATATGAGATATATGTTATATTGCAGATTTCGTTTCAAAAGAGATGCTTATGAAGCATAATTAAAATGGGACTTCATTAATGAGATTAATGAATTAAGAGAAACCTAAGATGTTGTAGAAACTTGTTTATAAAAGCCGGTAGCTACAGTTCTTGCTTTGCATAGCGGTGTTCCTTGTAGAACATCCAGCACCTTATTCGATAAGGAAAGGACCGAGATCCCTTCACCGGGAGTGACTCCTTTAGCAATAACTGGCAGATGCTACAAACTCGGTTTGTCTTTTAATTGCTTCTATAGTTCTTGCTTTGCACAGCGGTATATGTGATATACCCTGCACCTTATTCGATGAGAAAAGGGCCGACGATCCCTTCACCGGGAGTGACCCCTTTAGCAAAACTAGAAAAACCTCAAAAACACTCCATTTAAAATCACTCGATTCTACAACGATATCAAGCTCATTACGCAATAGGTTTTCTGAAAAACCTGTCGTAGCCCTCCGTCATTTCAGATAAGTCCTACTTAGTATTCGTGCTACGTTTGTTGGCCTCCGTCAAGGCGTAGTGTGCGGTAGCTAGCTAGTATTTATCTGTTTATGCATATGATGCAGATTGGATTAGGGTAGTCGTGCGACTTTGTTGGCCTGCGTCAAGGGTCGTGCGGGTGGGTTTAATTCAATCAAGAAATGACGGGTTGAACTTGACTAGCGCACTGTGGTTTGTTGGCCTGCGTCAAGGTCATGGGACGCTAGGGGTAAAATATTATTGGGAATTTCAAGTGTTGAAATTTGCAATGAGATTGCATACCTTCTATGAGATAGTTGGATCCCGATACCCGCTGCGAGTAAGAGTTACTCCTGGGAGAGTTTTACACATTACAATTAGCCGATCAAGTAGGTGTCTAGAAAGGTGTTAACGGGGTTATGCCTCTGGGAAAACGAGGTTTACTTTAATTAGGTTCGTGCGAAAGCACGGGGGACCTCCCTCAAAGTACCGACACTGGCCTGGCTGAAAGATTGGCGAACTTGTAGCGTGTAATTAATCCCGGCTAGTCTTTCCTTTTAGGGTTTGAAGGAAGATTTGACTAAAACAGTGGGAGACATCTTGATTAGATATATTAGATAACCAATCTAATCTTGCAAGAGCATACGCTGAGTGTTTTCTTCTCTCTCTCTCCAGCTAGCGACCATATCACGCCTTAATCAAGATAATAAAACGGATATATTAACCGAACCCGCTTGTTATACTGAGCTGGGGAACGTTGGTCCCGCTCCAACTTATAATTGTTATAAGACAGAGCAGGAAATTGGGGAATACCAGATTTCCCGTGCCGCCCAAACGAAGAAAGTGCATGTTGATGCATCATCTTCGGGTGTGTTCATTACACAGAACTGTTTCTCTCTATCCTTTACGTCCTGGGTATGTGATACCGGATCAGGATCCCAAATATGTAATCTGTTACATGGGCTACAGATAGGTAGAGAACTGAGAACGGGTGATAAGTTTCATGAGGCAGAAAACGGTGCAAGTGTTGTAGCCAAGTCTGTTGGTCACTGTCACCCTGTATTACCGGAATACATTGATTCTGAACAAATGTTATTAGATACCGAACCTGATATACAAAATCATGTCAGTCTCTTTATTAGTAAAGAAATGATATAATTTTGTATTGTTGGATAATGTTTTGAACATTTCCTATATCAAGAGTTGATCGGTTCAGGCACGTTATCTAAAAGCATTGACGTTCTAAATCAAACTACAGTTCTTAGTATACAGAACACACACAAGAGGAAGAGTTCAGAAATGAACGAATCCTTCTTGAGGCATTGTAGACTAGGTCATATCAATGCGACCCGACTGGCTGAAGTTACATAAAGATGCATATTTAAATTAGTTTGAATTTACATCTTGTGAAACTTGCCGGTCATGTCACAAAGATAAGATGACCACAGCTCTGTTTATTGGAAACAGAGAAAGAGTTAGTGAACTTTTGGGATTGATACATGCTGATGTATGAAAGTCCCCTGTCTACACATGCCAAGATCGGTTCTTAATACTTCATTACATTCTCTGATAATCTCTCAAGATTCAGACATATGTTCCTGTTGAAACACAAGTCCGAACCTTTTGAGATATTCACAGAATATAAGTTAGAAGTAGAGAACCAAAATACGGGTAAAAGTATTATGTCCATTGATGAGATCAAGGAGGAGAATACTTGAGCACGGAATTCCTGGACTATTCTAAAGGAGAATGAGATTCTCTCTCAGCATTACTCCTCCATATACACCATAGCACGATGGTATATCGGGGCGAAGCAAACTCACCCTATATGATATGGTGTGCTCTATGATGAGTACTACTGAGTTGCCTATTTCCTTTTGGGAGTTATGCACTTGAGAAGCTGCATACCTATTGAATAAGGTTCAAATCAAATCAGTAACCTACCACTTCATATGTGATACGGAATGGGAAGAGCCCATATCTTAAGTTTGTTAAGATTTGGGGTTGTCCGGCCTATGTCTAAAAGCAAAATCCGGACAAGCTCGAGGCATGGTCTGTTATGTAGAACTGGAAGGGTTCCAGTTATACAAAATACAGCAGATGATTTGGTACAACTAAAGGATTAAGTAGATACCAACGAACCTCAGCCTCTCCGCCGATCTAGCAGGGTTCCTCACCCACCTGAGAGATACTTCAGTTTCTCTATGACAGTGGGAGCGAGGATTTCATCATAAGATGATGACCCAACTAGTTTCGAGCTGGCCATCAGGAGTGGGACTCTGTAAGAATGGCTGGATGCTTATCGATCTGAGATGGAATCCTTATACACCAACAAAGTATGGACTTTGGTTGCTTTATCTGAAGGGTTAAATCCCCATCAGGAGCAAGTATATCTTGAGAAGATTACTTGGTGTACATGGAAAAGTTGAGACTTTCAAAGCTAGACTTGTTAAAGGTTTGCATCATAGACCAGGTATGGATTATGTTGAAACCTTTCTAAGGATCTTTGCTTAAGTCCATCCAGATCCTACTTGCCAGGCTACATACCATGACTACGATATCTGGTGGTTGGGTGTCATGACTGCTTTTCTAAATAATGTTTAGAAGAGAGCGTCTATAAGTACATAGCCAGAGGGCTTCGTAGACAGTGGGAGCAGCGGAAACGTGTGCAAGATGTTTTATATGATAAAACAGGCATCGCGGAGTTGGAACATCTGTTTTGATGTAGTAGTCAAAGAGTTTGACTTCATCAAAATGGTAGATGAACCTTGTATATACAAAAAGGTAGTAGAGAGTATGGTGGTGATCCTCGTAGAGTACATGGATGACATACTCTTGATAGGGAAGGTGTTTCCTATGCTACGCTCGGTCAATCTCCGCTTATCACAAGGATTCTCCATATAGGATCTGGTGATACCTCATAAATCCTGGGTTTTGGATCTATGAGATAGATCTAATTGGATGTTAGGATACTCACTAGTTATAGTGAGATGGTATCAATCGATCCTGGGGAGAATCACTGGAAGGGTTCCAGAGTGATAAGGATGACTGAATGTCAGTCGCAGGCTTGTCTATACCCTCAGTGGAGGGACGGTATGTTGGAAGAGTTCCAAGCTAGATACCGTGACATACTAGACGATTAAAGGCAAGATACATCGTTACAAAGGATACTACCAAAGAGGCAGTCTGGATATTTATAAGTTCATGAGATGAACTTCGTTCCTACCATTGTGTGACAATGGAGTTGTGGCTTTAGCCAAGGAACTACCGTCCCATCAGAAATCCAGATATAATTCTTAGGCAGTATCACCTGATCATGGAGATGGTTGATCTCCAGGGAGATCGAGGTTAAGAGAGTAGACACAGAGGACAACAGCGCGGATCCACTCACAAAGGCCTTTTTCCCAATAGAGACTTTTATGGGATGGTTGAGTATGAGATACTTCAACCGCAGCTAATTGTTGGGTATGCGATACCACAACAGATGGCCCTAGTGCAAGTGGGAGATTGTTAGTTATATGTGTGCCCTAGAGGCCATTGCTGTACATACGATGTATATTGTAGTGGATGCTAGGACATATATAAGGAGGACTTTCTTGCTCGACATGATAGTATGCTATCTGGTTGTACTTTATCTTAACATGTACTCTGATTGTCTCTATATTACGTGTTGATAAAGCCCTTAGGATATGTACTCGACTACTGGGACTATGATGAGATCATACTAGTGGGGCCACGGTAGTCGACGAGTACATCCTATAACTGTTCCTAGTCGTGGGTGTATCGAGACAGGGCATCGATGCACCAGTGTAGACTAGCGTATACGCATCTTGACCCATATGATGGGCGATGGATGATCCCATATCCATCGGTGTTTGACATCAAGGATGGTGTACGGGTGCTCAGTGGAGACTGGGTACACTGGACGGACTCGCCGAGAACTCCCAGATGGTATTATACCATACGTCAGATGGCAGTTCTCCGGTGACACTGGTACAGAGTAGTCTGTTGACCCGAGATCGTCATAGAGTCTTGTGTGGTTCCCACTGTGCTTTGATTTCCATCATACCACGTCCAAGAGGGCGTGCAAAAAGGTGGCTTTTGGGTACAGTTCCGAATCACATGGAGGCAATGAGCGATAGGAGGGGATTCGTCTCTCCCGGTATAGGGAGTTGATGTTGTGCTGTGTTCGATTGGCTATAACCGGAAATCCCTGGCCAGGGTTGCTGAGATTTACTGGTAAGTGTTATCAGTAGTTTCTCGAACTGTTATAGACCTCATATCGACACGACTTATCGAGCTACTGGGGTCTGACGTTTACCACCCCTAGGCGAGATATGCAACATATCAGACGACGAGACCGGACTGTACGGGAGTGTTACTGTTTGGATTCACAGGAGAAGTTACAGGCTTGCTTGTTGATCTTCTGAGCGCTCAATACGTGGGTAGCTGTTACGTTTAGCTGACCGCTTGCAGCTTGTGGGTGTTTGATATGATCATCACCTACTGCCGGCGTATTGACGATTCTTTAGAGTCCTACACAGAGGTTTCTTGACTCAGGCAAAACGGAGTAGGAGCACATATGTGATATGTGCGGGACCGAGGATAATGCGGTATGTGATATCGTATTGTATTCTCGCGATATTTGATATCAGCCGGGTCATCGGATCAAGTGTTGATTCGATAAATCGGTACGGATAAATATTAGCCGGTTATATGCGATATAGCCGGATTGTCGGATCAAGTGTTGATTCGATAATTTAATGTATAATAATATATATGATATATTAAATTGCATTAACTAATATTTGCTCACTAAAAGATTCTTTTTCTCACTCGGGTAATACATTGATATATATGCGATATATGTTAAATGTATTATTTTATTTAGTTACGATAAATATTATATATGTGATATATAATATTGTAACATGATATGATAAATAATGCAACTTGTTTAGTGGAGTTTAAACATGATTAGGGTTAAACTTTCTAGAAGTTTCTAGAAGATTTTATTTTGTTTTGTGAAAGATATTTGTTCATGACTCATGCTTTAACCAAACCAAAACCCTAACCCTAGTCTATTCTCTACAATGGTTAAGTGAACCATGGTTGCATAATCTATCATATTATTCTTTCTATTCATCACAAATGATTAATCTTCTTCTTCCTCCTTCATTCTTCCATGAAAAAGCTTACTAGATTTTTCAAAGGTGATGAATAATTGTGAGAAAAAGATAAATAAATAGAGCAAAAATCCTACTTCATCATCCTCATCTTCCCTTGCCATTTAGATGAGGGTGTTCACATCATTTCATGAGTGTTAGCTTGTGTTAAAGAAACTTCGAGGTAGATCATCTTAGTATCGAAGATCGGAAGCAAAGGTTGCGTCTTTCTCTTCGTGGAACCTCTCGAGAGTCCGGAACCCGATGATCGCAGCGAAGGGACCACAACACGGAGCATATGAAGTGAAGGACCGGATCTACAAAGGTTGTGATCCCTCTCACTTAGTGTTAAATTGTTTAGCATGTTGTTTTTCGCCTAATCTCTAGTTTAAAGTTCCGTATTCGGGTTGTTCGGCACGGCTAAATTTTAAATCGGGCATGTTTGATGCCTCGTAGACCCTTGTGCGCGTGCCTAGCAACCCTACAGTTCCTGATTCTACCCTAACGACTTCCACAGACTCCTCAGAGGAAGACATCTAACATGATTCAAAAGATGGAGTCCTCCGAGGAAAGAGCGCGAGGGATCTGGTCTAAAGGACGGAGCGCCGAGCTATCTCTCGCAGCAAAAGGAAAATAATGGCGAAAGTGTGGACCCTGGGGGGTCCCATCCCTATTTATACTACTTGGGCGATGCATCCAACGGCTCAGATCGTTTCCCGCCAAAACGAAGCTTCGCGCCTGCTAGCCGTCGATGCCCCACGTATCAAACGACCATTGGAGACGTCCCTTCGGGCGCAGGCGACAGCGACATCCCATCACGTCCGCCAATCCTTGTCGGACACGTGGCCTGCGCCTCAAGAGATGTACAAGCGAATCAGCGCTCCCTCTTTAATGCATGAGCTCCTCCTGATCCGCTGACGTCATCGAAGATACGCCCGGCCGCCTCAGAGATCCACGCTAATAGGTTCTTGACTACAGGTTGAGCCCAGGAGACTGATCAGATCACTCTTGACCCGCCCCATAAATAGGTCGGGACGAGAGTGGGGGCTAATGATGATGCTCACAAGTGGGAACTCCCCAGATCATGACACGTGGCAGATGTCGTGTCCCGGGGCTCACGCAAACAGGGCAAGCATCTTACATTGGAGGCATTCCCCGGGGTACCGTCCCAAGGCATGACTCGACCTTCGACGGGTCCCTGAACAATCTTATGCCCGCCTTACAAAGAACCATCGGTTCGCCTCCGAGGCCTCCTACACGTTGGGCTTCCTCATCCCTCCATGCTCGCTTTCGAGCTATCACAGAACCGATCTTCCTCGGCCTCCCGCTCGTCTCCAAGCCACCCGCTGAGCTAAGCTGTCCCGGTTCTACCGAGCAACCAAGGACGCAGAGCCTAAGCGCCTCCGCCATGGCTCGGCGTATCTCTCCAGAAGCGAGATATCCGCTACCCAACATCCCGCGTTCCACGCCGCCGTATCCCCCCATTAACGAGCGTATCTCGTCATTAATTGGGGGATCCCGTCATCCACGCAGGCGTAACGCCAGGGGCGTAATGGCCGGCGAAGATCTCACACCAGCTCGCCCCAAGTGACCACTATAAAAACCCCTCTCCCAGACGACTCAGGTAACGCAATTTTAACCCAATAAGCCGCTACTCTGCTCAAATATCTCGTCTAACTTGATCGTCGGAGGGTCCACGGTGGTACAACCATCCCGGGACTTTCTTTGCAGGTAGCTCGGCTTCACCTCGAATCAAGCCCACTGAGATCCACACGCTCATGGAGACAACCCCAACATCAATCTCAGCCGTTCATCAACGCTCGCGACATATCGACGGAGGACAACATCTGAAGGAGATCCTAATCTCTATCACTTCCACTTCCACGAGCTTCTTCCTATCACGTCAATAACTTCTTTGCCGTGTCACTGTGCTTCTCCGCCAGCTCCTTCTCGATGAGCTTCTTCTCGTCACCACTTCTCTGTCCACAACAGCTCATCACCTCTTCTTTGTTTCATCTTGCCATCACTCCTCCACTTCACGCTACATCTCTCGTATAAAGGGCTAAGGATCTGATTAGTTTTTAATCAAATATTGATATGACCCCGAAATTTGAATGCTATCACCAAAAAGAAAGCTTGCAAAGGAAAAGGAAAAAGGCAGTGGAAGTAGAGGAAGAAGAGTTCGTGGGGGCATGGAAGTGATGATGAAGATGATGACATCATACGTGTGTATGCAAGCCCTATTGGGAAGAACCGTAGATTTGTAAATGCTATTGATTGATCCTCAAAGGATTATAATACACTACACCTTTCTCTATAAATACAATTAATGGTCTTATCCATAAGGATAATGGATAAGGATGGACAGTAAAACTTATCCATAAGAATAAGATGGAATATACAAAGGACATATGTATGTATCAAACACCCTACGCTACTATACTTAACACGTGTAATAGTCCTACTCAGAATCTTACACAAATTATATAAACAAGCAATTTGCACATGCGATGCATGCATACATTATTAGATTATGTATAGGGTTAACCATATGAAAGTAAAGTTTTACTGCTTGAAAGTTTGAATGAACAATTTCGTGAAGTTCCCGATTTTCCTCGTACCGGAATGTTTTCTATGAATAAATTAATTGCACATAGACCCTCTCAACTATTTGGGGTTGAGCACTTATACCTCGGAACTATAATAATAAGCACTTATACCCTTTATGGTTAATATATATTTTCCTAATACCCATTTTAACCCTTTCTTCTTCTTTTCTACTCAAAAAAATCAATCTTTAATCCTAAAATCTAATCTAAAAGCTAGATGATGTCTTTTCTTCCATTACTCCGATTTTTTTCTTCAAACAATCTCTAAGGCCCTTAAGTTTTAATCTTAATCTAAAAACTTGTTATTTAACATATTCTCCCAATTAATTTCAAGAAGGGAGAAAAGAAATTTAAGAGAAGTATTTTTCGATTTTATTTTATTTAATTGATTTTGCTTAGATTTTATTTTCATTGGATTATTAGGATTATGAATTCTTCATGGTTGAAGAGAAAGGGGAAAGGGATATAATGAGAATTAGAAAAATATTTTACAATCAGAGTGGATAAAAACGCTTATTATGAAACTTCAAGAGGTATAAGTGTTCGACCTCTCATAGTACATGGGATGAATACGCAATTAACCCTAATATTAGGCTTCCTGGGAGGACTGAATTTTTCCCAGTTTTAGAAAAAATAAAAATAAAAGATCATTGAAGTTCATGACATTGATTGATAGATCGATCGACCATGCATGATTTATAGTCTTGTTTTGTTGCTTTTTAGAAAACTTAATGATTTATGATTTGTGAATTTGGTTAAGAAGTTCTATCTATGATACTTATCATGTTAATGTGGTTTACACTTTCCACAATTTGTTATCAATTTGCTTATTTATCTTATAAATTATGATTGCTCACTTGAATTTTGTTGAGTCACGTATCTCATATTTGCATTTGTATGGTGGTGTTACTGATATGACTTGTTGTTTACTATGCATTATATTTCTATGTATCAATCACCATCACGAGTTTGATCATATTTTTATGAATTATTTAGTTGTAGACTTAATTGCTTAGCTATTGAGCAAGAAAAAAATATCGTACGATACATGACGATACATGATCTGAAATGATATTCAATACAATATTCGAGACAATATATAAAAAAGACGTTATAGTTATAGCTATAGGATGCGTATCTTGATTGGCCGACTATGAGTAAGGTAGTGAAAAAAAGATGATAATAATTTAGTATGATAGTTTGGTGAAAATTTGAAGTAATACATCTTATGTATAATTAACAAATTTTTTTGATAAATGGATTAAATCAGAAAAAAAATGTCCACTTTCCTTTTGCGCTAGTAGACTAAGAAAAGTCATATATAATTAACAAAAAATGATAAATGAAATATATGAAATGCTGGCTTTCCTTTTGCACTTAGACAAAGAATGGTTTATTATTGCAGCTTGAAATGATCAAATTTTGAGCAATTATCATTGAAAAGTTTCTACTTGTAACATTTTTTTAAGATTCCAAGAGGATATAGATAGGGTTGCATTCGGAGCGGATACGGATCGGATATGATCATTACCGTATCCGTATTCGTTTTCTGGTTTCGGATACGAATAATGATATAGTTCGGTAAAAAATATTCACATCCATATTTGACAAAATCAGATACGGATACAGATCGGATATGAGATAAATAGATACGACTATGAATTGGATATTGATAAATAAATATTTAAAATATAAAATAAGTGAATGTGAAGTGAAAATATGTATGTAACCGATACATACTACAAAAAAATTGAGTAAAAATTAAATATTGTGCGTAAAATATTTGAAACGAATAACTATGAACATTATAGAATATATTACTAAAGAATTATAAATATATATTGTCCTATTTTGTATATTTTAAAATAAAAATAATAAAATAATATGTTAAATAATATTTTTAATACATAATTTATAAACAAAATCCCAATATTATTTTAAATCGCAACCAAGTATAAATACAAAATTTCTGCTAGCCTATGAATGCAAATCCTTGATTGATTCCCTTTAGACTTTCCCTAGTCCAGTAATATTGGGACGGTCAACCAGTCGTCTATATGTAAAGTAATAGATACATGAATTATCATTGTCTTCTCCGACTCCAGTAATATTTGGACGGTCAACCGGTCGTATATATGTGAAGTAATAGATACATGAACAATCATTGTCTTCTCCCTTCTTTATTACGAAAGTAAATGCATCTATTAATTAAATTGAATTATGAATCTTATCCTAATGCATATATCATTAGTATATTAGCCATCGATTAAGTATACAATATAATTTTTGGAAGTCGTAAACTGATATTTGTTTCAATACTATATAATATTTGGCAACTAGGTAACCTTTTCGTGTTAAGCGACGAGTATAAAATTTAACTCAGATGATTACACTTTACCATTGGGAGCCGGCACAAATTTCATATGTTAAATTAAAAAAACATTAAAAAGACATGGTATTCATTTGCAACCGTACTATGTTACGTGCTATTTATTTGCAACTAAGATTATTTATGGTAAATCATCTGAAATACGATATAATTCATGGTGTTTTAGTGAAGTTTTACCGGAAATTAGGGTATCAAAGTGTACTTTGAGAATGTCATTAATACCCTTAGTTTAGGGCTCTTTTTGGTAGCCAGAAATAGAAAATGCAACATCTGTTCCAAGCATGTTGCCCCAAAGCCATTGCTTGGCTTTTTCGAGCTTTTGTTATAAGAGTTCCAAATCCAATTCACAATTTGTGTTTGGTTGAAAAAAAAGTGGAAATGCGACACTTGTTTCATATAAGAATTATTCCATTAAAATGATTACTGTCATTGTAGATTGAAAATATCATTACTATCTATTGACCAAGTCATTCTTGTATCTCGATATAGTGAAGTCTTGCTTCAACTTTTAAATCCAAAACGAACCAAGTTGAAGAAAAACTTCGATTTTATCAATTATGGAAAAACTTCAGCAACAATGATGCCGATACTTTCTTTATAATGTTTACAAAAGCTTGGCTCATGGAAAGTATTTATTTAAATGCAAAACGATTCTTAAGATCTGGCTATCAAAAAATACTAAAAACGATTAACATATTCATATTTATTGAAAGCAATAACCTAATCTTCAAACAAGAAAAAATAATACTAAAAATCTAATAATTCTAATTTTTCTTTCAAGGGAAGAAGTAATATATATTCTAACTTTTCGTCAAATCTTGGTTGGTTTGATCTGTCATACATCAACAGGTCTCTCTCTCATCAATTACCCGTAAACCCAGTTTTCATTTTTTTAAAACATACTCCTTTCAAATGAAGAAATAGATGACATTTTAGCTAGAATGGGACGGCAGTTTAAATTATTATCAAAGCATACGATATTTATAAATTTTTTTTTATATAACTTCATGGTATTTTAGTATATAATTTAGCCCTAAATTATTAATTTCTTCAACAACAAAATTACATATTTGGCAACCAACAGCAGTGAGAGAGAGAGCATAATAAATGTCTCCTTATTTTACTTTATTGTATGCGAGAGAATGTGGTCCCCCCTCTCCTTTCTCTCACATCAATTACCACATAACCCATTTTCCAAATTATTCTTACAAATGGCCCCCTTACAAAGTCATAACTTTCCAACTCCTTCCCTCTCATAAACTATCAATCAACCCATTTTCCAAATTTATTTGCAAATGCCCCCCAACCAGGCATACATCAATTGCCTTAACACCGAAGCAATACTAAACTCTCCCTCAAAATTCCATTTTTTATGGAGCAATCCCTCAAAAACCTCAGAATCGAGAGCCCATGTCTCTCAATTTAGGAACCGAGCCTGATGAGCTCTCGATCATCTCAATCACTCTCTTCACTGCTCTAATCTGCGCCTGTGTGGTCGTAGGCCATCTCCTTGAGGAGAATCGATGGATGAACGAATCAATCACTTCCCTTGTCATTGTAAGTTGCTTTTAAGGAAACCCTTTTGATTTTTTTAGATCTTGACAAGTTTTGATTATTGAAGTTTCCTTTTTTATGAATAATGGCAGGGGCTTTCAACTGGGGTGGTCATGTTTTGGACCACAAAAGGGAGGAGTTCGAGGGTTTTGGTTTTTAGTGAGGATTTGTTCTTTAATTACTTGCTTCCGCCGATCATTTTCAATGCTGGGTAAATTTTTTTATTGTGAATTTGATATGATATCGATTGTGTAGTATATGTGTTAGAATTTACAATGTGTGTGTGTGTGTGTGTGAAAGTTTAAAAGAATACATTTTTTTTTGGGCTGCCTAATATAATTTACATTGATTGTTATACTATAGGCGTAAGAATTTAAAATTCAACACAAAATAGAGTAGAAAATTTTATCTACTTGAGTATGGGCATCACAAGTTTGGATTTATGCTAGAGTAGGGACACTTGCCTGACTCTTGAATTCGAAGTTTGGATTGAAGTAGCTTCACACATGCACATGATATGTATCATGTATCACCATTTATAGTATCGAATATTGACACTCATATCGTACTTGGGTATATATAAATGGTACACGTATCGTAGTAAGATTTGCATTTACTACATCTGTGCTGGTTTACTTCTTGTTTTGAAGTTTTCGTTGGTTCTGCGATACTTGTCATTTTAGAAGACCGAGACTAATTGATCATCTCCTTTCATACTTATAATAATTTGTGGGTATACAAAAACTAACCCCAATGATAAAGAGGAGTTGCTCCTCTATTAAAGAAGAGAAGGGTAATATATAAATTTGATATTATTATTGTTGATACCGCATTAATCGGTACCGATATATAGCTACTCTTACTCCACTTCTTTAATTAGTGTGTAACTAATGGTCTGAAAAAGCTTCTTGACTGGAACATCAGGAGTATCATGTACCATAATATGTGCATAAAAATTGTTGGTCTAAACATGCCAAGTCTGAAATATTGTTTGTGTGGATACTATTTATTGGCGCCAAATCTGAGCTGGCCCAAATTTGGTCCAAGTCCCATAAACATTTTCTTTGTAGCCTATTTTTATATTATTTTTATATAAAAGATATTGTTCAGAATGTTTCGTGTTAGTAATAATAAAAAGATTTGCTGGGGCATTAGTAAATGCGATCATCTGATAGTTGCAGTTGTATTAATGAGATTCATATTGCAATATTTTTGTTGTTATTGGATTTTTATTACTTCTATAACTATTACCTTTCCTTAAATAACCAATTATGCATTTCTGTTTTTTATATACCAGATTCCAGGTGAAAAAGAAGCAATTTTTTCGGAATTTTATGACAATTATGCTATTTGGCGCAGTTGGCACGGTCATGTCGTTCATGACAATATCATTGGGTATATATTTGATAATTTTTGTTTCATTGCTACCTATGCAATTCATGGTTCGAAACAGAATATCTAAAGATTCTAAACAATCTCGTTCGTTTTGTACTTATTTTTGGATTGTTTTATATTCCTCTTAAATGACTGAGATAATGCATTCAGGTGCCATTGGAATATTTACGAAGCTGAATATAGGCTACCTGGAAATTAAAGATTATCTCGGTAACCTCCCATTGTACATATTATGTTCTTTCTAAAATCTTTTCCCACTATTATTTATACTATCACATCTTTTAAAAATTTATTCCTGCTCTAATAAACTTGCAGCGATAGGGGCAATCTTTTCTGCAACAGATTCTGTTTGCACATTGCAGGTATGCTCTGTTGAATTTGTGATACATTCACAGCTTATCAATACCTTTAAATTTTAATCGAAAGTTGATTTTCTTGCTAACCAGGTGCTTAACCAGGATGAGACACCTTTATTATATAGCTTGGTCTTTGGTGAAGGTGTTGTCAACGATGCTACGTCGGTGGTGCTATTCAATGCAATCCAGAACTTCGATCTTGTTCACATGGACATTTTTAATCTGTTGCAATTCATTGCAAACTTCTTCTATTTATTTGCCTTTAGCACCTTCCTTGGAGCATTTGTAAGTTCCTTTTGTTTGTAGTTTTGCTCTCTCTTTCTCTCTCTCTCTCTCTCACACACACACACACACACACGGCTGATTTTTGGTTTCTTTTGTCTGCAGGCCGGTTTGTTCAGTGCTTACATTATAAAAAAACTGTATTTTGGCAGGTTTGTGTAGCGTTAAACCTGAAACTTTTTTGTTCTTTTTTGCATACCTGGATCTTTTTGTTGCAAAATTCTGGGGTTAACTATTGCTGCTGAATATTTTTTACACTGTTGTCATTTCTGACCTTTAAAAAGTACCTATAGTTTTAATAACCTTTTAAATTTACCATAATGTTTATGGAAGGAATGTATTTTACTTGGCCACTTCATTAAACTATATGAATATTTTGATCATGAAGGGCCTCTAGCTGATAATATGTATGTTCCAGACATTCTACTGATCGCGAAGTTGCGCTTATGGTACTATTGGCATACTTTTCGTATATGCTTGCTGAGGTGAGTTTACCATGTAATAGTTAAAGTTTCAAATGCATCAACTTTATCCAACTTCTTCAGTTGATATTAACTAAAGGTTTATGATGAAAATTTGTGCTGCAGTTGTTAAAGCTAAGTGGCATTCTTACAGTATTCTTCTGTGGAATAGTAATGTCCCACTATACCTGGCACAATGTAACAGAAAGTTCTAGAGTTACCACAAAGTATGTAATTTTTCTTAAAAGGCCCAGAAAATTAATTGTTGCAAGCTATCGACATTCTCTTATCTAGTTTCTTTTGCTAACTTTTACAGGCACACTTTTGCTACATTTTCATTTATTGCTGAGATCTTCATCTTTCTTTACGTTGGCATGGATGCGCTGGACGTTGAAAAGTGGAAGCTTGTTGAAAACAGGTTTATTTCATTTTATTTCTGGATTTATCAATAGTAAATTCATGAAATCCATTTGTGAGCTGAGTATCTTCGATCTCATTTTCATTTTCTTTCAAGTTTTCAATAAATTAAAGATGTAAAATGCCGCTTGTTTTCAGGTTTCTGTTTCCATGCCATGTGATACAGAATGTTGTATGTTCGAAACTAAAGACCAATTTCTTATTGTGTTTGTTTGATTGAATCTGAAAATTGGTTTTTGGTGTTTATTTTTGTTTGATTGAATCTGAAAATTGGTTTTTGGTACAATAAAGTATTTATTTTCCTAGATCTATACTAAACTTCAAAAATTATAGCTTGATGCTTTGATCTGATCAGGTAATATTTGATGAGATCCAACGGAAGCTGATTTTATCATATAGGTTTCCATTCATTCTTATCAAACTAGTTTTGCTTCATATATTTATATCAGTTCTCCGGCATTATTCTTATAATCAAGCATTTCTTGTTATTTGATCTCAACAGAATCAAAGAGAATACCTCAATCTCGATCCTAGAACTCTTAAACACTAACCTTTCAATGTATTCAAAGAATATATATTGTACTGGATACGTATCTTTATGGCAGATAAATTGTCTTAATTTGAAATGAGTTAGTCACTTAGAGAGCAAATCTCTTGAAGCGACATGTCATCATTGATGATAGCAGAAGAGTACCTTCGAAGAGAATGAAGCCACCACGGACGTCGATTAACAGAAAGAGATAAAACAATACCCTAACATGTTTTGCAAAAATATCTTCTGAGGCCACCATTACACAAATTCGGGATGCAAATTCCAAAATTGATGCCTTATCTTCACTTCGTTAATTTCGAGAAGTTATTCCTTAATGCAGGCATTAAATATTAATCGGAAGATGAAAGAAATATATAGTATGCCTTACAATCACTTAATCCGTATAAGGATTACCAGAAAAGAAAACCCACCAAATTAAATTATACAATTTATTCAATAATTATTGATTTATTTACATATTGTTAATTAAATTAATTTTTGGTAGCTTACAACTTGTTATCTCTGGTATGCAGTCCTGGGAAATCAACTGCCGTGAGTTCAATTCTGCTAGGCTTGGTTTTAGTTGGAAGAGCCATATTTGTTTTCCCGCTATCTTTTATATCCAATTTGACTAAAAGGTCGCCAAATGAAAAGATCGCCTTTAAGCAGCAAGTGAGTGAGTGGCATCTTAGTTATGTTATTTATTTTTCTAACTCGTATTTATATTGACTTATACTATCTGTTTTCATCGACAGGTGACAATATGGTGGTCAGGTCTAATGCGTGGCGCGGTATCAATGGCACTTGCTTACAAGCAGGTTACATACGATATACCTTGTAGTAACTATTCTTTCCATTGTTTCTTGATCAACTACAATCAAAGTATGTTGCACTATTTTTTAAAAATAGCACTTGATCATTAATCATCTAAATGAGCAAAGGATTATGCTTATGGTTGATCTACCATTAAACAGACTTTCAACGCTTAATAATTTAAATCTCAATGGTACAAATTTGTTTTTAAGACTTGCTCAATATATTAAAACCTGTTATAATATTTTTTTAGTTATCATGCATAAATATATCTTAAAAACTAAGCAAACCTAGCGGCGTATAAAATAATATCACTTCAAAGCCTGATGGTTTATCAAATTCATTTAGCTTTCTTTGCATCATATGTCGTAATGGCATTGGCAATGAATTTTTATAAATTATTTGCAGTTTACAAGTTCTGGTCACACCCAATTGCGGGGCAATGCGATGATGATTACCAGTACCATCGCGGTGGTTCTGTTTAGCACGATTGTAAGATATCTGCTTGCTCCATTGCTCTTTATTATTGTTGCCATGATAAAGAACTACCCATAACGACCTTTACAAATCTTTTATTACAGTAAAGTCCTTTAAACTTTGGCCTTAAAAAGAGTTTATTCTGTCACTAATTCACCCTTAAATGTGGCACTCGAAGAAAGCTTTATTGTGATAAAAAAAAACACCTTAGAGATAGTTGCCTGGAAAAATTCAAATGGTCAAGGGCAGTATAGTAAAATATAACCTTGTTGTAATATTGAAACCATTATACGATGCCTTACATTGCACATGTTCACTCATTGATATTTCAAAAACTGTCGCAGTTTTGTTATTCCAGGATTGATGTTTTATCTAGGACTAGCTAAACACTTCATGGTCAAATCTAGACTAATTGCAATTTTCCAGCCAAGCTGTAGGAGATCTTATCAACATTGCATGGAAACAAGAATTTTTGGCATTGAGTTTTGGGCGCTTAATTGCGATTAAAAGATGAATAGAGGGAAATGATGCGATCACAATAATTAAAGGATGTTGCAGTATCTCCTAGATGTAGCTAATCGGTGATTGTTATCACCTGTATTAATTATATAGTTGTCGCAATCAATCTTGAGAAGAAGTTCCTTAACAAGAAACCTCAATCAGCGATAATAAGCAAGTGCATGCAATTAGATAAGAAATGTTCCACTACTCGACCAGCGCGGTTCTTCATTGTTCTAACAATGCTGCAGATACATCTTGCTTGAAATTTCCTGTATCCTGTTGCTTTCTGCAATCCATGCATTTCTTTTCTCTTCATTTTTGACCCATTTCTCAAACGAGTTTTTTACTCCGTGACTGCACAAGTGTAAGCTATAAAATGCCTGCGCAGTTTCACCAAAGTGCCAAGTTATTTTGATTGTTATGATTGCGTTCAGAGCTAGAATTGAAGTTTTATAATACAATTGGAATCGAGATTTTCTAATATAGCTATAATCAACTCTGTATATTCTCTTATTTAAAACTTACTGTATTAACTTTGGTCTTCATCTACATATATTTATGCTTGGTTAAATTACATTGAACTACCCTTAAGGCCTTTCTGAGCGCTGTTTTTCACTAAACTACCTTGAATTTTTCTTATTACACTAATCTCCCTTAACCTTTGAATCTAAGGGTTTTTTTCCCGCTAAAAGATCCTTCAATATAGCACATTTTAAGGGAGTCTGCTGTAATAAAAAAACGTTAAGGTATATAATTGAAAAATCTATTCTGAAGGGTTATCTAACTGAAAAACTTAAAGGTGTTACACTCATTAATATGTATCAATGCGGAATCAATAAAGAGAATTTTCTTTCAACAATTATATTACTTTGAACTTGCTTCTAAATAATCAAATTATTTTCCATCATTGAACAGGTGTTTGGGTTAATGACAAAGCCATTAGTCAGGCTCCTACTTCCTCAATTCGCAATGAATTATAGCAACATGTCAGATCCTCCATCTCCCAAGTCCTTCCTCATCCCTCTAATCGGAAACTGGCACGGCCCAGAACCTGAACCCGGAGCAGGTCTCCCCCGACCCATGAGCTACCGCATGTTCCTAAGCAAGCCGGCTCACACGGTCCACCACTACTGGCGTAAATTCGACGACTCATTCATGCGCCCCGTGTTTGGCGGGCGAGGCTTCGTGCCACATCTGCCTGGCTCCCAACCGATCGGAGCGAGCATCCACTGCGATAATCTACTGGAGTTTCCAGTGCACTGATCCAACAGAACCTTATTGTATAGATAGGAATCCTAATTTAGAACGAAGAGAGCAGCGACATAATTATTGTTATTTTCAGATCGCATGCCGCAGTCTTGTATTTATTGGTTGAGTTTCATAGCCTATGAATATCGTGGATAATATTATATCGGTTGGGTTTGTAAATTTATATCTGGTGTTTATGAAATTCATGACACTGCGTTCATACTAGTATGATTTTTTTGGGGGGATAATAATAAATATGGTTTCATAGAATTATTCGAATTCTTTATTTTATTCTTTTTTAAAACAAAGTTTTGCTCATTCAGTTAAGGAGATGGTCCTAGCAGTGTTGATTCCTTGAGTTTGGAATATATGCATATTGTTTCTAATGCAGCTTATAAAGCTTGTGAAATGTGCTTTAAAATGAACATAATTCATCCTACCGAATTATTCAAAAGCAAAAAAAAGAAGAAAATAAATGTCTTTCCCATTTTTGGAAAAATTCAAAGAATGCAACTATGCAAGCAGATTAACTAGTAATGTCACAACCATCTCTTCATCTTATGCTGCGCAAAATTGAGCTCTCTTTTCTCATTCTCTTTATAATTTTATTTTGATTTGTGGCAAGTAATGTGCAGGCATTGAGGAAGGGTGGTACGCATCTACAGAGGATTCCAAATAATGTCCGTTATATTTATATTGAGAGGGTCATGGCTAATAAAGAAATTTAAGAAAAATCTTATGAGGTCGTTTGTAAACTTGATTCAAGGATTAGTAGACGTTTGCAGATTCCGCTCTGCCGGGGACTAGCCATGCGGTAGGTGAACCCCGTTAACAAATTCTTGTGCCTCCCTGATTTATGATTCTATTTACTTATTCTCGCATTTATTTATTTATCGTTGATTAATTGCGTGGTTGTTGTTGTTGCGTGATTTGCTTTGTCGTGTATCGATTTCCTCGCAACAATAATAATCTCTAAGCTATGCATACGTAGATGTTTTTTCCTTCTATCTCAGCGGTACGTGCTTTTCAATAAAGTGATGGTTTTCATCCACCTTAGCTATATATGTACTTGGCAGTCTAGCATATGTAGAAAATTATAAATGTCGTGAAAGAAAATGTTTTTTCGCCTTTCCCCATGTCATAAACATCTTAGCAGTCTTGTACGCCTTTTTCGTGCCTCTCCCTAAAGGACACGGTCCTTGAGTCGACTAATTCTCATTCTCTGATTGAATGAGAAATGTTCTTGGTTAATTAGTTATACTTGCATGTCAAGTATGAGAAACTTTGCTATATCTGTAAGAATTCGTGGTTCTGATACCACCTGTTAGAAATTGGAGGAAGCTATGATACACTCGTAGCGTATCTGCCTTTGATATTTTAAATGTTAGATCTAGAACATTCTAGAAATTTTTTCGCGTTACGGAAGACTTGAGAATATTTTAGAGAGTTCTTCTGTTCTTTAGGAAACTTGATAGCGCCCAGCTTGTTGATTTCCAACGATCTCTATTTATCTTCCCAATGATTTTAATCTATTTATATCAATGTTTCGAGGATTTCTATTTATCCTCCCAATGAAATTGGAATTAGCAAATCTATATATGCAACTTCAATGCCACTTCAACTACATCAACCAAACACACCATTGTCCCTTTCGACCTCTCTTTTAAAAATTGATTGATCTCACATTGCACACTGATGAATGAAACAGATAAAAAATTTAATTTTTTTCAAGTCTTGCTTCATCGTATCACATATGTTATCCTTCTTCCTTGCTTCTGTAATAATTAAGTGTGATCAGTGACCGAGGGGGCTTACTTGCTCAACAGGCAAAAACAGAAGAGCAAAAAAAAGCCCCAAACATGTCAGTAATTAGAAAATAGGCTCCGAAAAACTATGTGCAAAAAATGATTTATTATGAATTTTTTCATATTAAAACTTAATTTTATTAAAACATAGATGTCATTAATTAGAAAATAGGCTCCATTTTACTATCTTAGTAGAGTAACTAGGATTTAATGGTTTGCTGCGGCAAAATGATCATGAAGATATGCAAACGATAGAGAAGAAAACACAAAGCAAATCACAGGCAAGTAGGAAATAAAAGTACTAACCAAAAAAGACGAAGGCAAAGTTTTTATTAATCACCAAATATAGAGGAGTACAAACGGTGGACGAATTACAAAACCCTCTCAAAACCCCAACTCTCAAAATACAAAACGGTTTTCACAAAATATCACAAAAGCTATCTCAAAGACTATCTCATCTAGGTTACAAAAAAACTACATTATATATAGTATTAGAAAAGATAGATTCAAATAACTAATTTCATAACTAACAAATATCCGGCCCATGACGATGGCAGACGTCTGCTGAAAGAAGTGCAGACGTCTGCCCAAGAGTCTTCAAAACAACAGAGCGTTCTGAGACGTATGAAAAAGTAGATTCAGACGTCTGCCCAATGTATGCGAACATACAAAGCGCTGACAGACGTCTGTCCCCTTTTTTACAGATAAACTTGAATCTTTAATAACTCTGTAATAATGCCGAATCGATTTGGGAAATCAAATAGAGATCGGAATGGAAGGCATACACATCAAATCTCCACCTTACCTTGCATTCCTACAAACTTCTCCATAACATTAATAGTAGCTCCACATCCACCACAAAATCCTTTTAGGGCTCAATGAGTGCGACGCAGTCCAATTAAGTTCAAGAAATACTCAAATTTAACAGCGGAAAGAGATTTCGTCAACATGTCGACTGGATTATCCGTTGTGCCAACCTTTTTCACAATATTTTCTTCTTTTTCAACGACTTCCTGAATAAACCAGTACCGTACATCAATGTGCTCCGTTCTATCATGATGCATCCGATCTTTCGTCAAGTGAATCACGTTTTGGCTATCACAGTAGACTATTATGGTATCCTTTTGAATACCAAGTTTCGAAAATAGTTCTTTCAGCCTGATCGCTTTCTTAACGGCCCTAACAATGGCCATATACTTCGATTCCGTCATAGATAACGCAACCGTAGGTTTTAACGAAGCACACCAACTGATGGCATATCCTCTTAAAGAGAATACATAACCGGTGATCGACTTTCGCCTGTCAAGATCACTCGCATAATCGGAATCGCTGAATCCAACCAAATTGACATTATTCTTTCCAAATACCAACCCCATATCAGACGTACCTCGCAGGTATGGTAAAATCCATTTCACAGCTTGTCAAAGGCCTATACATGAGATGCTATATAGCGACTAACAACACTAACTGCATATAAAATATTAGGTCGGGTACAAACCATGGCTGCATAATGCTACCCACCGCGCTCGAATATGAAACATTCGACATATACTTAATCTCATTCTCTATTTGCGGTGATGAACGGGCTGAAAGTTTGATATGAGCAGCCAACTGAGTACTTACAGATTTAGCGTCTGCTATACCGAAACGCTCAAAAACTTTCTCAACGTATCACTGTTGAGACAAGTAAAGTTTTCCTCCCTTGCGATCTCGTCTAATCTCCATACCAAGTATTTTCTTAGCCGCTCCTAAATCCTTGGTCTCGAACCCGCCTTTCAATCGTTCCTTCAAATTCTGAATATAAACCATATACCTTGCTGCTATCAACATAAAGCAACAAATATATGAAAAAACCATCGACGAGCTTCTAACAATACACACAACTGCTGCCCTTACTTTTCGTAAACCCAATATCTATCATGAATGAATCAAACTTCTTATACCAACGTCTAGGTGACTGCTTCAAACCATAGAGAGATTTCTCTAGCAAATAAATATGGTCTTCTTTGCCTTCAATTTCGAAACCTTTGGGTTGTTGCATATAGATCTTCTCTACCAAATCACCATGCAAGAATGCGATTTTTACATCGAGCTGCTCGAGCTCCAAATCTTGCATAGCTACCAAACCGAGCAAGACACGTATATAGATGTGTTTAACAATCGGAGAAAATAGCTCAATGAAGTCAACTTCCTGAAACTGCAAATATCCTTTAGTTATCAATTGTGCCTTGTATCTTGTATCCCAAACCCCTTGGTCTCCTTCTACTTGAAAACCTACTTGCAGCCAACTACTTTCTTTCCTCCTTCGGGCTTCACGAGCTTTCATGTCTGGTTCTTGTGAAGAGACTCAATCTCTTCATTCATAATGACTAGCCAACGAGCTGACTCATCGGGTGAGATATCTTCTTGATAGCTCGTCGGATCGCTACTATCAACTGTTTCTGCAACAGACAACGCATACGCCACTAGATTATCATAGCCATATCTTTGTGGTGGTCTAATGTCCCTTCTTTATCGGTCACGAGCGAGTAAATACATCTCATTTTGGGACTGCTCATCATGAGCTTCATCAGACGATGGTGAATGAGAGATCTTTTACAAATCCGAGCTTTCACCAACGTCAATTTCAATACCTGGCTCATCCTTTCTTGAATCGTCTTTACTTAGGGATTCCACAATCTTCAGCTTCAACCTAGCAGATTCATCAAAAGTCACATCTCTGCTAATCATAAATTTTGGTGACTTAGGATTCAAACACCACAACCTATACCCTTTGATGCCGGTAGTATAACCAAGAAATATGCACTTCTTTGCTCTAGAATCCAACTTACCTTCACGGCAATGTGCATATGCGAGACAACCAAACACTCAAAGTATAGAATAATCGGCATGCTTCCCAGTCCAAACCTGCTCCGGCGTTTTACTACGTAGTGATGTATAAGATGACCGATTCATATGAAGCATGCCATGTTCACCGCTTCTGCCCAAAATTCCTTACTGATCCTTGCATTTGACAACATGCACTGCGCTTTCTCCAAAAGAGTTCGATTCATACGCTCCACGACTCCATTCTACTGTAGTGTGTAGACAACGACATGATGCCGAACAATCCTTTCGTTTTTTGCAGAAATCATTGAAATCTCCACCGCAAAAATCTAACCCATTGTTTGTCCTCAGTCTCTTGATCTGCTTCTCAAGCAACATCTTTCATTACTTGAACGTGGTAAACACATCACTTTTTGTGCTTCAAAAAGTAGACCCAAACTTTTCTCGAAAAATTATCGATGAAAGTAAGCAGATACTGGCATTGCTTCCTTTAAAAACAACTTGAGAGGGTCCACCAAAATCTGAATGAATATAATTAAGAGTACCTTTTGTCTTGTGCACCGCCAAACTGAAGCTGACTGTTTCTACTTCCCAAAAACGCAATGCTCACAAAACTCTATCTTCAATATACTTTGTCCATAATAATAGACCATACATCGACAACTCGGCCATACCCTTCTCACTCATTTACTCGAGCCTTATGTGCCATAATCCGGTAACTTCTGAATCAGTCATAGATTTAAATGATGAAATAGTCGCCAATCCGGAAGTTGTCGAACCCTACAACGAATATAAGGAACCTTTCTTCAAGCCCTTCATAACAACGAGAGCATCTTTGATTACCTTCAAAACTCCACCTTCAGCGGAAAACCTGTAACCTTTGTCATTGAGTGCACCTAAAAAGATGAGATTCTTTTTCAAGTCAGGTATGTGCCTAACTTCCGCCAATGTCCTCACAACACCGTCAAACATTTTGATTTGGATCATTCTCTTGCCAATAGCTCGACATGAACTATTGTTTCCCATCAAAACCATTCCACCTGTCATGCCCCACCCTAAATACAGAGAGTATTGTCCACTCTGGCCAAAGCCGCACGGTTTTGTCCTTCGGGGCGAACCGGATCCGACCAGGGGCCACTTCCCAGGAGGTCTGTAAGTCTACGCTAGCGCCCCGGCAGTCTACAGACGCCAAATGCGGAACAAAAACTTTTAAACTGGCGCTATCGTATACTTTAACCCGGATCTGCCATTATTGCTAAACTAACAAACAGTAAAGAGTGAAGAAAGGTTGTACCGAACGATCCGAGTCCTTCGTTCTTCAACCATCATCCCACGCTCCGTTGCGGCTGCTCCGATCTCGTCGAACTCCGATATCCTCGTCGAGGTGGCACCACATGATCGGTTCTTTAAACGGGCTCCCGCCTCTGACTCGAGGCAACTCGATCGTCAAGTTTGCTAAAAGAGACGACCAAGATTGATGTAGAGAATGAGTAGATGACTTTGTCTCACTTCGTCCAAGTCCGTGGACGATCGGTTAATGAAGTTGCCGTGGAAATCGGGTGATGGAATGAAATGAACTGTGGATTCCATACACCCCAAAACTATCATATCTTTTCTACAATGAAACATCAAGTGAGAGTGAATGAGAGAGAGAGGAGGCTTATCATATATATAGAATGAGGAGGGTGAGTGTAGGAGAGGGGGGGTAACCTTAAGTAAATATCATGTGTGAACACAAAACAAATATCTTGCTTAAAGATCTTAAGCAAAACAAGAAAGTAATGAAATCAAAGCATGAGTCACAAAGCTTAGTCACAAATTCTAGAACCTTCTAGAACCTTCTAGAAGCACGACTCACTCTCATCCAAGAAAAGATAAACCCGTCTTTAACCAAATGTTAAAAGACGGCTGATAGAAAACTGGAAACTGGCAACTTCCAAAAGTGATCCTGAAACGAATTTCAGGACAACCCCGAAACTGTATAAATATACCCGCATTTGTATTACGACCGAATACAAATGCAACTGAGACAAAGATATTATACCTACTCAATATAATACTCGGATCCGGCTTAAACCAAAGCCGACCAGTATCATCTGCCCGAAAACTGAGACGTGCGTAAACGCACGTGCATTTTCCGAACCCTGCCATAAAACCATACGGCCTCTACAACGTTTCGCCCGAACTTGGGAAACTGTCTGTGGGGGACTCTAATGACTCGTCAGCACCCTGGCAGTGGGTTTAACCACAAACCGTCAGCGGCACTAGCTATGCATAACGGCTGCCCATGGACTGACCTCAAGGGTGGCCGAGGAGCGAACTCAAGGGAGACCGATGAGCGAACTCCTTCGAAAACCCTACTGAGCCTAACAGTGACAATGTATATACAGTCCGGTCCGTTCGTCAATGAGTATCGCATATCCTGCCTAGGGGGCTAGCAACGTCAGACCCCTAATAGCAGTATAAGTCGTGTCGGAGTGAAGCCCAATACACCCTGAGATACTACTGGAGTACCTACCAGTAAATCACCTACCATGGCCATGGATTTGTGTAATGGCTCTCCTAGACACAGCACGACCTCGCCCCCAATACCGGGAGAGACGAATCCCCTGCTGATCCGCTCACGTGCCTCCATATGGCTCGGGACTGTACCCAAAAGCTACCTGTTTGCACGACTCCTTTGAGCCGTGGTAGGGTAGAAATCAAAGCACAGTGGGAACTCACACGAGACAAATGACGACCTCAGGTCGATGAACTAACCTGTACACATGTCACCAGGGAATTGCTATCCGACGATAGATATAATACTAACTAGCAGATTCCCGGCGAGTCCTGTCCGGTGTACTCATAACCCAATGAGCACCTGTATACATCTTAGGTGATCCAACTGACACCAGTGGCTTGTGAGACCGGCCACCGCCCCTCGTCGGGGTCTCGACTGTATACACTAGTCTACTCCGGAGTATCGATGCCCTGTCTCGAAACTCCCACGACTAGGGACAACAATTAAGGATATGCATATAAACCACCCAACTCTCACGTATATGATCGCCATCATACTGTTGGTAGTAAAGCAAGATCCTAAGGGCTCTATCAAAGTGTAACATGCAATCAGTCACCTGAACATGTACACAACTGATAAAAGCAAACCAGATAGCATACTATCATTTCGAGTAAGACTGTCCTACCGGGATAGGTCCTCCGAAATCATTGCAATCACGTACCTGCGATCCAATAATTGACTATGAGGGCATTATCACCAACAATCTCCCACTTGCACTCAAGGCTAATATTGCGATGTCGACCACTCACAGCCCGTGTGAAACCGAACATCCAACTCCTCTACTAATCAGTTTCACAAAGCCCGTTTGTAAAACTATTGTGTTCGAGAAATAGCCTCGGTGAGTGGATCCGCCTAGAAGTTTCTTTCTGTATCTCTCTTAATCTCAAGTTCGCGGAGAAAGCCATCTCCCGAATTGAGTAGTACCTGTCTTAGAATATGTCTGGATATCTGATGGGACCTTAGTTCATAAATGAACTCCATATCCAAACTTCTTAGACTGAATCGATCACTGAACCTAATCAGTATCGGGCACCATGCCACCCACAGTATCCTCTGGAACCACCTGTCCATAATACTGTCCCTCGTCAGAGGGAAAACTAAAACTCTGACAATCACTCTGTCATCCATGTCACCTTTGAAGCCTGGAATGATAACCGTCTCCCGAAAGAGGCTGCCGTTATCAAATCCGTAGAACATGTACTAATGTTCTAAAACTGCTTCCTTATGTTTCTCCAGGATTGGATTAATACAAACTTATTGCATCTAGTGCAAAAACAACATCTGGTGTGGTACTTGACATCTCATGATTGACTCAATTGCCTAAGCAAGTGATCTGCCAATCATGCACATCCCTCTCCCCTCTAGTCTATACGACACCTTTAGAGAGGGTGACTCCATCACCTGCAGGTACACTACCATGCTAGGAGTCAACTATTCCAAAAACTATTAGAATATCTGTCAAAGTACCCACATTGGGAAACTACCCAAATCCAGATCTAAAACCATAGATCTAGAAACCAGAATGTCAAATATTATATCCATATCCTGTCTGGAGAAACAACTGTGTGACGACCACAGTACAACCGATCGTAGTATAGGAATTTTACTTCCTACTTTGTGTATGTCATCCAGATCCCATGACATCACACCCTACTTCCATCTTAACTGATCCATCCCTTATTCTGATTGAAGTCAAACCCATGACTGTCACATCAAAATTAGATGATCTATCTCCGCTATAACTGCTCAAGTCTATAAATAGATATAAGCATCTTGCCCACTATGCTTCCGTTGCTCCCACTGACTACGACAACCCTCCTACCGGGTCTCATAACATGGAACAACAGTAGTGTCAAGTCTGGGTAGATAAGAACCTCCCTGTCACCGTCCTTGAGGCTACCGAAGTACCTCTCGGGTGTCTGAGGTTACTTACCATACCTGCGGAGTGGCTATTGGAATGTCAAACCTGATTGAATGTATAGGTCCTATTAATTTTTTCGTAATCGTTCGCGGTTCTGGAATCACTTCCAGTTCTACCATACTCCCACTACTGTTTTCTGAAAAAGATCCATTTTTTACTAAAACTGTGGCGAGTCAAGAACAATATCACTATTGATCTTCCAAATGGTAGAATATCAACCCTCGTCATAGCCAGGGTCAACCCACAAACAGCCATTACAGAAACGTGCCCTGAGTTATCCAGTGTCTGGTTTTAATCATAAGCTGGACAACTCCCCGTACCTTAATTTCTTTTAAGGTACGAGCCATTCTATATCCAATACAGAAACTTTGGCACTTATTTAATTGGAACCATATTCAAACCATGCAGCTGTCTCCAGTGCACATCAACTTAATGGAAAGAGGCTAATCAGCATTGCTCAACTTAGGAATCCATCCAATTATGAGTAACCTGAAAGAGAAACACGTTTCTCAAAACCATCACTATCATCTGAATACCAATCACAAGAATCTACATCTTCGATCTCTTTGAAGAATCCCGATACTTGTGATACCTGGTTCTCTACTTTATTCTTATACCCACAACTTCTCAAAACTTAGACCTTGTATTTCTACGAAACACTCGTCTAAATACTAGAGAAGTTATAAGTAAACAGAACATAGTACGAGGACCTACCCCTTTGTCCTGATGGACACTTGGACAACATACAATACTCTGTATAAGTCCGCTGAGTTAAACAACTCAAAACCTGTGCGTCGTAGGTAGAAAACTGTACCCTGGCGATTTCCTCAAATATCACCAATTACAACGAATTCCGATATAATGAGGATGATCACCTAATTCCCAATATCTTACACCCACTCATCATCTGTAAAACCATACAGATATGAGAATGAAACCTGGTAAATACATACCCTTGGAGTAAGTGTCTAATCGGGAAAAACAGTTTTTCCTTTAACAATGCACTGAAACATGAAAATGTTTCGTAGGGGTATCCTGGTATTCATAGCAATGCCTCTTCCATAATCCAATTCATGACTTCAACCGTATATTTTATTGCCATCTCTCCAAATCCCCTTTATTTGTCTTTAGTCGTTACCTTCTGTACACCATCGTTAGGCTAACTGGTTTTCTTCCTTCCCTACCGTTCGGCACCAGCCTATGGTTTGGAAGAAGACTATCCAGTAAGCATAATAGGTGTACCCTCCTAAACCAAGGAGTACTCGCAACTGAGAGAAGGTGACGATAAAAGACAACTGAATAATACCTTATTCTTTTAAAGGTGAAATAGGACCGGCGATGAAGTACGCGGTTTTGGTCGTGAATGATATCAGTCGCAATTTACTTTGCCCTCTTTCTAATCCCTTAATTTTGTCTTTACATATTACCTTCTGCACACCCTACTTAGGCTAATTGGTTTTCTTCATTCCCTACCTTTCGGCACCAGCCTATGGTTTGGAATAAGACTATCCAATAAGCGTAATAGGTGTACTCTCCTAAACCAAGGAGCTCTCGCAACCTGAGAGAAGGTGATAATAAAAGACAACTGAATAAACCAATTCTATTTCTCCTGAACCTGGATCCATCCTCGAAGAAGTCCCTTCGAGTTCGTATATAACCATACGATGGATCTATCCAATGGAAGTGGATATCCGTAGTAATACGAGTGTTCTGAGAAATTCAAAGGGTAAAAGAAGGAGTGGCAATGACTTATGCAACTCAGACAATCCAAAAGCCAGTATTTTAAGAAGGTTCGGTCAACCTGGTCACTGAGTCATAGTCTAGGGTCGGTCAAAGGTCACTGCCAAAGAGAGAGAGAGAAAAGAAACACTCTGCGTGCACTCTATCCTAGATCAGAATGGTCATCAATTTATCTAATCCGGAAACCTCCCACTGTCCTGTCAAATTCTCCTCCAAACCTAAAGAAGAATCAATCGGGATCACCCGAAGAGTAAACTAACTCATCAGTGGGAATCGGGATCCAACTCTCATCGCATGTTAACGTGATGGAATGCATCTACGTTATTCATACTCCAGAAGGTATGCGTATACTTGGCAAGTTTCAGTTTCTTTAGAAACTCCCGATATCATTTTCTTGCCCCATGCTCTTATGACCTTGGCGTATGTCAACAAATCATAAGTCACATGTCAAGTTCTGCCCGTCATTATCTTGTTAATTTGAACCCACCCGTACATACTCTTGACGTATGCCAACAAGATAATACGACTGTCCCAAACCAACTCATCTATCTATGCAACAAATGAATACCCAGCAGCTACCAAACACTATGCCTTGACGTATGCCAACAAACATAGCTTGAATACTACTGACCATCCATAAGAAACGACGGAGGGCTATGACTGGTTTTTGGCGAAAAACCTTTAACGTAGTGAACTTGATATCGCTGAAGGAACCTGATAGCTTTTTTAAAATATAGTGGCGAAAACCTTTTGCTAAAGAGGTCACTCCCGGTAAAGGGATCTCGGCTCTTTCCTCGTGGAATGAGGTGCAGGATATTCCACTGAATACCGCTATGCAAAGCAACTTGTAATCGACTATAGTAAAGTTATTACTCTGACGCAAACTTCTGTCCAAGGGGTCAGTCCCGGTGAAGGGATATCGGCCCTTGCCCCGTCGAATGAGGTGCATGATATTCCACTGAATACCGCTATGCATAACAAAAGGAAACGTCTTTGCAATAACACTTTTTAAATTGTTCCAACAACTCAAACAGGTTTGTTTTACTTTGCATTGATCAGAATCAACGCAGTCCCATCAATCAATCACACCAGAAAAGAACGAAAATAAAATGTACGTATATGCCATCCGCATTCGTCACTGGGTCCCGTCATCACTCGTTAGGTTACTTAACTAACGACAGAGCGGGGACTGGACTAGCGCGGGTGTAAAACATATACAACATCTAATAGTATATAAACCAATATACAATAATCGCTCCAGGCGTGATAATATGCAACATTACAGAAAAGTAATAAGCATCACAGAACAATACAGATATCTGGGATCCCCGAGTTTCACAGAGCCGCTGCTGAAACTCGACGTTCCCCTGTCGTGTGGATAGCCTGTGCAATGAAACCTAGACCCCTACGGGTGCGGCAAGTTACCCGCCAAAACCTGAAGCGAGGCAGTCCCCCACAGCATAGTGAATGGAACACCCGGCACTTCATGGAATCCGGTAAATTGAGCACCCCTCCTTGGGTCAACCTGTACCCCCTACGAGTGCGGCGAATAGTCTGCCAATTCTGAAGTGGGGACCCTCTGCCTCTCAAAGCCATGAGATGCGGACCCGTTGCTTTCCCGAACCCGGCTATCCGTGCACTCCGTCGCGGGGTAAAACCTAGTACAATAATGAAAAATAGTACAATAGGTACATCGACCGCAACCTGGTCGTGCTCCAAAAGAATATTATACAACAGGCAGTGACGGCAGTCCACAAGTTGGACGCTCGCCCCGCAATATCAAATGTACAAATAAACACAAACTGTACTACCATTGCACACTGCTATCCACCACGACAAATCCGCAACATCACAGCACAACACAGAACATCAACGCGAATGTCACGTTCGCAAACCCGTCTAAAAGAACTATAGCAATCAGACGCGGTTTACCGATCAAATGACATTCCCGGTCGGAGATATAATGTAAGCACTGTAAACTAACGTGTTTAAATTTTGATCGACCAAAGACCAAATATTAAAAAATGGGCCCCACTGCTTACTGGTGAACAGTAACAAAACCTGGGCAAAAACTGTATTTACGAAAAACCCCAAAATCCAACCAAGAACCCACAGACAAATTTTGGGAGCACGTGCTCCTCACGTGGCCGCGGATGCGCGGCTAAGACTATAGAGTTGGCCGCGCTTCCGCGGCTTGTTGGAGGGATCACAAATCCAAATTTTGCCGTGGCTCTTAGAAAACCCTGCACTGATTTTTAAGACATCCAGAATTCAATTTTGACACCGTTTAAAATTAACAGAAACTGTCGGCTTGGATTTTGCAGTTTTTAGTTTTCCGGTCGGATCGATGTTTTAAACGCGTTAGCACAAGTTAGTATAGCAAAATGGTGAGGCTCTGATACCACTGTAAGTCTACGCTAGCGCCCCGGCAGTCTACAGACGCCAAATGCGGAACAAAAACTTTTAAACTGGCGCTATCGTATACTTTAACCCGGATCTGCCATTATTGCTAAACTAACAAACAGTAAAGAGTGAAGAAAGGTTGTACCGAACGATCCGAGTCCTTCGTTCTTCAACCATCATCCCACGCTCCGTTGCGGCTGCTCCGATCTCGTCGAACTCCGATATCCTCGTCGAGGTGGCACCACATGATCGGTTCTTTAAACGGGCTCCCGCCTCTGACTCGAGGCAACTCGATCGTCAAGTTTGCTAAAAGAGACGACCAAGATTGATGTAGAGAATGAGTAGATGACTTTGTCTCACTTCGTCCAAGTCCGTGGACGATCGGTTAATGAAGTTGCCGTGGAAATCGGGTGATGGAATGAAATGAACTGTGGATTCCATACACCCCAAAACTATCATATCTTTTCTACAATGAAACATCAAGTGAGAGTGAATGAGAGAGAGAGGAGGCTTATCATATATATAGAATGAGGAGGGTGAGTGTAGGAGAGGGGGGGTAACCTTAAGTAAATATCATGTGTGAACACAAAACAAATATCTTGCTTAAAGATCTTAAGCAAAACAAGAAAGTAATGAAATCAAAGCATGAGTCACAAAGCTTAGTCACAAATTCTAGAACCTTCTAGAACCTTCTAGAAGCACGACTCACTCTCATCCAAGAAAAGATAAACCCGTCTTTAACCAAATGTTAAAAGACGGCTGATAGAAAACTGGAAACTGGCAACTTCCAAAAGTGATCCCGAAACGAATTTCAGGACAACCCCGAAACTGTATAAATATACCCGCATTTGTATTACGACCGAATACAAATGCAACTGAGACAAAGATATTATACCTACTCAATATAATACTCGGATCCGGCTTAAACCAAAGCCGACCAGTATCATCTGCCCGAAAACTGACACGTGCGTAAACGCACGTGCATTTTCCGAACCCTGCCATAAAACCATACGGCCTCTACAACGTTTCGCCCGAACTTGGGAAACTGTCTGTGGGGGACTCTAATGACTCGTCAGCACCCTGGCAGTGGGTTTAACCATAAACCGTCAGCGGCACTAGCTATGCATAACGGCTGCCCATGGACTGACCTCAAGGGTGGCCGAGGAGCGAACTCAAGGGAGACCGATGAGCGAACTCCTTCGAAAACCCTACTGAGCCTAACAGTGACAATGTATATACAGTCCGGTCCGTTCGTCAATGAGTATCGCATATCCTGCCTAGGGGGCTAGCAACGTCAGACCCCTAATAGCAGTATAAGTCGTGTCGGAGTGAAGCCCAATACACCCTGAGATACTACTGGAGTACCTACCAGTAAATCTCCTACCATGGCCATGGATTTGTGTAATGGCTCTCCTAGACACAGCACGACCTCGCCCCCAATACCGGGAGAGACGAATCCCCTGCCGATCCGCTCACGTGCCTCCATATGGCTCGGGACTGTACCCAAAAGCTACCTGTTTGCACGACTCCTTTGAGCCGTGGTAGGGTAGAAATCAAAGCACAGTGGGAACTCACACGAGACAAATGACGACCTCAGGTCGATGAACTAACCTGTACACATGTCACCAGGGAACTGCTATCCGACGATAGATATAATACTAACTAGCAGATTCCCGGCGAGTCCTGTCCGGTGTACTCATAACCCAATGAGCACCTGTATACATCTTAGGTGATCCAACTGACACCAGTGGCTTGTGAGACCGGCCACCGCCCCTCGTCGGGGTCTCGACTGTATACACTAGTCTACTCCGGAGTATCGATGCCCTGTCTCGAAACTCCCACGACTAGGGACAACAATTAAGGATATGCATATAAACCACCCAACTCTCACGTATATGATCGCCATCATACTGTTGGTAGTAAAGCAAGATCCTAAGGGCTTTATCAAAGTGTAACATGCAATCAGTCACCTGAACATGTACACAACTGATAAAGGCAAACCAGATAGCATACTATCATTTCGAGTAAGACTGTCCTACCGGGATAGGTCCTCCGCAATCATTGCAATCACGTACCTGCGATCCAATAATTGACTATGAGGGCATTATCACCAACAGTCACCCATCCCAAAACTTCCCTGACTCGAGCACGCTTAACTACGGAGTTCTCAATGTAGGGTTACGTAGCGCGGCAGCAAGGTTACGGGAGGGATCGTCCATGCCGTTTTCAAATTTTTGCCGTTCTAAAGAACCCTAACCATAGAATCTTAATTAGAGATTTAGATGAAACGATATGTAAACAACTTTACAACTAAGTGAATGCGGAATACAACCTTTGTAGACCGGTCCTTCACTTCAATGCTCCGTGTAGATGTCCCTTCGCTGCGAGTAATGATCTCCCGAACTCTTGAGAGGCTCCACAAGGTGAAAGATGCAAACTTGCTTGAAGTCTTCAAAGCCAAAGATGATCTACGTCGAGGAGACTCAAGCTCATGCTACCTCTTCACTAATGGTTGATTAGTGAAGCAAACACCCTAAACTAAATGGCTGATAGTAGAGGATGATGAAGTAGGAATTGGGTTTGCTTTAGATTTATTTTTCTCACAATATTTCATCACTTTCTCAAGATCAAGAGAGCTAGAATGAGATGATGAAGAAGATGATCAAGTGATGAAGAGAATAAATCACATGAGCTTAGAAATGCAACCATGGTGAGTATATGACATACACTAACCCTTGTAGAGACTAAACCATGACTAAGTGTTAAGGTTGGGTTAATAAATATCTTAAGCTAGACAAAACAAGTGGACTTAGTCAATGGTTCTACTAGCTTCTTCAAGCTTTAACCATTAAACCAATTTCCATTAATTTTGATTAACTTAAATAAATAAAAAACCTTCATAACATCTAGCATGGTGTGAGTCTCTTACATCCTAGTTGCATGTATAACCTAGCATGACACATGAATATATATCACATATATATTTTGTGCAAAAGAAAACAATATAATTAACATATATCACATATATGTTAAGTGTATTATTAAGTGAGAAAAAGAAATACTTAAGTGAGCCAATATTAGTTAATGTAATGTAATATATCAAATATATAATTATAAATTAAATTATTAAATCAACACATGATTTAATAATCCGGCTATATCACATATAACCAACTAATATCAAATATAACAACTTATCGAATCAACATTTGATCCGATAACCCGGCTAAATCACATATAACCGACCGATGTCATATATCGCGAGAATAGAATGCGGTATCACATGCGTGCATTAATCTCGGTCCCGCACATATCACATATGTGCTCCTACTTCATTTCGCATGAATCAGGAAACCTCTGTGTAATTCTTAAAAACTCGTCAATACATCGGTGATTGATAGAGATTTTGTGCACTTTCGCTTTCGAAAGATGAATCAAAGAATTTTACCGCAATCAAGAACGGCGTCGCTTGGTAGCTAGCCGGTGAGTACGGGTCGGTCCACAGGGATTTTGTGTATTCTCAATTTGTTCTAACGAGTTAATTCCAATTGGTGTTGGATTGATTATCACTAAAAACTAAGGTTGATTTAGACTAGGAATAAAACCTTGCTAGGGTTAGGTTTAGGTTAAGTTTGGAAATTTAAGATTTCTCACCGCTTTCAATGTCCTAATTTAGATCTATTTAGGTGTTATGGTAATAATTAATAAAGGGGATTAGCACGATCGGGAAGAAACGATGTTTCTTCCTCTAGGTCCTTGTCCGTCCTTTCTTAATTCTTACCCTAACCTCCATGGAAAACATGCACAACCGGTCTTTTAAGCTACGGTATCACTGCTACCTCGTAGGGTAGGGTGCCGTAGTGAGCGGTGTGTGTATGTATGCATGGAGTCCTATTAAAATATGCGATGGGCAAGAAAGGGTTCATCTCTCAAATATTTCCTATTCCTAACCCTAATAAGTGAGGAGCTACTCACTCATTAGGGAATTGATTAAAAGAAATATTTTTGTTTGTGATTGTTTTTAATAGTCTAAACTACGGCAAATGAATAAAAGTGCTAAACTAATTAACTAGGGTAGATAATTAAAATTCTATACTATGGCAGAAAAGAAATTAACTAGGGCAAGGTAAAGAAAAACTACTTACTTTATTTGATACTCTCTTCATACATTTACAGCGAATTAAAATTCTGAAATAGATGAATAAAAAGAGGCATGCTCCAAAAAGAGCATTAGGGTTTCTATTTATAAATCATAGAAACCCTAGGGTTACATTCGATTCCTATCTGCATTTACAATTTTACCCTAAGAAGCCTAGTCAACGCACCGCCACACCGTCAAAGTCTGCACCGACACATGCCTAGCACGGCCGCGGATCTGCGGCCATGTGCCCTGTTTGGCCGCGGATCCGTGGCCATCAAGTGGGGTCCTTGGCTGGGTTTTTCTGGGGTTATTTCTGTTGCTTTTTACTTGGCTTTTCTTTACTCGGTTCTTCAGAATGTGTTCTAGTCTCTTCCAGATTTCCACAGTGTATAATGTCATGGACTTTTACCCTTTGCTTCGTGTCGAAGTCTTGAACCTTGCGCTGCCTTTGTACTTTGTGAACTTGTTCATTGATCTTCGTTTATTCTTCAAACTGTAGGCATGATCAAGATTCTTCTATTTGTTGGTCGTAGTCTCACTTTTGTATCGTCTTTTCATCATTTTCACTGTTTTTGTTCCGAGAACCTATAACCTGCAACTATGTAGCAGACATGGATCAAAAGCACCTGTTTATTTGTAAAATGAATAAGAATGGGGAATATAATAATGCAAAATTATGATATGAACAACCGGCAGTAGGTGATGATCATATCAAACACCCACAACCCGCAAGTGGTCTGCTAAACGTAACGGCCATCTGGGTATTGAGCGATCAGAAGATCAACAAGCAAGCCTGCTCATACTCCTGCGAATCCAATCAGTAACACTACCGTACAGTCCAGTCTCTTCGTCAGATATGTCGCATATCACAGCCTGGGGGTGGTATAACGTCAGACCCCAATAGCCTGATAAGTCATGCCGATGAATAGTCCATAACGGTTCGAGAAACTACTGGTAACACTTACCAGTAAATCTCTGCAACCCTGGCCAGGGATTTCTTGTTATGGCCAATCGAGCATAGAGTAACATCAACCCCCAATACCGGGAGAGACGAATTCTCTCCTATCGCTCATTGCCTCCATGTAACTCGGGACTGTACCCAAAAACTACCTTTTTGCACGATCTCTTGACTGTGGTATGGTGGAAATCAAAGCACAGTGGGAATCATACAAGACTCTATGACGATCTCGGGTCGACAGACTAACCTGTACCAGTGTCACCAGAGAACTGCTATCTTACTATAGGTATAATGCCATCTAGGAGTTCTCGGCGAGTCCGTTCAGTATACCCAGTCTCCACTGAGCACCCGTATACCTTCTCTGATGTCAAACACCAATGGATATGGGATCATCTATCGCCCATCATATGGGTCGAGAAGCGTATACGCTAGTCTACTCTGGGGTATCGATGCCCTGTCTCGATACTCCCATGACTAGAAACATTTGAAGGATGTACTTACCGACTACCTCTGCCCTAGTAGTATGATCTGCATCATAGTCCTGGTAGTCAAGTACTCATCCTAAGGGCTTTATCAACATGTAATAGAGAGACAATAAGTGTACATGTTAAGATAAAGTGCAACCAGATAGCATATTATCATGTCGAGCAAGAAAGTCCTCCCTATATATGTCCAAGCATCCACTACAATATACATCACATGTACAATAATGGCCTCTAGGGCATACATATAACTAACAATCTCCCACTTGCACTAAGACCATTTGTTGCAGTATCTCATACTCAACGTCCTATAGAAGTCTCTATAGGGAAAGGCCTTTGTGAGTGGATCCACTGTGTTATCATTCGCGTCAACTCTCCTATCATCGATCCCTTGGAGATCAACCATCTCCCTGATCAGGTGATACTTGCCTCAGAATATGTCTGGAATGCTGATGGGACCTGCATTCCTAAGCCAAAGCCACAACTCCATTGTTGTCACAATAACAGTTATTGGACGCTCAATGGTAGAAAGCTTGTTCATCTCATGAGCACTGGGACATACAACGCTCACAAGTGAAACACGTGGGGTGCTGGATTAGTGCTAAGTACTAGAATTCTGTGGCGCTCACGTGTGGAACACGTGAGACCTCCGGAGGTGAACGTTTGTTAGTCATTTTTGACTAATCACAGAGTGCTGAGCATTCTATATGATACTCATGTGGAAAACACGTGAGTGCTGGGCTTTGCGTTTATTTGTTCGTTTCCCTCTTTTACAAAAAGTGCTAAGCACTTAGATAGATCTCACGTGCATTTCACGTGACTGTTTCCTTTTAGGGCAGCTGACAAAGGAGTTTTTCTTTGCCTTTTAGGTGCCCACGTGAGAATCGCGTGAGGCAACTTTAGCTGTTTTTTTTCTTCGTTTGAAGCACTCACGTGGGAAACACATGAGGCTTCCAAAATAGTGCTAAGCACTAACGAGTCACCAAGATGTCCTTGTATTTTCTTAGAGATATTGATCACTGTTAATGATATTTTTAGTCATTGATGATCATCAAGATTTCGGTTTTGAGGATCTTGGATCATTATCGTTTGAAGAACTAAGTTCTTTACATAGGGTTAAACCTTAATTGTTGGAGGAATTAAATTCCCATATGTCCATATTATTTCTTTTCCTTTTATAACCTAGTTCTTTATCCCTAAGTTTAGAATCTGCAGAACGAAATCTTCTCGATGAGAATTAAATTCTCAACTTGTGGGGAGATTTGCTTCTGCAAATCTCAACCAGAGAAAGAACTAAGTTCTTATATGAAGGGGTTAAACCCTTGTGTAAGTAAGGAAGGGATGCTATGATCTCTATATTTTCTTTTTACCTAGGATTTCAATGATGCAAGTCTTCTTCTTTGAGAATTAAATTCTCTTTATTTTTTAAGAGCTTACTGTCTATATTTTCTTTTTTGCAGAAGCTTGTGGGGAATTCTCTCTCTTTCTCTTTTTCCTTTCTTTTGTCTTTCCCTTCTATTTATAGGATAAGAGAAAAGATCGACTTGTTAGGAAAATCTCTTATTGAGAGATCATGATCAATCCAAAATGATCTCTCGGATCACTTGGTGAATTTTATTCACCATTGAATTTTTAATCCAAAGGCTCTCTGTTTAACAGAGAAGTTTTCTTGTTTACTTAACTAGATTAGGAAATATTTTTTCCTAAGATAGAATTTTTATTCTATCAGATCATCGGTGAGTGATTTTATAATCACCGTTGGATTTTTGATCCAAGGGTTCTCTGTTTAACAGAGAAGATCTTTCTAGTTTGAGAAAGATCAAGGAAATATTTCCCACATAGAATTTAATTCTATCTTGCCAAATAGTGCAGCAGAAGAACTCACGTGTTTAACACGTGACCCCTAACATGGGTTTCAGTATGCTTTATTTTCAGCGCTTATATGCCTATAAACTCTCACGTGTTTAACACGTGAGGCATGTTTGGCTTGCCAATTATTTGATTGCAACGTTTATATGCTTTGCATATAGGCGCTCACGTGTTTAACACATGTGGCTCTTTTAGCTCATTTGTTTTTAACTGCAGCACCTATATGTTTTGCATATAGACGCTCACGTGTTTAACACGTGAGACTCTTTTAGCCCATTTGTTTTTAACTGCGGCGCTTATATGTTTTTGCATATATGTGCTCACGTGTTTAACACGTAAGATTTTAATAGTGCGGAAATTTCCCCTTTTTCCTTTTTTTATGAGGGAACAACGGTGAGCTTCGACGAGCTCGATCACAGAGGCGAGCGAAGAGGCGGCGAGGGCTAAGGCAAGGTGGAGAGGGCTTCGACGAAGGGGCGAGGCAGCAAGGGATTCAAAACAGCCAGGGGTTCAACGAGGCAAGCGAAGCGGCGATAGCTAGGAAGATCGAGGCAGAGAGGGCCTTCGACCGCGAAGGCGAGCGAGGTGTCGAGGGCTTTTAGGGGGCCAGGCTCAACGACGGAGGGAGAGCGAGACGGAGAGGGCTTCAACAACGTCTAGGGCGAAGAGGAGAAGAGGCGGGGGGAAAATTTGGGTGGAGGGAAATTTCTTGAGCAGGGAAAAAATAAGGGCTCGAAAGGGGTTTGGAGGGATTGGGATTTTATCGCGTCAGGGTTGTGAGCCCCGCCACATAATTTAATTGGTCATGGTTCAAACCGCGATCAGTTCTTGTAAAACCGTTACAGGAATTTGATCACGGTTTGAACGCAGTGTTTAATTCTTTTCTTTAATTTTTTCAATCAAGTCAACGTCTCCTTTTCCAATCAAGATTAATAATTACTATTATTTTATATACATGCAAATCAGTAATTGAGAGTACTCAACAAATTTTATTTCTCATTTTTTGAGCTAGAAAAAATGAGAAAATTTTATAACCATTTAAAAAGATTGTTATTGAAATTGAATTTTCAATTTTGAGACCCCTTCTTCTAGCACCATAATAGTTGAGATATCGAATTAAACTAGCTAGTATTTGGTATCATCATACTCTATAAATAATAATCATTATCATTTATTTTGTGTGTTACTTGCTTGTCATTAGCATGACTCTAATATCCACTCATTAGTGCCAAGCCTAGCTATTTGGTTACCAAATGCCAATTGGATCGGGTCGGATATTGTTTAAAATTTTGAATTGGGTCGGATCCTCTGATTCAGCTCCTCAAATACAAAGGATTTATCAGCCCAAGCTTTCCCAGGACCGTTAACGTTATGGCTAGTGGCAGGATCGTAAAATAGTTTGCTTATTTCTTTATACTTCTCATTAATATTTATAATTTCAAATATAGAAAAGAATCTGGCCCTGATTAGGTGTTCAAATGCACACAAATTTAACCTTTACTAGAAAATCTATTTAAAGAAAAGGAGAAGCATATTAAAGAGTTGTCTATTCATTTTTCAAAAGAAAAAATTCCTATGAAAAGGTGTCTATTCAAAATAATAATGATGATGTTGAGGAATTTTCATTTTTTTTGAGTTTTCTGTATAAAGGAAAAGGTTCTCTGTGTTTTCATTGCATAGACAGAAGAAGTAAAGAAAGGAGGTAATGATTTATTTTATGTCGATTTATTTTTTATTTTTTTAAGTTTATTCTTTGAAGTACATTTTAGTACATGTATTATTTTCCTCTACTAATCCTGGTATTTTTTATTTGAGATTTGCTTGATCTTGCTTCTTATGTACTTTAATTCTATAAGATAAAGTTTAATATATACACAAATATCAGATGGATGTAAATTAGATAATTTCTAGTGGATGTATATTAGAAAATTTGTACCTTTAATCTCCCTAAATAAACAAGCATTCCATAGCTCAAGTACGCACCCTGCATACTTTTATATGTTTCCTGCATATATATACATGCATGCTTTCAGGTCTGCTCTTCTTTTTTTGCTTTTCCTTTTCTAGTGAAAATTAACCCTTAAATAACAATATGGAAGATCATTATCTGCAAAATAGAAATCTCTTGAAAATATTAAATTTTTAGTGATTTTTTTGAATATATCATTATAATTAATTCACAATATATATAGTTGCATGCTGCAGGCAAAGAAATGAATGCAGTAGTGAAGAAGCAGTCTCAGTCATGGTGGTTTGATACCCACAACAGTCCTACACGCTCACCATGGCTGCTTTCCACTATTTCAGGTGCAGTTTCTATTTTTTTTTAAAAAAAATTCATCTAATTTTTTTTCAAAAAATATTCTTTGATACAGTAATCCTTATTGAATATCTTCGGCTGAATTTTTAATATAATATTTCAGAGCTTGACAACAAAATAAAGGCAATGTTAGAGCTAACGGAAGAAGATGCCGACCCCTTTGTTAGTCGTGTCGATATATACTATAAGACAAGACCTAAACTAATGGCCATGATTGAGGATCTCTATCAATCGCATCGCCCAATCGCTGAGAGCTACGGTCGGCTGAAAACCCGAAATCAAATTTATCAGAGTGAGGGTTTATTAAATGATAGCATTTGCTTGGACGAGTCTATAGTAGAAGACGTTCAACTCGTGCCGGGTAAGGCCTTCTAAAGTCAGCCGTGACTCTTCACTTCACTACCTCGAAGAATTTAAAGCAGGAGACGAGGTGAAGAAAATTTCTGAAAAGGAGTTCGAGGAGAATAGTGGAGCGGATACGTTGAAGGAAGATATTGAGAAGCTAAAGATTGAGAATGCGAAGCTTAGAAAGGAGTTGAAAGTTAAGGATGAAGAGAGGATGGAATTCATGAGAAAAAATTTAAGGGGCTTGATCTTTGATTTGAAAAGGTTGATCAAGGAGGGAATTCTTTTCATCAAGTTCTTTGGAGGGTATTTTTGAACATTTTAAAGATTGTGAGAATTCAAGTTCCATTTACATTGAGTTTATGTATTTTTAGCTCTTTATTTTTGTTTTGTCATGATGTTTTAAGCAGGCAATCAATGTAATTTTGATTGCTAATGATGAATTTTGCGCTGATGATAATTGCATTAAGTTCTTTGGAGGGAATTCTTTTTTAGTTAAGTTAGCATTTTCAGGGGCATTTTTTTCAATTACATCGAAAATTGGACTTTTTTTTATAATTAGCTAAGTTTTGGGGGGTGTATATTCAAAAGACAGTTTTGCAAATATCACATAAGGAGTCTCTCCAAAGAAAAGCACTTCCAAATAAAGCCCACCATGTCCAGCATATATGATATCATAATATTTATTGCAAATCATATCATAGTATTTATTTCCGAGAAAGAAAGAGTTAGTAAATTGGAACAATGAGCGGAACTGGAACATACTGGGATAATAAAATTAATGGTGTTAGTCAATTGGAATTAGAACTAAAAATTCTATAATTTGTGTTAATCATAAATGGAACTACAACTGGGACTGATGCAACAAAAGTTCTAATTTTTATTCAACTATATAAAAACTCTCCAACTTCATCCTTTAAAATTATCCTAACTATTTTTATTGAAATTGATAATTAGAACTCTTTCTTTTTCTCCTTTCTTTACATGTGTTCTTTATTTCTTTTTCTAGGGTGTCTCCCTCCCTCCCTCTCTCTCTCTCTCCCTCCCTCTCTTTTTTCCTCCATTCCCATGTCTCCCATGTAGTCTCTCTCTCTCTCTCTCATTTCTCTTTTTATTATGTTCGAGTCAAAAAATACTACATCAAAGTCAAACCGCTACTAAAATAGGGGGTTGCCCTTACGGATAATGAAATCCATAGAGGCAGATTTATTTTGGCCCTACGGATTAGTCCGTTGGACCAGACGGTTGCCCCTACGGTCCCTGACGTATTAATTTAAAAATATTAAATCGTAAATTGTTGTTTGCCCCTGCGGAGCCGCAAACCAAAGACCTACGGACTAATCCGTAGGGGCATCTAAATAGAGATTTAATTAAAATGGCACAGAAATGCCCTACCCTTAACTCTCTCGATCTCTCACGCGCGAATCCAAAATCCCCAAATCTCTCGTTCCCGCCGATCGCCGTTCTCGTCGTCGCCACCGCCCTCCGTTTCGTCGTTGCCACCGCCCTCGTTCTTCCTCGTCGCCGATTGCATCGATTGTCGACCACCGATCGATCGTCTCCTCCATCGCACAGGTTAGTAAATCTTCAATTAAACAAATTTTTGATTATTTTAGGGATAGGGTTCAGGGTTTGGGTACCGATGAGGATTAGAGTTAGGCATCGGTTAGGGTTAGCGTTGGGTTAGGGTTGGAGTTGCGGTTGGGGCTGGGGCTGGGGTTGGGGTTAGGGTTAGGGTTCGGCTGAGGCTAGGGCTAGGGCTAGGGCTGGGGCAGGGGCAGGGGCAGGGGTTAGGGTTAGGGTTGGGGTTGGGGTTTGGCTGGGGCTAAGGCTGAGGTTGGATTATGATTTTAGAAAAATTATATTTAATGTCTGAAAAATGGGAATTAAAATTAAAAATAGGAAAATTGAAAAAACATAAATGGCTTTGAAAACTAACCAAAATCTTTCCTACATCAACATTTAACATGGTTTATGCCTCCCATCCCGAATTATTACAATTGGCCGTAAAAAATAAAAGGAAATTCAGAATGTTCGTAGGAATCGAACATAGGTTGCTCCAATGGCATTTTAATGTCCTTGTCACGGCACTAAAACTCCAAAGTTTGAGTTTTCATATCTCAACACCGACATAATGTACACTTCACCAAATTTCCTTTATTGATATCCTATTCTTCTAATTATTTTCCCTTGCCTTGATAACAGCTTACATGCACTACTATTGAGGGGTTTATATCAAGTCTGTGACTGCCTTCAGTAAAACATTTCATGTATACAAAAAGGCTTCTGAAAATACCCAAAACGCTAAAGTTACTCTTGGTAGAATTAATTAGGAAAAAAAAACCACATCCAAAATCATCTCTGCATCAACATTACTGCCATCATATATCAATTTCCAGAGATGAGAGGGTGAGAGTTTGTGTTGTGTTTTGTGAGAGAGAAAAGAGAAGGAGACAGAAGTTGAAGAGGAAGAGGAAGAGAAACAAACTGATTGGGTGATGTTCGTTAGTTTATTTGATCTTCGTTAGTTTATTTGATATATATTTTTTCAACTTGAATTTATATTATATTCATCTTATTTATTGATTTCTTTTCTATATTGAAGGTATGTATCTCAATCTCAAGTCTAATACATCTTAGTTCTTTAATACTCAATTCTTCATATATCTTATTCTCAAGTTGCAACTTGCAAGTAACTAAGCAAGTATTATTTCATAAGTTTAAAATCATGTTATATCAGTTACCTTATATTTTATTTAAATACTTCGTATAGTCTATGTCACGCCCCGCTTCCCAGAGTACGCTAAGGTAGGCACGTGACATAGCCAACCATGCTACCTGTGGATAGAAATTATCCTTCCACAGTCACATTACGGTTGTAGAGATATCAAGAACAATAATAAAACTATCTAGCACATGTCCATAAGCCAAAAATAAAATGAGTCAAGAATAAATAATGCGGAAGAAAAAGATCCAATACAAGAATAAAAGGAATGTATGTCCCATAATGCGGGCTCACATCAGGAATAAAGTACTAAAAAGTAAAAGAACTAACTACTAATGAATCCTCACTGCTCAGCCTGCTGGCCGAAATACTCCTGCTCGGACTGCAGCAAAGGTACGGAATCTGGGCCATGCAAAACCCAGACGTTAGCGCATCATGTCATCAAGCAAATAAATATAAACAGGGTAACAAGACATGCAAGTATAATCATAAATGGTAAAACATGTGTAACAACAATATAAATCAGGGCAGTGAAGGGTAGTGTACAGAGAGTAATCTAAACTAGTTTAATGAGTTGAATAGTCTCAAGTCTTTGAAGTCAATTTGATGAATCATCGATGTAACTCAATAGTATCCCATGCGTGCCCGGGACCACGGTCAAGATTCTCGGGCTGAATCCGAGACATGCCGCTAGGCAGTAAAAGGGTAGTATGTAAAGATGAGTGATGTCATCATCATCACCCCGGGGCTGGCCTAGCCCGTAAGACTGATCAGAACATGTATAGAACTGTCGAGTTACAAATCAGGTTTCATCATTGATTTCCCCATACCCCCAAGTCAAAAGTGTTCAAGTCAGGTATTAAGTGATCTAAAGTTAATGCCAACACAGGATCAGGCAGCTACAGGTTTGTCTGGATAGACAACAGGAACGGTCCGTAAGGACAACATGTCAGGTTTGCTGGCATTAGACACAAGATCAGGTAATAGGTAAAGCCATGATACATCAGGTCAAGTTAAGTAATGTATATAGGTGTCATGTCATGTCAAGAGTTGCACGGTACCATATCGTGTCAAGTAATAGATGTAACAAGTCATGTCAGGGTGTACAAGATATCATGTGGGTGCTCATAATCAAACTGGCATAAACATGGTATACAAACAAGCATGGGTACTAATAGAACAATAAACTGGAACATGTAATATGATATGCAACAAGTACAAATTAAGGTGTGTAGATGCACGGTTATCAGTTTGGGTTTAAGAGATAGTTTCAACATTACGTATCTTACACTTACATGAATCTGGAATAATAAAATCACAGTACATGTATTAAATGGCCTAGGGATGCAATTATATATATAAAACAGGTTAGATGCACAGAGTGTCCAATAGGGTAAAACTAAAAAGGGTCCCATAGACTATATGAATAGTTACTATGTGATTTACAATATAAATGTGGTTACTAGGTTTAGTAAAGTAAATGGATCGGGTAGGTTTCAAGTTTTGAATCTAAAATGATATAACGTGACATCGAACATGTAAAATAGAAATCATGGTATTAAATTTAAACTACAGGTTTAATGTGCCATCAAATGTGTATATAATAAATTAGTAGCATGTAGCAAGTTTTACTTGCCTCGACGGATCGCGAAGCGGTAAACGGAACGTCACGCGTCGGCGGAAAAAATCGCCGCGCGCGCACGGTACACGGAATGGGTCCAAACAACGAACGGTGGGATCACACGGGTCAGAGGTCTTCGCTGAGTCGTCGGGATCGTCGTCGGCAGTGTCGGATTTCGGCAATCAAGAAACACAGTGAACAAAAGAGAATAGAAAAATGCACAAAGAAACAAGAAGAGAATAAGGGAAAGAAAAGAAGAGGAATGAGACTAAGATTGCTTACTGGGTTGTAGAAGGGTGAGCTGGTGATGGCGACGAGGCAACGGCGTTGAGGGGCGCCAGCGAAGGGTGTTGAAGAATTAGGGTTTGGTTAGGGTTTTGGGCTAAGGTTTAAGGTTGTTGGGGTTTGTGTGCAGGGTTTTGGGTGCTGGAGGGAGAGCAGAGGAGAGGGAGGAGATGGCGATGGCGATGGAAGGCGGCGTTGGGTTCCTGGGTTCTCGTCGGGTGTGTGTGCAGGGGAGAGAGACTCGGGAAAAAGGAGAGAAGGAGAATAAAATGGAAATGAGGGCGATGAGGAGGCGAGAGGGATGTCAACGAGGGATGAGGAGAGGGGGAAAAAGAGTTAGGGTTTATCTTTGGTGGGTTTCTCGTAGCGAGGATGCATGGGTTGTTCAAGAAAACAGAAGAAGAAGAAGAAGAAAGAGATGCAGAGGGAGGTGACGAGATCCACGCGGGAGGTGACGAGAATCGAGGAATGCACAGTATTCGCGAGAGGTGAGAGAGTGGGCGCGAGAGGAGAGAGAGAGAGAAGGGAGAGAAGAGATAAAGGAGAGATGGGGGCCCAGTAAAAAAGAAAAGGGGTTTCTGATTGCTTGAGAGTTTAGGGAAATCGTTTTGGATGAAAAATTTTTATAACAGATTTACTATTTTAAGAAATCATTTTGTTAGCAGAAGAAATCATGTAAGCTGTAAAAATATTTTTTTTAAACTGATTTAAGAATTTTAAAAATAAATAGGATTTGGCGGGATACAAAATATTTCAGAAAAGAGCCCGGGTCGGGTCCAAAATTTGGATTTGAAATATGAAAATTATTAGCAAGTTCCAAAAATTAAAATGAAGGATTTTGTAACAGAAAAGCATACCCCCAAGAACGGACGCACGTACGTGTGCGTAGCCGTCCAAACACGCCCGTTTCACTGAACGGGACGAGAACACGATGCAAGGACGCTACCACAGGGTTAGGGGTATCAAGCAGGCCATGTCATGTAGTTTTAAATTATTTTAAGTGACCTAGATTGTTATACGCAAAATATGTAATGTCGGGGTAATCTATAACTAGGAAACAACAAGCTCAGGTAAGCGTGTCGAATATAAAGTAACTGCCATTCACAACCAAACATGATAAATGAAATAAATACCACAAACCATACATACGGAAACAGAGATTGGTATAATTGAACTCGGTTGTTACAGTCTATGTGACGAGAAAATTCAATCGTATGATAACCGATAGAAGCCTTACCCCCGACAGCCGAAACACACACATACAACAAGAATACACAACAAACGCATCATTAGAGAGTGATTCAAGATGTTCAAGTTAAAACCAATATATGATACTCGATAATAATATGAAACTTTCAAATTCTCATCGATACTCATATATGAAACTAAAAGCGCCACTTAGTCCCCGTCTATCGGTTAACATACGTTTGATATTCGTCGTGACATAGAACTATACGAAGGTTGTTAAATATCGGAGGGTATAGCTCGATACTAACAACCGTCGTATAATCTATGTGATGAGAAGATTCAATCGAATGATAACCGATAGATTTGTCCCGTGTGGACAAGTTAGGAATGTATAAAGCAAACACCTCCATTCACTTATGTTTTCATCCGTTTCGAGATATTTCGTCGGTACCTTTCCGCTAGTTCTCCGTATACAAAGATAGATTAGATGTTCATTTCAACGTTGTTTCACAGCTTTGAAATGATTATCTATTCTATTACAGTGTACTCGGAGAACAGCGGGGAGCTGCCGCCGAAATTTACTCGAAACGGTTGAAAGCACAAGCGAATGGGTGTTCGCTCTATACATTCTTAATAGGATAGAAGCCTTACCCCCGACAGCCGAAACACGCACATACAACAAGAATACACAACAAACGCATTATTAGAGAGTGATTCAAGATGTTCAAGTTAAAACCAATATATGATACTCGATGATAATATGAAACTTTCATATTCTCATCGATACTCATATATGAAACTCAAAGCGTCACTTAGTCCCCGTCTATCGGTTAACATACGTTCGATATTCGTCGTGACATAGAACTATACAAAGGTTGTTAAATATCGGACGGTATAGTCGATACTAACAACCGTCGTATAGTCTATGTGACGAGAAGATTTAATCATATGATAACCGATAGATTTGTCCCGTGTGGACAAATTAGGAATGTATAAAGCAAACACCTTCATTCACTTGTGTTTTCATCCGTTTCGAGATATTTCGTCGGTACCTTTCCGCTGGTTCTCCGTGTACAAAGATAGATTAGATGTTCATTTCAACGTTATTTCACAGTTTTGAAATGATTATCTATTCTATTACAGTGTACTCGGAGAACAGCGGGGAGGTGCTGCCGAAATTTACTCGAAACGGTTGAAAGCACAAGCGAATGGGTGTTCGCTCTATACATTCTTAATAGGATAGAAGTCTTACCCCGACAGCCGAAACACACACATACAACAAGAATACACAACAAACGCATCATTAGAGAGTGATTCAAGATGTTCAAGTTAAAACCAATATATGATACTCGATGATAATATGAAACTTTCATATTCTCATCGATACTCATATATGAAACTCAAAGCACCACTTAGTCCCCGTCTATCGGTTAACATACGTTCGATAATTTATTCTTTTCAACGACAAACGCACACACAAAGCATATACACGGATTTTCTCCTTTGTCAGTAACCATCCCGTTCTTAGATTTCTCAATATAGTCACCGTAACCTACAATTTATATGTTATACAGTCTAACATGGCCCATGAGTACGTCAGACTTAAGGACTGGATATATGTGGATTGGCAACAACGTATGCAACTTAAGTTTGTCGCGGGAGTTGCTGCTTTTATTGAATTTGCACGCGCACATAATAAGATCGTGATAGAGAAGATTCTCTGCCCGTGCGATAGATGTGGGAATAAGTACCGACAGAAGGTAGAATTGGCAGAGCTTCATATCGTAAAATATGGTTTTACTAGACTTTATACAACTTGGAAATATCACGGGGAAGGAGAAGAACGCAGTAATGCGGCAGAAGAAGAAGGAGAACACGATAATGCGGCAGGAGAAGAAAGAGAAGACGGTAATGCGGCAGAAGAAGAAGACGGTAATTTATTTCCATCAGAAGAAATGGAGGATATGGTAGAGGCTGCCCTAGGTGAATCTATTCGTACCGAAAATGACATTCCTTCCGGTCAAGGACCGCGTGCGGATAAATATGAAAATTTCATGAATGATGCTACAAAACCAATTTATGATAATGCAAAGTATTCCACCCTCTCATGGTTCGTCCAACTTTTCCAGATTAAGTGCCTAAATGGATGTAACAACAAGTCATTCACAATGCTTCTTTCGTTCTTGAAAGATTCTATGCCCTCGGGAAATAACTGTTTCCCCCAATCAGAGCAAAGCTCTGTTGAAATTCAAAATTCAAATTTTGAAGCAACGCTTCAAATCCCGGGCGCAACGCGCCACGTGTCAGGCGCTGATACATCAGCGCAGCGCCCGAGGCAGCGCGCCCAATCAGAGCAAAGCTCTATTTAAAGCAAAATTAAAGGAAGCAACGCTTCAGTTGCGCATGCGCTGCGCTGCGCGACGCGTGTCAGCGCAGATGCGTTAACGCAGTCGCGCTGCGCTGTGCGCTGCTTGACACGTGTCACGCGCTGGGGCATTTGCGCCAAACAGTATCAAGATTCTAAAGAAATCTTTCTGTTCTTGTTAAAACAAGAAGATTTTCTCCTGTAAAACAGAAGCCTTTGGATCAAAAATCCAACGGTGGGGAAAATTCTCCAAATCACTCAGAGAAAGATCTCTTTCACAAATTTAACTAATTTATGGGCACTATAAAAAGGACCCTAGATCTCAATTCAAAGGTATAAACATTTTTTGAGAAATCAAGAGCTTCAAACAGAGAGAACTCTGAAAAAGTTTCAAGAAAAAGGTAAAAAACCTTCATAAAATAGAAGAAAATTCTTTTAATAGATCATTGATCTAAGAACAAGATCAATGATCTTCACATAATAAACAGTGCTTTGCACTTCTCATGAACCAGTGGTTCTTTAAAACAAGAAAAACAAGAAATACTTGTTTTCTTTGATTCTCATTAGATCGAAGAAAACAAACAGTGCTTTGCACTTTATCATGAACCATTGGTTCTAAAAGATTCTCAAATCATAGTGCTTTGCACTTGCAAACTGCCCTGTTGCGCTCCTGGATTGGCACAAGCCCCCAGAGCGCGCCACGTGTCAGCAGCGCAGGCGCAGCGCATTAGCGCAGCGCACTGCGCTTGCGTGACACGTGTCAACAGCACAAGCGCTTGCGCCTGATAAATGCAAGGCATTTTCTAAAGGGCCAGGCCCAAATCAAAAAGACCAAGCATGCCTAATTAAATTGATGCTCTGCATCATTTATAAATGGGCAGAGCCCAAACAAAATAATAAAAAATGCTATGCATTTTAAAAAAAAAGGGCAGAGCCTAACTAAAACAAAAGAAAAATAATTCATAGGTCTAATAAACCAAAAATAAATAAAAATATTGAACTTTTTCAACTGGACTTAGCCCAATCATGGCCGTAAGTCCTCAAATTAAATTGACTGAGTACGGCTGCTCCCTAAATCAATTTATATCCGGTTTGAGGGTACATCTCCGAACTCCTCTGACACATGTCGTTGTAATCATTCAACGTCGTCAGAGAGATGACGGGTCCCGACGACCACACACATCAATATGGACTGCGGGGTCCTTAAACTCGTGGACCGAAATGTCCTTAAACTAATGCTGGACCGAAACGTCCTTAAACTAATGATGGACCACCATGTCCCTAAACTGGAACATGGACCACCACGTCCCTAAACTGGAACATGGACCGCAACGTCCTTAAACTACCTATGGACTACTACGTCCCTAAACTGGAACAATAGAGCCTCCAAATGCTCTTTCGCCGGATCTAAACGATCCCGTTTAAGTTGATCTTAGCCCCAAACACGGCTAACGTATCCTTAAACATTTAAATAGACTATAAAAATCCAAATCAACCTTGGTTCAAGGGCACATCTCTGAACTCCTCTAACACCTGTCGTTGTAATCCTTCAACGACGTCAGAAAGGTGACGAGTTCCGACGGCCATATATTAAATAGATCACCTCGTTAAGTTGATCTTAGTTTCAAACAGGACTAACGCATCCTTAACAAATGTTTAAGTTGATCTTAGCCTCAACACGGCTAACGTATCCTTAAACTAAAACACCAAACCCAAATCTAAGTAAATACGGATTTGGACTAATCCACGTCCTACGGGCGACGAAATAAATAGTCTCTGTATACAATCCACGGGCAACCACAAACAAAACAAAACACACACGACACGAAATGAAATTCTGGAGAAGGAGAAAGTGGTTACCGCGATGCGGTAGCGTAATTAACTGCAGGGGCTTGCGCCTGCAGGGAAGAGCGTCCCCACAATCAAAAACCCCTCTAGCGAGGGGGAATCTGACAAAGTCTGCTACATCGGCCACATCCGTCTAAACCTCCGATACACGGTGCCATAAATCAACTTGGCATCTTCGGAGAGGTAGACGGATAAAACCAAATAGCATCTGCCCCGAATCTCAGGCAAGACGTCCTCACGTCGTTGCCGCCATTCGGAGGGGAACAATAACGTGCCCGACAGCTGGTACGGAGCTCAGAAGATGATGTCTGATTTGGGTCTGAAGTGCGAGAAAATTCAAACATGTCCTAAAAATTGCGTGTTGTACCGGAAAGAGAATTCATATTTGAAAGAGTGTCCAACATGTGGAGATGCCAGGTATAAGCCGAAAGATTCTGATAAGAAGCCCGATATACCTGTCAAGATAGAACGATACTTTCCCATAACACAGAGGCTACAAAGGCTATTCAGGTGCAAGAAAACAGCCGAGGCAATGATTTGGCATCACCGTGCTCCTCCAAGTGAAGATGGAAAAATGAGCCATCCAAGAGATTCACCGGCATGGAAGGATTTCGATAGGAGGCACACAATATTCAGTAGCGATCCTCGCAATGTCCGGCTCAGACTGGCTAGTGATGGCTTCTACCCATTCAACTATATGGCTGGAAGTCATAGCACATGGCCCGTTGTAATGATAATTTATAATCTGTTGTCTTGGTTGGCTATGGACCAATCATACTTTATGATACCTCTTCTTATCGACGGACCAAACTCACCGGGAAACAATATCGACGTCTATCTCCGACCTCTGATCGAGGAGTTAAAATCTTTGTTCATTGATGGTGTAGATACTTACGATGCAAACACAAATACAACCTTCATACTGCGTGCGGCTTTAATGTTGACAATTAATGACTTTCCTGCGTATGGAATGCTATCAGATTGGTCCGTACATGGTCACAAAGCATGTCCTCGTTGCCATCAACACACAACATCAAAATTCTTGAATTTTAGCAGGAAAGTTTGTTATTGCGGCCATCGACGTTTCCTGCCTCTAGACCACCCCTACAGGTTAGACACTGTTCACTTTGATGGTCATCAGGAGCTTCTTGGACCTCCAGCCCCATTGTCCGGAGAGGACGTGACTGCTCAGTGGGATGGTTACAATAATGTGATCTTCGGGATGGATCCGACAAAACAGGTCAAACCACCATTTTGGAACAAGTTAAGCATTTTTTCGAGCTTCCGTACTGGTCAACAAATTTAGTGCGTCATTGTCTGGACGTCATGCATATAGAGAAGAGAGTATCAGAGCACATGCTCAACTTGCTTCTTTGTAAAGACGGAAAATCGAAAGACAACCTGAATGCTCGGATGGATCTACAGGAGTGGGGAATAAGAAGTGAATTGCACCCTAGACCGGTAGCGGGTAAACTAGAAAAGTTTGTACTTCCCAATGCCGCTTATCATATATCACAACCGGAAAAGAAAAGATTCCTGCAGGTGTTGCATGATTTGAAAGTTCCCACAGGTTTCTCAAGATCATTCAGCAAGAAAATAAAAATTGTGAAATGCAAGATCGATGGGCTGAAAAGTCATGATCACCATGTTATCGTGGAGCACCTTCTTCCATTAGCCCTCAGGACTTCTCTCCCCGAATCGGTTGGTCTAGTAATCAACGACCTATGTTGTTTTTTCAGAGAGTTGTGTGCTAAAATACTGGAGGTTGTGACGCTGGATAAACTAGAAAATTCTATTGTGTTGATACTTTGCAAGTTTGAGCGTATTTTCCCACCGTCATTCTTCGATATCATAATACACTTGACGGTTCATCTTGCAACTGAGGCTAAGTTAGCCGGACCGGTACAATATCAATCGATGTATCCCGTCGAGAGGTACGTGGAATTTTTCGTTTCGCGCAATTTTTAAAATTAGTGTTGTCATGTATGTCCGTATTTATTTATTCAACATATTTTCTTTAGCTACCTCTACACTCTTAAAAAGTATATACGCAATAGAAATCGACCAGAGGGTTCTATCATGCAAGGTTATCTTCTTGATGAAGCAACCACATTTTGTTCCCGCTATCTGGACGAGAACATTGAGACGAGACTTAACCGGTCTCGAAAAATTCAAGACGGGTCATATGGTAAAACCGATTATAAGAGGATAGACACTATGTTTATCAACAAGATATACCGGTTTATCTTGCTTAATTGCGCATGTCTTGAACAAATTAGAGAGTAAGTTTTTTTTTAGATTAATTGTTATATTTGTGTTTTTGTGTGTATGAAATGATATAATATTAATGTCACCCTTATTTGTCGAAAACAGAATTCATTTTAACGAGGTACGTGAGGGGCATCCTGATTGGAACGATGAACGATTGGAAAAATATCATCAGGATAATTTTTGCGATTGGGTCACAGATCATGTAAGTTATTCGAATAACATGTTATTGCTATCAGTTTTAATCTAAACTTATATCGTTATGTATTTGTCGTAAAATTTGTTTTGTTAAATCCACGATCCGAACTTGTCTGCATCATTTGAGAGTGATTCAAGATGTTTAGCTCAATTTCCTAGTATGAAGGTTGCATATTATAAAGGATTCGGTGTCCTTGGATACAAATTCGAAGTTAAGGACATAGAAACATCTAGAACCACTCAGAATAGTGGGATTGCGATGGTAGGATCGGACGGTGTGATTTATTATGGGTACTTAAATTGTATACTCGGCATCCACTATCCCGGACGATCAGAACCCTTTTATATATTCCAGTGTACTTGATACGATACGCGAACCGATACAGATAAGTGGAGAAGCAATCTTGGGACTTGGAAAGATGAATATGGATTGACCAGTATGAACACACTTCGATTTTACGGTCATGAAGATCCGTTTATCTTTCCGAACCAAGCGTTCCAAGTATACTACTCACAGTGTTTGAAGCATCCGGGATGGAGTGTCGTATGCCGTTGGAAACCCAGAGATGTCTACGATGTCCCAGAATTCGAGGACAGTGATAAGGATGAAGAAGAGAGAAGGCTCAGAGTGCTCCGACCGTCTGTTTCGAAAGACGGGTTGTCTTCGGCCGATCATGAAGTTACGTGGGTTAGAAATGATATCGATGATAAAATCTAAATAGATATGTCTAATGCGCCCACGAAACGAAAAAGGTTATTAGTAATGTTATATTATTACTTCACATTTTACGATCTATACATATATAGTCAATACTTGTAATGATTGTCTAATGAGTCCACGAACCGTTTATCTAGATTGATGACGATGACGGGAGCAGCGAGGGGAGGCAGGAGCTCCAGCCGCGGCACCGGCAGAGGCAGAGCGGTTCTGCCGCCCAGAGAGCTGCGTAGGGAGCTTCAGAGGGCCGGTCTTGCACCCAGATCAGAGACCCCTTCGGATGCCTCCTTCCGTGTGGACTTTGACACACCTCCAGGTATATTGCACGCAAATCCATTTTGAATGTAATATTATAGATATTCATGCATGTTCATGTCAAAATTACTTATATTGTCAATGTTTGATTGTCTAGCTGTTGGTGATGCGTCCACATCAGGGACAGAGGCCACTCCCGTACCTCCAGGTATGTTTATATATCATATAGTGCATGTATATTGATTTAGAATGCTATATCATAAATATACACACATTCCTTTTGCGTTTACTTAGATAATCATTTTTTTTATTGTCTAGCTGTAGGTGGTGCCTCCGCATCTCGGGCAGAGGCCACCACCGCACCTGTGGGTATGTTTATATATCCTATAGTGCAGGCATATTGATTTAGAATGTTATATTATTGATCTACACATTCTTTTTGCAATTACTTATTTAATCTATTTTTAATTGTCTAATTATAGGTGGTGCGTCCACATCTGACACAGGGGCCACTCCCGCCACTTCCATACCCTCCGCTCAGTCTGTAAGTTAGTATGAATAAATATAAAACATATCCTCTAAAGAATAAATATGAACTTCATGGAAATTTAGCGTCAATGTTTATTTTCTAGTTGGAGGGGATGCGTGCGCATCCGGGACACCGGAGGAACTATCATCCCGCTCGTGCTGCTGCCCGGGCCCAGGCTCGTGCTTTAGTCACCGGAGGTATATATCACACTTCAATTTTCGTTAAACCTTGATTTCTTAATACAACTTTGTCTTAATATTGATTTTCTTGATATTTCTTGCAGACGCAGGACCTCCCCATCCCCAGAGGGGGACTCGAGGCCCGAATCAGTCCCATAGGCTAAGGACTGACAGAGCTAGGGGGAGGCAGCATTCCCCCTCTTTTTTACCCCTGATTATCGCTATACCGGCGATCATGCCGAGAGGTTCGGCCGGTATATGGGGGATGAGAGCCAGCTCGTGAAGAACTATCCACTTCACGTTGAGTGGGGCGACCAGCACCGACACTCATTTGCCCTCTTCTGGGATCAGGCTCGGGTATTAATATATATTTTCATTTGATTTATCCAATATATTTATTATTAACACTTGCAATCTAATAACAATGTTTTTATTTTGTATTTTCAGTTGGATTACGATTTTCAGCCTGTACCCGACCCTGATCACCCTGGGAGGGTGCTCGATCTTCATGCTCTGTACAATAGCCTGATGAAGAACATGCAGACCAAGGTCCGATACAACAGGAATGAGCTGAAGACCGACTGCTACTCCCTGTGGATAGCGACCCCCGAGGCAGAGAGAGCGGCCCTCCTATCTACTCTGGCCTTTGCGAGAGTCGACGTAGAGACATGGTCTCTATTGTGCGAATATTTCGACTCTCAACGCAAACATGTATATATTTTAAATGTAATTCATTGTTTAGTATATAATTTATTTTTTTGTGTTCCTTAATTAGAAAACTAAATGTTAATGTGTTGTGCAGAAACAGGCCGCTCAAAATATAGAGAATAGGAAGTCGGCGAAGAGGGGTCGCCCCACTTATACAGGTGGCTCGAGGAATATTACTCGTGCCATGGAGTTATCGGTAAATTACAATAGACCGGCCTTTGTGATATAATGCAATATTAAGAGTTATTTTCTAATATATCTAATATTAAGAGTTATTTTCTAATATTGCAGAGAGCTCAGACCCTGGCGCAAGGTGGTACACCGAGCGTGTTGTCCACATATCATGCCGTCCATGGCACCTCGACAGATCCCGCCACGGACGAGCTTCGATACCCCGACGCCGCTACCCAGGAGTATTGCGTAAGTGTTAATATTTATTCAACCCCTATTTGAAATTTTAGTTTTGAAAGGTTTAAATTTAAATGATATACTTATATTTTACTGGTTAATGTGGGTGTAGGAGCGGGTGGTTGGGCAGGCCGAGACATCGGGGATCGATTTTACTGGACAGAACGATCGGATATTGCTGACCCCGGTCATGGACGCCGCACACGGAGGGCACCATGGAGGTTGGGAGAGAGGCCGGGGACTGGGCCCTAGCAGGGCCCATATGAGGTTGGACTCCACCCCGGCGGTTACTTCCTCCGTCTCTAGTGAGCGACGTTTCCAGCAAGAACTGGAGAGCTTGAAGGCCACCGTTCAGGAGTTGAAGGAGATGTTGGTATGTATACTATTTAATAGTAAAATATTATGTCATATTATAGATAGCAACTCATCCAATATTAGTACGTAGCCTGAGCTTATTTGGTTGTAGACTTAGCTTTGATTAATCATACATACATATCTAATTAAAATAAACTACGGTTTTCCAAACTAGATATCCAAACAAGGCCTAAGTCCCTAAGTATACATAGATTGGGGTTTCGAAATAACTTGATAATAATACGAATTCGAATAATACACAATTATTACTCGCTTATTACACACGTAGGTCCAAACGCGACAGGATACATCGGCCGAGCCTCCACATGCATCTCCTTCGGCTGCGGCTCCGCAAGCCACTACATCGGCTGCGGTTCTGCAGACAGCTCCTATAGCTCCACTGCCCGCTCAGACTCCCGCAGCCGCGGCTCCGCAATCCACTACCTCGACGGCGGCTGCGCAGACCACTCCTACTGCTCCACAGCCCGTTCAAACTCCCGCACGCTCCGCATTGCATGATTTATTGACTCAGAATATATCCGAGGAGCAGGCGCCCCAGATTATGGCGTTTATCAGAGGTGGAGCTGGACCGAGCTAGGGTAGCTTTTTGATTCTTATATTTTAAACATGTATTTATTTATATGATACATATTGTACTACATTTTGGACGATATTGATATTGGTGGTGTTTGCGTATTTATATTGATATCATATTCTGCTTGTTATTTTCTTTTGTATATTATGCGTGAGATGTGATTATGAATACTGCGATATATATTCTGCGTGATGATTAATTTTATATATGATGTATATATTATTGTGCACAGGACGAGAAAAAAATATGCAGCCCTTTTTTTTTAAAAAAAACTGATAATATGTACCTACAGATTAATCCGTAGGACCTAACATTGCCCCTACGGATTAATCCGTGGGGCCCAACAATGTACCTACAGATTTATCCATAGGGGCAAAATATCAGGATACCTGATATTTTGCCCTTATGATCTCAGTATTAGGGGATATGCTTGCCCCTACGGATATATCCGTAGGGGCAAACAAATGCCCCTACACAGGTATCCGTAGGGACAAAATATCAGGATACCTGATATTTTGTCCCTACAGATATATACCTACGCACTTATCCGTAGGGGCAACTATTTGGCCCTACGGATAAGTCCGTAGGGACAGCTAATTTATTTTATAAAATCATAAATTAAATAAATTTTTTGTCCCTACGGTCTAATCCGTATGGACAATTGGACCTACACATTACTCCGTAGAGACAAGTTTTTGACCGTAGGGGTATGTTCAAGGCTGCGACTTGTACCTACGGCGTTTGCACCTACAGGGTATTTTCTTGCCCCTACGGATATATCCGTAGGGGCAGTGGTTTGCTCCTACGGATTTATCCGTAGGGACAACCCTTATTTGTAGTAGTGAATCCTAAAAATTAAAATTTATATCTTTTCATATTTTATTTTAGTTTTTTACGTCATGAGATTTATTCGTTTAACTTGTATCGATTAACTATTTTTATATGTTTATTGAATAGGTAATTCAATTTTTTGTATTTTTTGAATAATTTCTTTTTTCTATATGATAAACTCTAATATTGAAAATGTTTATTTAAAAAACATAAACCTAACATTCAACTTACATAATCGAAAATCATACAAGTTTGGAAAATTGTACACCTTATTTTCATTGTACTTTGTTTAATTTGTAACCGGAGGCACAATTTTTTTTTATGCCTAATCAATTTGTATTTCCAAGAATATGATACCAATATAATTTATATTACTAATTATTAATTTAAACTATTTATAAAAGTGATATTTTCACCAATTGTTATATATAAACTAATTAAACATAAACATTAATTAATTAAGTTTACTAAAAAATTGTGTAAATAAACAAAGCAGGCTGTGACATAAAAAAGGAAATATGATGTAGACATAAAAAAATTATATTTTATGACATATATGAAATAAAATAAAATGATTATGCATAAGTAAAATTACAATAAAGTTCTACATATCAGTTCTTGTTTTCAGTTCTAATTGTTTCAGAATCCTAAAAAAATCTCAGTTCCAATGAAAGTCCAAAAAAGGATCAATGTTTTCAAAGTGCCGGTTCTGTATTGAAGTTTCAATTGAATAATATGGCCTAAGTTACATAATTAAAGGAGGCAATAGCTTCTTAAAGAGCTCATATATATATATATATATATATATATATATATATATATATATAAAGAAGACTTAAATAGACATGAGAACTTATATTTGTCGGGCTAAATTTCAACTTCCTACAATAAACTATATGCACTTTTCCCAAATGATACCATGAACTTTCAAAATAATAGATTGATACCATAAACTTTCAAAAGTACTAAAAAAGCCCACGAGGAAAATTGCAAAATTACCAAAATATCCTTCCTTTTTTTTGAAAATATATTCTTTTTTATTATATTATAGGGGTATCTTGGTAATTTTGTAATTTTTCTCGGGTTTTTTCTGTTGATACTTTTGAAAGTCCATGATATCATTCCATCATTTTGAAAGTTTATGGTATCATTTTAAAAAAGTGTTTATAGTTTATGCTAACAAGTTGAAATTCAGCCTATCTACTACCAGCAAGGATTTGATTGCCATCTTCTTGTCTTAACCAAATCAATTTGGTTCAACAGTGAATATTTAACGGGCTACGTTTCACCGTAACACCATGTAATTTCAGCATCTTTCATAAAACGGACCTTAGAGTGTCCCTATAGATTTGGGGTGAAGATAATAGCATGGGTGTTATTTTGATCCCACACACACATTTATTTTGTGTTTGGTTGGGATATATTTATTTTTTTAAGGGACTCTTTTATAATGTGGATTCCAAATAATTGATGGTGATAGGAATTGATCTCGACCACACACAAAAGAAATGTGTGGTTGGAATCAAAATAGCACATATGCTATTATCTTCATAATAGTATGGACCCCAAATCCAGTCCTTTCATTTTTTCATTGGGTCCTGCATTTAAATGCAAAAGTATCATGCAAGTCCAATAAATACATGCCATACATGCTCCACTACAAGGTTCATCTTACACGGACATTGTAGGCCCCTTTTACCCTCCATGCAAACTCTATATAATTTGTAAATTGCAAATATAATTGCGCTTTACATAACATGATTTCATTGAGAAATCTAATTAAAAATGTATAAAATAGCATTATATCATTCTAAAATCAATAGGACAATTTTTTTTAGATAAATTGAACCAATTAATATTTGCAAATTAAAAGATATAATTAACTTCTTATCATAACTTAAACAAATTTGCTAGTGAACACTGAAATCACAAACTATATATATGTTTTCGGCAACTGCTTTGCACGTAATCATAGAAATTCTTATGATAAATTTATTTATTAATTTAACTAAATGCATAAAATAATAATGGCTTGGGAATTTAATTACGTGCACATATCAAATAATAATGACGTGTCATTTAATTACGTGCATTGCATATAAATTAACGGTGTTTTTTTATTTGATTTCTCTGAAAAAAATAAGAAGCCACGTAAGCAATCAATTTCAAAATTTAATGACCCTCTCCCTCCTTGTAACGGTAGAGATTTTAAAATTCTACTAATAAATAGTCATAGTTTCGTTTTTCTGACTCCCAGGTCCGCAATTGATTCTAAGAAAATTATGTACATCATAATGTGTTCCTGCAAACTCTGAATGAAAAAATGGCATCTTTTTAGTTTGTTTGTGAACATATCCATTTGCACTTGCTTCTAGAATTTATATCCTATCCCATCCATTCCTAATTTTGAAAATGACAATACCGAATCATTTCAACTGTCTTAAATATTCTAATTCATTTTATTTCATAATCCAAGCAAAGATTTCCGCTCAAAGGAATCCTTTCAATAAATTTCTTTTGGTAGAAGGAATTAAATCAGTATCAGATACCATCATACTATATTAACAATAATCATTATCATTTGTTTTGTGCGTGACTTGCTTGCAATGAGCATGACTGTAATATCAACTGGGTTTTTTTATATAGGCCCCCTAAACAAGGGTATTTTGAAAAACGCCTTCTAAAACTGTATATTTTAAATACAACCCTTAAAACCTCTCCTTTAACTTAAAAACAGTCATTTTCTTAAGTTAATTAGGATTAATAATTGGATTAGAGTTAATATGATGAATTGGAAGATAAAAAGTCTTATATATACCTTCAAAACAAAAATCTCTCTATCTTTTTTTCCAATGCAAATATAAAGTCATTAAAAGGGTAAAGTTGTCATTTTAGTTTCTTAATTGAGATTTCTAACAGAGTTGTGGATGATAATTACGCCGATTGGCTAATTTAGTTTAATTAAGAGTTTTAAAGGATGTATTTAAAAATATGATGTTTTAGGAGGCGTTTTCAAAACACCAATGTTTTAAGGACCCTGTATCCAAAAAACCTATCAACTAATAAAATAAAAGTGCCTTGGGCGGCCAATTAATATGATCGGGCTGGATAATAGTTACAGAATTTATCAACAAAGATTTCTCATGACCGTTATGGGTAATGGCAGGATCCGTAAATAGTTTGCTTCTTTATTTATACTTCTCCTCATTTCAAATATAGAAAATAATCTGGCCCTGATTATTTACAAGAAAATCTATGCAAAACGAAAGAGAAGCAATATTAAAGAGTTGTCTATTCGGTTTTTTTTAAAAAATATTCCATGATACAGTAATCTATATGTGTCTATCTGTAATAACCTCTCTCTCTCTCTCTCTCTCTCTCTCTCTATATATATATATATATATATATATATATGATACAAGCTAGATAACATGGCATGATAATATAATAATGAAATGATATCGGGATGTTCCGGCATGCAACTAGATATGCAATAGACAGTATGGATACATACGGGTATAGTAAAACTGTAATATGGGATGCACAATTAAACTACATGTAATATTTTTATTCATATGGATATAAATATAGTAGCATAGCATGTTGCAAGATAAACTTGCCTGATCGGATCTCACGACGGGGTGCGTACGCCGCGTTCGACGTTGGGTAAACGTCGCGATGCACACACGCGCGTACAGAACTGGACTTGGCTACTCAAGAACGTGACCACGCTGGATGAGGACGACAACAGGGTCGTCCGGATCGTCGGCGACGTGCACGGCTCCGGCGATCACCGGCAAACAAGAATCAAGTAAAGAGAAGAGAAGAAGAAGTAGAAGAAGATCGAAGCTTAGAAGGGAGTTCAAAGTTAAGGATGAAGAGAGGATGGAATTCATGAGAAAAAATTTAAGGGGCTTGATCTTTGATTTGAAAAGGTTGATCAAGGAGGGAATTCTTTTCATCAAGTTCTTTGGAGGGTATCTTTGAACATTTTAAAGATTGTGAGAATTCAAGTTCCATTTACATTGAGTTTATGTATTTTTAGCTCTTTATTTTTGTTTTGTCATGATGTTTTAAGCAGGCAATCAATGTAATTTTGATTGCTAATGATGAATTTTGAGCTGATGATAATTGCATTAAGTTCCTTGGAGGGAATTCTTTTTTAGTTGAGTTAGCATTTTCCGGGGCATTTTTTTCAATTACATCGAAAAATTGGACTTTTTTATAATTAGCTAAGTTTTAGGGGAAGAGCGACAGGATGACAACCTACAAGGTCAATAGTGCACCATGAGTAGCAATCGCGGAATCAGATAGTGGTCAAGCTTAGCTTTTTCAAGAAGAAATCCGAACCTCTTTCACTTACTCGGGTTATGGGCGTTTGTGAAGGTGTCCTTCTTTCGGGTGAGAGGCTACATGTTTAGATCAAAAAAACTGAAACTTTATACTTAACCTTGGCTTTTCACAACAAAGTCGACTTTGTCTGATCATTATATGATGCAAGTGAAGTGAAACTAGTTCTTTGAATACCTTAATATGTTTCCCCCGATAACCATTGCGAAATCAGAATTTCCCCGAACATGCTAGACCATTAAATTCTTAATAAATTATACAAAAATTGGATCATAACGTTCTTAGGCTCGCTGCGAAGAGGACTATATAACCTATAAATCTACGGTGATTTTTACTGAATATCGTGTCTTTTAGATAGCATAAATTGAAGGTATTTGTGGCTCTGGACTGCAGTCCTGAACCGAAATTCCTACGAATACCTGAAATCAATCACCTGCAACTCACTGATCGAATTCGCAAAATGCACGGAACCCTATATAGATACGTAGGAAATTGAGTTATATTTCTTACGCGACTAGTTCCACTGAATTACGTCGTTTTTGGCTATTTTTTTAACATAATTTATTTTATCAATGTATGCGGCTGATTTCTGCAGTATTTCGTGTTGATACTTGAACTTAATCGCCTGTACATCCCTACATAAAACCGAAAATACGCGGAGTCTTATATTGCCGCGTAGATAATTTAGTTGACCAACTCATGGATCTGGTCTCGTTCAGTTTTCCTGTCATTTGATATTTTATATTTTAGATTGTCGACGTGTCCTGCAGTTTTCTGCAGTGACAGTTTATATATCTTGACACTAAACAGAACATATCTCCTAGTACACAGAGGCTATCATTGATCCGCTTGATGCGTTGGAAACCTAAAAGATAGAACTAGGTTTTATTCAACTGGAGAAACACTTAAATCCAAACACAATATGTAGGAAACTGCGCGTGATGTTGGACTTCCAGTTTTGAAACTGAAATTTCAACAACTAATCGCTGATTTAAAATGATGATAAACCCTTAACCCGAATTCCTATTGACATGAAACTAATTTTACCGCTTCGATAATTATGTATACTTTGTATGCCTTTTATATTGTTTTGGCCGATTCTACAAGTGTGATTTAAGGTGAATTTTGCAAGTTTCGTAGCGTTGGCTGTCATAATTTAGTAAACGTCTGTTTAGTGCATTTCTACCTTATTGTGTGTTTGCTTTATACCCGATGCATAGTGATTGTTTACATTGAAACCTAGCAACTGATTTGCATTGTCGATAGATAAGTGTTAGTGACTAGTTTGTGACAAGTACGACAGTAAACTAGTGGTTGAATGTGATATTAATAAATGAAAGCATGATTGAAAGTGAAAGCGATACGTACTTGTTCACAACCCGTCTAATACCTGAACACATACTATAATCTGGGGAAATGGGGAAATCAAGATGGAATCGAACTCGTATTTAGCGAGGTACACTGACTTAGAGGATGATCATTCGATATTAGCAATATATATTAGGTCGTGGGCCAAACGGTACGGCTGCAGGGTTATGTCCCGGACAACAGTCGACCATAGTCTCGGATATACATGAGACCCTTGTTAAACACGAGCATAATTTTCCACCGATTGATTTCAATTGACTTAGTGACTGATAGGTAATGACATGCACATTACATGGATTGCTGATATGATATATATATCATACTGTTCATATTCACTTGATATTCCATATTCTCATGTTATTATATTCTGCCGTTCATTTTATGCTTAATATCATAGTACACACAGTGTGTGTATATTGCTATATGTTCGTCTTGACGACCTGAGTGTGCATGCTCAGAGGACGTAGTGGACCAAGCTCAGGAGCAGGACCTGCCTGTCATGCCCCGCTTCACAGTGTACGGGTAGAGGACACGACGATGCCGCTACGTTTTTACTCCGAAGTAAATACGCTAAGCGCATCTAAGCAATATAAGTAGAATGCACAAAAGATAATGATAATAGATATACATTGAACATCAACTTTATTTATTAACATTCTTTTTATAATACATCTGAAAAGTAAATACATGGAATAGAAAGCATTGCTTAAATAGTGGCATAACAGAAATGGAAAATACTGAAATGAAATGTACAAGTAACTAGTGCTCCGGGTCGAAAGCTAGCTGGTCTAAATCCTCGCTGGTGGGCTCGATCTCCAGTGAGTCCGAATCACCTGACGACATTCCAAATAAGAAGAAAGAGAATGTCGTCAGCGAACAAATCGCTCGGTAAGTCCCGTAAATAGACAAGAATGGAATAGACAGAATAGAGAGTATATTGTTATAATGTTATATTAAATGTTAACGCTGTTGTTTGTAACTTGGTACAGAAGAATGCCAGTGTATACGAGAGGAGTCTCACTAGACCAGAGACTACGGTATATGTAGTACAAGGCTCCGTCGATAATACCACGGAACAACGGCATGAATGTAATTACGTCTTAAGTGACCATCTCGTGCCACTTTTAACATATTCTGTACCAGTCTACCTTTTATAACCCCGTAGTGTTTATAGTATTGATTGTTTTGATTGTACGGAATGTATTGTATTGTAAAATTGAATTGTATAGATGGATGACTTGCCGAAACCATGATATCAGTAATGGAACGGATATAATGGATGAACATATAGATGGAATATATCCATGGTCCGGTTCAGTCAATGTAGATTGAATAGATTGAATATATGGATTCATGGATTCATGTTGAATTTTTAGTTTGTACTTGAATCATATTCAAGTCAGATTGATTATAGTGAGACTCAGTCTGAGTCAGACAATTTGAAAAGAAATTGAATCCTGAATTATGTTTTGGTGCTATCGGTAACCGCTGTACATGGACGACAGGATTTGTGTCTTTTTCAAAGATGATTACCGTGTTGATAACACCGTTTGTTAAGTTGTCTATCTTAAATAGGCAAGCACCCATATCTCCGGCTCCCTGAGGCTTAAGAGACCGGTCCCGCTTAAATCCATGTTTACTAAGGTCCTTATTGTAATTTAGTATAACTTGAGAGGGGTTTTATGTAAAAATAATTTTGTATAATTTTCAAAATACACCTCAAGTGTTTTATTATCATCTTTAGAGTTTTCATTGATGTATGTTTTATCGATGTGACATTTCTAGTGAATAAAACCTAATTTCATAATATATGGTATTTATTTGTAATATTGGAATTGTATAGTATTTTCTTGTAAATGGAATGTTTTTCTTGAAATTTGGAAATATGGAATGTTATAAATATTAAAAATAGATATTTTGATATTAATTACATATATATATATATTTATTAAAAATATAAGTTTTATTTATAATAGAAATCACACATTTTCTAAAGAAAATTGTATTTTAAATCTTTCGAGATCGTATGCTCCCTGCGGAGGTCTAAATCTCACTCTACTAGGACCGAGGATGTGCGATAATCCGCACCATACCGAACGGATTTCCCGAAATGGGTTGTAGAGGCACAATTGCAAAGATTTGTTAAAATACACATCTTGTAGAAAAAGGTTGTTATAAGTCGGAGGTAGTTATGTGTAAAGTCGTATTTTCTCCCAAATATATGTTCCCAAATTCTATCGTGCTATGTTATATATGAGTATTGTGAGGAGATAGGTCATTACCTCATGAGTTTTCTAAAGATAGCATGGTTAAAAGGTATAAACATGTCGATATAAAACATAATGATATTTTAATGTAAAATTGAAATAAAACTGGCTATGATTATCATTTTAATGTCAAACTTGATCTATTATCTTAGTTAATGAGTATTAAACAATATATCAAAAGTTGTAGGTTTGTTATTAAGAAAATATTGTATTTTTGAAAGAAAAGATAATCAGAAGCCGGATAACTCCGCTTCCGACACGTTTTAAGAATTAAGAATTTGATAATAGTAAAAGAGAGAGAGAAGGGGGACTTACTGGATTAGGGTCAAGAGAGAAAAAAGAGGAAGTTTGGGGAAGCACCGATACGTTTTTTCGTCGCCGGAAACTCCTCGGATTGCCGTCGGAAGTTCGTCGGAGCTTCGTCCTTTGCTAACTCCACTTGCACACAAAAAGTCTTGGGAATTTTCTTGAGAGTTTGGACAGGGATTTGGGAGTGAGGAGGGGTGATTTTAGGTGTGATATCTGTAAGTCGACGTTGTACACCCCACGACTTGCGGGGAGGCGGAATAGGTAAAACAATCATTTTGTTTGAAACAACAACGACTAACCGAAACGATCTTTGATAAACTATAACTAACACAAACATAGAAGTTGTTAACTACTATGAAAAGAGATTATACCTAATGAACCGTGTCCTTCTTCTTTTCGTTATCCACCTCCTCGTCGGCCTCCTCTATGTAATAGACGATCCACCCGAGAGCTTCCACTCCAAGCTTTACCTCTAATCTTGAGGCAACTAGGTTTCTTTAGTTGCTAATCAAAGCCACCTAGATGATATAGAGTATGGATATGGATTAATTAGTCTAGGTAATCCTTGATCTCAACACATGAGAGGGTAGGATTAGGGTTTGAAGAGAGAGAGCTTGAGGAGAGAGAAGGTGAGCATGAATTATGATGAAAATGTTTCTCACTTCTAATATATTATGAAGCATAAAGAAAATCAAATAAAATAAATCTAAATGATTTATCATCATGCTTCATTTAATATATGCAATGAATCATCAAGTGAGTCATTAAGCAATAAATGCTTCATTAACTCACTTGAATGATTCATCTAATGAGTCACAAATGCATTTAATGTAAATGCCACCTAAACCCTCAAGTCACCATGCTTCTAGAAGCTTCCCGCCAAATTACGAGAACGCCCCTCCTATCCGTGAAAACACGGAAAAACTTTAGATTGTATAAATCCAATAATCCGATACTAGAATCTGGCTTAAACCAAAGCCGACTAGTAAAAACTGTCCGAACGTCGTACGTGCGTTTAAACACGTATGCGTCCGAACCCTTGTCGTAAAACCATACGACCTCTATATCGTTTTGCCTGGAGCAGGGAAACTCTCTGTGTGGGACTCTAAAGACTCGACTACTACGCTGGCAGTGGGTTTAACCATAAACCGCAAGCGGCACTAACTGTACGTAACGGTCCCCAGGTAGATGTCGATAAGAAGGCCGATGAGGAAACCCATCCAAACTCCTAATGAGCCTGATGTGACAATCTCCGTACAGTCCGGTCTGTTCGTCTAGGAATATCGCATATCGGGCCTAGGGGGCGGCAAGCGTCAGTCCACTATAAGCGGTATAAGTCGTGTCGAAGCGAAGCCCATTACACCTTGAGAAACTACTGGAAAACCTACCAGTAAATCTCGCTTGCCCTGGCCAGGGACTTTGCGTAATGGCTCTCTGACACAGCGCGATATCAACTCCCAATACCTGGAGAGACGAATCCTGTCTAACCGCCACTGCCTCCAAGTGCTCAGGACTGCACACAACTGCTACCTATTTGCACGACTCTTTTGAGCCGTGGTAGGGTAGCAATCTAAGAACAGTGGGACACACTCGAGGCGAAGTAGCAGTGTCAAGTCTGCGGACTATGCTGTACTCATGTCACCTAGGAACTGTTAACTGACGACGGGTATAATACCAACAAACAGTTCCCCGCGAGTCATGTCCGGTATACCCGTAACCCAATGAGCACCTGTATACTATCTCCAGTACGACGTACTGATGGCTGTGGGACAGACCATCTCCCCAACTGGGATGAGAAGCGTACACACTAGTCTACTCCGGAGTATCGATGCCCTGTCTCGATAATCCTACGACTAGGGACCTGAAAAAGGATGTGCTTGTAGACTACCCAGCCCCCACTAGTGTGACTGCCATCACAATGCTGGTAGTCAAGCAAGATCCTAAGAGCTCTATCAATACGTATACACATATTAAGATAGATAAAATCAAGTAGCATACTACCATATTTAGCAAGACTGTTATATAACTGTGAGTTTCCCAAGCTTCCATTAAGTAATATACAAGCTAGTATGATACAATAATGGCCCTTAGGGCATATACACTAACAATCTCCCACTTGCACTAGGGCCATGTACTGGCATATCGAAGATCGATCATCTCGAGTAGCCTCTCGAACTGAATCTGAGGTAAGCCTTTGTGAATGGATCAGCAATGTTCTCCTCTGTAGCAACTCTCCGGACCTCGATCTCCCGGCGATAAACGATCTCCCTGATCAGGTGATACCGCCTTAAGATGTGTCTGGACTTCTGATGGGACCTTGGTTCCTTTGCTAAAGCTATAGCTCCATTGTCGCAATACAGAGGTATTGGATCAACAATGGTAGGAACTACCTGAAGTTCTGTTAGGAACTTCTTCATCCAGACCGCTTCTTTTGCGGCATCGCAAGCAGCAATATACCCCGCTTCCATCATCGAGTCAGTAACGGTGTCCTGCTTGGAACTCTTCCAGCACACCGCCCCTCCATTGAGGGTAAAGACATAACCTGATATAGACTTGGAATCGTCCTTATCACTCTGGAAGTCGGAATCAGCAAAGGCCTCGATCAATGTTCAAAATAGCGATAGCGTGTTGCGTAGCGTTCTATTACTAAATAGCGAAAACGCAAAAAGCGTTGCGCATAGCGTAAGCTACATGAATTATTAATTATTACTATAATCATCTCATTTACAATAAATTATATTATTATAAAGATATAAATTGGCTTGGGAACATAGAAAAATAAGTAATATAATAATATTTTTTACAGTAGTAGTTTCTCTGCTCCTCGAAATTCTGAAAAAAAATTATTTTCAAAATTTTCAATACTTGAATTCATATATATGATTCATACTAGATTAAACCTATCAAAAATCAATTAAATAATCTCTGTTTGAGAATCATGTCTACTAAATATGATTTCAAATTAAGAGGTTATAACTTTAATGAAACTGTGTTCGTATAGTTTAGGATTAGATACTGAAATCTTAAGAAGTTCAATAGAAAATTTTATATGAAAATAGCGTACGCATAGCGTGGCGTATACTATTTGTTAAAAAACGTAAGATATTTGAAGAAAAAACGTAAGCTACTTTGTATTTGAGTTTTTTTCCAAAGTTACGTAGCGAATATACTAAGGTATGCTACGTAGCGCAAAATAGCGAGCTATGTAGTGGGTTATTTCAAACATTGGCCTCGATCTTAAGGTCTTTTCCCCCGTAAACCAAGAACATCTCCTTAGTCCTTCTCAGGTACTTGAGAATGTTCTTCACTGCTATCCAGTGATTCTCCCCTGGGTCTGACTGATACCGGCTTACCACGCTTAGTGCGTAAGCTACATCTGGTCTGGTGCACAACATCACATATATTATAGAGCCTACCGCAGAAGCGTAGGGTATAATAGACATGCGATCCCTTTCCAAATCAATCTTGGGAGACATCTCTTTAGATAGGATGATTCCGTGACAAGCCGGTAGATTACTGCGCTTAGAATCTTCCATACTGAATCTTTTCAGTATAGTGTTGATATACCTGGACTGCGAAAGTCCCAATATCCTCTTGGATCTATCACGATAGATCCGGATCCCCAGAATGTAAGAGGCATCATCCAGGTCTTTCATGGAGAACCTGTGTGACAGAAATCCTTTGACAGATTGTAGCATAGGAATGCCATTTCCTATCAATAGAATGTCATCCACGTACAAGACGAGGAATACGACAGTTCATGCTACAACTTTACTATATATACATGGTTCATCTTGATTTTTGATAAAGTCATATTCTTTGACCGTTCATCAAAACAGATGTTCCAACTCCGCAATGCCTGCTTCAGTCCATAAATGGACTTAAGCAACTTGCACACTTTCCCGCTGCTCCCACTCTGATTGAAACCTTCTGGCTGATCCATATAGACGCACTCTTCTAAATTACCATTCAGAAAAGCCATCTTTACGTCCATCTGGCATATTTCATAATCATGGAAGGCAGCAATGGCAAGAAGGACCCGAATGGATTTGAGCTTAGCCACTGGAGAAAAAGTTTCGTCATAGTCCAAACCAGGTCTTTGACGAAAACCCTTTACAACAAGTCTAGCCTTATAGGTTTCCACCTGTCCATCTACACCAATCTTTTTCTTGAAGATCCATTTGCATCCTATGGGTTTTACCCCATCTGGAGCAAAGTCCAAAGTCCATACTTTGTTGGTGTACATGGACTCCATTTCGGTCCGCATTGCATCTAGCCATCGTACCGAGTCCCCGCTCTGGATGGCCTGCTGGAAGCTAGTAGGTTCATCATCATCAATGATGCAATCCTCTCTAACCCCATCAATGAGAAAACCGTAGTATCTCTCAGGCGGATGAGACGGCCTACTACTCCTACGGAGGGGTGCGGGAATGTCCTGTTCTTCTTGAACTACTGGTTCTACCAAACTTTCAGTAGTAGTTTGTGGTTCTGGAATTTCTTCCAGTTCTATTTCGCTCCCACTTGTTTCCTTTTCTAAAAACTGTTGTTCTAGAAAATGAGCATTACGAGAAACAAAAACCTTTTGTCCCTCTGCGTAATAGAAATAATACCCCTTGGAGTTCTTTGGATATCCCACAAACTTACACTGTACTGATCGTGCCTCGAGCTTGTCCGCATGCTGCTTTTTAATAAAAGCTGGACATCCCCATATCTGCATATGCTGAAGATGGGGTTTCTTCCCACTCCACATCTGATATGGCGTGGTAGGCACAGTCTTGGTAGGAGCCCTGTTCAGAAGATATGCCGCTGATTCTAGCGCATAACCCCAGAAAGATCGCGGTAACTCAGCATTACTCATCATGGAACGTACCATATCCAATAGGGTTCGATTCCGTCTCTCCGATATATCGTTATGTTGTGGAGTGTATGGAGGAGTAAGCTGAGAGAGAATTCCTTTCTCTTTTAGGTAACCTAGGAACTCGGCACTTAAGTATTCACCACCTCGATCAGATCTTAGTGTCTTGATACTTTTGCCGGTTTGGTTTTCTACTTCATTCTTATACTCTTGGAATTTCTCAAAAGCCTTGGATTTATGTTTCATCAAGAAAATGAATCCGTACCTAGAGTAATCATCCGTAAAAGTATTGAAATAGGAAAAACCACCTCTTGCATGTGTAGACATTGGACCACATACATCGCTGTGTATGAGTCCTAAGAGCTCGCTCGTTCTTACTCCATGTACAGTGAATGGAGTCTTTGTCATCTTTCCTTTGAGACATGATTGACAAGTGGCATAAGATTGATATTCAAACGAGTCCAAATATCCTTCTTTATGTAACTTAGTTAACCTTGTCTCATTGATGTGACCTAGTCTACAATGCCATAAGAAAGCTTTATTTAAATCTGGATACTTTCTTTTTAGTGTGTTCTGGACATTGAAAATTTGTAATTGGTTTAAGACATATATACTGTTATCCAGTGTACCGGACCCAATCAAACCATGATTAAGGTGGATGTTAACAACATCACTTACAAACGTGAAATCATAACCTTCTTTTGATAACAACGAAACCGATATGATATTACACGTTAAATTGGGTACACAAAAACAGTTATGTAAAACCAAAATATATCCACTCGTCAATCCTAGGTGATAATCCCCTACGGACACAGCTCCCACGCTAGCTCCGTTAGCAACCTGAAGGGTCATATCACCAACCTTCAGCACTCTACGGTTTCTCAGTGCCTGCAATGAATTGCATACATGAGATCCTGATCCGGTATCCAATACCCAGGAAGTAGAGTTGATTGACAGACAATTCTCAATTACAAACACACCTGAAGTCGAAGCCACAGCTTGCTTCGGTTCCTGGTTCTGGGCGTTCCATGCCTTGCAATCTTTCTTCCAGTGCCCTTTCCTATGACAATGGAAGCACTCATCCTTGGCCACTACTGGCACCGCAATCTTTTTCTTTCCCTTCATTCCCACCTTACTAACACCTCCTTTAGGTTTGGTGGCGGCCTTATTCTTCCTTCCTTTGGCCTTAGCCTTGGACCCGGAAGAAAAAGCACCGCGAACAAACATAGTGTGTGTTTCCCTTGCCTTCTGCAAGGTGCCCTCTGCACTCCTCAACATGTTAAGGAGTTCTGGAAGTTCAACTTCTTTTCTTTGAATGTTGAAATTCATAATAAACTGGGCGTAGGTGGAAGGAAAGGACTGGAGAATCAAGTCTGTATAGAGCTCATTATCCAAAGTCGTCCCAAGGTCTGCGAGCTCGTCAATATAGCCAATCATCTTTAGGACATGTTCTCCTACCGATGATCCGACGGCCAACTTCGCCCGAAACAAGTTCTTAGAGGTCTCGTATATTGCTATACGAGATTGCTCTCCATAAAGTTCCTTTGTATGGAGAAATATGGCATCTAGATCCATATCCTCGTGCCTCCTCTGATGTTCATTATTCATCGAGGCAAGCACGATGCACTTGGCCTTCGCGCAATCTAACTCCCAGGTTTTGCGGATTTCCTTATCCGCATTACTGGATTTGGGACCTGGAACTGCAGGTGCCTTAGCGGTGAGGACATACCCCAATCTGTCATAGGTCAAATCCATTTTGACATTCCACAGCCAATCTTTATAGTTTGGCTATGTTAGTATATTTTTTTCTAATAGTAACTTAAGTCCTGTCATTTTCAGGGTCGCTGCAATTAGGAGAGAGAGATAGAGAGAACACTTTAGCATGATACTCTTGCAAGTTTAGAGTGGTTTTTAGTTTATCTAAACTGGATGGCGCCCACTGTTTCTCGAATCCCTCCTCAAACCAAAAAGGAAGAACTAGCCAGGACTATTCTCACCGTACAATACTTGCTTAAGCATTCAGCCAGGCCGGTGTCGGTACTTCGAGGGAGGTTTTCCAACGCTTTCACGAAGTTCCTTAATTAAATAACCTCTTTTCTCTGGGGGCGTAGCCCCGCTGAGACCTTTCTCGGCACCTACTTGGTTTATAGCATTGATCGTTAAGTGACAAATCTCCTGATGAGTAGCATATACTCACAGTAGGATCGGGATCCAAATATCATCGTATGATAATGTTGAAGGAATCCTACCAACATTCATCAAACTCCAAATGGTATGCAACTCTTTGCAAATTTCAGTTTCTTTAGAAATTCCCGATATAAATTTCTGCCCCATGCTCTTATGACCTTGGCTTTGGTCAAAATGTCATAAGTCACATGTCAAGTTCTACCCATCATTATCTTGTTAATTTGAACCCATCCGTACATACCCCTGACTTTGGTCAAATGATAATACGACTGTCCCAAACTAACTCATCTATCTATACAACAAATGAATACCCAGCAGCTACCAAACACTATGCCTTGACTTTGGCCAAAATGCATAACTTGAATACTACTGAATACCCAAATGAAATGACGGAGGGCTACGAATGGTTTTGGCGAAACCATAAACGTAGTGAACTTGATATGACCGAAGGAACCTGATAGCTTTTAAAAGGAGTGGTTAAAGCTCCGCAATTAAAAATATCCTCTGTTTTAAAATAACCGAGTGGTTTCTTTTAAACTGTTCCAACGATTCAACTTTGGTTTATTTTCTTTGCATTAAAATAATGCGTCCCATCAATTAACCTATCATTGCAGAAAACAACGAAAATACAACGTCCTCTTATGCCATCCGCATTCGCCACTGGGTCCCGTCATCGCCCGTTAAGTTACTTAACTAACGACAGAGCGGGGGCTGGGCTAGCGCGGGTGTAAAACATAAGTGACGTCTAAATAGCTATCATATATAGATATTGTACATTCGTCAGAAGCAATAATAGGCATTCCAGATTACAGATGAACATTATTGGATATACAAGCAATCCGCGTTTCCTTTGAGCTTGCAACGAAAGACGGATTACACAGTTGTGATGAATAGCCATTACCCCACTCTAGACCCCTACGGGTACGGCAAACTACCCGCCAAGTACCCGAAGTGAAGCGGTCTCCCTCAACAACGTGAGTAGGCCACTAAACACTTCGAAGTACCCGGTATTTTGTGCACCCCACCTTGGGTCTATCCTAGGAGCAAAAACAGTAAAATGAAATAATACAACGGTGGCTGCAACCGCAACCTGGATGTGCCCCGCAAAAGAATATTACAACATATTACAATTACATCGAATGAATGAATATAAAAACCCATCTCAAACCCCGGCTAATCATCACAATAATCCAATCAAGTTCATAATCACAAACAGTAAAATCATTACAGAAATGTGCAACCCCCTACCAACCGACATACTAGCAGTTAGGGGAGGTTTACGAACACATTATACAATTCACAGAAATAATCTAATTAGCCAAATATCGTATAATTTCGATCGAGCAAACACATTAGATTCTACTCCAAAAACTTCTCTGTGCACCTGAGACTTGAGCAGAAAATAAACATTCCAGAAATAACAAAATAACCACAGAAGAGTTCTGGGGAAAGTTGGGTTGAATCGGCCCCAACTCGGCCGCGTATCCGCGGCCGATCGCTTGGATCGGCCACGGTTCCTCGGCGTCGTGGCCGATTCAGGAACCCAATTTTCTCCAGAAGTCTTATATTTTACTGCATGTATTTTTAGAGGTCCCTGAAAAATTTTTAGACCTCATTTTAAATTCGACAGAAACTTGGTGATTTCGATGTTTTTTCCGGTTCGTTTTGCGTTCGAAATTGTAACGACTTTGCTAATAAGTTAGTTATAGTTTAGCGAGGCTCTGATACCACTGTAAGTCGACGTTGTACACCCCACGACTTACGGGAAGGCGGAATAGGTAAAACAATCATTTTGTTTAAAACAACATCGACTAACCGAAAGGATCTTTGCTAAACTATAACTAACACAAACATAGAAGTTGTTAACTACTATGAAAAGAGATTATACCTAATGAACCGTGTCCTTCTTCTTTTCGTTATCCACCTCCTCGTCGGCCTCCTCTATGTAATAGACGATCCACCTGAGAGCTTCTACTCCAAGCTTTACCTCTAATCTTGAGGCAACTAGGTTTCTTTAGTTTCTAATCAAAGTCACCTAAATGATATAGAGTATGGATATGGATTAATTAGTCTAGCTAATCCTTGATCTTAACACATGAGAGGGTAGGATTAGGGTTTGAAGAGAGAGAGCTTGAGGAGAGAGAAGGTGAGCATGAATTATGATGAAAATGTTTCTCACTTCTAATATATTATGAAGCATAAAGAAAATCAAATAAAATAAATCTAAATGATTTATCATCATGCTTCATTTAATATATGCAATGAATCATCAAGTGAGTCATTAAGCAATAAATGCTTCATTAACTCACTTGAATGATTCATCTAATGAGTTACAAATGCATTTAATATAAATGCCACCTAAACCCTCAAGTCACCATGCTTCTAGAAGCTTCCCGCCAAATTACGAGAACGCCCCTCCTATCCGTGAAAACACGGAAAAACTTTAGACTGTATAAATCCAATAATCCGATACTAGAATCTGGCTTAAACTAAAGCCGACTAGTAAAAACTGTCCGAACGTCGTACGTGCGTTTAAACACGTATGCGTCCGAACCCTTGTCGTAAAACCATACGACCTCTATATCGTTTCGCCTGGAGCAGGAAAACTCTCTGTGTGGGACTCTAAAGACTCGACTACTACGCTGGAAGTGGGTTTAAGCACAGACCGCAAGCGGCACTAGCTGTACGTAACGGTCCCCAGGTAGATGTCGATAAGAATGCCGATGAGGAAACCCATCTGAACTCCTACTGAGCCTGATGTGACAATCTCCGTACAGTCCGGTCTGTTCGTCTAGGACTATCGCATATCGGGCCTAGGGGGGCGGCAAGCGTCAGTCCTCTATAAGCGGTATAAGTCGTGTCGGAGCGAAGCCCATTACACCTTGAGAAACTACTGGAAAACCTACCAGTAAATCTCGCTTGCCCTGGCCAGGGACTTTATTTAATGGCTCTCTGACACAGCGCGATATCAACTCCCAATACCCGGAGAGACGAATCCTATCTAACCGCCACTGCCTCCAAGTGCTCGGGATTGCACCCAACTGCTACCTGTTTGCACGACTCCTTTGAGCCGTGGTAGGGTAGCAATCTAAGAACAGTGGGACACTCGAGGCGAAGTAGCAGTGTCAAGTCTGCGGACTATGCTGTACTCATGTCACCTGGGAACTGTTAACTGACGACGGGTATAATACCAACCAACAGTTCCTCGCGAGTCATGTCCGGTGTACCCGTAACCCAACAAGCACCTGTATACTATCTCCAGTACGACGTACTTATGGCTGTGGGACAGACCATCTTCCCAACTGGGATGAGAAGCGTACACACTAGTCTACTCCGGAGTATCGATGCCCTGTCTCGATAATCCTACGACTAGGGACCTGAAAAAGGATGTGCTTGTAGACTACCCAGCCCCCACTAGTGTGACTGCCATCACAATGCTGGTAGTCAAGCAAGATCCTAAGAGCTTTATCAATACGTACACACATATTAAGATAGATAAAACCAAGTAGCATATTACCATGTTTAGCAAGACTGTTATATAACTGTGAATATTCCAAGCTTCCATTAAGTAATATACAAGCTAGTATGATACAATAATGGCCCCTAGGGCATATACACTAACAATATTTATAGGAAAAATCAGGGTTTAAGGTAATGAAAGGGCGTGATAAAAATTGTATTTAATTTTGCATTAAAAAATTAAAAGGGGGTGTTTTAATTCTCTGGTTAATTGCAGAGAATTTAAATAGTGCAAGGGGAGCGGGATAGGCCAAAGTTGCAGAGAAAAGAAGAAAAAATTGAGTTCGTCCGAGTTGACCTGGCGTCGCCGGCCGAGTCAGCCGCGTCGCCGGTCCGAGTTGGCCAAGTCAGACCGCGTCTCCTTGCCACCTGTTCTCGTCGCTTGGTCTAACACAGTGGACTCGTTTATTTTGTGTGACTCTTCAGTTTACGTGTTGTACACGTGTAGACTCTTGGGCTTCTAAAAGATTAAAAGAATTTTAAATAAAAATAATGTGTGGCTGATGGGATTTGAACTCTGGTGCTTTGGTCCAGCAGTGCAAGGTCTCACCAATGAGCTACAAGCTCCTTCTTGCTGTTCAAAAGCAAATCAAACTTATAACTTGTGCTCGGGCTCAAGTACCCTTTTCTCTATTTTTGAAAAAAATTGTACAGAAAGTTTAGGTTTGTTACACTGCCATTCAAGATTACGGAGATTTAGACTGCGACACCAGCGTTATCGTCTTCTGTTTGCACTGAGGATATTGTTATTTCTTTTGGTTAGTTTCTTTCATGCGAATAATTGTATCTTGAACTCTGTTGACTAGATATAATAAAGTTGAGAATTGTGGTTTTCTTTACATTCGTGTTGTATTCATTGATTATCATGTAATGCTAGAAACCGAAGGGTGGCTACGGCGTGATTATTTCTTGACCATAGAAGCATGGTTGGCCTAATCACCCCTCGTATTTTGTATTCTGGAAAGCGGGTGTAACACCCTAGTTCATTTATACCAGTTCTAGTTCAAGTATTTCTTTATTTATGGTATTTTCTTGATTTACCGTGTTTTGGGTGCGGATAGAGCACTTGACATCTGTATTTGCATCCGACCTGATCTGCTTACTGGAAACCTGTCTTGATTCCTGTTTATGATTTATCCTGGCTTTTTACGTAGATCCGTGCACTTTCATTTTATTTTATACTGTATACTGGCATTTTATCTGGCATCTGCATTTTTTTAATATAACATTTAAAGTCACATAAAATATTTTAAAAATACATTGCATGGCCTGCATGATACCACTGACCTGTGGTAGCATCCGCGCATTTTGTTCTCGTCCCGTTTAGTGAAACGGACTTGTTTCGATGGCTACGCGCACGTATGTTCATCCGTTCTTAGGGGTACGCATTTTCGTTATCCGGATATCCAATTTTAGTTTTGATCAACATGTTTATTTTTCATATTTTAAAATGGGATTTTTAGGCCCGACTCGGGCATGTTTTGGACTATTTTGTATTAACCACAATATTAAATATTTTACTAATATTATAATTTTAATATTTTAACCGTTTAAATTTAGTTAACTAATATAAATTTTAAAATTAAAATCCTAACCAAATGCTGCCAAATCTCTCTCTCTCCATTTCTTTCTCTCTTTCTTTCTTCTTCTCTCTCTCTCTCTCCACTTTCTTTCTCCTCTCGCGGTAAGCAAGATGCCATCACCTCCCTTCTTCCTCCTCTATTTAAAAAAAATACCCACTACTCCACGAGAAACTGTGAACCTTAACCCTAGCCGCCTTTACCCTTGCCTCACCCCCGACGCCTTCACCGTCGTCGACTTCTCTTCCTCTCCTCAACCACCTTCATCGCCACCTCCACTTATCTTTTCATACCTTTCCCGATTGCACCCACAACCGCGAGGTCCCTAACCCACGCATCTCGCCGTCGTTGACCCCTCACCGTCGTCCTTGTCTCCTCTCATTTCTCCTCCTCGACCTCGTCGACCCTCTCTCCTTCTTCTCGTCTCCACTGCACGAAACCCCGACCCCAACAATCTAGAACCCTATCACTCACTACCCGTGGCAATGAAACCTCACCGGAAAACCCAAACAACCTCGTCATCACCTCCTCACATCCCTCGCCTCGCCTCTGAATCCAGAACACCAACCCTCAGCCTCTTCTCTTCTTTTCTTTCTTTGTTCTTCTCCTTATTCTTTTCTTTTCTTCTCTTTTCTGGATTCTTTTTCCGGTGATCGCCGGAGTCATGCCGCCGCCGCCGATCCAGGTAACCCTGAGGACGTTCCCAGTCAGCGTGGTTACCTTCTTGCCTTGCCTGGACACGTCCCATGCACGCGTGTGGTATTGCGACGTTTACCCGACGTCGGACATACCGTACGTACCCATCGTGCGATCCGATCGAGGCAAGTTAATATCGCTACATGCTATACTACAATATATTGCACATATGTGAATAATAACATTACTCATTGTTTAATTATGCATCCCACATTAACATTTTACTATTTTACTGTCTTCGGACATCCGTGTGCATCCATATCACTATTTACATATCTAGTCGTATGATAATTCATCTTGCTACATGCTAGGTATATTATTATGCATCCATATGAGTAAAATGTTACCCGTTTATCACATTATAAATCAATATTAAAGTTTTACCGTTTTCGGATACCCGTATGCATCCATATCATTTAATATACATGTAGCTGCATCTACAGATCACATTATTACATATTATTGTCGTATTAACATCCCATGTTTAATAATGTGCATCCTACATAGTCATGAAGCTATAGTTGTAACCCCTGATAGTTATTTATGCATCCATGTTTATTTGTGTATCCATACCATTAATTCTGCATAACTAGTTGTACCCCATATTACATTAACTCATATTATTAATATATTAGTACCCCATGCTTGATATTGTGCATCCTACTTAGTCATGATGTAATCCCTGATCGATATTTGTGCATCCATACTTGTATTGTACATCCGTATTTTCACCCTGATTCAATACTTGCTACAGTTTGATTATGAGCACCCGCTTGATACCTGTGCACTACTTGACATGACCTGATACACCACTATTTGACATGACTTGATACATGTACATTACCTGACATGACCTGATATATCACTACTTGACATGCTACCTGATCATGTTTCTAATGCCGACAATCCTGACATGTTGTCTTGATGGACGTTATTGTTGTCTGCATAGACAAAACCTGTACCGGCTTGATCCTGTGTTGGCATTAGATATCAATTGGCAATACCTGACTTGAACACATAACTTGGGGGTTTGGGAAAATCAAGAATGTAACCGAACGTAACTCAAAGGGCTATCATATTGTTTGCCCTTTTTCCGGGCGTTACGGAATACATATTGTTTGCCGTTTTTTCTGGGGGTTACGGAATACATATTGTTTGCCGTTTTTCCGGGCGTTACGGAATAATCACGGATGGGTTACGATGAGAATTACATTAATTGATTTCGAAGACTTTAGAATAGATAACCCAGTAGCACGGTTTAGATTACTCACTGTACATCACATGTGCTTATACCCTTCACTGTTCCTTATTCGTGATACTGTTATATCCTTATTACTGTTCATACTCATGCCTGCATGTCTTGTTACCTCCTGATTGTATTATTGTTGATATTATGACGCACTGACGTCTCGGTTTTGCATGGCCCAGATCCTCTCTCCCTGTCGCAGGCCGTTCAGGAGTATTTCAGTCAGCGGGCCGAGCAGTGAAGACCTGTTAGTATTTTAGTTTAGTTTTCTTTCAGCACTTTTATTTCCTGTTGTGAGCCCGTATTTGGGACGTACTTTCCAGATTGTTATTGTTATTTGGATCTATTGCTTCCGCATATTATTTCTTGAGTCGTTTATTCTGGCTCATGGACATGTTCTAGATAGTTTATTTTATTTCTACTGTTCTTGATATCTCTAGACAGCCGTAATATGACTATGGAGGGATGTTTCCTATCCACAGGTAGCATGGTTAGCTCTGTCACGTGCCTATCTTAGCGCACTCTGGTAAGCGGGGCGTGACAGGGTTCGTTTGGTATCAGAGCCATAGGATTTAGGTTAATCGGGTTTGATTCTTTTGTAGTCGGGTATTGGACCCAATACACGAATCGGAAAATCCGTGATTAGGAACATATCCTGCCACATTGTTATCATGATTCTTTAATTATATCTTTCTCTTGACCCTTGTTTTGACGATATGCAAACAACTTTGCATGTCGGCTTGAAACCTTTTGATTCCCTGTTGTTTCTTTCTATTCTGATACTAGGATTTTGGCGACTTGAGTGGAGTTATGTGATTGTAACTATGTACCGCGACATGGTTACAATGCGGTACTCTATTTAAGTAACTTGGATTTCTAGTCTTGATTCATATCCTTGATTTATGGTCATTATTCATCGCAAGTCTTGAATCTTGTTTGTCATACTAATCCTTTTCGGTGTCTTGGTTTCGGGAACATGGCAGACAGGAATTTGCGATCATACCAGAGGCGTGTTGATGACGCCACATTACTTGGAGTAATTAGTGGGATGCTGGAGAACCAGAAGCGGCAAACCGAGCTGAACCAGCGGCAGGCCAAAGCTTTTCAAGAAGGTTTGCGGACCGTCCAGCAGTCCGTAAACAATGTTGCGACCAAACCAATAGAGCGTGTGGGTACCGTGGAGGATTTTAGGAGACTTGGTCCGTCCACTTTCACTGGTTTGGAGGAGCCGTTGCCAGCGGAGCAGTGGCTGGTCGATACGTAGAATCTGCTCGTAGCAGCACAGATTCCGGAGGACAAGAGAGTGGATGTCATAAGCATCCAATTGGTGGACTATGCCCGTGAATGGCGGCTTGTGGAAGAGACCCGTTTGCCCAAGCCGATCAGTTGGGCAACTTTCTCGCAGAGTTTCTTGGAGAAGTTCTTTCCGCAGACTGCACGGGAAGAAATGGAAGAAAAGTTCATCAGCTTGAAGCAGAATGGTGGATCTGTGGATGCACATGCGACTGAGTGGACACGGCTCAGTAGATTCGCTGGACCCTTGGTTGCCAACGATACTGATAGGGCACGGAGGTTCATGCGCAGTTTGTATATGGACATCTAGAAGCATATTATATCTCTGGGTTTGAACACTTTCTCGCAAGTGCTTAAAGCGGCCAGAGAGCAGCAGAGTTTATCGCTGAAGACTGGGGGTACGCAGCAGCAGACAGTTGTAGTGTAGAAGCCGGCGTTTATGCCAAATCGAACGCTTATACGCAGAGGTGTCCCGGTGGACAGGTGTGGCATTGTACCGATGAAGAGGGAAGTTTTTCCCGAGCATAAAGGAAGGGTGCTGTGCGATTACTGCCAACGACCGGGTCACTATCGAAGAGATTGTCGTAAGAGACTTGGACTTTGTCTTATTTGCGGATCAGCTGATCACACCATTGATACTTGTCCGTCGAAGCTACGTTTGAAGTATGATACTCAGAGGCCACCGCAGAAGCAGTTTGTAACAACTCCAATTTTGTATACCAAAAATTTGCTTTAAATATAGTGTACACTTGGAGTATTGATGTTGCTGGAAACAATTTAAGTATCTAATTCCTTACAATAATTACAAGAAGGAGCTTGTAGCTCACTGGCAATACCTTGCATTGCTGAACCAAGCCACCAGAGTTCGAATCCCATGCCCCACATAATTTTTATATCCTTTTGTTTTAATTTTTTTAGAAGTCAAACGGTCAAACAGCCATAACTCACAATTTATTGCGATTTAAGAAAATTAAAGTATGCCAAAATTCCCCCCAGACCGAGCCTGACCCAACGGCACCCGACTCGGCCGCGACTCGGCCGAATCGGCCGGCGCCGCCGGCCGGACTCGGCCGGTCGGCCGAGTCGTCAACACGAAAAAAATTCGTGTTGACCGGGTCTCTTCACCTGCATACTTCAATTTTCCAGTACTGTTACCCATTTTCAATTAACTCTCTTTTAAGACAAAATTTAATGAATTTTTATTGTTTTTATATTTTTTAAATATTATTTTTAACCCTAACCCTAACCCTAGCCTAGCCCTATATAAAGACCCCTATACTCTACCTTTTCCCTTCACAACTCTAAGTCCACTCTCTCAAATTCTCGAGAACTCGGTACGAAGAGATAGAAGCGAAGCGCTGCCGAAATCGACGACGGATTCCGGCGACCGGATCAGAACCTTCGCGACGTTTTCAACGAATCGACAACCATCACGTCCTCTAGCTTCCTTAGCTTGTCCAAATCGTAAGTCCCACCTTCTTCTATCTCTCTTTTCTTTAAGGTAAAAATACGACTTTTTGGAACCCGACGGAAATCGGACAAACCGATTTCCGATTCGGTTTTTCTCTAAATTTCCACTTGTCACCTAATACATATTATCTACCCATATGCTTGTTGACTATTAATCACCCATAAATCAATTTAATCAAACTTTTTCACATAAAATGATAACTTCTTTGTAAAACCGTATTCTTTTCATAAAAATACCATGAAGTTCATTTTTCTTAGTTTAATTAATTCCCTCACTCCTAAATAGGTTTATCTTGATCACTAAATTTGTAGAATCTAATTTGAATGAAATTTCACACATAAAATGATAACGTTTTCGAATACCGTATTCTTGCGCTATAATACCTTTAAGTTTAACATAGCATATTTTACCTTTAAACTTCACCAAAACTTAATATAAGTCACGGGGTAATGACCTATCCCTACACACACTCAATATAACCCTAATTGATAAATATCAAAATATAGAATACGAAATTACAGGACTTTTCACTAAAATACCATAATCTTTATAACTTTTATTTAAAGCTCTAAGTTGTAAACATTTCTAAATAAAATGAAAACACGATTGGTCATGGACATCGATCGTTTATCTAAACTGTCTTGTGGTGCCTAAGCAAGTGTGTCTAAGGCTAGTGGTTTTTAATTAGGCCCACGACTGTGGTTCCTTCCCACTTACCTGGCCGCAATTGACGGTGAAGAGGCGATTTGAGGCTTCTAATGACTCATCGTTTAGACCTTAGAAAATTTTCTTCAGGATCATGGATTCCCCGAACAACACCAGCACTAACGTCAACAACACCCCATCAGCACTACCTCTCACACCAGCAGTTCCCGCACCACCCACTGAGCATACGATGTTATTTGATGCGATCTGTAGTCTTCTCGAGAGACAGCAACAACTTCTGAGCCGTCCTGATAACGATGCACCGGGAGTAAAGCAATTCAGGGCTTTGCAACCAAAGCTGTTCTCTGGTAAAGGAAGCCCTCTCGAAGCAGAAGAATGGGCACAAAGCATCGAAGACGATCTGGCAGCAGCTCAAGTGCAAGATAACGCTTGGGTCCGTGTAGCGAAGCTACAGCTCACGAATAATGCTCGCAATTGGTGGAAGGCGGAAGAAATCCGTCTAGCGCAGCCGATTGAATGGAAGACATTTCGCGAGAAGTTTGACGCGAAATATTTCCCTGTGACTGCCAGGTTCGCTATGGAGCAGCAGTTTATTCATCTACAGCAAGGATCAATGTGAGAGAAATCGGTAGATGAATATGATGCTGCGTTCACTATGTTGAGCCTGTAAGATATGTCACAATAGTTCAATTTTTAAATATCACATTTTACACAGCTAACACAATCTTTAAACAGATTCGCGGCACACCTGATACCGACGGACGAGATCAGAGCCCGTCGTTTTCAGCACGGTTTGGACACAGAGATCAAGGCTGCTCTAGCCACAGGAAAGTTTTTGACTCATGAGGAAGCCCTAGAAGCTGCCCGCAGTTATGAGGCAGTCATAAAAGAGAGGGGCAGACCTCAGTCTGCAGGAGTCAAGCGCCCTGCCAACCAGATGGCAGGTGGAGCCACGTCCAGACCATCTTTCGTGCCGAGGCGACCCGGAGTACCAACTCATCGTCCTAGCCCAGCCTTTTGCACCTACTGCAAGAGAACTGGACATATGATGAAGGACTGCCGTCGAGCCAACCGCCTCTGCTTAATCTGCGGTTCAGCCACTCATGATATTGGATCTTGTCCCCAAAGGCAGAACTCAGTTGCTGCACCCAGGCCAGCAAATACTTATCAGCAGCGACCAGCTCTTCCGGCACCTGCTCTCAGACTTGCACTTCCTGCACCACCTAAGGGACCACAGGCTGCACCACCTCCTCGACAGTTCCATCAAGCTCAAAGGAACGTTCAGAGGAATGCTCCTCAGGCCAGGAGGAATGTGCCGAAGCGCCAGGCTTTCATGATGTCTGTGGAAGAAGCTGAGGCCACGGGCCAAGTCATTACTGGTAAACTTTCTTCTCAAACTCATCTTTTAGTTTTGTTTACCTACACACTTTCCTTATACCTGAACCTATCCCATATACCTTAGGTACAATTCTAGTAGCTTCACTACCTGCACTTGCACTGTTTGATACTGGAGCATCCCACTGCTTTATGTCGCAACGGTTTGTTCGAACCCATGCGATTCCAGTCTCACCGCTTGTATCCAGCTGGAACGTCAGTTCTGGAAATGGTGTTCTAAAGGCAACTATGGGATACAGCATGTGTCCAGTCATCGTCTGCAGTCGAGAGTTTTATGCTGACTTCAAGGTACTGGACATACCAAACTTCGATGTAGTTCTAGGAATGGACTGGCTTGGAACCTTTTATGCTATCATCGACTGTCGTCAAAGGAGGGTAGTATTTGAGATTCCAGACCATCCGGTTTTCTATTTCAAGAGTGGAGATCGCACCCTGGAGCCAAGTACTTACAAAGCGAAACCAAGGGAAGCAGTAGTTGCAGTAGCTCATGCAGAGGAAGAATCAAGACCGGAGGTAGTTCGAGAGTTCGACGATGTATTCCCTGACGATATATCAGGTTTGCCTCCTGATCGAGCTCTTGAATTCAGTATTGACTTAGTACCAGGAGCACAACCAGTGATCAAAGCACCGTATAGACTAAGTCCGGAAGGATTGAAAGAAGTTCGAACACAGTTGGACGAATTACTGGCGAAAGGATGGATTCGTCCCAGCACTTCAAGTTGGGGAGCACCTGTACTATTGGTGAAGAAGAAGGAAGGTTCATACAGAATGTGCATCGATTATAGGGCCTTAAACGAAGTTACTATAAAGAACAAGTATCCACTCCCGCGCATCGACGATTTATTCGATCAGCTAAGTGGATCTTGTGTCTTCTCTAAACTAGATCTTCGTTCAGGTTATCATCAAGTGAAGGTCAAGGAAGCTGATATTCACAAAACAGCTTTCAGAAATCGCTATGGACATTACGAATTTCTAGTAATGCCATTTGGAGTGACCAATGCACCAGCAATCTTCATGAATCTTATGAACCAAGTTTTCCGGGAGTATTTAGACAGGTTCGTTGTCATCTTCATCGACGACATCCTGGTATATTCTAAGAATCGGAAGGAGCATGCGGAGCACTTACGAATTGTCCTGGAAACACTTCGACAACATAAGCTTTATGCCAAATACAGCAAGTGCGAGTTTTGGCTAAAACAGGTTGGTTTTCTTGGACACATCGTATCAGGAGAAGGGATTTCTGTAGATCAAGCAAAGGTTTCAGCAGTCAGCGAATGGCCTACACCAAAATCAGTGAAGGATATTCGGAGTTTCTTGGGCTTAGCTGGATATTACAGAAGATTCATTGAAGGCTTCTCGAAGATAGCAACACCCCTGACCAAGCTTACAAGAAAAGATGAAGAATTTGTGTGGTCAGAAGCATGCGAGCAAGCTTTCGTAGAACTCAAGGCAAGACTGACATCTGCACCTATTCTCGTCATACCGGATCAATCTGGAGGATTCGAAGTGCATTGTGATGCATCCGGTAAGGGACTAGGATGTGTTCTACATCAGCATGGTATGGTTGCGGCTTATGCTTCAAGACAACCGAAGACTCATGAGCGCAATTATCCGATGCATGATCTGGAGTTGGCAGCCGTCATTTTTGCACTCAAGATTTTGCGCCACTACTTACTTGGTGAACGAGTGAACATCTACACAGATCATAAAAGTCTGAAGTACGTGTTTACTCAGAAGGAGTTAAATATGCGGCAGAGAAGATGGTTAGAACTTATGGCGGACTTTGACATCAACTTGCAGTATCATCCAGGGAAGGTGAACGTAGTACCTGATGTTCTTAGTCGCCAACCATTAGCAGCGAATCTCACCGCCCAGTGGAAGCTTCAGCAGGACCTACATCAGATGGAAATTGAACTAGTCATGCCAGGTGATATTTCAAATTTGATGAATCTACAAGTCCAATCAACTATTGTCAACCAGATCAAGGCAGCTCAAGCCAACGATGCTAAGTTGCAAAAGATCAGAGAACAAGTAGAGAATGTACTCAGAACAGATTTCATCATCCATGAAGACGGATCTTTGAGATACGGCAGCAGATTGTGTGTACCAAAGGGTCCTGTTCGGGAAGAGTTAATGAAAGAAGCTCACAGCTCTCCCTATTCAGTACATCCTGGAGGTACCAAAATGTACAAAGATCTACGTCAGAATTATTGGTGGCATGGAATGAAGCGTGAAGTAGCCAGAAGCGTCGCAAAATGCTTGGTGTGTCAGCAAGTAAAGGCTGAACATCACAGGACAACTGGACTACTTCAACCGTTACCAATCCCAGAATGGAAGTGGCAGCACATTACGATGGACTTTGTAACTGCTCTTCCTCGCAGCACAAAGGGTAACGATGCGATTTGGGTCATTGTGTATCGACTCACAAAGTCGGCTCACTTCATCCCATTTCGAGTTGGCCAATCAACTGAGACATTAGCGAAGAAGTACATGGAGGTAATAATCTAATTTAAGATTTAAACTCTCCATATTGTACTATCTCTGATACCCATAAACTCATACAGGAAATTGTGAGACTTCATGGAGTACCGGTCTGCATTGTCTTCGATCATGACACCAGGTTCCGATCGCATTTCTGGCAGAGTCTGCAAGTTAGCTTGGGAACAAGTCTAAACTTCAGCACGGCTTATCATCCATAAACAGATGGTCAGTCGGAACGAACTATTCAGATCTTGGAGGATATGCTCAGAGCATGTATGCTCGACTTCAAAGGATCGTGGGAAGATCACCTACATCTTGTGGAGTTTGCGTACAACAACAGCTACCAAGCAAGCATAGGAATGGCACCTTTTGCAGCATTGTATGGAAGGAAGTGTCGATCGCCATTAAGTTGGGACGACATCGGAGATAGAGAACTCCTTGGACCAGAGATGATAGTAGCGACCGTTGATGTGGTTCGTACTATCAGGGAAAGAATGCGCATAGCCCAAGATAGACAGAAACACTGGGCTGATGCGAAGAGACGACACTTGGAGTTCCAGCCAGGAGATCATGTATTCCTGAAAATCTCTCCGAACCGCGGAGTGATCAGATTTGGAAGACGGGGAAAGTTGAGTCCGAGATACGTTGGACCGTTCGATATACTCGAACGAGTCGGTGAGATGGCATATCGTTTAGCGCTTTCACCCTCATTGGAAGGAGTACATAACATGTTTCACATATCTCAACTCAGAAGGTATGTGAGTGACCCCAGCTATGTACTTGATCATTCCGAGCTCACGATACAGCCCGATTTGTCTTGTGAGCAACAACCTGCGGAGATCCTGGACAGGGAAGTGAAGACACTTCGGAACAAAGAAGTTAATTTGGTCCGGGTAATGTGGAGTAAAGACACTCCAGGAGAATCCACGTGGGAAAGGAAGGATGAGATGCGTGCAAGATATCCGCACCTTTTTGTAAACTAGTCCTCAAATAAAAGTTGTAAATTTCGAGGACGAAATTTTTGTAAGGAGGGTAGATTGTAACAACTCTAATTTTGTATACCAAAAATTTGCTTTAAATATAGTGTACACTTGGAGTATTGATGTTGCTGGAAATAATTTAAATATCTAATTCCTTACAATAATTACAAGAAGGAGCTTGTAGCTCATTGGTAATACCTTGCATTGCTGAACCAAGCCACCAGAGTTCGAATCCCATGCCCCACATAATTTTTATATCTTTTTGTTTTAATTTTTTTAGAAGTCAAACGGTCAAACAGCCATAACTCACAATTTATTGCGATTTAAGAAAATTAAAGTATGCCAAAATTCCCCCCAGACCGAGCCCGACCCAACGGCACCCGACTCGGCCGCGACTTGGCCGAATCGGCCGGCGACTCGGCCGAATTGGCCGGCGCCGCCGGCCGGACTCGGTCGGTCGGCCGAGTCGTCAACACGAAAAAAATTCGTGCTGACCGGGTCTCTTCACCTGCATACTTCAATTTTCCAGTACTGTTACCCATTTTCAATTAACTCTCTTTTAAGACAAAATTTAATGAATTTTTAATGTTTTTATATTTTTTTAATATTATTTTTAACCCTAACCCTAACCCTAACCCTAGCCTAGCCCTATATAAAGACCCCTATACTCTACCTTTTCCCTTCACAACTCTAAGTCCACTCTCTCAAATTCTCGAGAACTCGGTACGAAGAGCGAGAAGCGAAGCGCAGCCGAAATCGACGACGGATTCCGGCGACCGGATCAGAACCTTCGCGACGTTTTCAACGAATCGACAACCACCACGTCCTCTAGCTTCCTTAGCTTGTCCAAATCGTAAGTCCCACCTTCTTCTATCTCTCTTTTCTTTAAGGTAAAAATACGACTTTTTGGAACCCGACGGAAATCGAACAAACCGATTTCCGATTCGGTTTTTCTCTAAATTTCCACTTGTCACCTAATACATATTATCTACCCATATGCTTGTTGACTATTAATCACCCATAAATCAATTTAATCAAATTTTTTCATATAAAATGATAACTTTTTTGTAAAACCGTATTCTTTTCATAAAAATACCATGAAGTTCATTTTTCTTAGTTTAATTAATTCCCTCACTCCTAAATAGGTTTATCTTGATCACTAAACTTGTAGAATCCAATTTGAATGAAATTTCACACATAAACTGATAACGTTTTCGAATACCGTATTCTTGCGCTATAATACCTTTAAGTTTAACATAGCATATTTTACCTTTAAACTTCACCAAAACTTAATATAAGTCACGGGGTAATGACCTATCCCTACACACACTCAATATAACCCTAATTGATAAATATCAAAATACAGAATACGAAATTACAGGACTTTCACTAAAATACCATAATCTTTATAACTTTTATTTAAAGCTCTAAGTTGTAAACATTTCTAAATAAAATGAAAACACGATTGGTCATGGACATCGATCGTTTATCTAAACTGTCTTGTGGTGCCTAGGCAAGTGTGTCTAAAGCTAGTGGTTTTTAATTAGGCCCACGACTGTGGTTCCTTCCCACGTACCTGGCACTTACCTGGCCGCAATTGACGGTGAAGAGGCGATTTGAGGCTTCTAATGACTCATCGTTTAGACCTTAGAAATAGGCTAGTTGGTTTAGGGAACCCTAATAACTAAAATACGGAAAACTGTACTTTTTGCAAATAAATACCTTATATTTATAAATCCGTTTTCCCAAATGAAAAGCGTTTATAAACCTAAGCAAAACGCCGCTACAACCCACTTTTGGGGAACCTGTTAGGGATAGTACGGTTCATCGTGCACCCGCAGGCTAGTAGTGCGAGATTCAGACCTCCGCAAGGAGCATTCAGTCTCGAAAGGTTCAAAATACGATATTTAGGGAAAATGAGATTTTTCTAAATAAAATATTTATATAAAATTATTCATGTGTTAATATATATATAATCATCATTTAAACACCTATTTTATCATAATATAAAGTTTACACTTTTCCTAAAAATTACAAGATTAAAAGTTACACTAAAATACCACGAATTTTCAGATAAAAAAATTAATACTTTTGTTAGGATATATTCACTAGGATAACACAAATAAAATTCACATTCATTATAACAATAAAGACGATTATTAAATACTTGAGGTGTATTTTGAAAACTATACAAAAGTACTTTTTACATAAAACCCCCTCAAGTTTTACAAATTACAATAAGGCCCCTAACTAATATGGAACTTCAAATTATCTTTCTTTTAGTCTGACTCGGGTTAGAGTCTGACTATTCCTGACTCGAATATGATTTAAGTCAATCTTTATTCTTTTATATTCCAATACAATTTGAAAACATGAAACCCTGAATCCAGTTAACAATATATTCATTTTGACTGAATCAAACCATGGATATTCATCCATTATCCTGATATTCCATTTACCTGATTATACAGTTACAACATATTTACTGATATCATGGTATTGGTCAGTCATCCAACTTACATATTCCAATACTGCAATACTGTTAAAACACTACGGGGTTTAAGGGGTAGATTGGTACGGAAGGTGTTAAAGGTGGCACAAGGTGGTCAGATTAAGACACCTAACCTGAATCCTATTGCTGTTGTACCGTGGCATAACGGTTCCTTGTACTTTCCTTTTGCCCTGATCTCTAGCATATAGAGATCCCCCTCGTATACACTGGCATCCTTCTGTACCAAGCTACAAACAACATCGTTACACAATGTTCCATAATATTCAATAATATAATAGTTAGAAAATACTGTTACTCTGTTATTCTCATTCTTCTTATTCTTTGAGACTTACCGAGCGACCTGTTCGCTGACGACATTCTATTTCTTTCTTCTTTGAATGTCGTCAGGTGCGTTGGACCAAGTTGAGATCGAGCCCACCGGTGAAGATTTGGAGCAGTTCCAGGCAGACCCAGAGCTCTAGATAATTGTACCTTGTTCTTTCCAGTTTATTTCATTTCCTGTTATGCCACTGTTTAGGCATTGCTTTTCATTCCAGTTGTATTTTCTTTTCCTGCATTGTAAAAAGAATGTTATTAATAAAAGTTGCTGTTATTTTTATATTATTCGTCTCTTGTGATTTAATTTATATTGCTTAGTTACGCTTAGCGTATATACTTCTGAGTATATACGTATCGGGCCTCGTCGCGTCCACTTCGCCGTACACTGGGAAGCGGGGCGTGACACAGTTTCAGGGGCAGAAGCAAATAACTCAGAGACCTAATCAAGCTCGAGCCTTTACCCTGACGGCTGAAGAGGCCAAGGATGCAGACGAAGTGGTTTCAGGTATCCTACTTGTTCATGATTTTCCCGCATTAGTATTATTCGATTCTGGTGCATCCCATTGTTTTATGTCGTCCAAGTTTATTGCTGCACACTCGATTTCTTGCACGACCCTGTCTAGTTGTTGGGGCATACACACTGGGAATGAGAAGATCATAGCTAGTATAGAGTGTAAAGATTGTTCAGTTTTTTGCGGACGGGAGTTATTTGCAGATTTCTTGGTGATCGATACCGGCAGTTATGAGGTTGTCTTGGGAATGGATTTTCTCGGCACTTTCCACGCTCACATTGATTGTAGGGCAAAGAAAGTGATTTTCTAGATTTCCGGACATCCGGAGTTTGTTTTTGCTGGAGGAAGCAGTTCTGTCGGGCCAGTCGAGTTTAGGGCTAGGCCAACAAACAGTGTTCTTTCGTCGATGGAAGTTGGTAAGGAAGAAGCACCAGCTGTAGTTCGAGAGTTCATGGACGTGTTCGAGGACATCTTGGGTTTACTGCCAAAACGAGATGTAGAGTTCGCGATCGGTCTTGTTTCTGGTGCAGCGCCAATCTCAAAGACGTACTATCCGATGGCACCGGTGGAGTTGGAAGAAGTCAAGAAGCAGGTTACCGAATTGCTTGAGGAGGGTTTGATTCGCAGCAGCAATTCACCATGGGGATCTCTCGTTCTTCTAGTCAAGAAAAATGATGGCATAAGAAGGATGTGCATCGGTTATCGAGAATTAAACCGGGTGACTATTAAGAACAAGTACCCGATCTCTTGCATTGGCGAATTATTCGAGGAACTCAGTGGCGTGGGGGTATTCTCGAAGCTGGATTTACGATCCGGATATCATCAGGTCCGAGTTAAATCAGAAGATATTTGCAAAACCGCGTTCCAAACTCGGTATGGACATTACGAATATTTAGTGATGCCATTCGGAGTCACGAATGCACCGGCGATATTTATGGACTTGATGAACCGAATTTTTTCATCGTTCTTGGACCAGTTTATAGTGGTGTTCATCGATAATATTCTGGTCTACTCGAGAAGCCTAGAGGAGCATGCTGAACTCTTGAAGACATGTTGAGAGCTTGCATGTTAGACTTCAAGGGTTCGTGGGAGGATCATCTACACTTGGTGGAGTTTTCTTACAATAACAGCTTTCAGGCGACTATTCAGATGGCTCCATTCGAAGCGTTGTATAGTCGCAAGTGTTGTTCATCCGTTTGTTGGAACGATGTTGGAGAACGAAGATTGTTGGGACCGGATTTGATCATGCAAACAGTATAGAAGGTTATTACTAACCGGAATCACATGAAAGCAGCACAAGATCGACAGAAGAGTTGGGCTGATACATCAAGATGACCCCTAGAGTTCTCTATTGGTGATCTTGTGTTCTTGAAGATATCACCGACTAGAGGAGTGATTCGTGTTGGGAGTCGAGGCAAGCTTAGTCTTCAATTCGTGGGGCCTTTCGAGATTATGGAGCGTGTTGGAGAAGTGGCTTATCGATTGGCTTTACCACAATCTTTGGCGAATGTTCATGACGTGTTTCACGTATCTCAACTCCGTAAGTATGTTCGAGATGAAACACACGTGTTGGATCATTCGGAGCTGACTGTAAGAGAGGATTTGACCTTTGAGGAACGACCGATGTCGATTGTTGATCGAAGAGAAAAGGTCCTCAAGAAGAAGGTTATCTCTCTCGTACTTGTTCTTAGGGGAATCGCTCGCACGGAGAATCGACTTGGGAACGAGAAGACGAGATTTGACAGATGTTTCCACACCTATTCTTGTAGATTCATGTTGTTTACCTTTTCTTGTCTTCGGAATTTCGAGGACAAAATTCTTTTTGTAGTTGGGTATAATGTAACACCCTAGTTCATTTATATCAGTTCTAGTTCAAGTATTTCTTTATTTATTGTATTTTCTTGATTTACCGTGTTTTGGGTGCGGATAGTGCACTTGACATCTGTATTTGCATCCGACCCGACCCGCTTGCTGGAAACCCGTCTTGATTCCTGTTTATGATTTATCCTGGCTTGTTATGTGGATCCTTGCACTTTCATTTTATTTTATACTGCATACTGGCATTTTATCTGGCATCTGCATTTTTTTAATATAACATTTAAAGTCACATAAAATATTTTAAAAATACATTGCATGGCCTGCATGATTCCCCAGACCCTGTGGTAGCATCCCCGCATCTTGTTCTCGTCCCGTTCAGTGAAACAGACTTGTTTGGATGGCTACGCGCACGTACATCCATCCGTTCCTAGGGGTATGCATTTTCGTTACACGGATATCCAATTTTAGTTTTGGTCGACGTGTTTATTTTTCATACTTTAAAACTAGATTTTTAGACCCGATGTCACGCCCCGCTTCCCAGAGTACGCTAAGGTAGGCACGTGACATAGCCAACCATGCTACCTGTGGATAGGAATTATCCTTCCACAGTCACATTACGGTTGTAGAGATATCAAGAACAACAATAAAACTATCTAGCACATGTCCATAAGCCAAAATAAAATGAGTCAAGAATAAATAATGCGGAAGCAAAAGATCTAATACAAGAATAACTGGAATGTATGTCCCAGAATGCGGGCTCACATCAGGAATAAAATACCGAAAAGTAAAAGAACTAACTACTAATGAGTCCTCACTGCTCAGCCTGCTGACTGAAGTACTCCTGCTCGGACTGCAACAAAGGTACGGAATCTGGGCCATGCAAAATCCAGACGTCAGCGCGTCATAACATCAAGCAATAATATTAACAGGGGTAGTAAGACATGCAGGTATGAGTATGAGCAAGAATATAATAAGAATGTATAACCATGAGTGTGTCAGTATAAGTGATGTGCAAAGCTATCTAAACTGTGCTACGGGGTTATCTATTCTAAAGTTTTCGAAACCAAGTAATGTAATCCTCATCGTAACCCATCGGTGATTTTATTCCGTAACGTCCGGAAAAACGGCAAACAATAGGTATTCCATAAGGCCTGAAAAACGGCAAACAATAGGTATTCCGTAACGCCCGGAAAAACGACAAACAATAGGTATTCCGTAACGCCCGGAAAAACGGCAAACAATAGGATGGCCCTTTGAGTTACGTTCGGTTGCATTCCTGATTTCCCCATACCCCCAAGTTATATATGTTCAAGTCAAGTATTAAATAATCTATAGCTAATGCCAGCACAGGATCAGGCAGGTACATGTTTGTCTGAATAGACAACAGGAAATGTCCGTAAGGACAACAGGTCAGGTTTGTTAGCATTAGACACAAGATCAAGTAACAGGTAACACCATGGTACATCAGGTCAAGCCAGGTAGTATATAGATATCATGTCATGTCAAGAGTTGCATGGTACTATGTCGTGTCAAGTAATAGGTGTAACAAGTCATGTCAGGGTGCACAAGATGTCAAGTGGGTGCTCATAATCAAACTAGCATAAGCATGGGTGTACAAAACAAGCATATGTACTAATAGAACAATAAACTGGAACATGTAATATGATATGCAAATAGATACAGATTAAACTATATGGATGTACGGTTATCGATTAGAGTTAGGATTATGGTTCCAACATTAAGTATCTTACACTTTAACAAATATGGATTGTTAAAATCTCGTTGTTATGGGTTAAAAGATCTAGGGATGAAAATGTATTTAAAACAGGTTAAAGATGCACACGGGTGTCCAATAGGGTAAAACTATAAAAGGGTACCATAGACTATGTAAATAGGTATCATGTGATTTAACATACAGATGTGGTTACTAGGTATAGTAAACTAAAACGCAACGGGTAAGTTTCAAGTTCTGAATCTAAACGATATAAACGGAACATCAAACTGTTAACTTGGAACACGTGCCTTTAGATTTGATCTATAAGTTTAATATTCAGATAAATAGTTATAAAAACATATAGATAGCATGTAGCAATTTTCACTTGCCTCGACAGATCGCGAAGCGGTAAACGGAACGTCACGCGTCGGCGGGAAAAGTCGCGACGCGCGCACGGTACACGGAATGAGTCCAAACAACGCACGATGGGATCGCACGGGTCAGATATCCTCGCTGGGTCGTCGGGATCGTCACCGGCATGGTCGGATTCTGGCAAACCAAGAACAACAGTGAATAACTCAAAGAAGGAAAATGCATGGAAATGAAAAGAGAAAGAAATGAAAGAGACTAAAGAAGATTGAGGAGAGAGGCTTACTCACTGGATTGCAGAGGGGTGACAGTGTCGACGGTGATGATCGGCGAAGCTCCGGCGAGGGTGCAGGTGCTCGGTGATGGGTTAGGGTTGCAATAGAGTTTGGTTTCTGGGGTTTTGTTGCAGGGTTCTGGCACTCGGGAAAGGGAAGAGGAGAGGAAGAGAGGGAGAGGAAGGAGGTGACGACGAGATGAGGGAGATGGTCGGCGGCAGAAGAAAGGTGGGTTCTTGGGTTCGTGTAGGTGTGTGTGCAGGGGGAGAGAGGCACGGGAAGAAGAAGGAGAATAAGAAGATGGAGAGGAGGAGGAGAGGAGATGACGAGGCTCGGTTTGGGGTTGAGTAGGTGATGGAGTTAGGGTTAGGGTTTGAGGAGGCGATGAGGAGTTGGATGGGTCTCGTGGCGAGGAGATGCATGGGTTTTAAACAGGAGAAGAAGGAGATAGAAGGGAGGTGATGGGATCGCGCGGGCGGTGACGGGAATCGAGAAGGGAACAGTAAACGCGAGAGGAGAGAGAGAAGGCGCGAGAGGAGAGAGAAAGGGAAGAGAGAGAAAGAAAAGGAGAAAGATTTTGGGGAAAAGATAGAGAGAAACTGGGGCCCAGTGAATTAAAGGGAAAGTTTCTGATTAGTTGTGGAAAATATAAGAGAAAAGGATAGAAGAGAGAGAGAGGCTCGGTGGTGGGGGTCAGTAGTAAAAAGAAGGCTGGGATTGGTTGGGGAGAAGTTTTAAAAGGATTTTTATTGTTTAAGAATATTTTCTTTGGTTAGCTGTATAATAAATCTTCAGCTCATAAAATATACATTAACGAATTAAAAGAGAATTTAAAATACTAGAATTTGGCGGGATACAAAATAATTCATAAATGCGCTCGGGTCGGGTCCAAAAATTTTGGATTTGAAATACGAAAATTATTAGCAAGTTCCAAAAATTAAAATGAAAGATTATTTAACAGAAATGCATACCCCCAAGAACGGAAGCACGTACGTGCGCATAGCCATCCAAATACGTCCGTTTCACTGAACGTGACGAGAACACGATGCAAGGACGCTACCACAGGGTTAGGGGTATCAAGCAGGCCATGTCATGTGTTTTTAAATTATTTTAAGTGACTTAAATTGTTATATGCAAAATATGTGATGTTAGGGTATTCTATAACTATGAAACAACAAGCTCAAGCAAGCGGGTCGAATATAAATTAAACTACCATTCGCATCCAAACACGGTAAATGAAATAAACACCACAAGCAACACATACGGCAACAGAAATTGGTATAACTGAACTCGGTTGTTACACTCGACCCGGGCAAGTTTTGGACTATTTTGTATTAACCAGAATATTAAATATTTTACTAATATTATAATTTTAATATTTTAACCGTTTAAATTTAGTTAACTAATATATATTTTAAAATTAAAATCCTAACCTAATATTGCCGAATCTCTCTCTCTCCCCTTTTCTTTCTTTCTTTCTTTCTTTCTTTCTTCTCTCTCTCTCTCTCACGCAGATATCTCTCTCTCTCTTCACTTTCTTTCTCCTCTCGCGGTAAGCGAGATCCCATCACCTCCATCCGCGTATGATCACCTCCATTATTCCTCATCTATTTAAAAAAAAACTCACTGCTCCACGAGAAACTGTGAACCCTAACCCTAGCCGTCTTTACCCTCGCCTCACCCCGGACGCCCTCACCGTCGTCGACTTCTCCTCCTCTCTTTGACCACCTTCATCACCACCTCCACTTCTCTCCTCATCCCTTTCCCGACTGCACCCATGACCACGAGGTCCCTAACCCACGCATCTCGCCGTCGTTGACCCCTCACCGTCGTCCTCGTCCCCTCTCCTTTCTCATCCTCGACCCTCTCTCCTTCTTCTCGTCTCCACTGCACGAAACCCCGACCCCAACAATCTAGAACCCTAACACTCACTACCCGTGGCAGTGAAACCTCACCGGAAAACCCAAACAACCTCGTCATCACCTCCTCGCATCCCTTGCCTCGCCTCTGAATCCAGAACACCAACCCCCAGCCACTTCTCTTCTTTTCTTTCTTTGTTCTTCTCCTTATTCTTTTCTTTTCTTCTCTTTTCTGGATTCTTTTTCCGGTGATCGCCGGAGCCGTGCCGCTGCCACCGATCCAGGAAACCCTGAGGACGTTCCCAGTCAGCGTGGTTACTTTCTTGCCTTGCATGGACCCGTCCTGTGCCCGCGTGTAGTTTTGCGACGTTTACCCGATATCGGACGTACCGTACGTACCCATCGTGTGATCCGATCGAGGCAAGTTAATCTTGCTACATGCTATACTACAATATATTGCACACATGTGAATAATAACATTACTCATTGTTTAATTATGCATCCCACATTACCATTTTACTATTTTACTGTCTTCGGACATCCGTGTGCATTCATATCACTATATACATATCTAGTCCCATGCTAATTCATCTTGCTACATGCTAGGTATATTATTATGCATCCATATGAGTAAAATGTTACCCGTTTATCACATTATAAATCCATATTAAAGTTTTACCGTTTTCGGATACCCGTATGCATCCATATCATTTAATATACATGTAGTTGCATCTACAGATCATATTATTACATATTATTGTCGTATTAACATCCCATGTTTTATAATGTGCATCCTACATAGTCATGAAGCTATAGTTGTAACCCCTGATAGTTATTTATGCATCCATGTTTATTTGTGTATCCGTACCATTAATTCTGCATAACTAGTTGCACCCCATATTACATTAACTCATATTATTAATACATTAGTACCCCATGCTTGATATTGTGCATCCTACTTAGTCATGATGTAACTCCTGATCGATATTTGTGCATCCATGCTTTTATTGTACATCCGTACTTTCACCCTGATTCAATACTTGCTACAGTTTGATTATGAGCACCCGCTTGATACCTGTGCACTACTTGACATGACCTGATACACCACTATTTGACATGACTTGATACATGTACATTACCTGACATGACCTGATATATCACTACTTGACATGTTAGCTGATCCTGTTTCTAATGCCGACAATCCTGACATGTTGTCCTGAAGGACGTTATTGTTGTCTGCATAGACAAAACCTGTACCGGCTTGATCCTGTGTTGGAATTAGATATCAATTGGCAATACCTGACATGAACACATAATTTAGGGGTATGGGGAAATCAAGAATGTAACCGAACGTAACTCAAAGGGCTATCATATTGTTTGCCGTTTTTCCGGGCGTTACGGAATAATCACCGATGGGTTACGATGAGGATTAAATTAATTGATTTCAAAGACTTTAGAATAGATAACCCAGTAGCATAGTTTAGATTACTCACTGCACATCACATGTGCTTATACCCTTCACTGTTCCTTATTCGTGATACTGTTATACCCTTATTACTGTTCATACACATGCCTGCATGTCTTGTTACCTCCTGATTGTATTATTGTTGATATTATGAAGCACTGACGTCCGGGTTTTGCATGGCCCAGATCCTCTCTCCCTGTCGCAGGCCGTTCAGGAGTATTTCAGTCAGCGGGCCGAGCAGTGAAGACCTGTTAGTATTTTAGTTTATTTTTCTTTCAGCACTTTTATTTCCTGTTGTGAGCCCGTATTTGGGACGTACTTTCCAGATTGTTATTGTTACTTGGATCTATTGTTTCCGCATATTATTTCTTGACTCGTTTATTCTGGCTCATGGACATGTACTAGATAGTTTATTTTATTTCTACTGTTCTTGATATCTCTAGACAGCCGTACTGTGACTATGGAGGGATGCTTCCTATCCACAGGTAGCATGGTTGGCTCTGTCACGTGCCTATCTTAGCGCACTCTGGGAAGCGGGGCGTGATAGGGTTCGTTTGGTATCAGAGCCATAGGATTTAGGTTAATCGGGTTTGATTATTTTGTAGTTGGGTATTGGACCCAATACACGAATCGGAAAATCCGTGATTAGGAACATGTCCTGCCACATTGTTATCGTGATTCTTGAATCATATCTTTCAATTGACCCCTGTCTTGACAATATGCAAACAACTTTGCATATCTGCTTGAAACCTTTTGGTTCCCTGTTGTTTCTTTCTATTCTGATACTAGGATTTGGGCGACTTGAGTGGAGTTATGTGATTGTAACTATGTACCGCGGTATGGTTACAATGCAGTACTCTATTTAAGTAACTTGGAGTTCTAGTCTTGATTCATATCCTTGATTTATGGTTATTATTCATCGCAAGTCTTGAATCTTGTTTGTCATACTAATCCTTTTCGGTATCTTGGTTTCAGGAACATGGCAGAAAGGAATCTGCGATCATACCAGAGGCATGTTGACGACGCCGCATTGCTTGGAGTAATTCATGGGATGCTAGAGAACCAGAGACGGAAAACCGAGCTGAACCAGCGGCAAGCCGAAGCTTTTCAGGAAAGTTTGCGGGCCGTCCAGCAGTCCGTAAACAATGTTGCAACCAAACCAATAGAGCGTGTGGGTACCGTGGCAAATTTCAGGAGACTTGGTCCGTCCACTTTCACTGGTTTGGAGGAGCCGTTGCCAGCGGAGCAGTGGCTGGTCGATACGGAGAATCTGCTCGTTGCAGCACAGATTCCAGAGGACAACAGAGTGGATGTCATACGCATCCAATTGGTAGACTATGCCCATGAATGGAGGCGTGTGGAAGAGACCCGTTTGCCTAAGACGATCAGTTGGGCAACTTTCTCGCAGAGTTTTTTGGAGAAGTTCTTTCCGCATACTGCACGGGAAGAAAAGTTCATCAGCTTGAAGCAGAATGGCGGATCCGTGGATGCACATGCGGCTGAGTGGACACGACTCAGTAGATTCGCTGCACCTTTGGTTGCCAACGATGCTGATAGGGTACGGCGGTTCATGCGCAATTTGGACGAGGACATCTAGAGGCACATTATATCTCTGGGTTTGAACATTTTCTCGCAAGTGCTTAAAGCAGCCAAAGAGCAGCAGAGTTTATCGCTGAAGACTGGGGGTATGCAGCAGCAGACAGTTGTAGTGCAGAAGACGGCGTTTATGCCAAATCGAACGCCTATACGCAGAGGTGTCCCGGTGGACAGGCGTGGCGTTGTACCGATGAAGAGGGCAGTTTTACCCGAGCATAAAGGAAGGGTGTTGTGCGATTACTGCCAACGACCGGGTCACTATCGAAGAGATTGTCGTAAGAGGCTTGGACTTTGTCTTATTTGTGGATCAGCTGATCACACCATTGATACTTGTCCGTCGAAGCTGCGTTTGAAGGAGGATACTCAGAGGCCACCGCAGAAGCTGTTTCAGGGGCAGAAGCAGATAACCCAGGGACCTAATCAAGCTCGAGTCTTTACCCTGACGGCTGAAGAGGCCAAGGATTCAGACGAAGTGGTTTTAGGAATCCTACTTGTTCATGATTTTCCCGCATTAGCATTATTCGATTCTGGTGCATCACATTGTTTTATGTCGTCCAAGTTTATTGCTGCACACTCAATTTCTTGCACGACCCTGTCTAGTTGTTGGGACATACACACTGGGAATGGGAAGATCATAGCTAGTAGAGAGTGTAAGGATTGTTTAGTTGTTATTTGCGGACGGGAGTTATTTGCAGATTTCTTGGTGATCGATACCGGCAGTTATGAGGTTGTCTTGGGAATGGATTTTCTCGGCACTTTCCACGCTCACATTGATTATAGGGCAAAGAAAGTGATTTTCCAGATTCCCGGACATCCGGAGTTTGTTTTTGCTGGAGGAAGCAGTTCTGTCGGGCCAGTCGAGTTTAGGTCCAGGCCAATAAACAGTGTTCTTTCATCGATGGAAGTTGATAAGGAAGAAGCACCAGCTGTAGTTCGAGAGTTCATGGACGTGTTCGAGGACATCTCGGGTTTACTGCCAAAACGAGATGTGGAGTTCGCGATCGGTCTTGTTCCTGGTGCAGCACCAATCTCAAAGGCGTACTATCCAATGGCACCAGTGGTGTTTTGCATGGCCCAGATCACTGTTCATACACATGCCTGCATGTCTTGTTTCCTCCTGATTGTATTATTGCTGATATTATAACGCAATGACGTCTGGGTTTTGCATGGCCCAGATCCTCTCTCCCTGTCGCAGGCCGTTCAGGAGTATTTCAGTCAGCGGGCCGAGCAGTGAAGACCTGTTAGTATTTTAGTTTAGTTTTCTTTCAGCACTTTTATTTCCTGTTGTGAGCCCGTATTTGGGACGTACTTTCCAGATTGTTATTGTTACTTGGATATATTGCTTCCGCATATTATTTCTTGACTCGTTTATTCTGGCTCATGGACATGTTCTAGATAGTTTATTTTATTTCTATTGTTCTTGATATCTCTAGACAGCCGTAATGTGACTATGGAGGGATGCTTCCTATCCACAGGTAGCATGGTTGTCTCTGTCGTGTGCCTATCTTAGCGCACTCTGGGAAGCGGGGCGTGACAGGGTTCATTTGGTATCAGAGCCATAGGATTTAGGTTAATCGGGTTTGATTCTTTTATAGTTGGGTATTGGACCCAATACACGAATCGGAAAATCCGTGATTAGGAACATGACCTGCCATATTGTTATCATGATTCTTGAATCATATCTTTCTCTTGACCCTTGTCTTGACGATATGCAAACAACTTTGCATCTCGGCTTGAAACCTTTTGGTTCCCTGTTGTTTCTTTCTATTCTGATACTAGGATTTGGGCGACTTGAGTGGAGTTATTTGATTGTAACTATGTACCGCGGCATGGTTACAATACAGTACTCTATTTAAGTAACTTGGAGTTCTAGTCTTGATTCATATCTTTGATTTATGGTTATTATTCATCGCAAGTCTTGAATCTTGTTTGTCATACTAATCCTTTTCGGTGTCTTGGTTTCAGGAACATGGCAGACAGGAATCTCCGATCATACCGGAGGCGTGTTGATGACGCCGCATTGCTTGGAGTAATTCGTAGGATGCTGGAGAACCAGAAGTGGCAAACCGAGCTGAACCAGCGGCAAGCCGAAGCTTTTCAGGAAGGTTTGCGGACCGTCCAGCAGTCCGTAAACAATGTTGCGACCAAACCAATAGAGCGTATGGGTACCGTGGCGGATTTCAGGAGACTTGGTCCGTCCACTTTCACTGGTTTGGAGGAGCCGTTGCCAGCGGAGCAGCGGCTGGTCGATACAGAGAATCTGCTCGTTGCAGCACAGATTCCGGAGGATAAGAGAGTGGATGTCATACGCATCCAATTGGTGGACTATGCCTGTGAATGGTGGCTTGTGAAGAGACCCGTTTGCCCAAGCCGATCAGTTGGGCAACTTTCTCGCAGAGTTTCTTGGAGAAGTTCTTTCCGCAGACTGCACGGGAAGAAATGGAAGAAAAGTTCATCAGCTTGAAGCAGAATGGCGGATCCGTGGATGCACATGCGGCTGAGTGGACACGGCTCGGTAGATTCGCTGGACCCTTGGTTGCCAACGATGCTGATAGGGCATGGACTTTCATGCGCATTTTGGACGTGGACATCCAGAGGCACATTATATCTCTGGGTTTGAACACTTTCTCGCAAGTGCTTAAAGCGGCCAGAGAGCAGCAGAGTTTATCGCTGAAGACTGGGGGTACACAGCAGCAGAAAGTTGTAGTGCAGAAGCCGGCGTTTACGCCAAATCGAACACCTATACGCAGAGGTGTCCCGGTGGACAGGCGTGGCGTTGTACCTATGAAGGGGGCAGTTTTGCCTGAGCATAAAGGAAGGGTGTTGTGCGATTACTGCCAACGACCGGGTCACTATCGAAGAGATTGTCGTAAGAGGCTTGGACTTTGTCTTATTTGCGGATCAGCTGATCACACCATTGATTCTTGTCCGTCGAATCTATGTTTGAAGGATGATACTCAGAGGCCACCGTAGAACCAGTTTCAGGGGCAGAAGCAGATAACTCAGGGACCTAATCAAGCTCGAGCCTTTTCCCTGACAGCTGAAGAGGCCAAGGATTCAGATGAAGTGGTTTCTGGTATCCTACTTGTTCACGATTTTCCCGCATTAGCATTATTCAATTCTGGTGCATCCCATTATTTTATGTCGTCTAAGTTTATTGCTGCACACTCGATTTCTTGCACGACCCTGTCTAGTTGTTGGGGCATACACACTGGGAATGGGAAGATCATAGCTAGTAGAGAGTGTAAGGATTGTTCAGTTGTTATTTGCGGACGGGAGTTATTTGCAGATTTCTTGGTGATCGATACCGGCCGTTATTAGGTTGTCTTAGGAATGGATTTTCTCGGCACTTTCCACGCTCACATTGATTGTAGGGAAAAGAAAGTGATTTTCCAGATTCCCGGACATTTGGAGTTTGTTTTTTCTGGAGAAAGCAGTTCTGTCGGGCCAGTCGAGTTTAGGGCTAGGCCAACAAACAATGTTCTTTCGTCGATGGAAGTTGATAAGGAAGAAGCACCAGCTGTAGTTCGAGAGTTCATGGACGTGTTCGAGGACATCTTGGGTTTACTGCCAAAACGAGATGTGGAGTTCGCGATCGGTCTTGTTCCTGGTGCAGCGCCAATCTCAAAGGCGTACTATCCAATGGCACCAGTGGAGTTGGAAGAAGTCAAGAAGCAGGTTACCGAATTGTTTTAAAAGGGTTGGATTCGCAACAACAATTCACCTCGGGGAGCTCCAGTTCTTCTAGTCAAGAAGAAAGATGGCACAAGAAGGATGTGCGTCGGTTATCGAGAATTAAACCGGGTGACTATTAAGAACAAGTACCCGATCCCTCGCATTGGCGAATTATTCGAGCAACTCAGTGGCGCGAGAGTATTCTCGAAGCTGGATTTGCGATCCAGATATCATCATGTCCGAGTTAAATCAGAAGATATTTGCAAGGCTGCGTTCCGAACTCGGTATGGACATTACGAATATTTAGTGATGTCATTCGGAGTCACGAATGCACCGACGATATTTATGGACTTGATGAACCGAATCTTTTCACCATTCTTGGACCAGTTTATAGTGGTGTTCATCGATAATATTCTCGTCTACTCGAGAAGCCTAGAGGAGCATGCTGAACTCTTGAAGACATATTGAGAGCTTGCATGTTGGACTTCAAGGGTTCGTGGGGGGATCATCTACACTTGGTGGAGTTTTCTTACAATAACAGCTTTCAGGCGACTATTCAGATGACTCCATTCGAAGCGTTGTATAGTCGCAAGTGTTGTTCACCCGTTTGTTGGAACGATGTTGGAGAACGATAATTGTTGGGTCCGGATTTGATCGTGCAAACAGTAGAGAAGGTTATTACTATCCGGAATCACATGAAAGCAGCACAAGATTGGCAGAAGAGTTGGGCCGATACATCGAGATGACCCCCAGAGTTCTCTATTGGTGATCTTGTGTTCTTGAAGATATCACCGACTAGAGGAGTGATTCGTGTTGGGAGTCGAGGCAAGCTTAGTCCTCGATTCGTAGGGCCTTTCGAGATTATGGAGCGTGTTGGAGAAGTGGCTTATCGATTGGCTTTACCACAATCTTTGGCGAATGTTCATGACGTGTTTCACGTATCTCAACTCTGTAAGTATGTTCGAGATGAAACACACGTGTTGGATCATTCCAAGCTGACTGTAAGAGAGGATTTGACCTTTGAGGACGACCGATGTCGATTGTTGATCAAAGAGAAAAGGTCCTCAAGAACAAGGTTATCCCTCTTGTACTTGTTTCTTGGGGGAATCGCTCGCACGGAGAATCGACTTGGGAACGAGAAGACGAGATTCGACAGATGTTTCCACACCTATTCTTGTAGATTCATGTTGTTTACCTTTTCTTGTCTTGGGAATTTCGAGGACGAAATTCTTTTTGTAGTTGGGTATAATGTAACACCCTAGTTCATTTATATCAGTTCTAGTTCAAGTATTTCTTTATTTATGGTATTTTCTTGATTTACCGTGTTTTGGGTGCAGATAGTGCACTTGACATCTGTATTTGCATCCGACCCGACCCGCTTGCTGGAAACCCGTCTTGATTCCTGTTTTTGATTTATCCTGGCTTGTTACGTCGATCTGTGCACTTTCATTTTATTTTATACTGCATACTGCCATTTTATCTGGCATCTGCATTTTTTTAATATAACATTTAAAGTGACATAAAATATTTTAAAAATACATTGCATGGCCTGCATGATTCCCCTGACCCTGTGGTAGCATCCGCGCATCCTTTTCTCGTCCCGTTCAGTGAAACGGACTTGTTTGGATGGCTACGCGCACGTACGTGCAGCCGTTCTTGGGGGTATGCATTTTCGTTACCCGGATATTCAATTTTAGTTTTGGTCGACATGTTTATTTTTCATATTTTAAAACTGGATTTTTAGACCCGACCCGGGCATGTTTTGGACTATTTTGTATTAATCAGAATATTAAATATTTTACTAATATTATAATTTTAATATTTTAACCGTTTAAATTTAGTTAACTAATATATATTTTAAAATTAAAATCCTAACCTAATGCTGCCAAATCTCTCTCTTTCTCCTTTTCTTTCTCTCTTTCTTTCTTCTCTCTCTCTCTCTCTCTCTCTAACGCAGATCTCTCTCTCTTTCTTCATTTTCTTTCTCCTCTCGTGGTAAGTGAGATCCCATCACCTCCATCCGCGTATGATCACCTCCCTTCTTCCTCCTCTATTTAAAAAAAACCACTGTTCCACGAGAAACTGTGAACCCTAACCCTAGCCGCCTTTACCCTCGCCTCACACCCGACGCCCTCACCGTCGTCGACTTCTCCTCCTCTCCTCGACCACCTTCATCACCACCTCCACTTCTCTTGTAACATTTCAGAAATTATAAAATATTATTTTTGGAATTTAATATTAAAATAATATTTTTCCCGAAAACTGCCCGATTTAAGAAATTGGGGGTTTCAAAAAAGGGTATAAATATATACCAATAATTGTGAAATAAATGAAAATTAAAATGATTTATTCATTTAATAATATATTTAAAGGATTTGGCATTTTTAAAATTAATTATATGCAGTTTCGATAAAAACCCGATTAGTGCACTGCTAATCGCGATTGGGTCAAATCCGTATTTCTACAGTTTTCATGGTTAGTGCACCATGACATGTTACATGTTATTTCATTTGTGTTGTTTTATATTATGGTTGGGCATTTGGGTCAGAAAAGAAAAGAAAAAAAAAGAGGAATGACTGAGGGGAGAGAGAGAGGGGGACATAATGATGAGATGAGACCATGCTAGGAGAGAGAATGAGAGTGAGAAAGAGAGAGAGGGAGAGTGCTGCCCCCTTTCATTTCCCCCCACCATTTTCTTCTCCTTCTTCACCTCAAGCTCCCTCATTCTACCCTCATGACCCATCTCAATTCCCTCACCAAAATCCTATACTTCCTTCACAAAAGATAATCCCCACTTCATCCTCTACACATTGGACCAAGAAAAATTAAATTTTGAGGACTTGGGACTTCTAGGGTTTTGCTTGGTGGCATTTATGAGGTATAATCTCTACCAATTAGTTTAGTTTTTAGTTTGTTATATTCTAGTTTAAGTTTAGAATCGATGTAGTGAGGATATGTGAAATTTGGAAATTTCTAGAAGAGGTTAGGGTTGGAATTGAATCCAAAGATGAAATTGAGATTAGTAGAGACCTTATAAACCCTCTAGAGTTAGTTTCATGGACTGAAACCAGATATAGAACCCCAAACCCCAAACTTAGAAACCCGACGTCGGAAAATTGTGAGAATTGTGATAGTATTTAGGAATCTGGAGTGACTCGGGGACCTGGAAAATTATTTAGCGAAGACTGAGAGATGAGAAGGCAACCTGGAGTGTACCCTGAACACCTGAACCACTCCCCCCATTTCCTAGCCGCAAATTAATGCAATATGGCCGCAAATTGCGGCCTGGGTAGTTTGGTTTTGGCTCGTACTTGGTCTGTAACTCCTTTATCTTCTATCTAGAGCAACCCAATATGCAAAATCTCTTAGTTTGGCCTGTGGTAAAATCTGGAGTGGTTTTCCTATGTTGTTGTTTTCGTGTTTTTCGTATTCTAAAATTTGGATTCTTGTATTTGATATTGTATTTGGTTGTTGGATGTTTTTACATCAACAACTAGGGATAATTTGTTAGTTTTGCATACGTGGGCTATAGGTTCTAACCTATAGGCGATCCGTGTGCCATTTCGGTTTTCAGAACTTGATTTTTATAAGCTTTTGCGATTGTGTATTGGTTGTAGGTACCCTCGCGTGGATTCCGAGACACGGAGCGTGGAGTCATCGACTTCGGTAAGCAAGGAGCAAGGTGAGTGGATCTATATCCATGGGGGGAGTCGGGTGGATGGCGTATAGCATCCCCGCACATTTTGATGGAAACCGATTTATATATAGTTTATGGTTAATGAAACCTTTAATAGAAAACTATAAATAGAGTAAAAAGGATAGTTAGATAAACCATATTAGAAACTAAGGATAATTAGGAGAGATATGATACGACTAGCATGTGATGATAGGACTTCAGGATGATTGTAACAACCTAGTTCATTTATACCATTTCCATTTCCCGTATTAACTTATCTGTGATATTTTCTTGATTTATCGTGTTTTGGGTGCGAATGGTATTTTACATTTTACTTTGCATTCGACCCGACCCGCTTGCTTGAACTTGTTTGATTCATATTTATGAATTACCCTGACTTGTTACATAGACACGTGCAATTCATGTATACTGCATACTGGCATTTCATCTAGCATCACATATTTTACCATATAACATTTTAGGTCATATAAAATAATTTAAAATTGTATTTCATAGCCTGCATGATACCCCTAATACCGTGGTAGCATTCGCGCACCTTGTTTTCGTCCCGTTCAGTAAAACAGACGTGGTTGGATGGCTACGCGCACGTACGTGCATCCTTTCTTGGGGGTATGCATTTTCGTTACCTGAGCATTCATTTTAAATTTTGAAAGTCGCATATATTTTTCGTATTTTAAGTCTGAATTTTTAGATCCGACCCGGGCGCGTTTTGAATTTTTTTGTATCCCGCCTAATTTCAAACTTGTTTAATATTTAATATTTATATTTAAATTCGTTAAACTGTTAATATAACAAACTAAAATCTTTTTTTAATTTTTAAAAAAAATAAAATCCTAACTCCTAACACACACACACAGCTCAGCACTCTCTCTTTCCAGCTCTCCTCTCTCTGACCCCGGCCCCACTCTTTTCTCTCCCTTTCTCAGTCTCTCTCTCTTTATCTCTTTCTCTCTCCCCTCTTCCTTTCTCTCTCTCCCCATATACAAACGAATTTATCTCTCCTCACTATTCACCGCACCCTCTCTCTCTCCTCTCGATCTCCCCTCTCTCTCCTCTCGATTCTCACTCTCTCTCTCTCCTCTCGCTTATTTCTCTCTCTCTCTCCCTATATTATATATCCTTCTTCTTCCTTTCCTCAAAAATTTTTCACCCATGAGACCAACGAAACCCTAGCCTCTCGCTCATCCTTCGCCGACCCTCTTCTCGACCTCCACCATCACCTCAACCCTCACAGCCATCCTCTCCTTCCTCGATCACCTCCTTTCCCAAGAATCCGACCCATCGCCTCACCACCTTGCCTCACCGACCTCGTCGCCTCCGATCACCGACGACCTCGTCGTCGTGTTCCCCTCCGTCTACTCACCTCCATCTCAACTCCCAACACCACCACCACCATCCTAGCCTACCCCGAGCTCTTTCCCTGCACCCAAACCAAACCTCTGCACCCTCGCCGCCGGAGCTCCGACGACCTCGTCGTTGTCTCTACAACCCTCTTCTCCCTCTCCCTTCCTCTCCTCCTCTGCTAGCACGACCTCAGCCACCAAGAATCCTGCATCCCAACACCAAGGAACCCAAACCCGAGTACCCCCTGCACACCTTACACCACCAGAGTTGATCGCCGCCGTCAATCTCGTCCCCGTTTCCCGACTCCAGTGCACCGCAGTGAGCTCTCTTCTTTCCTTTTTCCTTCTTCCTTTCTTTCCTTTCCTTTCCTTCTTTCTTCTGTTCTTTTTCCCTTAAAATGTTCTTTGCCTTTTGTAGTTCGCCGGAAACCAGACGTGACATCGACGATCCTGACGAGCCAGCGAACGTACTTGACTTGTGTGATCACCTTTGTGCGTTGTTTGGATCCGTTCCGTGTACCGTGCGCGCGTCGCGACATTTCGCAGACGTGAGACGTTCCGTACACACCCGTTTCTTGACCCGTCTAGGCAAGTTAATCTTGCTACATGCTATTTAAATTATTATATATTTATTTAAATATATATTATACCTGTAGTTTAAATCTAGTACCTCATGTTTCATTTTATAACATTTCGGTGTTCCGTTTGCATCCGTTTATACCATTTTAGATCTAAGTCATGGAAAACATATCTTGTTGTATATTAGATTACATTAAACTGCATCCATATAAACATTTATATCACATATTACTTAGTTGTATATCCCACATTACCATTTGATAGTTTTTATAATGTTTCGGATACCCATTTGCATCCATCTCATTTAGAGTATAGATAATTGCATCCATAGATCATATTAAGACATAATACTATGATATTAACATTCCATATTTAATAAAATGCATCCTAAATTTGTGTTGGAACTATAACTTTAACCCTAATCGATAACCGTGCATCCATATGTTTGAATCTATACCTATTTACATACCACATCACATTATTCCATTTTATTGTTATATTGATATCCCATACTTGTTTTGTGTACCCATGCTTATTATAGTTTGATTATGAGCACCCACGTGACACTTGTGCACCCCTGACATGACTTGATACACTACTACTTGACACGACTTGATACCGTGCACTTCTTAACATGATTGGATCTATATACACTACCTGACATGACCTGATGTACCACAGCTTGACCTGTTACTTGATCTCGTTACTAATGCCAACAATCTTGACCTATTGTCCCTACGGACATTTCCTGTTGTCTATTCAGACAAACCTATACCTGCTTGATCCTGTGTTGGCATTAGCTCCTGATTTATCAATACCTGACTTAAACACATAACCTGGGGGTATGGGGAAATCAATGATGAAACCTGACTTGTAACTCGACAGTTCGATACCTTTACTGATCTGTCTTACGGGCTAGGCCAGCCCCGGGGTGATGCTGCTGACATGACTCATCTTTACATACTACCTTTTACTGCCTAGCGGCACGTCTCGGATTCAGCCCGAGAATCTTGACCGTGGTCCCGGGCACGCACGGGATACTATTGAGTTACATCGATGATTCATCAAATTGATTTCAAAGACTTGAGAGTAATTAACCCAGTAGACCAGTTTAGATTACTCACTGCACATCACCTATGCCTTACCCTTCACTGTCACTATTTATGGTACTGTTTTACCGTTCATGCTCATACCTGCATGTCTTGCTACCCCTGTTTTTACTTTTGCTTGATATTATGACGCACTGACGTCTGGGTTTTGCATGGCCCCGATTCTTTACCATTGCTGCAGGCCGAGAAGGAGTATTTCAGTCAGCAGGTCGAGCAGTGAGGACTTGTTAGTATTTTAGTTTTATTTATGCATTTTCATTCCTGATGTGAGCCCGCATTATGGGACGTACATTCCAGTTTATTCTTGTATTGGATCTTTTGCATCCGCATTATTTTATTCTTGACTCGTTTATTCTGGCTTATGGACATGTGTTAGATAGTTTATTTTTGTTCTTGATATCTCTACAGCCATAATGTGACTGTGGAAGGATATTTCCTATCCACAGGTAGCATGGTTGGCTCTGTCACGTGCCTATCTTAGCGTACTCTGGGAAGCGGGGCATGACAGGGTTTGTTTGGTATCGGAGCCATAGGATCTAGGTTAATCGGGTTTGATTCTTTTTGTAGTTGGGTATTGGACCCAATACATGAATCGGAATACTCGAGATTAGGAACATGTCCTGCCACCTTACCGTCTTACCATTTTTTTTGAATCTTAACTTCCTCCTGATTCTACTTTGACGATATGAAAACCTCTTTTGCATCTCGACTCGAAAACTGGTTTCCTATTGTTTATCTCTAGAACTTAGGCGACTTGGGTGGAGTTATGTGATTGTAGCTATGTACCGCGGCATGGTTACAATGCGGTACTCTATTTGAGTAACTTGGAGTTCTAGCCTTGATTCATATCCTTGATCTATATTTTGAATCTGTTATCATACTAATCCTTTCGGTGTTTTAATTTCAGGAACATGGCAGGCAAGAATCTGAAAACGTACCAAAGGAGTGTTGACGAAGCCGCTTTGCTTGGAGTAATCCGTGGGATGCTGGAGAACCAGAAGCGGCAGACAGAGCTGAACCAGCAGTAAGCTGAAGCTTTTCAGGAAGGTTTGCGGACCGTCCAGCAGTCCGTGAACAATGTTGTGGCCAGACCAGTTGATCGTGTGGGTACTGTTCCCCTCCGAAAGACGGCGCGACGCAGAGAGGTCTTACCTGAGATTCGGGGCAGATGCTATTTGGTTTGATCCGTCCACCTCTATGAAGATGCCTAGTTGATTTATGGCACCGTGTATCGGAGGTTTAGACGGATGTGGCCGATTTAGCAGACTTCGTCAGATTCCCCCTCGCTCGAGGGGTTTTTGATTGTGGGGACGCTCTTCCCTGCAGGAGCAAGCCCCTGCAGTTAATTACACTACCGCATCGCGGTAACAACTTTCTCCTTCTCCAGAATTTCACTTCGTGTCGTGGGTGTTTGTTTTATTTGTGATTGCCCGTGGATTGTATACGGAGACTAATTTATGTCGTCGCCCGTAGGACGTAGATTAGTTCAAATCCGTATTTTCTTAGATTTGGGTTTGGGGTTTTGGTTTAAGGATATGTTAGCCATGTTTGAGGCTAAGATCGACTTAAACGTTTGTTAAGGATACGTTAGTCTAATTTGAGACTAAGATCAACTAAACAGGATCGTTTAGATCCGATAAAAGAGCATTTGGAGGCTTTATTGTTCCAGTTTAAGGACATAGTGGTCCATTGCCAGTTTAGGGACATGGTGGTCCATTGAATATATGGCCGTCGGGACCCGTCACCTCTCTGAAGACGTTGAAGGATTACAACGACGAATATCAGAGGAGTTCAGAGATGTACCATTGAACCGGGTGTAAATTGATTTGGGAGAGCAGTCTTGCTCAGTTCAATTTAGTTTGAGGACTTATGGCCAGAATTGGGTTAAGTCCAGTTGAAAATGTTCAACATTTTATTTGCATTTAGCCTGTTAGGCCTTTGATTTGGCTCTGCCCTTTGTTTAATAATGCAGTGCATTTATTTTTCTGGCCTATTAGGCCCTTTTAATTGGGCTTTGTCCCCTTTTTATAATGCAGAGCATTTGTTTTGGTCCATTGGACCTCTTAATTGGGCTCTGCCCTTTAATAATGCGCTGCATTTAATATTCTAACAGTGCGCCACGTGCCCTGTCAGGTGCTTTGCGCTGATTGAGGAGCTCAAGGCGCAAACTGATGTGGAGGTGACACGTGTCACGCTCTGGTGAGCGCAAGCGCAGTGCGCTGCGCCATTGCATCGCGCTGCTGACATGTGGCGCGCTCTGACGACTTGCGCCAATTCAAGAGCACGACGCTCATTTTTTTAAAGCACAAGGCGCGGATTGTTCTGTGATTGACACGTGGCGCTTTATGATGGCGTGCGCCAATCTAAGGAGCGCAACAGTGCAGATTTCAAAAGTGCAAGGCAATGTTCAAAAGCGCATAGCGCATCTTGATCTATTTTAGATCAAAGAATAGAATCTCTTTGATTCTAAAGAGGTTCTACCTCAAGTTTTTCAAGAACCAATGGTTCATCAAAAGGCAATGCCTTTATATAGATCCAAAGATCTAGTCATGAAGTAGATTACTTCTTTATTATTATTTTTTATTAAAGATCTTGGTCTTGTTCTTAGATCATTGATCTTTTTTTTAGAAGAAATTCTTCTTTTTTACAAAGGTTTTACCTTTTTTCTTTTTTTCTGAATTCTTCTCAAAGTTTTTAGAAGAGCTCTCTGTATCTGTCTCTCTATCTCCCTGTATCTTTTAGACTTGGAGTCCGGGGGCCCTTATATAGTGCCAATTAGTTGGTGACGTTGGTTACAGAGATCTTTCTCTGATTGATCTGAGGGTATTTCCCCACCGTCGGATCTTTGATCCAAGGGCTCTGTTTTACAGAAGATAATCTTATTGTTTTAATAAGATTTAAAAATATCTTTCCAGAATTTTTCTGTTTAAATGCTGGCATAGTTGGCGCAAGCGCACCTGCGCTTGACACGTGTCGCGCAGCGCAGAGCGCAGCGCAACTGCGCTGACACGTGTCGCGTAGCGCAGAGCGCAAGTCAGCCGAAGCGTTGCTTCCTTTATTAAAATTTGAATTTTAAACAGAGCCTTGCTCTGATTGGGTGCGCTGTCTTGGGCGCTGCGCTCCTTGCGCTGGCGTGTCTGATTTTGACACGTGACGCTCTGCGTGCAGCGCAAGGGATCTGAAGCGTTGCTTCACCTTTTGAATTTGAAATTCAAACAGAGCTTTGCTCTGATTGAGGGAAACAAATGCCCTCCCACCGTTGCGCTCACGTGGTGCACACGTGAGTACAGCGGTGGCAAGATCCTAGCCATTGGATCAACTCAGGACTTGAAGGGGCGCACAAGCGCTTATAACTAGGACCCTTGGTCCTCCACAGATGATCATCATCTTCAAGACTTTTATTTTCAGAACCTCAGAGCCTTGCTCTTTATTTTCAAGAACTCCAAGAGTTAAACTCTTAAAACTTTTAGGTAAAATTTTTAAATTAAATTAAATTAAATTAATTTTAACCAACAGAGCCTTGCTCTCATAGATCTTCTGATCTAAAGAAGACCCCTTTGGGGTTCCACCAACAGAGCCTTGCTCTCAAGAATCCATAGATCTAAAGAGGTCTTGTTTCAGGGTTTTTTTAACCCATGAACAGAGATTTGCTCATGGACAAAACATAGATCTTTTGATCTAAAGATGATGAACTCTTATTAGTTTTCATGGATCTTTAAGATCTCAAACTTTATTTTTTAGGAGTTAATTTTTCTTTTGATGGATTTTTCCTTCATTATTACAAAGCTAGGCTATTTTAAGGAATTTTATTCCCTTGAGACCAGAGTTTGACAAGTGTCACTCTGTGACAGAGCTTTGCTCTGAAAGGGGAGATTTTCTCCTTGTCTCTAGGGATTTCTCATTTAATGAGAGTGTTCTTTTGGGATCTTCTCATTAATTGACAGTCTCATCCAATGATGGGGCTGTCTTATTAACTGATGCATTGTCATCTAGATTTTGTGGGTTCTCCTTTGGTCCCCTATCCACTGCATTGCAGTGTGGTACAAATCTTGAAGTTCCAAGTGTCAGGCCTTTTTTTTTAAACCGGCGGCTGAATCTCGTTTTTCTTTGCAGGCAATCATGTCTGCTGATCTGTCTTTCCCATTTGTTCGCTCAGAGGGAGGATTTCCTGAGGTGCCGGTGGACCGGGAGGTGCTCGCTCTCATCAAGGATCATGACCCCGAGTATAAGAAACTTCACATGTGGGGTAGGTGGTACAGTGAAATCATCAAGGGTCGCCGAAGCTTCGGTTGCGCGACACCGTCAGAGCCTATCTCGTCGATCCCCTATGTGGATGAACCCCCGGTGAAGTATGCCGTGGAGGTCGTGAACTGGAATTCGGAGGATCTTCTCCAGCCTTCGATTGGTGCCATTCCCGTGCAGCCGCCGCTGGCCGTGGACATTCTGGGGAGACGCATATGCCAGGGTGAGGCGCGCCCTTGGGGACAACCTTATAATATTGGATTGACCCCTCGACAACCGGCCGGATATTTGCAGTGGGCCAGGTACATCCTATCAGCGAAGAGGACGCATCTGATGAAGATTGGTCTGTACTCCGCAGTATACGTCTCATTGTTCGAGTACCCTATTCCTCCGACGTGGTGGGTTAAGGCATTCATAGAACAATGGAACATCCCCACCCATACCTTCCTTCTGTCGGACAGGGAAGTCTCCATCTCCCTGGAAGAGTTCACTGAGATCTCGGGTTTGCCGGTGAGGGGGGAGCATTATGAGGAGCTGCTTCCTCCTGACGAGTATGTCTTCACCACCAAGCCACTGGTAATGGGTCTAACACCCGAGAATGCCATTCAGCACCAGTTTCCGAGTCTGGTGAAGGTGCTGAATATATATGAAGGTCTCTATTTGGAATCGGGAGTCCGGGGAGTCAGTTTTGCAGATTTCATCGCCCGCTTTCTTCGACCGGAGATTCTATCGCAGCGGAGTGAAAAGTTCGCCAAGCTCAATGACCCCTTCGGCTTTGGCTTAGATCGCCTACCAGCATTGGAGGATGACCAAAAGGATTTCTATCTCCCCGACGCCGCCATCATGCCCTTATCATAAATCGCCGTCACGGGCATTGATGAGGAGACCTTCTTTTTATGGTTTCTGGGATTGTGGCTGTGCTTGTCCGCGCTCCTCATGCACCCGCGCTACATGAGGCCGTCCGTTTTCTACCCAGCGCATCGGATGGTGGCTGGCCTACAGTTGTCGATCAGAATCGCCGGGTTGGCCCACTTATACCACAGACTCAGCGTGGCACCAGATGCAAATGAACCTGGGGTGCAACCTGCCAATTTCCCGATGCACTACTTCACTTCGTTGATGGAAATGCATGTTCTCGGGGTATTCGGCATTCATAAGAGCCCCGCGTTTTTCGAGAAGTGCAGACTCCCAAGAGCCATGCGGCCGATTGGCGCCTCGATTGTGAATCCGTCTCCGCGGGAGGCTAGGGGGTTGCTCCTTCGTCCGCACCTGGTCGGAGCGAGGATTTCTTTCATGGACAAAGTCGTGACTATCGGCTCGGAAACCTCCAAGGCGGTGTTGGCGCTGCGTGATGGTTTCAAGAACGGGGCCTCCGTATTGAAAGCCCGGGAGATTCTTCACTTATACTCCATCCGGCCGGGCTTCCTGGTGTTCAGGCAAAACGACATGGCGCTCTTCATGAGGTATAACCCCCATCGGTTCTCCCAACAATTGAGCTATAACCAGGGGGTCCCACTGGAGGCGTTTTTGGAAGAGCCCGCGGCCGCCAGGGAGGGGATACGGAATGCATTACATCACTTCATGCGGCTGAACACGGGCTCCCATTTCTTTATCAGCGAGCCGAACTGCATTCCACAGGCCCTCAACGTGTACGTGGCTTGGTACACGCACGCGATGGGTGTCGTTATCCGGGAAGAGAAGCGGTTGTTGGTTGATCGCAAGGGTGCGCCCCCTGGCAGCGACCGCAAAGCTCCCCTGAGGCCAAGGATCCCTGTCATTCCTCCTCCGAGAGATGCTGGAGCCGAGCCACCCCACGTGCTGAGCCCTCCACGCGAATTGTCCCGTACTACCGCGGACGTACCCCCAGCGCCCCGTGCTCCAGTGGAGATGGCGAATGTAGTTTCTCCTGAGTCTGGCGTGGGCTCGGACATCAGGACTCGCCATCCTAAGGTGCCCGCAAAGCGCAAGTTGATCTTGGGTGCACCCGGGGCTCGCGTGCAGAAGAGGAAGAAAAAGTCGATCCTCTCTCTCGATGCCATCCTCGGCTCAGAGCCTCAGGACCCTCTCACCGAAGGATTAAGCGAATACGGGAGCAACGAGGGTGTCTTTATAGATCTAGCAGACACCGATCTGGCGGCCGCCATCGCGGCTTCTGAGCGATCGGCAAGGCTTGAAGCTTGGTTGGCTAAACTCGCTCAATCAGGTAATCATTAGTTGCATTCTTTGTTATTTCCTCGTACTTTTATTATTGTCTTTGACTAATGCTTTTTCCCTTTTTTTTAAAACAGGCGTCTCTACCGAAGAAGCCATCGCTGCTTCCCTCAAAACCTTCCAGGAGGAGGAAAGGAAACGCGCTCTGTCGGGCGTTGGTATGTCTCGGCTCACTGAGTATTTATTCTCCTTTTTTTTATAGCCAATCTAATCTTCTCTTTGTCTTTTTGCAGGGGTCGCGGGATCTTCTGCGCAAGCCGATACGGGGACTCTTTCCGAGCCAGCTACTGAAGTCTCGGCCTCTTCGGGGATGCCGCGAGAGACCCGACTCAAAAAGCCGATGAGGGATGCCTTGAAGGCTCTGGAGGCAACTCTGAACGCGGACGATGACGCCTTGATGAAGGAAGCTTCGAAGAGGTCCGTCGTGACGGCCCGGTAGGAGCGGAAGCACTTGAGGCGCGAGGCGAAGGAGCGCAACGCTGCTTTGGCCGTGGGAGCGGGCCCAAGCGCTGTTACTCCCGCAGCTACTCCTCCAGAAGAGTCCCTGGTCGCCTTGTCTACAGCTTATAGACGGGCGATGCGTGCAATTCGGGAGGCCAACGATCGATCCACCTCAGGTAATGTGTCTTTCGAGACTTTGTTGTAAGAATTGTAAACCTATTGGTTCTTATACATCGTGTCCTGCAGGGCTGAGTCCAACTGAAGGAGCGGCGGAAACCATCGAGCCTAAGGGGACAGTGGAGGAGGTACTGGCTGAACCCGAAGCGACGGTAGGCGGTGCAGCCGTAGTCGCCGGGCCTGAACTAGTGGCTGACGAGACGGTCACGCCAACTATGCCCGAGAAGGTTGCCGATGCTGAGCCCGAGGTAGCGGCAGATGAGACGGCTGCTATAGCCGAGTCTGGGGCGGCAGCGGATGGAGCGGCCGAGTCCGACGACCCTATGGAAACAGTGGACGAGACGGCCACGACCGCTGAGCCCGAGGGAGTAGCGGGTGAGACGGGCATGATTCCCGAGGATGAGCCGACCGCTCTTTCTCAAGAGTCTGGCAATGCTCCGATCATTGCTCTCCCCGCCTACGGTCCTCCGCCGTCTCCTGGCCTTGCGAGCATGACGACGGCTCCTGTAGAGTCTGGCGATGAGGCATCGGGAGGTGGTCCCATGTCAATGGAGGATGGAGACGCCGCCGTTTCGGATGGTGACTCGTCAGGTAAATTTTGGGTTACCGTCCTTCTTTTGATTTTGCAATTCTTCCTGACATGTTTATCTTGTTTTTTTAACGCAGGTGCGGCCAGTCCTGATGCTCCATTGCTCGAGGGAGCGCCGTCAGTTACTGCCTTGACGGTGGCTACCTCTCTACCTTTTCTCGCGCCGTCGCAAATGTTGGAAGGTATGGATTTGTAACCCATTAGTTTTATCTTTCGGCCGCATAATTTATGTACTAATGTCGTACTATTGCGTCTTTGCAGGAGTGCTTTTTGATCACCTCTACCAGGTGTTGCACCTACACTTCTCCTTCCTGTTGGAGCTTGCTTCCTCTAGCGGCGCTGGTGAGTATGGTTTTCAAATAATACCCTTCCTTTTTTCAGTAATGGAATTGTTTCTGATTCTTCTCTGTCCCGATTGCAGTGTTACAGATCGAAGAAGGAGATAAGGGATCGGTTGCACCACCGGTCCTCCCAACTTTGCCGCCTGCTGCAGCCGGTATAGTAAACTCCCTCATTGATGACTTTCTTATATTTCTTGAACCGTCATCTGATTGTGTTTTGTTTTTTCAGCTGTCGTTCTAGTTCCGGCCCCCTTCGAGCCTCACATCATAATGCCGACAGGCCTCTTCTTGAGACGTCCATCTTCAAAGGGTGCTGCGATGAGTTTGGGCATGCTGAGCGGATACGTCGAAGAGCTTGATGCAGACGTTCCCCCATCTGCCGCAGATTTCGCTGCGGAGGTTAATCCAATGCTGGCGACGCTTGTAAATTTTCATAATGAAGGCGTCGTCGAGTCTTGGGTTAATCACTGCAGGGAGATCGAGGTTCGCCTGCATCAGCTGGTGCTTATGCATCCTGCCCCCGAGGTTTTGGCCACAAGTACTCAACGGGCGGCATGGATCGAGCAGAGCGCTTCTTTCTTCCGCAATTTAGAGAAAGAAGCAGCTTTAAGGCTGAGGGAATGCCAAGAGTCCTCAAGCGAGACTGCTCGCCTGCGTGCTGAAGTCGATGCGAACGTTGCCCGGGTGAAGGCTATCTTCGAGGGCCTTCTGCAAAGTATTTCTGATGGGCTAGCACTGAAGCGGAAGCTCGATGCCGCTGAGCGTGATGCCCAAGGTCGCAACGCAGCTCAGCAAGCAGTTGAGGAGCAGCTTTCATCCTTCCTGCAGCAGCAGGCTCAAGTGGAAGCAGAACTGGCGGTGACAGCCGATCAGGAGAAGGCATTAAAGGAAGTGCGCGAGCAATTGATGGGGCTATTTAAGACGCTTCCTTCTCCTTGAACATTTTGTACCATTTGCAATTGTAAATAAAATGTATTTGCTTCTTTTATTCTTTAACACAATGTATCTTGTACTCAATCAAATTTATGAATAAAAGATATACATTCTTTGTAATGTCTTGTTTCATTTCTCCGTGTTTTCTTCCTTCTTTTATTATCAGTATGCTGCCTTAGTAAACATGGTTGACAGATGATAAAGCGAGCATCCTGTCTTGGCTTCTTCAAGAGGCAATGATGGCTTAGGAGGCAGGTTCAGATCTGCTGCCTAAGACTTTTCAACTTTATGAGCCGTGAGGGTCTCACAAAGACTTTTCTCCCTACGGATCGAGAGGATCTCGTAAGTGTATTTTCTCCTTAGGAATCGTGAGGATTCCTATGTGTGTTTTTTCTTATAAGTCGTAAGGATCTTATAATAGAATATTCCCTCTTACGAGTCGAGAGGATTCTTAAGCGGTTGTTTCCCTCCTTGTCGAGATTCGACTTTGGAGAGTGTGACCCGTGGATAGTATGCAAGAGACCATTTTGGACCGACTTGCAGGGTCCCAGTGCTTAGGAAACAGGTTTGTTAATCCCTGTTGCCTAAGGCTTTTTCTCACGAGTCGAGGCGAATCGAGAAGTTCTCGCAAAGACACTGATTTCTCTGCGGGTCGACGCGAATCAAGGTGTTCTCATCAAGGACGCTGATTTCCCTGAATCGAGGTATTTTCCAAGGACACTGATTTCCCTGGGGTTGAGACGAATCGAGGTATTCCTGCAAAGACGCTGATTTCTCTGCAGGTCGACGCGAATCGAGGTGCTCTCGTCAAGGATGCTGATTTCCCTGAATCGAGGAGGTTGCCAAGGACACTGATTTCCCTGGGGTCGAGACGAATCGAGGTATTCCTGCAAAGACACTGGTTTCTCTGCGGGTCGACACGAATCGAGGATTTTGCCAAGGACACTGATTTCCTCGGAGTTGAAACGAATCGAGGTATTCCTACAAAGACACTGATTTCTCTGTGGGTCGACGTGAATCAAGATGTTCTCGTCAAGGACGCTGATTTCCCTGAATCGTGGTATTTTCCAAGGACACTGATTTCCTCGGAGTTGAAACGAATCGAGGTATTCCTGCAAAGACATTGATTTCTCTGCGGGTCGACGCGAATCAAGATGTTTTTATCAAGGACGATGATTTCCCTGAATCGTGGTATTTGCCAAGGACACTGATTTCCTCGGAGTTGAAACGAATCGAGGTATTCCTGCAAAGACACTGATTTCTCTGCGGGTCGATGCGAATCAAGATGTTCTCGTCAAGGACGCTGATTTCCCTGAATCGAGGAGGTTGCCAAAGACACTGATTTCCCTGGGGTCGAGACGAATCGAGGTATTCCTGCAAAGACACTGATTTCTCTGCGGGTCGACGCGAATCGAGGATTTTGCCAAGGACACTGATTTCCTCGGAGTTGAAACGAATTGAGGTATTCCTGCAAAGACACTGATTTCTCTGCGGGTCGACGTGAATCAAGATGTTTTCGTCAAGGACGCTGATTTCCCTGAATCGAGGAGGTTGCCAAGGACACTGATTTCCCTGGGGTCGAGACGAATCGAGGTATTCCTGCAAAGACACTGATTTCTCTGTGGGTCGACGCGAATCGAGATGCTCTCGTCAAGGACGCTGATTTCCTTGAATCGAGGTTCTTACCAAGGACACTGATTTCTTCGGAGTTGAAAATCGAGGCATTCCTGCAAAGACACTGATTTCTCTGCGGGTCGACGCGAATCAAGATGTTCTCGTCAAGGACGCTGATTTCCCTGAATCGAGGAGGTTGCCAAGGACACTGATTTCCCTGGGGTCGAGAAGAATCGAGGTATTCCTGCAAAGACACTGATTTCTCTGCGGGTCGACGCGAGTCGAGATGCTCTTGTCAAGGACGCTGATTTCCTTGAATCGAGGTTCTTGCCAAGGACACTGATTTCCTCGGAGTTAGTTGACTTGTTTCCGAGACGGAGCGTTGATCCGGCAAGGAGGTCTTTGGTTGACTCTAGGTTGTCTGTGAACCGTAGAGTCTTGGAACTGGAGACTTTGCCGTGGTTCCATTTAGCTGTGTCGCTTCCGTGCCTTGTTGGCATAAGGAGGAGCGCTGTTGTTGGTCTTCTAGGATGCAGATGTGACCGTGGAGACTTGGCTCTCTTTCTGATGGAGCCTGAGGAGGGAAGGCGTGATTCCTTCTTTGTTTGCGCCCCTGGATTGTATACAGGGATTGATGTGATATCACCTGTAGGGTATAATTTTCATTTCATTTTTTTATTTCTTTATTTCTTTCCGTGATGCTCTATCATTTCAGCTTGTATATCGCGAAGGTCGCGATTGCTCAATCATTTCGGCTATTTTCTGCGGTACCCAATCATTTCGGCTATTTATTTTACTTTTACTCGCTGCTTTTTATTGCGAGTTGCCCAATCATTTCGGCTATTTTGCATGCATACATTTTTACTTGCTGCTTTTTATTGCAAGTTGCCTCATCATTTCAGCTATTTCGTATGCATGTGTGGCTTGCTGTCTTTTCGCCGCAAACTTGGGATTAGACATCGATTTCGGCATCAGCACCGCTACAACTGGGATGTTGCCAGGAGCGAATCATCATTTGCCTCTGTCGATGTCGAACAAAGGTGGCTTAGTAAACAGAGTTAGGGTTCTGTCGACTAAGGCTTTTGACTTCATGAGCCGTAAGGGTCTCACAAAGGTATTTCTCTCTACAAGTCGTGAGGATCTCGTAGGTGCGTTTTCTCCTTAGGAATCGTGGGGATTCCTAAGTGCATTTTCCCCTGTAAGTCGTAAGGATCTTACTAAAGGGTTTTCTCCTTATAAGTCGAGAGGACTTACAAGGGTCGTTCACCATATGGACATATCCCTAGTCACGGGTGGGACTTAGTTAGGGAAATGTTTATTCACGCCCGTGGATTGTATACAAGGGTCAGTATTGAGTCGCTTGTAGGGCAATGCCGAAGGTTGTGGGGGTTGCTTAAGAACAGGTTCAGGCCTTTGTAACTTAAGACTTTCAAATCTTAGGAGCCGTGAGGGTCCCATAAGAGAGTTCTCCTTACGAGTCGTGAGGATCTCGCAAGTGTAATTTCTCCTTAGGAATCGTGAGGATCCCTAAGTGTGTTGCTCCCTTGTGAGTCGTAAGGATCTCACGCGGGTGGTTTCTCCTTACAAGGCCGAGAGGACCCTGTAAGTGTCTTTTAACGAGGTTGCGCCCTTTCGGGTTTTCACAAACACTTGCCGGTAGCCCTGCTGTTTTTTCTCACGGAGCCCTTTCGGGTTTTCATCCGTGCCCATTTTGCTTACGGACATACCGTTTTTATTTATTTTTTTATTTTATTTTATTCTTTTTTTTTTGTATCGGGTTTGTGATGTTGCAATCCACCGTAGTTTATCGACCTCTTGGTCAACGCACGATTACACAGCTAGATTTTATCGCAAATCTTCGCCTGTTTTGTGCCGGAGGTGGATTCCTTGAAGAGAGGGCTAAGGGCGATTTCTTCGTCAGAGTCGCTTCCAAATGTGATAAATTGCAATCCCTTGGTGTCGGCTATGTGACAGTTACCCGCAACTCTTTCGTGCTCATCTGTCGTGTTTTTCTGTTCCCGACGAGCCTTGCGCTTCACTCGTTGAACGTGTCGTCGATGGGCAACATATCCCTGCTGCCAGTTTTTAAAGGCTAGACACTCCTCGGTAGGGTGCGCAATCCTCTGATGGTATAGGCCGAAGTTAGGATGTATATTTGCTTCATCAAGACGTACATTGCCAGGGCAACTTCATTCCTATTTCCAGGGCCGTAGCGAATCGTTTCCTTACTTTAAGCTTGCTTTTGCTGGTGATAGGGATGCTTTGTTCCATTCAGGATGTCTCAACCTTTTCCTCCAGTCGTTGGCGTTTGGACTTTTCAAATATAGCCAGTTCACGCTCTCGATTGGCTTTGCTTTTCTGACGGACCTCGTTTAGGAATGCATCAATCATTTCGTCTGATGGTCCTAGAAGTTCTGGTTCGGGACCTGCACCCAGTTTCTCTGTGCAAGAAGCCTTTTCATCGTCTGTAGACGAGCGAGAGATCACATAACGACTTGCCACGTAACCCTCAGATTCATCCGACGAGCTTTCTCCATCATCTTCCTCCTGAAGGACGTGACTGAGGAACACTTGGAGCGTGATGGGAGTCCGCGCTTTCTGGTTATACTCTTCCAGCGCGTCGATTTGTTTCTGCTGGTCCGTGCGCTTGTCGCCAGGCTTCACGGGCTTTTTGGATTTGTTCTTCTTTTTCGAAGATTTCGACGGCTGGGTGTGCGAGCTTTGGCTATCACCACTGATCTTTGGAGTTGGACGCGGCTTTAGCATCCCTTCTACGACCTTGGGTTCCAGTGGATTTTTCCACCTGATTGCTGGGCACGTTTGGAGATCCTTTAGCATTCTTTTAATTTTAGCCGAAAGAGCGATCTCCTACGGAGTTCCTTTTATAAGAGAGCACGATGCCCCCGGCGTGTCCACCTTTTTAGGAGCATGAGGTTGTGGCGGGCTCACCTTCCAATTTTCGGATAATACGAACTTGCCTTGTTAGTATTAGTCCTCAATCCAGCCTTTGAAAACGAAGCAATCTTCGATTGGATAGCTTACCGCTTGGTGGTAAGGGAAATAATTAAGATCGTTGACATCGACTGGCTGCAAAGGACGTTTTGGACTCGGAAGATTGATGAGTCTGTTGCGCACTGTCATCTCGAACAGTCTCCTTGTTTTATTCCGAGGAAACGAGTAAGGACGTCCCAGTCTCTCCTCAAGGGATGGGCGTGGACGCACGTTGTTTTGGTGAACAACCGGCTTTGAGTTGCTCGGCTGTCGTTGAGTATTGGCGACGACATCGCTTTCCCTTGTCCTTTCTCATTTCGAGAGTTTGGCTTTGGAGGGGATGGCTTATGTCCTATCTGATCCATTTGTGCCAACTTGTCGATCAAGGCCTGGGATTTAGGGATCGTATATCCTGGCGGGTAACTGATTTGGTCATACCAGCCCGGGTAGGGTCGTCCGGTTCTAACAATTTGCCCAGCCACCTCATTTGCCTGGTGAGCTCGTATTTCTTGAGCAATATAGTCATCCAGTGCAGCTTTGGAAATGGTTTCCTCCTTGGCTGCTGAAAGGGCCGGAGGAGGATTAGATGTCTCCCCTCCGTCGTCTCCAACAATGATCGGAAGGTCTTCAGCTAGAGGGTCCGGCTGTACCATCATCCCTACCATATCTTGGAAGAGGAGCGCCATTTGTTTTATGTTAGCCGCTTGCTCTGCGGCTTCTTTGTCTTTTTTTCGAGGATTCTGCGTAAGAAGTCAACATCAGTCTCTTGTTCATGACGCTGTTCCGATGACGCCTCCAGGCTTTCTTTTGGTCCGGTAAGTGCAGCCATTGCAGTCATCATTTCCTGAAGCTTCTGTTGCTGCTCCTGGGCTTTTGTCACGGATCGGGTGAGCAGTCGGTGACCCATCGAAGCACGGCTTTCCTCCTTTCCAGAAGCCATATAAACGGTATGCACCACCATGCCCCCAGACTTGGGGCATTCGTGCTCAGCGCTTTTACGGTTCCCCATATTTATAGGGGATTTTTGCGGCCTCCTTTTCTTTTGAGTGATTGACGTTGAGGGATCCATTGCAGTGGGCACCCAGCCAGCTGTCACTTTTTGTGGCTTTGAGTAGTACTTCTCCCGCTGAACCTTCATTTTTTACTGTCGGCGGAGATAGTCTTGATCCATCGTGGAGTCTTGGACTTGACGCCAGACCTTGTAAATTTCAGAGGATAGCCGTTGAGTAGGTTGCTTCGGCTTCTTCTCTGTAGCATTCTTCACAGGTGAAGGAGTTCTCTTCAGCATTGCAGTAGGAGAGTTTCTGCGCACCTTGTTGAGCAGTTCAAAGCTGTTCTCAGTTGGAACAGTAGCATCGATCCCCACCGTTGGAGCTGGTGGAGTAAATCCAGAGGGAGAGCTGCCCCCAGCCTTCCGTACTCGGCGCCAGTGACGACGGCGAGCGTGTCGTGCGGATGGAGTTGTTTCAGCTCTAAGGGTGACTTCATCATGCCCCCTCTGGGCAGGGGAAGCAGCTTTGAGGACCTCGCCTGGAGCAGAAACCGGAATGGCCATCCTTGTAAAAACTGGCTTCTTGGAAGGAGAAGCCTTTCCAATGATTTCGTCCGCTTGAGCCGGGATGGCTATCCGCTTTGGGATGGCAACTTCGGGTATCGCGGGATTGTGGACGTTCTGGCCCAGTTTGTTGAAAACTGAGGTATTGAAGTTGGGTGACCCGTTGAGGGGGGCCGCGGCAGTGGTAAGTAGATCAAAGACCGACTTCTTTGGGGCTTCTTGCAACGTCATTGGGTCATTGAAGCTCATAGGTGGGATCATAGTCCCAAAGAACAGCCCAGTGGTGGCCTGAGTTACTTGCTCCACTGGAATCTTGAAAAGGGAGGCCGCTTGGGGCCCGTAAGTCACTCATCCGGACAGGATGGAGTGAGAGTTGCAGTTAGTGCAGTTTGAAGCCATTGCTCTTCTGTTTTTTGCACGGAGCAAGACACCAAATCTAAGTACCTCGAATCCACAGGCAACCACAGCAAACTGCGATTTGTTCACGAACACGACACACGAAGTGTGGAGTGGAAAGAGGAAAAGGTCCCACCGGGCGTACCAGAATCTGTTCCCCTCCGAAAGACGGCGCGGAGCAGAGAGGTCTTGCCTTAGATTCGGGGCAGATGCTATTTGGTTTGATCCGTCCACCTCTCCGAAGATGCTAAGTTGATTTATGGCACCATGTATCGGAGGTTTAGACGGATGCGGCCGATTTAGCAGACTTCGTCAGATTCCCCCTCGCTCGAGGGGTTTTTGATTGTGGGGATGCTCTTCCCTGCAGGCGCAAGCCCCTGCAGTTAATTACGCTACCGCATCGCGGTAACAACTTTCTCCTTCTACAGAATTTCACTTCGTGTCGTGGGTGTTTGTTTTATTTGTGATTGACCGTGGATTGTATACGGAGACTAATTTATGTCGTCGCCCGTAGGACGTGGATTAGTCCAAATTCGTATTTTCTTAGATTTGGGTTTGGGATTTTGGTTTAAGGATACGTTAGCCATGTTTGAGGCTAAGATCGACTTAAACGTTTGTTAAGGATACGTTAGTCTAATTTGAGACTAAGATCAACTTAACATGATCGTTTAGATCCGATAAAAGAGCATTTGGAGGCTATATTGTTCCAGTTTAGGGACATAGTGGTCCATTGCCAGTTTAGGGACATGGTGGTCCATTGAATATATGGCCGTCGGGACCCGTCACCTCTCTGAAGACATTGAAGGATTACAACGACGAATATCAGAGGAGTTCAGAGATGTACCCTTGAACCGGGTGTAAATTGATTTGGGAGAGCAGTCTTGCTGAGTTCGATTTAGTTTGAGAACTTATGGCCAGAATTGGGTTAAGTCCAGTTGAAAATGTTCAACATTTTATTTGCATTTGGCCTGTTAGGCCTTTGATTGGGCTCTGCCCTTTGTTTAATAATGCAGTGCAATTTTTTTCTGGCCTATTAGGCCCTTTTAATTGGGCTCTGTCCCCTTTTTTTATAATGCAGAGCATTTGTTTTGGTCCATTGGACCTCTTAATTGGGCTTTGCCCTTTAATAATGCGCTGCATTTAATATTCTGACAGTGCGCCACGTAGCCTGTCAGGTGCTTTGCGCTGATTGAGGAGCGCAAGGCGCAAACTGATGTGGAGGTGACACGTGTCACGCTCTGGTGAGCGCAAGCGCAGTGCGTTGTGCTAGCGCGCTCTTGACACGTAGCGCGCTCTGACGACTTGCGCCAATTCAAGAGCACAGTGCTCATTTTTTTAAAGCGCAAGGTGCGGATTATTCTGTGATTGACACGTGGCGCTCTCTGGTGGCTTGCGCCAATCTAAGGAGCGCAACAATGCAGATTTCAAAAGTGCAAGGAAATGTTCAAAAGCGCAGAGCGCATCTTGATCTATTTTAGATCAAAGAACAGAATCTCTTTGATTCTAAAGATGTTCTACCTCAAGTTTTTCAAGAACCAATGGTTCATCAAAAGGCAATGCCTTTATATAGATCAAAAGATATAGTCATGAAGTAGATTACTTCTTTATTATTATTTTTTTTATTAAAGATCTTGGTCTTGTTCTTAGATCATTGATCTTTTTTTTTAGAAGAAATTCTTCTTTTTTACAAAGGTTTTACCTTTTTTCTTTTTCTCTGAATTCTTCTCAAAGTTTTTAGAAGAGCTTTATGTATCTCTCTCTCTGTCTCTCTGTATCTTTTAGACTTGGAGTCTAGGGGCCTTTATATAGTGCCAATTAGTTGGTTACGTTGGTTACAGAGATCTTTCTCCGATTGATCTGATGGTATTTCCCCACCGTCGGATCTTTGATCCAAAGGCTCTGTTTTACAGAAGATAATCTTATTGTTTTAATAAGATTAAAAAGACCTTTGCAGAATTTTTCTGTTTAAATGCTGGCATAGTTGGCGCAAGCGCACCTGTGCTTGACACGTGTCACGCAGCGCAGAGCGCAGCGCCACTGTGCTAGCGCAACTGCGTTGACACGTGTCGCGCAGCGCAGAGCGCAGCGCAACTGCGCTGACACGTATCGCGCAGCGCAGAGCGCAAGTCAGCTGAAGCGTTGCTTCCTTTATTAAAATTTGAATTTTAAATAGAGCCTTGCTCTGATTGGGTGCGCTGCCTTGGGCGCTGCGCTCTTTGCGCTGGCGTGTCTGATTTTGACACGTGGGGCTCTGCGCGCAGCGCAAGGGATCTGAAGCGTTGCTTCACCTTTTGAATTTGAAATTCAAATAGAGCTTTGCTCTGATTGGGGGAAACAGGTACCGTGGCGGATTTCAGGAGACTTGGTCTGTCCGTCTTTACTGGCCTGGAAGAGCCGTTGCCAGCGGAGCAGTGGCTGGTTGATACGGAGAATTTACTCGTTGCGGCACAGATCCCAGAGGATAAGAGGATGGATGTGGTACGCATCCAGTTGGTGGACTATGCCCGTGAATGGTGGCTTGTGGAAGAAACCCTCTTGCCCAAGCCAATCAGTTGGGCGGATTTTTCGAGGAGTTTCTTGGTGAAGTTCTTCCCACGGACTGTAAGGGAGGAAATGGAAGAAAAGTTCATCAGTTTGAAGCATAACGGCGCACCTGTGGATGTACATGCAGCTGAGTGGACGCGGCTCAGTAGATTCGCTAGACCTTTAGTTACCAATGATGCTGATAGGGCAAGGAGGTTCATGCGCAGTTTGGATGTGGACATCCATAGGCAAATTGTATCCCTGGGTTTGACCACTTTCTCACAAGTACTTACAGCGGCCCGAGAGCAGCAGAGCCTATCTATGAAGACTGGGAGTACACAGCAGCCAGCAGTTACAGTGCGGAAGCCGTCATTTGCACCGAACCGAGCGTATGTACGCAAAGGTATTCCGGTGAACCGTCGTGGCGTAACACCGATGAAGAAGCCTGTTGTTGTTGATCAAAGAAGGACCGTGATTTGTGACTACTGCCATTTCCCTGGGCACGTGCAAAGAGATTGCCGAAGGATGCGGGGACTCTGTTTGGTTTGTGGATCGGTGGATTATATTATCAATGCTTGTCCGTCAAAGCTTCGCACGAAGGATGATGTTTAGAAGCCACCGCAGAAACCGTTTCAGGGACAGAAGCAGCTGACTCAGGGACACAATCAAGCTCGAGCATTTACCCTGACGGCTGAGGAAGCTAAGGCTTCATGAGAAGTTGTTTCAGGTATTCTACTTGTTCATGGTTTTCCCGCATTAGCGTTATTCGATTCTGGTGCATCCCATTGTTTTATGTCGTCTAAGTTTATTGCTACACACTCGATTGCTTGCACGACCCTGTCTAGTTGCTGGGACATACACAATGGGAATGGGAAAACCATAACTAATAGAGGGTGTAAGGATTGTTCTATTGTTGTTTGCGGATGGGAGCTATTTACAGTTTTCTTGGTGATTGTTACCGGCAGTTATGAAGTCGTCTTGGGAATGGATTTTCTTGGCACTTTCCACGCTCTGATTGTAGGGCAAAGAAAGTAAATTTCCAGATTCCCAGACATCCAGAGTTTATCTTTACTGGAGGAAGCAGATCTGTCGGGCCGTTCGAGTTTAGGGCTAGGCCGACAAATAATGTTCTTTCGTCGATGGAAGTTGATAAAGAAGAAGCGCCAGCTGTAGTTCGAGATTTCATGGACGTGTTCGAGGACATCTCGGGATTACCGCCGAAATGGGACGTGGAGTTCGAGATCGATCTTATTCCTGGTGCAGCGCCAATTTCTAAAGCGTACTATCCAATGGCACCAGTGGAGTTGGAAGAAGTCAAGAAGCAGGTTACTGAATTACTTGAGAAGGGTTGGATTCGCAGCAGTAACTCACCTTGGGGAGCTCCAGTTCTTCTAGTTAAGAAGAAAGATGGCACAAGGAGGATGTGCATCGATTATCAAGAATTAAACCGGGTGACTATTAAGAACAAGTACCCGATCCCTCGCATTGGCGAATTATTTGAGCATCTTAGTGGCGCGAGGGTATTCTCGAAGCTGGATTTGCGATTCGGATATCATCAGGTCCGAGTTAAATCAGAAGATATTTTCAAGACTGCGTTCCGAACTCGGTATGGACATTTTAAGTATTTAGTGATTCCCTTCAAAGTAACGAATGCACCGGCGATATTTATGGACTTGATGAACCGAATATTTTCACCATTCTTGGACCAGTTTATAGTGGTGTTCATTGATGATATTCTGGTCTACTCTAAGAGTATTGAAGAGCATGCAGAACACTTGAAGATCGCACTGCAGACGTTGAGGCAAGAAAAATTGTATGCAAAGATGAGCAAGTGCGAGTTTTGGCATGAAGAAGTGAAGTATTTAGGACATGTCGTGTCCGGAGATGGAATTGCCGTTGATCCCGAAAAGATTGCAGCAGTTCAAGATTGGCCGATTCCGAAGAACGTTGCAGAGATAAGAAGATTTCTTGGACTTGCCGGGTATTACAGAAGGTTCGTGGAGAATTTTGCCCGTTTGCAAGAGCCTTTGACCAAGCTTACGCGTAAGGAGGTACCATTTATGTGGACAGATAAGTGTGCGTCATCTTTTGAGACGTTGAAGCAGAGGTTGATAACCGCTCCTATTTTGAACGTGCCAGACAGTTCCGGAGGATTGGTGATTCACAGCGACGCATCTGGGAAATGATTGGGATGTGTTTTGATGCAACATGGGAAGGTTATAGCTTATGCATCGAGTGTAAGTCCACGTTGCCCACCCCGGTCCTTACGGGGAGGCGGAAACGGTAAAAAACAATTTTTTGACACAAGGCAACATGGACTATAAAAGAGGATCTTTGCTAAACAAAAACCTAGCAAACTAACTAGAAGTTTAAATACTATGTTAGAGGGTTATACCTAAGTCTTGAAATCCTTCTCTTCTTGCTCCTTTGGATGGTTCGAACGGCTCCACCTCGTAGTCTCCTCTTTGTCGAAGAAGGATCCACCCGAAAGCTTCTACCTCAACCGAGAGGCAACTAAAGTGCTTGGCTTGCTAAACCTAGAACTCTAGAGTGAGTAGAGAAGAGTTTTGAGGGTTTTATCTCAATAGCTCATGCTTCTCAACACATGAGACATGAGAGCTTTGAGAGAGAGGAAGAGGATGAGCTTTGGATGAGAGAGAGTGAGCAAGTAAGAATGAGCTTCACTTTTTACAACCATGCTCACAAAAGAAAGAATAATGATGATAATAATAATAATTAATAATTATGATGGTTAGTTTCAATGACCATTATCATTTAATGCATTTTGCAAAGAACAACAAGTCAACAAAAGTCATTGAAATGAAATGATGATGGTCAACAAGTCCACAATGGTCAACCGGTCAACAAAAGTCAAATGTTCAACTCAACCATGGCACAATAATCCTTAATTAATATTATTAATCATATTTCTTATTCTCATTAGGGTTTAGAAAAAGTCAACGGTCAACAACCCCAATGAGAATCATCTGCCTCTGTCAACTGTGCATACACACCCGCACCCGTGTTCCGAGGAACACGAATACAATGAGATAAAATAAATCCCAAAACATATACTAGGATCTGGCTTAAACCAAAGCCCGCTAGTAATAACTGCCCGGACACCAAACGTGCACAAGTGCGCGGATGTGAACGAACCCTGTCGCAAAAACCATGCGACCTCTACTCTGTTTTGCCCAAAGGCGAATAGCTCTCTGTGTGGGACTTTAAAGACTCGACACTACGCTGGCAGTGGGTTTAACCACAGGCCGCAAGCGGTACTAGCTGTACGTAACGGTCCCCGGGTAGATGCCGATAAGAAGACTGATGAGGTGAACCCATCCGAACTCCTACTGAGCCTGAATGTGACAATCTCAATACAGTCTGGTCTGTTCGTCTGATAATATCGCATGGCGGGCCTAGGGGGCAGTAAACGTCAGTCCCCTAATAGTGGTACAAGTCGTGTCGGAGTGTAGCCCAGAACACCCTGAGATAACACTGGAAACGCTACCAGTATATCTCGCTTGCCCTGGCCAGGGACTTTGTGTAATGGCTCTCCTAGACACAGCGCGATACCAACCCCCAATACCGGGAGAGACGAATCCAGTCTAACCGTCACTGCCTCCAAGTGCTTCGGGACTGCACCCAACTGCTACCTGTTTGCACGCCTCATTTGAGTCGTGGTAGGGTAGCAATCTAAGAACAGTGGGAACACACTCGAGGCGAAGTGACAGTGTCAAGTCAACGGACTAAGCTGTACTCATGTCACCTGGGAACTGATAACTGACGATAGGTATAGTACCAACCAACAGTTCCCGACGAGTCATGTCCAGTATACTCGTAACCCAACGAGCACCCGCATACTATCTCAAGTACGACGTACTAATGGCTGTGGGACAGACCATCTCCCCTGCTGGGATGAGAAGCGCATACGGTAGTCTAATCCGGAGTATCGATACCCCGTCTCGATAATCCTACGACTAGGGACCTGTATAAGGATGTGCTTGCAGATTACCCAGCCCCCACTAGTGTGACTGCCATCACAACGCTGGTAATCATGCAAAGATCCTAAGGGCTCCACTAATGTGTATAGGCGATATGCTAAAAGAAACACATGCACACATTAAAGTAGAAACAAACCAAGTAGCATACTACCATTTTGAGCAAGATTGTCTATACAACTGTGAATATCCTAAGATTCCATTAAGTAATATACAAACTAGTATGATACAGTAATGGCCTCTAGGGCATATACACTAACAATCTCCCACTTGCACTAAGGCCATGTACTGGCGTATCGAAGACCTATCATCTCGATTAGCCGCTCGAACTGAGTCTGGGGTAAGGCCTTCGTGAATGGATCTGTAGTGTTATCTTCTGTAGCAACCCTCCGAAGCTCGATCTCCCGGCGATCCACGATCGCCCTGATCAGGTGATACCGCCTCAAGATGTGTCTGGACTTCTGATGGGACCTGGGTTCTTTCGCTAAAGCTATAGCCCCGTTGTTGTCGCAATACAGAGGTATTGGATCAACAATGGACGGAACCACCTGAAGTTCTGTCATGAACTTCCTCATCCAGACGGCTTCTTTTGCGTCATCAGATGCAGCGATATATTCCGCTTCCATCGTTGAGTCAGCAACGGTTTCCTGTTTGGAACTCTTCCAACACACCGCCCCTCCATTGAGGGTAAAGACATAACCCGACATGGATTTGGAGTCATCCTTGTCACTCTGGAAGCTGGAGTCAGCAAAGGCTTCCATCTGGAGGTCTTTTCCACCGTAAACCAAAAACATATCCTTAGTCCTTCTCAGGTACTTCAGAATGTTCTTTACCGCTATCCAGTGTTTCTCCCTAGGGTTAGACTGATACCGGCTTACCACACTCAGTGCATAAGCTACATCTGGTCTGGTACACAACATCGCATACATTATAGAGCCTACCTCAGAAGCGTAGGGTATAATAGACATGCGATCCCTTTCCAAATCAGTCTTGGGAGACATCTCTTTGGAGAGGGTGATCCCGTGACAAGCCGGTAAATTACCGCGCTTGGAATCTTCCATACTGAACCTTTTCAGTATGGTGTCGATGTACGTGGACTGTGAAAGTCCTAATATCCTCTTGGACCTATCACGATGGATCCGGATCCCCAGAATGTAAGAGGCATCACCCAGGTCTTTCATGGAGAACCTGTGTGACAAGAATCCTTTGACAGATTGTAGCATAGGAATATCATTTCCTATCAAGAGAATGTCATCCATGTATAAAACGAGGAATACGACAGTTCGTGCTACAATTTTACTATAGATGCATGGTTCATCTGGATTTTTGATAAAGCCAAATTCTTTGACCGTCTCATCAAAACAGATGTTCCAACTCCGCGATGCCTGCTTCAGTCCATAAATGGACTTAAGCAACTTGCACACTTTCCCGCTGCTCCCACTCTGAATGAAACCCTCTGACTGGTCCATATAGACACACTCCTCCAAATTTCCATTCAGAAAAGCGGTCTTTACGTCCATCTGCCAAATCTCATAATCGTGGAAGGCAGAAATGACAAGAAGGATCCGAATGGATTTGAGCATAGCCACTGGAGAAAAGGTTTCGTCATAGTCTAAACCAGGTCTTTGACGAAAACCCTTTGCAACAAGTCTAGCCTTATAGGTTTCAACCTGTCCATCTACACCAATCTTCCTTTTGAAGATCCATTTGCAGCCTACGGATTTTACCCCTTCTGGAGCAACGTCCAAAGTCCATACTTTGTTGGTGTACATGGACTCCATTTCGGTCCGCATTGCATCCAGCCATTTTACCGAGCCAACACTCTGAATGGCCTGCTGGAAGCTAGTCGGCTCATCATTATTAATGATGCAATCCTCTCTATCCCCGTCTATGAGAAAACCGTAGTATCTTTCGCGAGGATGAGACTGCCTACTACTCCTGCGGAGCGGCGCAGGAATGTCATGTTCTTTCAAACCCTCTGGTTCTACTAAGCTTTCAGTAATAACTCGTGGTTCTGGAATTTCTTCCAGTTCTATTGTGCTCCTACTTATTTGATTTTCCAAAAATTCAGTTTCCAAGAAACAGGCATGACGAGAAACAAAAACCTTTTGTTCCTCTGCGCAATAGAAGAAATATCCCTTGGAGTTCTTTGGATATCCCATAAACTTGCATTGTACTGAGCGTGCCTCGAGTTCGTCCGCATGCTGCTTTTTGACAAAAGCTGGACATCCCCGTGTCTTAATGTGCTTAAGATAGGGTTTCTTTCCACTCCACATCTGATATGGTGTGGTAGGCACTGTCTTAGTTGGAACTCGGTTCAAAAGGTATGCAGCTGATTCTAGTGCATATCCCCAGAATTATCGCGGCAACTCAGCGTTACTCATCATGAAACGCACCATATCCAATAGGGTTCGGTTCCATCTCTCCGATACACCATTATGTTGTGGGGTGTATGGAGGAGTAAGTTGAGAGAGAATTCCATTCTCTTTTAGGTAACCCAGGAACTCGGCACTTAAGTATTCACCACCTCGATCAGATCTCAGTGTCTTGATATTTTTGCCTGTTTGTTTTTCTACTTCATTCTTGTATTCCTGGAATTTTTCAAAGGCTTCAGATTTATGTTTCATTAAGAAAACATATCCGTACCTTGAAAAATCATCCGTAAAAGTAATGAAGTAAGAATAACCACTTCGCGCATGTGTAGACATTGGACCGCACACATCGCTGTGTACGAGTCCCAAGAGCTCGCTCGCTCTTATTCCGTGTCCAGTGAACGGAGTCTTTGTCATATTTCCTTTGAGACATGATTGACAAGTTGCATATGATTGATATTCGAATGGATCCAAATATCCTTCTTTATGCAACTTAGTTAACCTTGTCTCATTGATGTGACCCAGTCTACAATGCCATAAGAAAGCATGATTTATTTCTGGAGACTTTCTTTTGTGTGTATTCTGGACATTGAAAATCTGTGGTTGGTTTAATACGTATATACCGTTGCTTAATATACCCGACCCAATCAGAACATGATTAAGGTGAATGTGTACATCATTGCTTACAAATGCAAAATCATAACCTTCTTTAGACATTAAAGATACATATATGATATTACAAGTCGCACTGGGTACAAAATAACAATCACGCAAAACCAAAACATGTCCATCTGACAATCCCAAGTGATAGTCCCCCACGGACTTAGCATCCATGCCAGCTCCATTTGCAACTCTGAGGGTCATATCACCTGCCTTCAAAACCCTACGCTTTCTCAGTGCCTGCAAAGAATTACAGATATGAGATCCTGATCCGGTATCCAATACCCAGGAAGTAGAGTTTATTGATAAACATTTTTCAATAACATACACACCTGAAGCCGAAGCCACAACTTGCTTCGGGTCCTGGTTTTTGGCCTTCCAAGCCCTGCAATCTTTCTTCCAGTGTCCATTCTTGTGACAATAAAAGCACTCTTCCTTTCCCACAAGCTTTCCCGCTACCTTTGCTACTTTTGCCTTTCCCTTAGCTTCCACTTTACTAACACCGCCCCTTTGTTTGGTGGGGGCCTTCTTCTTCCTTCCTTTGGCTCTCACCTTGGACCTAGAAGAGGAAGCTACTCCAACAAACAAAGTGGATGTTTCCCTTACTTTCTATAGGATGCCCTCTGCACTCCTCAACATGTTTAGGAGTTCCGAAAGTTCAACTTCCTTTTCTTGCAAGTTGAACTTCAGGATAAACTGGGCGTAAGTGGAAGGAAGGGACTGAAGAATCAAGTCAGTGTAGAGCTCGTTCTCTAACGTGGTCCCAAGGTCCGCGAGCTCTTCAATTAAGCCAATCATCTTAAGCACGTGTTCCGATACCGATGATCCGAAGGCCAATCTCGCCGAAAACAACTTTTTCGAGACTTCGTATCTGGTGATACGGGATTGCTCTCCATATAGTTCCTTAGTATGGAGAAATATGGATTCAAGGTCCATATTCTCGTGCCTCCTCTGATGTTCATTGTCCATGGAGGAAAGCACGAGGCACTTGGCCTTCGTGCAGTCAATCTCCCAGGTCTTACTGATTTCCTTATCCGCGACGCTGGATTTAGGACCTGGGACAGTGTCACGACCCGTAAGGTACGGAACGCGACCGGCACTTAAGTTACAAAACGTCTCAATTCGTTCGTAAAGTAAGTAGGCCGAAGCCCAGAATACAAAACCCAATCTAGAATTAGAGTGAAGGAAAACAATTTATTTTAAGCGCTTTACTCCATTAAACCACATCAAGTTTTCTTTTTAAAACAACTATCCCTTTTTCCAAAAATTCCGGCAGAACCTCCTTTGTAAAAACTAGCCCCAAACGGGTACAAACAGGAAAAAGGGCATCCCCAAGCGGGATCTAGCTCTTCGCCTCAAGGCGGTCAAAAATCCCATGCAATATAAATACAATGTGCATAACTAAGAATGAAAGCACAGATAAAATAACATGTCGACTCAAGTGAGCTCGACCCCACATAACATAAATCCATAAGTCTCACAACCTCGTCTCTAGCTCAATATACAGTAATCCAAATAAAACTGGTACATCTGAAAAAGTAGTAGTAGATGGAGTACTCTAGATACAATGATCATAATAAGGTGGTACAAAATGATAACAACCCACCTATGAGCAAAAGCCTCGAATCCAGGCAAAGAGAGCAAAAGAGGCAAAAGTGTCCGCCGCTACAGTGCTGACGGAATGGACCTGCAGAAAAGCTATGGCACAACGGGGGTGAGTTGCCAGCTCGCGAGTAATAAATAACATCTACAAAGGCTATCGCATGTATGCACACAAGTATCCTAGCATCTCTAAACAGGTATGGCTATAGGCACTAGCAGGTATGTATGCATCATCAGTGTGCTAACAAGTATGAATGTCACATGGATGTATTAACAGGTATGTATGCCACATGAATGTACTAACATGTATGTATACTATATGAGTCAACTCAAGATCTCAATATGTAAGTACAAGAACTATTCTTTCTTTTTTTTTGAAACTCTTTTCAATATTAGCATAATATCCATGAAATCAACAAAATCCGTGTCTAGCAACGACACCTCAAAACTGTCTCAATCTCATATATCCATGTCAAGTATCTCTGAGCTCAGCCATCCGGCTGATCCATCCAAAATATCCATATCTCAACTAGCGGCCACGGTCGGTATCCTCTGGATATCTGCCGTGCTAAATGAAGTCACCGGTAGGTAGTCCGTCCCCTTCCAGGCTCAACGCCATCTCCTGCGATCTTCTTGCCGCGGGGTACCTTACCGGGCCCACCATGTACCCGAGACGGTTCATCCACCTCCTCGAAATGGGTCTTGAGAACACAACAAACTCATGGTGGACGACACTTTACATTACTAGAAAACCGCAACTTTTATATTTAAAAGGTCATAAGTTTCAAATCTTGCGGCTTTTCCCCGAAATCCAGAAATATCATAAATCTCATGAAATCATCATGGGTGCATATGTCAATGATAATGAATGGAAATGGTATCAATGTTCAAGTTGCAATGTATGATTTATACTAGGCACGAGCAAGTGATGTAATGATATATATGTGCACGAGAATAGCAATTCTTATGATTTCATTTTTAATATTTATTGCAATAGCACAGGTCTAAGCAATTATCATGTTCATGACATGGCAATTACCAGGGTGTGGGTGTACACATGAATAGTGCTCGTGCTGCATATAAAAACCTGGTAATGGTGCATGTGTCCTACAGAATGAGTTTGCACATATGGGTACAACATATAGATCCTAACTGCAGCAATTATTATGCAAGTTCTATCATTTCTAATGTCACAAGCAAATATTAAAGTTTACTATTTTCAAGTTTACTAAATCTATCGGGCGACTTGCGCCATCCAAACAATCGTCCCCCGTAGATGTGAAATCTACTCACCCGTGATCCCGCGCTAGGTGTGTCCGACCACCTGCTTTCCTTTCTCTGCTGCGCTTGAAGTTCCTGCCGGCGAACCTAGAATTTACAAAAGTCACATATATCAGGAAAATCCTGCAAAAACACGATATATCGGTAAAAGGGATACGCGTGCGTGAAACTAAAACGCGCATGCACACGACACGCCGCGACGCGCACAAACCCACCAGAACCTATTCTGACACGCTGTGTCGCGCAGCGCGCCACAGAACCACGCGTATCACGCGCGTGTCGCACAAGTTCAAAACATCAAAAACACGTAAATAGCTCCAGATTTTGCCTGTGGGCCTAACTTAAAAGGTTACAGATACCAACAGACTATGCTACCCAGCAGATCCCCACACTCAAAATCCCAACACCACACCACCTACTCTGGCCACAATTTGCGGCCAGAACGAATAAACCGGCGGCCTCAATTGTGAGGTGGGTCCCCATGCTTTGTGTGTGTGTCCCTGCTAGTCTCACCATACCACAGTTTTCCCAATTTTATTCTGAAGGGCTCGGGTCAACAGCAGATCTAACAGAGGCTAAAATGTCGCTAAAACTGCTAAATTATGCCAAGACGGATAAATCGGGTATATTTAAGAAATCTGGGGAAAATCTCTGGTTAACTGGTCTCAACAGCACCTAATTAGGTTATTCTAACCATCACAACCATTACATTCTCAAAATTCCCCTAATTTACCCCAAAACTACCACTAAACATAAAATAAACACTAAATTAAGCTAGATAACCATAACTTTAGCAATTAGGAGTTGGGTTAAAGGGTTATACCTCTAGAGACCCTAGATGAAGGAGAAGAGAAGAAGTAGGAGAGTGTGTGTTGTTGCTACAGCTCCAGGTGCTGCAAATCTTGACTGGAAATGAGCTGAGCTGAGCCTTGCTGAAATTTGCAGAAGCTGTTGCTGTTGCTTGGTTATGTTGTTTTGTTTTGTGAAGTATGTGTAGCAGCAGCAGCAGCAGCAGGGGTTTGGGTATTGTTAAGGGAAGGGTTGTGTGTTGTGGGGGAGGTGTTATGTAAAGAGTTGGGGCTGATGTAAATGCTGCTGCTGCTGATGTTCTGATGAAACAGGGTGAAGCTGATGTAACAGCTGATAGTGTGCTGCTGATGTATGGTCAGGGCTGATGGTGTTGTTTTGGTGGCTATGCTTATGTTTGTGTGTGAGTGAGAGGGAGAGAAGAGAGTGAAATGAGAGTGTGAAAGGGAGTGTGAGAGAGACATGCAAAAGTTTTGAAATGAAATGGGGTGTGACATAACCATAGCCACCATTCTCTCTTCCCTCGTTAAATGCTTGCATGACACCCATCACAATCTCTCCTTCTCATCACATGTCAACCCAAAACCCTAATCACCCTTAACCAAATCTAAAACTCATAATTAACTCAATTATTTTAACCAAGGCCTAACCCACCATGGTTGGCTAAACATGGTTAACCCACCATGCACACCCAAACTTGGTAACCCTAGGCTTAACCCTAGTTATCATGCACAAGTGTGTGTAGTCGAGATAAAATTCTTCAAAAATCACCATAAAACCAGATAAATTATTAGAAACCAGTTTTGGTAAACTTTTTACCAAAAACCCCACATTAACACACAATTACCACTAACCCTAAACTCAGGTGTTACAGTCTTCCCCCCTTAAGAAAATTCGTCCCCGAATTTTAAAATATTCAACTACGCGTACCTTCAAAAAGATGAGGGAATTTCTTCCGCATCTCTCCCTCGGCCTCCCAAGTGATCTCCTCACCATTCGGGCTGCGCCAAAGAACCTTCACCGACGGCAGGACCTTTGATCAAAGTTTCTTCACCTGCCGATCCAATATCTCAACTGGCTGCACGGTGAACGAAAGGTCGGGCTCAAGATGAACGGTCTGATGCTGAATCGTGTGGGAAGGGTCATGAAGATATCTGCGTAGCATCGACACGTGTAAGACGGGGTGAACATCTGAAAAGCTGGGTGGAAGAGCCAAACAATATGCAACAGCGCTGATGCGCTCGAGGATCTCGAAGGGACCTACGAACCTAGGGCTAAGCTTTCCCTTTTGCCCAAATCGCATCACGCCTTTCATCGGAGAGACCCTCAGAAAAACATGATCGCCAACCGTGAACTCTAATCTGCGACGGCGCCTGTCTGCATACGATTTCTGACTGCTCCGAGCTGCTCTCATCCGGTCTCGAATCAACTGCACTTTCTCGGTCGTCTCCTGCACAACCTGCGGCCCATAAATACTGCTCTCGCTCAGCTCAGTCCAACAGACGGGCGATCTGCATCTCCTCCCATACAAGGCCTCGAAAGGAGCCATCTGGATAGTATCCTGGAAGCTGTTGTTGTAGGAGAACTCCACTAACGGTAAATGACGATCCCAGCTATCGCCAAAGTCCAAAACGCACGCTCTGAGCATGTCCTCGAGAGTCTGAATAGTCCGCTCTGACTGCCCGTCGGTCTGCGGATGAAATGCTGTGCTGAAGCTCAAACGGGTGCCCAATGCCTCCTGAAGTCTCTGCCATAGTCGGCTGGTAAACTTGGTGCCTCGGTCTGATACGATACAAGTCGGTACGCCATGCAACCAGACGATCTTGTCGATGTAGATCTGGGCATACTGAGCAAAACTGAAAGTGGTCTTCACTGGCAGGAAGTGAGCCGCTTTCATCAATCGATCCACAATCAGCCAAATAGAGTCGTACCCTCGACTGGTCCTTGGTAGACCCACAACGAAGTCCATCGAAATCTGCTCCCATTTCCACTCTGGAATGGGCAAAGGCTGCAACTCTCCTGCTGGCCTCTGGTGCTCGGCCTTGACTTGCTGACAAGTCAGGCATCTCGATACGAAGTCTGTGACCTCCCTCTTCATCTCGTCCCACCAATAGACATCTCTCAAGTCGCGGTACATCTTGGTGGAACCTGGATGAACGTTGTATGTAGATTTATGCGCCTCCTCGAGAATCTCACATCGCAGTCCCTCCGAATCTGGTACGCACAATCGAGTCCCAAATCGTAGTACTCCCTGATCGTCGATCATGAACTCGGAATCTCTGCCCTGCCTGATTTGCTCCATGATCTCTGAAAGTCGGCCATCACCGGGCTGTGCCTCTCAAATGCAGTCAAGTAACTGCGGACGTGCGCGAACATGCGCAAGCTGTCCCCCAGTCGGAGTGAACTCAAACTCCACTCGGCTATCGCATAAAATCTGCCAATCTGCTGATGACTTCCTCTGCACTGCGCGCTAGAAAGATAGACTACCCCCGGGCCTCCTGCTCAAAGCATCCGCCACTACGTTCGCCTTGCCCGGGTGGTACAAGATCTCACAGTCGTAGTCCTTCACCGGCTCCATCCAACGACGCTATCGCAGATTCAGGTCTCACTGCTGAAATATATACTTTAAACTCTTGTGGTCAGTGAATATTTGGCATGACCCGCCTGTTTCCCCCAATAAGAGCAAGGCTCTGTTTGAATTTCAAAATTCAAAAATTGAATCAACGCTTCGAATCCCGTGCGCTGCGCGCAACGTGCCACGTGTCAGAAGTTGATACGTTAGGTGCAGCGCCCAAGGCAATGCGCCCAATCAGAGCAAGTCTCTATTTAAAATAAAATTAAAGGAAGCAACGCTTCAGTTGTGCAAACGCTGCGCTGCGCGACACGTGTTAACTTCTGTCGCCGTCTTCACCTCCGATCCCTCTCCGTCAGCCTCATCTCCTCTTACCATCCCCGACCACTGCAAGAACACTGCACACCCAATGAACCCTGCAAGAACCGAGCCCTTGAATCCCTAGCCCGGCCTCACCTGCACCTCCATCGCCGGCGATCCCTCATCGTCGCCATCCTCACCTTCTCGCCGACCTCTCCTCCTCTTCCATCAACTCCCTTTCCCTTATTCCCTCGATGAGCCCGAGCTTGAAACTCTCATCTCTGCAAACCCTAAAACCCACTGCCTCGCCGGAAAAACCCTGCCTGCACCCTGCGGTCGACGGCATGTCGTTGTCATCATGTTCCCTGCCTCGCCTCGCCTCCCTTCTGAACCCAGAACACCAAACCCTAGTCTCTTCTTCTTCTTCTTCTTTCTTTTTCTTTTCTTGATCTTACTTCTTTTCCGGTGATCACCCGCCGGAGCCGTACTTATCCCCGACGATCCGAGTAATCCAGTGAACAATCCCAGCCAGCGTGGTCGTGCTCTTACCTTGCCTGGACCCGTCCCGTGCGCGTGTGGTTTTGCGACGTTTTACAGACGTTGGACGTGCCGTGCGTATCCGTATCGCGATTCATCGAGGCAAGCTTATCTTGGTACATGCTACATTACTTTATATACATCTATTTTAATAAATATAATACTGGTATTTCAAATTATGCACCCCATGTTTACTTTTACAGTTTTTCGACATCCGTCTGCATCCGTACGTGTTACTTTACATCTAGAGCATGCAAACTTATCTTGTTACATACGATACTACAATATACTGTATCCAATGGAATATTTACATCTCATATTGCTTAGTTGTACATCCCACGTTACCATTTTACAGTTTTACTGTTTTCGGATACCCGTTTGCATCCATCTCATTTAAAATATATATAACTGCATCTATAGATCACATTAATACATAATACTGTGATATTAACACCCCATGTTTAATAAAGTGCATCCTAATTAGTATTGGAACTATAAATGTAACCCTAATCGATAATTGTACATCCATATCATTGATTTTATATCGATTTGCATACCATGTCACATTATTTCATTTTATTGTTATATTAGTACTCCATACTTGATTTTTTGCACCCATACTTATTACAGTTTGATTATGAGCACCCACTCGATACTTGTGCACTACCTGACATGACCTGATACACTACTACTTGATACCTGTGCACTACTTGACATGACTTGATACATGTACACCACCTGACATGACCTGATGTACCACAGCTTGACATGTTACCTGACCTTGTTACTAATGCCGACAATCTTGACCTGTTGTCTCTACGAACATTTCCTGTTGTCTATACAGACAAACTTGTACCTGCTTGATCCTGTGTTGGCATTAGCTCCAGATTTATCAATACCTGAATTACACACATAACTTGGGGATATGGGGAAATCAAGAATGTATCCGAACGTAACTCAAAGGGCTATTACATCTTGTTACCGTGGTCCCGTGGGGTTGAACGGGACATAGACTCACAGTCAATCATATCTTGTTACCGTGGTCCCGTAGGGTTGAACGGGGCATAGACCGATGGGTTACGATGAGGATTACATTAATTGATTTCGAATAACTTTAGAATAGATAACCCAGTAGCACAATTTAGATTGATTACTGCACGCCACATATATTGATACACTTCACTGTTCTATATCCGTGTCTTACTTATTACACTCATGTTACTGTTTATGATTCATGCCTGCATATCTCGTGTATCCTGTTCATTTATTATTGTTTGATATTATGACACACTGACGTCTGGGTTTTGCATGGCCCAGATCCTTTACCTTTGTCGCAGGCTGATCAGGAGTACTTCCGTCGTTAGGCCGAGCAGTGGGGATCCAGTTAGTATCCAGTTTAGTTATGTTTTACTTTCCAGATGTTATTGCTCATTGGATCTATTGCTTCCGCATATTATTTCTTGACTCGTTTATTCTGGCTCATGGACATGTACTAGATAGTTTATTTTTATTTCTACTGTTCTTAATATCTCTAGACAGCCGTAATGTGACTGTGGAGGGATGTTTCCTATCCACAGGTAGCATGGTTGGCTCTGTCACGTGCCTATCTTAGCGCACTCTGAGAAGTGGGGCGTGACAGGGTTTGTTTGGTGTCAGAGCCATAGGATTTAGGTTAATCGGGTTTGATTCTTTTGTAGTTGGGTATTAGACCCAATACACGAATCAGAATACTCGTGATTAGGAACATGCCATTCCACTTTACCATCTTGCCATTCTTGAATCTTATCTTTCTCTTGACCCTTGCCTTGACGAGATGCAAACCACCTTGCATCTCGACTTGAAACTTTTTGGCTCCCTATTGTTTTTCTCTAGGATTTGGGCGACTTGAACTGAGTTATGCGATTGTAACTATGAACTGCAGCATAGTTACAATGCGGTACTCTATTTAAGTTACTTGGAGTCCTGGTCTTGTTTCATTTACTTGTTTCATGATCGTTTTATTATCTTGGTTCTCTCAGTTTCATTACTTACCAGTTCATGTTTTGCAGATTTCTTGGTGACCGATACCGGCAGTTATGAAGTTGTCTTGGGAATGGATTTTCTTGGCACTTTCCACGCTCACATTGATTGTAGGGCAAAGAAAGTGATTTTCCAGATTCCCGGACATCAGGAGTTTGTTTTTGCTGGAGGTAGCAGATCTGTCGGGCCAGTCGAGTATGGGGCTAGGCCGACACACAGTGTTCTTTCGACAATGGAAGTTGATAAGGAGGAAGCGCCAGCTGTAGTTCGAGAGTTTATGGACGTATTCGAGGACATCTCGGGTTTACCGCCAAAGCGAGATGTGGAGTTCGCGATCGATCTTATTCCTGGTGCAGCGCCAATCTCTAAGGCATACTATCCATTGGCACCAGTAGAGTTGGAAGAAATCAAGAAGCGGGTTACTGAATTACTTGAGAAGGGTTGGATTCGCAGCGATTCACCTTGGGGAGCTCCAGTTCTTCTAGTCAAGAAGAAAAATGGCATAAGGAGGATGTGCATCGATTATCGAGAATTAAACCGGGTGACTATTAAGAACAAGTACCCGATCCCTCGCATTGGCGAATTATTCGAGCAACTTAGTCACGCAAGGGTATTCTCGAAGCTGGATTTGCGAATCCGGATATCATCAAGTTCGAGTTAAATTAGAGGATATTCGCAAGACTGCATTCCGAACCCGGTATGGACATTACGAATATTTAGTGATACCATTCGGAGTCACGAATGCACCGGCGATATTTATGGACTTGATGAACCGAATCTTTTCACCGTTCTTAGACCAGTTTATAGTGGTGTTCATCGATAATATTTTGGTCTACTCTAGGAGCATTGAGGAGCATGCAGAACACTTGAGGATCGCATTGCAGACATTGAGGCAAGAAAGATTATATGCGAAGATGAGCAAGTGCGAGTTTTGGCTTGAAGAAGTGAAGTTTTGGGGCATGTCGTATCCGGAAATGGAATCGCCGTTGATCCTGAGAAGATTGCATCAGTTCAAGATTGGCCAATTCCGAAGAATGTAGCGGAGATCAGAAGTTTTCTGGGACTTGCCGGATATTACAGAAGGTTCGTGGAGAATTTTGCTCGTTTGGTTGAGCCTTTGACCAAGCTTACGCGAAACGAAGTACCGTTCGTATGGACGGGTAGTTGTGCGTCAGCTTTTTAAGCGTTGAAGCAAAGATTGATAACCACTCCTATTTTGACCGTACCAGACGGTTCCGAAGGATTGGTGATTCACAGCGACGTATCTGGGAAAGGTTTGGGATGTGTTTTGATGCAGCATGGGAAGGTTATAGATTACGCATCACGGCAGTTGAAGACCCATGAGAAGAATTACCCAACTCATGATTTGGAGCTAGCAGCAGTGATTTTCGCTTTGAAGATTTGGAGACACTACTTATTGGGCGAAAGGGTCGAAGTATTCACCAATCACAAAAGCCTAAAATACGTGTTCACACGGAAAGAGCTTAACATGAGGCAGCGTAAATGGTTGGAGCCGATGGCTGACTACGATCTTGATATTAAGTACCATCCGGGAAAAGTTAATGTAGTGCCGGATGCGCTTAGTCGGTTGCCAGCAATTCGGATGTTGACTGAACAGAAAGAGCTTATTGAAGAGTTTCGGAGATTCGAGTTGGAGATTGTGCTACCACATTTTTTCGGAACAGTTGATGCAGCTGCAAGTACAATCGTTGTTTATCGAGAGTATTATAGCAGCGCAGTCCCAGGACCCAAGATTGCAGAAGTTTTGAGAACAGGTTGAAGCTGGACTTCGAACGGACTTTTGATTCGTGAAGATGGTTCGTTGCGGTATGGTAGCCGTTTGTGTGTGCCAAAAGGAGATATTCATGAAGAAGTTATGAAGGAGGCACACAGTTCCGCGTATTCCGTACATCCAGGAGGCACGAAGATGTACCGCAATCTAAGACAGCATTTCTGGTGGGAAGGCATAAAACGGGAGATCGCCCGTTTTGTAGCGAAGTGCTTGGTGTGTTAGCAAGTTAAGGCTGAACACCAAAGGGTTGCTGGTTTATTTCAACCACTTCCGATTCCTCAATGGAAGTGGGAATATATAACCATGGATTTCGTGACAGCTTTACCGCGGAGTCCAAAGGGAAATAATGCAGTTTGGGTGATTGTTGATCGATTGACCAAGGCAGCTCATTTCATACCATTTCGAGTTGGTCAATCAACGGAAGCGTTGGCGGAACGATACATGCAGGAGATTGTTAGATTGCATGGAGTACATGTGAGCATCGTGTCCGACCGTGACACCCAATTCTTATCGCACTTCTAGAGGAGTTTACAGGAAAGTTTGGGGACGCGATTGATGTTTAGCACAACTTATCATCCTCAGACAGATGGCCAGTCGGAGAGAACAATCCAAACTCTTGAAGATATATTGAGAGCTTGCATGTTTGACTTCAAGGGTTCGTGGGAGGATCATCTACACTTGGTGGAGTTTTCGTACAACAACAGTTTTCAGGCGACTATTCAGATGGCTCCATTCGAAGCATTGTATGGTCGCAAGTGTCGTTCACCTGTTTGTTGGGACGATGTTGGAGAACGAAGATTGTTGCGACCGGATTTGATCGTGCAAACCGTTGAGAAAGTTAATACTATCCGGAATTATATGAAGGCAGCACAAGACCGGCAGAAGAGTTGGGCTGATACATCGAGAAGACCTCTAGAGATTAATGTTGGTGATCTTATGTTCTTGAAGATATCACCGACTAGAGGAGTGATTCGTTTCGAGAGTCGATGCAAGCTCAGTCCTCGATTCGTAGGGCCTTTCGAAATTTTGGAACGTGTTGGAGAAGTGGCTTATCGATTGGCTTTACCATAATCCTTGGCGAATGTCCATGACGTGTTTCATGTATCTCAACTCCGTAAATATGTTCTAGATGAAACACACGTGCTGGATCATTCAGAGCTGACTGTCAGAGAGGATTTGACCTTTGAGAAACGACCAGTGTCGATCGTTGATCGAAGAGAAAGGTCCTTAAGAACAAGATTATCCCTCTCGTACTTGTTTCTTGGGGAAATCACTCGCACGGAGAATCGACTTGGGAACGAGAAGACGAGATTCGACAGAAATTTCCGCACCTATTCTTGTAGTTTCTTGATTGTTTATCTTTCCTTGTTCTTGGAATTTCGAGGACGAAATTCTTTTTGTAGTTGGGTATAATATAACACCCTATTTCATTTATACCAATCCCAATTATCGTATTTTCCTGATTTATCGTGTTTTGGGTGCGAATAGTATTTTACTTTAGTATTAGCATTCGACCCGACCCGCTTGCTTGAAACTTGTTTGATTCATGTTTATGAATTATCCTGACTTGTTATATAGACTGGTACAATTTCATGAAAACTGCATACTGGCATTTTATCTGGCATTGCATCTTTTACCATATAACATTTGTGTCACATAAAATATTTTTAAAAATACATAACATGGCCTGAATGATACCCCTAACCCCGTGGTAGCATCCGCGCATCTTGTTCTCGTCCCGTTCAGTGAAACGGACGTGTTTGGATGGCTATGCGCACGTACGTGCATCCATTCTTGGGGGTATGCATTTTCGTTACCCGAGCATCCATTTTGAATTTTGGTCGTTGCATATATTTTTCATATTTTAAAACTGAATTTTAGACCCGACCCGGGCGTGTTTTGGAATATTTTTGTATCCCGCCAAAATTCAAATTTATTTAATATAATATTTATTTTAATATTCGACAGTTTAATTTCCTTAACTAAAAATATACTTTCAAATTAAAACCCCAACAATTTAAACAAACTCTCTCTCTCTTTCTCTTTCTGCTGGGCTCCACACCACTCTCTCTCTCTCTCTCTCGATGTCCCTCTTCTCTCCTCCTTCTTTTCTTTCTCTCTCTCTTTCTTCCACTAACAAACATTATTCTTTCTCCTCACTGTTCTCTCTCTCCTCTTGATCTTATTCTCTCTCTGTCTCTCTCAGATCCCCATCTCTCTCCCCTCTCTCTCTCTCTTTTATAATATATATATATATATATATATATTTCTTTTCTTTTTCTTTCCTATTTTTCCCCACGTCCCATCATCTTCTTCTCATATTTTTCCATTCCTCCTCGCCTTCGCCCTCCTACTCACGAAACCCTAACCCCGCATGAGCCGCGCCCTCGCCTTGCCAACACCGCCGACTTCGACCCCTCATCTCCACCTTCTTCCCTCTCCTCTCCTCCCTCTCCGACACCCACGACCTTCCTCTCCCCTCATTCCCGACTCAACCCTGCACAACCCATGAACCCAACCCCTGCCTCGCCGTCGCCCTCGCACCGGCGACACCTCGTCTCCACCCTCAGTCTCATCATCCCCTCTCCTCTACCACCACCTCGTCGTCGCCTTCACTCCTCCCCCAGCACAACCACTACGACGAACCTAGACCCGATGCTTAACCCACGACCGCGCCTCCGTCTCGTCTCCGTCGTCACCTCCGATCCCTCTCCGTCGGCCTCATCTCCTCTTACCAACCCCGACCACTGCAAGAACACTGCACACCCCAAGAACCCTGCAAGAACTGAGCCCTTGAATCCCTAGCCTGGCCTCACCTGCACCTCCATCGCCGGCGATCCCTCATCGTCGCCATCCTCACTTTCTTGCCGACCTCTCCTCTTCTCCTCCTCTTCCATCAACTCCCTTTCCCTTCTTCCCTCGACGAGCCCGAGCTTGCAACCCTCATCCCTGCAAACCCTAAAACCCACCGCCTCGCCGTAAAAACCCCGCCTGCACCTTGCCATCGACGGCATGTCGTTGCCATCATGTTCCCTGCCTCGCCTCGCCTCCCTTCTGAACCCAGAACACCAAACCCTAGTCTCTTCTTCTTCTTCTTCTTTCTCTTTCTTTTCTTGATCTTACTTCTTTTCCGGTGATCACCCGCCGGACCCGTACTTGTCCCCGACGATCCGAGTAATCCAGTGAACAATCCCAGCCAGCGTGGTCGTGCTCTTACCTTGCCTGGACCCGTCCCGTGCGCGTGTGTGGTTTTGCGACGTTTTACCGACGTCGGACGTGCCGTGCGTATCCGTATCGCGATTCATCGAGGCAAGTTTATCTTGCTACATGCTACATTATTTTATATACATCTATTTTAATAAATATAATACTGGTATTTCAAATTATGCACCCCATGTTTACTTTTACAGTTTTTCAACATCTGTCTGCATCCGTACGTGTTACTTTACATCTAGCGCATACAAACTTATCTTGTTACATACTATACTACAATATACTATATCCAATGGAATATTTACATCTCATATTGCTTAGTTGTACATCCCACATTACCATTTTACAGTTTTACTGTTTTCGAATACCCGTTTGCATCCATCTCATTTAAAATATATATAACTGCATCTATAGATCACATTAATACATAATATTGTGATATTAACACCCCATGTTTAATAAAGTGCATCCTAATTAGTATTGGAATAATAAATGTAACCCTAATCGATAATTGTACATCCATATCATTGATTTTATATCGATTTGCATACCATGTCACATTATTTCATTTTATTGTTATATTAGTACTCCATACTTGATTTTTTGCACCCATACTTATTACAGTTTGATTATGAGCACCCACTCGATACTTGTGCACTACCTGACATGACCTGATACACTACTACTTGATACCTGTGCACTACTTGACATGACTTGATACATGTACACTACCTGACATGACCTGATGTACCACAGCTTGACATGTTACCTGACCTTGTTACTAATGCCGACAATCTTGACCTGTTGTCTCTACGAACATTTCCTGTTGTCTATACAAAAAAACATGAACATGCTTGATCCTGTGTTGGCATTAGCTCCAGATTTATCAATACCTGACTTACACACATAACTTGGGGGTATGGGGAAATCAAGAATGTATCCGAACGTAACTCAAAGGGCTATTACATCTTGTTACGGTAGTCCCATGGGGTTGAACGGGACATAGACTCACAGTCTATCATATCTTGTTACCGTAGTCCCGTAGGGTTGAACGGAGCATAGACCGATAGGTTACGATCAGGATTATATTAATTGATTTCGAATAACTTTAGAATAGATAACCCAGTAGCACAGTTTAGATTGATTACTTCATGCCACATATATTGATACACTTCACTGTTCTATATCCGTGTCTTACTTATTACACTCATGTTACTGTTTATGATCCATGCCTGCATATCTCGTGTATCATGTTCATTTATTTTTGTTTGATATTATGACGCACTGACGTCTGGGTTTTGCATGGCCCAGATCCTCTACCTTTGTCACAGGATGATCAGGAGTACTTTCGCCGTTAGGCCAAGCAGTGAGGATCCAGTTAGTATCCAGTTTAGTTATGTTTTACTTTCCAAATGTTATTGCTCATTGGATCTATTGCTTCCGCATATTATTTCTTGACTCGTTTATTCTGGCTCATGGACATGTACTAGATAGTTTATTTTTATTTCTACTGTTCTTGATATCTCTAGACAGCCGTAATGTGACTGTGGATGGATGTTTCCTATCCACGGGTAGCATGGTTGGCTCTTTCACGTGCCTATCTTAGCGCACTCTGGGAAGCGGAGCGTGACACTTGGGGATGCCATTATTCTTGTTATGTATTTGTGGGTTTGGACCAAAATATACAAAGGAGGTGCTGCCCAAATTTTTAAAAGACGAAACATGTTTTTAAACTAGTAAATTTTACTTGCATCATTCATGTTCCTTTTCTATGCATTTAGAAAACTTGATTTCATTATACCTTTATTTCAAAACTTCACCTCCTTTATTTTCTTAAAAAGGTTTAGATTTTCGGGTTTCAGCTTACTTGAATTACGTTACGCCTTTAGACGTTGCGTGATTTAAGTGCTGGTCACGAGCTAATATTTCGGGTCATGACAAAGTTGGTATCAGAGCGCTAGGTTTAACCTTTGTTCGAGTCTATGTTTGACTATGCAGAGTCTAGGGAGGGTATGTATTTCGGAACCTAGGCTTGACCTTACGGAACTTAGACTTGAACGGGGGGTATTAGACCCAAACTTTCATTTCATAGGTTGACCCTGATTGATGGAGTAGGTAGCTTAAGTAGAGTGACGTACCGTACGTATGTTCCGCAGTATATTTACGACACGATACTCCACTTAAGAAACCTTAGGATGTACATATTTTGAGACATATGATTCTCTTCATACCCATGATTATACATTCATTTGAGATCCTTGATTCTACTTGTTTCCATGATCATACTCTCATTGATGCTATTCCTTCTTATGATCATGTATCCATTCTGGATCTATCGCTTCCTTTCATGCCTTTGATATGATTTTATCGATGCTCGATTAAGGTTCCTGTCACCATGGTTTGAGCGCAGTTTGAGCAGCTGCTAGTGTTGCGGTCAGGGCGAGCTCGTCATGGACGAGGGCTGACCATTATGTTTTCTGGTGACATGGGAACGTCTCGAGTTAGCGTTTGTGTTGTGACCTCTCATTGGAGGCGAGTGTTTGGTTTTACACCGGATGATCGGGCCAATGATAGAGGCTGCCAGTTGCGAGAGGACTATTGATGTACAGCCTACCTTAGAGTTTGTGATGTCGTCTACCGTGTAGACAGATGACCCAGCTGTTGCTGAGATTGATAGGATGTCACTTCCAGAGCTTACGAGCTGAGATCGCTGGAGTTTCCAAGCACAGATACGACAGGTGATAGCTAGTCTACCCCGAGTTGAGAGACGAAGGTGATTCGTTAGATTGATGCGCCGACGCAATGTTAGTGTATATGCCCTAGAGGCCATTACTGTATCATACTAGTTTGTATATTACTTAATGGAAGCTTGGGATATTCACCTTGTATAGACAATCTTGCTCAATATAGTAGTATGCTACTTGGTTTGTTTCTGCTTTAATGTGTACATGTGTTTATTTTAGTATATCACCTATACACATTAGTGGAGCCCTTAGGATCTTTGCTTGATTACCAGCGTTGTGATGGCAGTCACACTAGTGGGGGCTGGGTAATCCACAAGCACATCCTTATGCAGGTCCCTAGTCGTAGGACTATCGAGACAGGGCATCGATACTCCGGAGTATACTAGCGTATGCGCTTCTCATCCCAGTGTGGGAGACGGTCTGGCTACCCACAGCCATCAGTACGTCGTACTTGAGATAGTATGCGGGTGCTCGTTAGGTTACGAGTACACTGGACAGGACTCGTCGGGAACTGTTGGTTGGTACTATACCTATCGTCAGTTATCAGTTCTCAGGTGATATGGGTACAGCTTAGTCCGCTGACTTGACACTGTCACTTCGCCTGGAGTGTGTTCCCACTGTACTTAGATTACTACCCTACCACGGTTCAAAGGAGTCGTGCAAACAGGTAGTAGTTGGGTGCAGTCCCGAAGCGCTTAGAAGCAGTGACGGTTAGACAGGATTCGTCTCTCCCGGTATTAGGGGTTGACATCGCGCTGTGTCTAGGAAAGCCATTACACAAGTCGTCCCTGGCCAGGGCAAGCGAGATATACTGGTAGGTTTCCAGTGTTATCTCAGGGTGTTCTGGGCTACACTCCGACACGACTTGTACCGCTATTAGGGGACTGACGTTTACCGCCCCCTAGGCCCGCCATGCGATGTTATCAGACGAACAGACCGGACTGTACGGAGATTGTCACATTCAGGCTCAGCAGGAGTTCAGATGGGTTTCACCTCGTCTGTCTTCTTATCGGCATCTACCTGGGGACCGTTATGCACAGCTAGTGCCGCTTGCGGTCTGTGGTTAAACCCACTGCCAGCGTAGTGTCGAGTCTTTAGAGTCCCACACAGAAAGCTATTCTCCTTTAGGCAAAAGAGTAGAGGTCGCATGGTTTTGCGACAAGGTTCGGTCACATCCGTGCACTTGTGCACGTTTAGTGTCCGGACAGTTAACACTAGCGGGCTTTGGTTTAAGCCAGATCCTAGTGTACGTTTTGGGATTGGTTTTATCTCGTATGTATTCGTGTTCCTCGGAACGCGGATGCGGGCATGTATGCACAGTTGACAGAGAGACAGAGGCAGAGGATTCTCATTGGGGTTGTTGACCGTTGACAGTTGACCATTGACTTTTGCTAAACCCTAATGAGAATAAGAAATATGATTAATGATAATATTAATTAAGTATTATTGTGTCATGGTTGAGATGAAGGGTTGACTTTGTTGACTTGTTGACTTTGTTGACCGGTTGACTAGGTTGGACTAGTTGACCACCATCATTACAATGGCTATTATTTCATGGCAAAGACTTTTTCTTGCTTGTTTCTTTTTGCAAAATGAGTGCATGAAATGATATGGCCATTTTGACTTGAACCATCACATAATACTCAATTACTATTATGAGTTATCATGATTTTAGATTATGAGAGCTTGGATGGCAAAAGAGTTGCTAATTCTCTCATTTCTTTTCTCTCTCTTGCTTGAGCTCTCCCTCTTCCTCTTGCTCTCTCTCTAGTCTATGGTTCACTTGTCTCATGAGTTGAGAAGCAAGAACCATAGAGATAAAACCCAACACACTCCTCTACTCATCCTAGTTCACAAGGTTTAGCAAACCAAGTGTTCTAGTTTCTTCTAGTTTGAAGTGAAGCCAAAGGTAGAAGCTTTCAGGTGGATCCATCTTCGGCGCAAGGAGACGACGAGGTGAGGCTGATCCGACCACCGCAAGGAGTAGAAGACGAAGGAGATCAAGTTAAGGTATAACCACCTGACCGAGTAGGTAAAACTCTTGTTAGGATTGTTAGATAGTTGTTTAACAAAGATCCGTATTTTGAGTCCATGTTACCACCTCTAGAAAAATCGTTTTTCATCATTTCCGCAAGCCCGTAAGTACCGGGAGAGGTAACGTGGACTTACAGTGGTATCAGAGCCTAGTTAAACACTATTTAACATGTTAGCAAAGTAACTAGAAGTTCGATCGGAGAAAAAGTCGCGAAACGAACTCGAAAAATCAAGTTTCTGTCGATTCTGTATTTTGTTCAAAAATTAATAAATCTTGCACCAAAAATCGACTCAGGCTTTTTAAAATACACCCAAGAAATTTGGTCCACTGGCTCGGTCAAAGCGCCGCGGAACCGCGGCAGGAGCATGCTCTCGCCGGGGATCCGCGGCCGAGTTGACTCGGTCGTGGAACAAATTTCCTGCAGTGTGTTTGTGGGGTTGTTTTGGGATTTTTACAATATGATTTTTCTGCCCAGATTTTCTAGAAAGCAAAATTTGTTTTTGAGGCCTAAAAATCCGTATTTTGATCAAACATCTAAAGACTTAAGCTAACGGGTTATATATGTGATGTGATATATGTATTGAACGTCTGCTAATCGCTATACGTCGATTAGTGGGGGTTATACATATCTGTGATCTGTAATGTTGATGGTATGTGTATATGAATTCATTGGATTGTCGCGGATGAATAGCCGGGGGGTTGTGAGATGAGAGTTTTTCTTTTTCTTTCAATTCATATAAATTTGTAATTGATGTAATATTATTTATATGGCCGCACAACCGGGATGGGGTTGTAGCCGTCATTGTATAATTTCTTTTACTGTTTTTGCTTCTAAGATAGACCCAAGGTGGGGTGCACAGACTACCGGGTATCTCGAAGTGCCGAGTGGCCTACTCACGGTGTTGAGGGAGGTTGCTTCGCTTCGGGTACTTGGCGGGTAGTTTGACGCACCCGTAGGGGTCTAGGGTGGGGTCTTGGCTATTCATCGCGACCGTGTAATCCGCTCTTCGTTACAGGCTCGTACGGATTGCGGATTCCTAGTATATCCAATGTGTTCATCTGTGATCTGGAATGGCTATCATTGCATGTGACGAATGTGTATATCTATATAAGATATCTATTTAGGCGTTGCTTATGTTTTGCATCCGCGCTAGTCCAGCCCCCGCTCTGTCGTTAGTTAAGTAACCTAACGGGTAATGACGGGGCCCCGTGGCGAATGCGGATGGCATAAGCGTACGTCATATTTTCGTTGTTTTCTGCAATGGTAGGATTAAATGATGGGACGCATTAAAATTAATGCAAGAAAAATAAACCAAGTAAAAGTCGTTGGAACACTTTCAAAACCACTCGGTTCTTTTCAAAACCAAATTTTAAATGCGGAGCATGAACCACTCCTTTTTTTGAAAGCTATCTCGTTCCTTCGATTATATCAAGTTCACTACGTTCACGGTTTCGCCAAAACTATTCGTAGCCCTCCGTCGTTTCACATGAATGGTCAATAAGTATTCAAGCTATGTATGTTGGCCAAAGTCAAGGCATAGTGATTGGTAGCTATTGGGTATTCATGTGCAGCATAGATAGATGTGTTGGTTTGGGACAGTCGTACTGCAATGTTGGCCAAAGTCAAGGGTAGGTACGGGTGGGTTCAAATTAACCTGGAGAATGACGGGTAGAACTTGACATGTGACTTATGATATTTTGGCCAAAGTCAAGGTCATAAGAGCATGGGACAAAAATCCGCATCGGGAGTTTCAAAAGAACTGAAACTTGCTAGCACTGCATACCATTTGGAGTGTGATGATTCTGGTAGGATTCCTTCAGTTTTTTCACGCGATGATATTTGGATCCCGAACCTACTGTGAGTATATGCTACTCCTCGGGAAATTTCTCACTTAACGATCAATGCTATAAACCAAGTCGGTGTCTAGAAAGGTGTTAGCGGGGCTACGCCCCTAGGGAAAAGAGGTTATTTAATTAAGGAACTTCGCGAAAGCGTTGGAAAACCTCCCTCGAAGTACCGACACTAGCCTGGCTGAACGGTTAAGCAAGTATTGTACGGTGAGATTGATCCTGACTAATTCTTCCTTTTTGGTTTGAGGAGGGATTCGAGAGACAGTGGGAGCCATCCTGTTTAGACAAATTAAAAACCACTCTAAACTTGCAAGAGCATCATGCTAAAGTGTTTCTTCTCTCTCTCCTAATTGCAGCGACCAAACATCATGACCGGACTTAAGTTACTACAAGATAAAAACATACTGACAGGACCGAACTATAAAGATTAGCTCAGGAATGTCAAAATGGCAATCACTTATGACAAGTTGGGGTATCTCCTTACCACCAAAGCTCCCCCTGTCCCAGGTCCCAAAACCAGCGTCGCGGATAGGGAAATCCGTAAGACCTGGGAAATCGATTGCGCGAAGGCCAAGTGCCTCGTGCTTGCCTCTATGGACAATGAACATCAGAGGAGGCACGAGAATATGGACCTTGAATCCATATTTCTCCATACAAAAGAACTGTATGGAGAGCAATCTCGTATCGCCAGATACGAAGTCTCGAAAAAGCTGTTTTCGGCGAGATTGGTCGTCGGATCATCGGTAGCGGAACACGCGCTTAAGATGATTGGCTTCATTGAGGAGCTCGCGGACCTAGGGACCACGTTAGAGAACGAGCTCTACACGGACTTGATTCTCCAGTCCATTCCTTCCACTTACGCCCAGTTTATCCTGAACTTCAACTTGTAAGAAAAGGAAGTTGAACTTTCAGAACTCCTCAACATGCTGAGGAGTGCAGAGGGCACCCTACAGAAAGGTAGGGAAACATCCACTTTGTTTGTAGGAGGATCTTCCTCTTCTAGGTCCAAGGCGAAAGCCAAGGGAAAGAAGAAGAAAGCCCCCGCCAAACCAAGGGGCGGTGTTAGTAAAGTGGATACGAAAGGAAAAGCAAAAGCAACAAAGGTAGCGGGGAAGCTTGTAAGGAAGGAAGAGTGATTTTACTGTCACAAGAGTGGACACTGGAAGAAAGATTGCAGGGCTTGGAAGGCCAGAACACAGGATCTGAAGCAAGTTGCGGCTTCAGCTTCAGGTGTGTATGTTATTGAAAACTGTCTATCAATAAACTCTACTTCCTGGGTATTGGATACCGGATCAGGATCTCATATCTGTAATTCTTTGCAGGCATTGAGAAAGCGTAGGTTTTTGAAGGCAGGTGACATGACCCTCAAAGTTGCAAACGGAGCTAGCATGGATGCTAAGGCCGTGGGGGGCTATCACCTGGGAATGTCAGATGGACATGTTTTGGTTTTACGTAATTGCTTTTTTGTACCCAATGCAACTTGTAATAACATTTCTGTATCTTTAATATCTAAAGAAGGTTATGAATTTGCGTTTGTAAGTAATGTTGTAAACATTCACCTTAATCAAGTTCTGATTGGGTCAGGTATATTAAGCAATGGTATATACGTATTAAACCAACTACAGATTTTCAATGTCCAGAATACACACAAAAGAAAGTCTCCGGAAACAAATCAGGCTTTCTTATGGCATTGTAGACTGGGTCACATCAATGAGAGAAGGTTGACGAAGTTACATACAAAAGGATATTTGGATCCGTTCGAATATCAATCATATGCAACTTGTCAATCCTGTCTCAAATGAAAGATGACAAAGACTCCATTCACTGGACACGGAGTAAGAGCGAGCGAGCTCTTGGGACTCGTACACAGTGACGTGTGCGGTCCAATGTCTACGCATACACAAAGCGGTTATTCTTACTTCACTACTTTTACGGATGACTTTTCAAGGTACGGATATGTCTTCTTAATGAAACATAAATCCGAAGCCTTTAGAAAATTCCAGGAATATAAGAATGAAGTAGAAAAACAAACAGGCAAAAGTATCAAGACACTAAGATCTGATCGAGGTGGTGAATACTTAAGTGCCGAGTTCCTGGATTACCTAAAAGAGAATGGAATTCTCTCTCAGCTTACTCCTCCATACACTCCGCAGCATAACGGTGTATCGGAGAGACGGAACCGAACCCTATTGGATATGGTACGGTCCATGATGAGTAACGCTGAGTTGCCGCGATCATTCTGAGGATATGCACTAGAATCAGCTGCATACCTTTTGAACCGAGTTCCAACTAAGACTGTGCCTACTACACCATATCAGATGTGGTGTGGGAAGAGACCCTATCTGAATCACATTAAGACATGGGGATGTCCAGCTTTTGTCAAAAAGCAGCATGCGGACAAACTCGAGGCACGCTCAGTACAGTGCAAGTTTGTGGGATATCCAAAGAACTCCAAGGGATATTTCTTCTATTGCGAAGAGGAACAAAAGGTTTTTGTTTCTCGTCATGCCCACTTCTTGGAAACTCAGTTTTTGGAAAAATAGATAAGTGGGAGCGCATTAGAACTGGAAGAAATTCCAGAACCACGAGCTATTACTGAAAGCTTAGTAGAACCAGAGGGTTTGAAAGATCAGGACATTCCTACGCCGCTCCGCAGAAGTAGTAGGCACTCTCATCCAACCGAGAGATACTACGGTTTTCTCATAGACGGGGATCAAGAGGATTGCATCAATGATAGTGATGAGCCAACTAGCTTCCAGCAGGCCATTCAGAGCGTTGACTCGGTAAAATGGCTGGATTCAATGCGGACCGAAATGGATTCCATGTACACCAACAAAGTATGGACGTTGGACATTACTCCATATGGGGTAAAACCCGTAGGATGCAAGTGGATCTTCAAAAGGAAGATTGTAGTAGATGGACAGGTTGAGACCTATAAGGCTAGACTTGTTGCAAAAGGTTTTCGTCAAAGACCTGGTTTAGACTATGACGAGACCTTTTCTCCAGTAGCTATGCTGAAATCCATTCGGATCCTTCTTGCCATTGCTGCCTTCCACGATTATGAGATTTGGCAGATGGACGTAAAGACCGCTTTTCTAAATGGAAATTTAGAGGAGTGTGTTTATATGGACCAGCCAGAGGGTTTCATTCAAAGTGGGAGCAGCGGAAATGTGTGCAAGTTGCTTAAGTCCATCTATGGACTAAAGCAGGCATCGCGGAGTTGGAACATCTGTTTTGATGAGACGGTCAAAGATTTTGGCTTTATCAAAAATCCAGATGAACCATGCATCTATAGTAGATTTGTAGCAAGAACTGTCGTATTCCTCGTATTATACGTGGATGACATTCTCTTGATAGGAAATGATATTCCTATGCTACAATCTGTCAAAGGGTTCTTGTCACACAGGTTCTCCATGAAAGACCTGGGTGATGCCTCTTACATTCTGGGGATCAGTGTATATGCCCTAGAGGCCATTACTGTATCATACTAGTTTGTATATTACTTAATGGAAGCTTGGGATATTCACCTTGTATAAACAATCTTGCTCAATATAGTAGTATGCTACTTGGTTTGTTTCTACTTCAATGTGTACTTGTGTTTATTTTACTATATCACTTATACGCATTAGTGGAGCCCTTAGGATCTTTTGCTTGATTACCAGCGTTGTGATGGCAGTCACACTAGTGGGGGCTGGGTAATCTATAAGCACATCCTTATACAGGTCCCTAGTCGCGGGACTATCGAGACAGGGCATCGATACTCCGGAGTAGACTAGCGTATGCGCTTCTCATCCCAGTGTGGGAGATGGTCTGTCCCACAGCCATCAGTACGTCGTACTGGAGATAGTATACGGGTGCTCGTTGGGTTACGAGTACACTGGACAGGACTTGTCGGGAACTGACAGGTTGGTATTATACCTATCGTCAGTTATCAGTTCCCAGGTGACATGAGTACAGCTTAGTCCGCTGACTTGACACTGCCACTTCGCCTCGAGTGTGTTCCCACTGCACTTTGATCACTACCCTACCACGGCTCAAAGGAGTCGTGCAAACAGGTGGTGGTTGGGTGCAGTCCCGAAGCACTTGGAGGCAGTGACGGTTAGACAGGATTCGTCTCTCCCGGTATTGGGGGTTGACATCGCGCTGTGTCTAGGAGAGCCATTACACGAGTAGTCCCTGGCCAGGGCAAGCGAGATATACTGGTAGGTTCCAGTGTTATCTCAGGGTGTTTTGGGCTTCACTCCGGCACGACTTGTACCGCTATTAGGGGACTGACGTTTTACCGCCCCTAGGCCCGACATGCGATGTATTAGACAAACAGACCGGACTGTACGGAGACTGTCACATTCAGACTCAGTAGGAGTACAGATAGGGTTTCACCTCGTCAGCCTTCTTGTCGACATCTACCTGGGGACCGTTACGCACAGCTAGTGCCGCTTGCGGTCTGTGGTTAAACCCACTGCCAGCGTAGTGTCGAGTCTTTAGAGTCCCACACAGAGGGTATTCGCCTCTGGGCAAAACTGAGTAGAGGTCGCATGGCTTTGCGACAGGGTTCGTTCTCATCCGCGCACTTGTGCAAGTTTGGAGTCCGGACGGATATTACTGGCTGGCTCTGGTTTGAGTCAGATACCGGTATATGTTTTGGGGTTGCTTTTATCTCTTAGTATTCATGTTCCTCGGAACAAGAATGCAGGTGTGTATGCACAGTTATTTGAGGAGGAGGAAGATGATTTTCATTAGGGTTTCGGAACGGGTGCGTATGCACAGTTGACAGTCGTCTTTTTCCAAACCCTAATGGATTTATGTTATATCAATTAATAATATTAATAAAATGAAATTGTGTCATGGTTGGTTTTTGTTGACTTGTTGACCATGGTTGAAGATTTGACCATCATCATTACAAAAGCAAGATGCTTTTTGATTCTTGCAAAACATTTAATGTTTGAAATGATAATGGTCATTCCTAAACCTTCCATCAACTATTTCATTTTCATTTTTATTATTAATTAGATAATTCTTTTTCTTTTGCTTTATGGTTGCAAAAGGAAAATGAGAGCTCATTATCTCATTTAGCTTCTCTCTCCTCACTTCATCTTCTTCTTCCTCTAGCTAAAGAGAACCCTTCTCATGTGTTGAGAATCCTTCTCTTTAAAAGGAAAAGCACCCCTTAGACACTCTCTACTCATTCTAGGTTCAAGGTTTAGTAAGCCGGAAACCCTAGTTCACTCAAAGCACGAGGAAGAGCCCAAAGGTTGAACCCTCGAGGTGGATCCATCTTCGACGGAAGAAGGCGACAAGAAGAGAACCATCAACCTCTACAAAGTTTGAAGAAGAAGGAGTTCAAGTTTAGGTATAACCATCTTCATCCGAGTAGCTAACTCTCTTTAGCAAAGTATGCTAGTTTTAGTTTAGTTAAAGATCCCGACTTTGCATAGTCCATGTTGCCTCTTGCGCTAAAAATTTGATTTTTATACCGTTTCCGCCTCCCCGTAAGAACCGGGGGTCGCAACGTGGACTTACAGTGGTATCAGAGCCTAACTAAACTTAAACTAGCTTGGTAGTGAAGTGTAACGAAGTTCGGAACCGAAAAAATCACAAAACCGGAAAAACTAAAACCCTAAGTTTCTGTTGAAATTTTTTCTGCTCTAAATGAAAAACTTTATACTTGTAAATTCGGCTCAGGGTTTTGTTTAAACACCCATGAAAAACGATCCACTGTTCCTTTCAAACCGCCGCGCTTCCGCGGCACGAGGTAGGCATGTGCCGCGGAACCGCCGCCGTTTGTCGTCTTCTGTGCATCGTTTTTCGTGCAGTGTGTGTCTGTGTTGGTTTTGAGATTTTTAAAATATATTATATGTGCCCAGATTTTCCAGAAAAGAAATTTTCTTTTGGGGTCCTATAATTCCGTATTTTTTCCGAACTTCACTGCACTTTGACTATGATGGTTATATCTGTGTTGTTTGCATGTATTGAACGTCGGCTAATCGCTATAAGTCGATTAGTCGGGGTTATACATGATCTGTGTTTGGCATTGGAATGTGTATATGAATGTGTTGGACTGTCGCGGGTGAATAGCCAGTGTGGATGTGAGATGAGCTTTTGTTTTTCTTTCATTCATTGTAAATGTAAATTGATGTAATATTTATTATTTGTTTGGCCGCACAACCGGGTCGGGGTTGTAGCCGTCATTGTATAATTTTTTACTGTTTTTGCTCCTAGGATAGACCCATGGAGGGGGTGCACAAACTGCCGAGTACTTGGCGGGTAGTTTGCCGCACCCATAGGGGTCTTGGGTGGGGTATTTGGCTATTCACCGCGACCGTGTAATCCGCTTTTCGTTTCAGGCTCGAAAGGATTGCGGATTGCTAGTATATCCAATGTATTCATCTGTGATCTGTAATGTCTATCATTGCTTTCTATTTAGGCGTTGCTTATGTTTTACAGCCGCGCTAGCCCAGCCCCCGCTCTGTCGTTAGTTAAGTAACCTAACGAGTGATGACGGGACCCCGTGGCGAATGCGAATGGCATAAGCGTACGTCATATTTTGGTTGTTTTCTGCAATGGTAGGAATTAAATGATGGGACGCATTAAAAGTACTAATGCAAGAATATCACGCATTAAAAGAACTAATGCAAGATAATAAACCAAGTTAAAATCGTTGGAACATTTTCGAAAAACCACTCGGTTCTTTTCAAAACTAACTTTTAAATGCGGAGCTTGAGCCACTCCTTCTAAAAGCTATCTCGTTCCATCGATTATATCAAGTTCACTACGTTCACGGTTTTACCAAAACCATTCGTAGCCCTCCGTCGCTTCGCATGAATAGGCAATAGTATTCAAGCTATGTATTTTGGCCAAAGTCAAGGCATAGTGATTGGTAGCTATTAGGTGTTCATGTGTAGCATAGATAGATGCGTTGGTTTGGGACAGTCGTGCTGCCATTTTGGCCAAAGTCAAGGGTAGGTACGGATGGATCCAAATTAACCTGGATAGTGACGGGCAGAACTTGACATGTGACTTATGATATTTTGGCCAAAGTCAAGGTCATAAGAGCATGGGGCAAAAATCCACATCGGGAGTTTCATAAGTACTGAAACTTACTAGATTTGCATACCATTTGGAGTGTGGTGATTCTGGTAGGATTCCTTCAGTTTCGTCACGCGATGATATTTGGATCCCGATCCTACTGTGAGTATATGCTACTCCTCGGGAAATTTCTCACTAAACGATCAATGCTATAAACCTAGTAGGTGCCTAGAAAGGTGTTAGCGGGGCTACGCCCCCAGGGAAAAGAGGTTATTTAATTAAGGAACTTCGCGAAAGCGTTGGAAAACCTCCCTCGAAGTACCGACACTGGCCTGGCTGAACGGTTAAGCAAGAATTGTACGGTGGGATTGATCCCGACTAGTTCTTCCTTTATGGTTTAAGGAGGGATTCGAGAGACAGTGGGAGCCATCCTGTTTAGACAAATTAAAAACCATTCTAAACTTGCAAGAGCATCGTGCTAAAGTGTTTCTTCTCTCCCCCCTGCAGCGACCAAATCGAAATGACTGGACTTAAGTTACTTCTAGATAAAAACATATTGACAGGGCCAAACTACAAAGATTGGCTCAGGAATGTCAAGTTGGCAATCACTTACGACAAGCTGGGGTATCTTCTTACCACCAAAGCTCCCCCCGTCCCAGGTCCCACCTCCAGCGTCGCGGATAAGGAAATCCGTAAGACTTGGGAGATTGACAGCGCGAAGGCCAGGTGCCTCGTACTTGCCTCGATGGACAACGATCATCAGAGGAGGCACGAGAATATGGATTTGGAATCCATATTTCTTCATACAAAAGAACTGTATGGAGAGCAGTCTCGTATCGCAAGATACGAAGTGTCGAAGAAGTTATTTTCGACAAAGTTGGCCGTCGGATCATCGGTAGCGGACCACGTGCTTAAGATGATTGGCTACACTGAGGAGCTCGCGGAACTTGGGACCACGTTGGACAGTGAACTCTATACGGATATAATTCTCCAGTCCCTTCCATCCACTTACGCCCAGTTCATACTGAATTTCAACTTGCAAGAAAAGGAAGTTGAACTTTCAGAACTCCTCAACATGCTGAGGAGCGCAGAGGGCACCCTACAGAAGGGTAGGGATACACCCGCTTTGTTTGTAGGAGGATCTTCTTCCTCCAGGTCCAAGGCGAAAGCCAAAGGAAAGAGGAAGAAAGCCCCCGCCAAACCAAGAGGCGGTGTTAGTAAAGTGGGTACGAAAGGAAAAGAAATGGCAACAAAGATTGCGGGGAAGCTTGTGGGTAAAGAGGAATGCTTCTATTGTCACAAGAGTGGACACTGGAAGAAAGATTGCAGGGCTTGGAAGGCCAGGACACAGGAACTGAAGCAGGTTGCGGCTTCAGCTTCAGGTGTGTATGTTATTGAAAACTGTCTTTCTATAAACTCTACTTCCTGGGTATTGGATACCGGATCAGGATCTCATATCTGTAATTCTTTGCAGGCGTTGAGAAACCGTAGGTTTTTGAAGGCAGGTGACATGACCCTCAAAGTTGCGAACGGAGCTAGCATGGATGCTAAAGCCGTGGGGGACTATCACCTGGGAATGTCAGATGGGCATGTTTTGGTTTTTCGTAATTGCTTTTTTGTACCCAACGCAACTTGTAATATCATTTCTGTATCTTTGGTTTCTAAAGAAGGTTATGAATTTGCGTTTGTAAGTAATGTTGTAAACATTCACCTTAATCAAGTTCTGATTGGGTCAGGTACATTGAGCAATGGTATATACGTGTTAAACCAACCACAGATTTTCAATATCCAGAATACACACAAAAGAAAGTCTCCTGACATCAATCAGGCTTTCTTATGGCATTGTAGACTGGGTCACATCAATGAGACACGGTTGACTAAGTTACATAAAGAAGGATACTTGGATCCGTTCGAGTATCAGTCTTATGCCACTTGTGAATCTTGTCTCATGGGAAAGATGACAAAGACTCCGTTCACTGGACACGGAGAAAGAGCGAGCGAGCTCTTGGGACTCGTACACAGCGACGTGTGCGGTCCAATGTCTACACATGCACGAAGCAGTTACTCTTACTTCATTACTTTTACGGATGATTTCTCAAGATACGGTTATGTCTTCTTAATGAAACATAAGTCCGAAGCTTTTGAAAAGTTCCAGGAATATAAGAATGAAGTAGAGAAACAGACCGGCAAAAGTATCAAGATTCTAAGATCGGATCGAGGTGGAGAATACTTAAGTGCCGAGTTCCTGCGATCCTTCTGGGGGTATGCGCTAGAATCAGCCGCGTACCTTTTGAACCGAGTTCCTACTAAGACTGTGCCTACTACACCATATGAGATGTGGAGTGGGAAGAGACCCTATCTTAAGCACATTAAGACATGGGGATGTCCAGCTTTTGTTAAAAAGCAGCATGCGGACAAGCTCGAGGCACGCTCAGTACAGTGCAAGTTTGTGGGATATCCAAAGAATTCCAAGGGATATCTCTTCTACTACGAAGAGGAACAAAAAGTTCTTGTTTCTCGTCATGCCCACTTTCTAGAACACCAGTTCATAGAAAAGGAAACAAGTGGGAGCGCAGTAGAACTGGAAGAAATTCCAGAACCACAGACTATTACTGAAAGCTTAATGGAACCAGAGGGTTCAAATGAACAGGACATTCCTATGCCGCTCCGCAGGAGTAGTAGGCAGTCTCATCCGCCCGAGAGATACTACGGTTTTCTCATAGACGGGGATAGAGAGGATTGCATCATAGATTATGATGAGCCTACTAGCTTCCAGCAGGCCGTTCAGAGCGTTGACTCGGTAAAATGGCTGGATGCAATGCGGACCGAAATGGAGTCCATGTACACCAACAAAGTATGGACGTTGGACATTGCTCCAGACGGGGTAAAACCCGTAGGATGCAAGTGGATCTTCAAAAGGAAGATTGGTGTAGATGGGCAGGTTGAGACCTATAAAGATAGACTTGTAGCAAAGGGTTTCCGTCAAAGACCTGGCTTGGACTATGACGAAACCTTTTCTCCAGTGGCTATGCTGAAATCCATTCGGATCCTTCTTGCCATTGCTGCCTTCCACGATTATGAGATTTGGCAGATGGACGTAAAGACCGCTTTTCTAAATGGAAATTTAGAGGAGTGTGTCTATATGGATCAGCCAGAGGGTTTCATTCAGAGTGGGAGCAGCGGAAAGGTGTGCAAGTTGCTTAAGTCCATCTATGGACTAAAGCAGGCATCGCGGAGTTGGAACATCTGTTTTGATGAGACGGTCAAGGAATTTGGCTTTATCAAAAATCCAGATGAACCATGCATCTATAGTAGATTTGTAGCGAGAACTGTAGTATTCCTCGTTTTATACGTGGATGACATTCTCTTAATAGGAAATGACATTCCTATGCTACAATCTGTCAAGGGGTTCTTGTCACACAGGTTCTCCATGAAAGACCTGGGTGATGCCTCATACATCCTGGGGATCCGGATCCATCGTGATAGATCCAAGAGGATATTGGGACTTTCTCAGTCCAGGTACATCGACACCATAGTGAAGAGATTCAGTATGGAAGATTCCAAGCGCGGTAACCTACCGGCTTGTCACGGGATCACCCTCTCTAAAGAGATGTCTCCCAAGACTGATTTAGAGAGGGATCGCATGTCTATTATACCCTACGCTTCTGCGGTAGGCTCTATAATGTATGCGATGTTGTGTACCAGACCGGATGTAGCTTATGCACTGAGTGTGGTAAGTCGGTATCAGTCAAACCCTGGGGAGAAACACTGGATAGCGGTAAAGAACATTCTCAAGTACCTAAGAAGGACTAAGGAGATGTTCTTGGTGTATGGCGGAAAAGACCTCCAGATCGAGGCCTTTGCTGACTCCAGCTTTCAGAGTGACAAGGATGATTCCAAGTCCATGTCGGGTTTTGTCTTTACCCTCAATGGAGGGGCGGTGTGTTGGAAGAGCTCCAAACAGGAAACCGTTGCAGACTCGACTATGGAAGCGGAATACATTGCTGCATCTGATGCCGCAAAAGAATCCGTCTGGATAAGGAAGTTCTTGACAGAACTTCAGGTGGTTCCGTCCATTGTTGATCCAATACCTCTGTATTGCGACAACAACGGGGCTATAGCTTTAGCGAAGGAACCCAGGTCCCATCAGAAGTCCAGACACATCTTGAGGCGGTATCACCTGATCAGGGAGATCGTGGGTCGCCAGGAGATCGAGGTTCGGAGAGTTGCTACGGAAGATAACACTGCTGATCCATTCACGAAGGCCTTACCCCAGACTCAGTTCGAGCGGCTGATCGAGATGATAGGTCTTCGATACGCCAGTACATGGCCTTAGTGCAAGTGGGATATTGTTAGTGTATATGCCCTAGAGGCCATTACTGTATCATACTAGTTTGTATATTACTTAATAGAAGCTTGGGATATTCCCCTTGTATAGACAATCTTGCTCAATATAGTAGTATGCTACTTGGTTTGTTTTTGCTTTAATGTGTACATGTGTTTATTTTAGTATATCACCTATACAGATTAGTGGAGCCCTTAGGATCTTTGCTTGATTACCAGCGTTGTGATGGCAGTCACACTAGTGGGGGCTGGGTAATCCACAAGCACATCCTTATGCAGGTCCCTAGTCGTAGGACTATCGAGACAGGGCATCGATACTCCGGAGTAGACTAGCGTATGCGCTTCTCATCCCAGTGTGGGAGATGGTCTGTCCCACAGCCATCAGTACGTCGTACTGGAGATAGTATACGGGTGCTCGTTGGGTTACGAGTACACTGGACAAGACTCGTCGGGAACTGACAGGTTGGTATTATACCTATCGTCAGTTATCAGTTCCCAGGTGACATGAGTACAGCTTAGTCCGCTGACTTGACACTGCCACTTCGCCTCGAGTGTGTTCCCACTGCACTTTGATCACTACCCTACCACGGCTCAAAGGAGTCGTGCAAACAGGTGGTGGTTGGGTGCAGTCCCGAAGCACTTGGAGGCAGTGACGGTTAGACAGGATTCGTCTCTCCCGGTATTGGGGGTTGACATCGCGCTGTGTCTAGGAGAGCCATTACACGAGTAGTCCCTGGCCAGGGCAAGCGAGATATACTGGTAGGTTCCAGTGTTATCTCAGGGTGTTTTGGGCTTCACTCCGGCACGACTTGTACCGCTATTAGGGGACTGACGTTTTACCGCCCCTAGGCCCGACATGCGATGTATTAGACGAACAGACCGGACTGTACGGAGACTGTCACATTCAGACTCAGTAGGAGTACAGATGGGGTTTCACCTCGTCAGCCTTCTTGTCGACATCTACCTGGGGACCGTTACGCACAGCTAGTGCCGCTTGCGGTCTGTGGTTAAACCCACTGCCAGCGTAGTGTCGAGTCTTTAGAGTCCCACACAGAGGGTATTCGCCTCTGGGCAAAACTGAGTAGAGGTCGCATGGCTTTGCGACAGGGTTCGTTCTCATCCGCGCACTTGTGCAAGTTTGGAGTCCGGACGGATATTACTGGCTGGCTCTGGTTTGAGTCAGATACCGGTATATGTTTTGGGGTTGCTTTTATCTCTTAGTATTCATGTTCCTCGGAACAAGAATGCAGGTGTGTATGCACAGTTATTTGAGGAGGAGGAAGATGATTTTCATTAGGGTTTCGGAACGGGTGCGTATGCACAGTTGACAGTCGTCTTTTTCCAAACCCTAATGGATTTATGTTATATCAATTAATAATATTAATAAAATGAAATTGTGTCATGGTTGGTTTTTGTTGACTTGTTGACCATGGTTGACTTGTTGACCATGGTTGAAGATTTGACCATCATCATTACAAAAGCAAGATGCTTTTTGATTCTTGCAAAACATTTAATGTTTGAAATGATAATGGTCATTCCTAAACCTTCCATCAACTATTTCATTTTCATTTTTATTATTAATTAGATAATTCTTTTTCTTTTGCTTTATGGTTGCAAAAGGAAAATGAGAGCTCATTATCTCATTTAGCTTCTCTCTCCTCACTTCATCTTCTTCTTCCTCTAGCTAAAGAGAACCCTTCTCATGTGTTGAGAATCCTTCTCTTTAAAAGGAAAAGCACCCCTTAGACACTCTCTACTCATTCTAGGTTCAAGGTTTAGCAAGCCGGAAACCCTAGTTCACTCAAAGCACGAGGAAGAGCCCAAAGGTTGAACCCTCGAGGTGGATCCATCTTCGACGGAAGAAGGCGACAAGAAGAGAACCATCAACCTCTACAAAGTTTGAAGAAGAAGGAGTTCAAGTTTAGGTATAACCATCTTCATCCGAGTAGCTAACTCTCTTTAGCAAAGTATGCTAGTTTTAGTTTAGTTAAAGATCCCGACTTTGCATAGTCCATGTTGCCTCTTGCGCTAAAAATTTGATTTTTATACCGTTTCCGCCTCCCCGTAAGAACCGGGGGTCGCAACGTGGACTTACAATCCGGATCCATCGTGATAGATCCAAGAGGATATTGGGACTTTCTCAGTCCAGGTACATCGACACCATAGTGAAGAGATTCAGTATGGAAGATTCCAAGCGCGGTAACCTACCGGCTTGTCACGGGATCACCCTCTCTAAAGAGATGTCTCCCAAGACTGATTTAGAGAGGGATCGCATGTCTATTATACCCTACGCTTCTGCGGTAGGCTCTATAATGTATGCGATGTTGTGTACCAGACCGGATGTAGCTTATGCACTGAGTGTGGTAAGTCGGTATCAGTCAAACCCTGGGGAGAAACACTGGATAGCGGTAAAGAACATTCTCAAGTACCTAAGAAGGACTAAGGAGATGTTCTTGGTGTATGGCGGAAAAGACCTCCAGATCGAGGCCTTTGCTGACTCCAGCTTTCAGAGTGACAAGGATGATTCCAAGTCCATGTCGGGTTTTGTCTTTACCCTCAATGGAGGGGCGGTGTGTTGGAAGAGCTCCAAACAGGAAACCGTTGCAGACTCGACTATGGAAGCGGAATACATTGCTGCATCTGATGCCGCAAAAGAATCCGTCTGGATAAGGAAGTTCTTGACAGAACTTCAGGTGGTTCCGTCCATTGTTGATCCAATACCTCTGTATTGCGACAACAACGGGGCTATAGCTTTAGCGAAGGAACCCAGGTCCCATCAGAAGTCCAGACACATCTTGAGGCGGTATCACCTGATCAGGGAGATCGTGGGTCGCCAGGAGATCGAGGTTCGGAGAGTTGCTACGGAAGATAACACTGCTGATCCATTCACGAAGGCCTTACCCCAGACTCAGTTCGAGCGGCTGATCGAGATGATAGGTCTTCGATACGCCAGTACATGGCCTTAGTGCAAGTGGGATATTGTTAGTGTATATGCCCTAGAGGCCATTACTGTATCATACTAGTTTGTATATTACTTAATAGAAGCTTGGGATATTCCCCTTGTATAGACAATCTTGCTCAATATAGTAGTATGCTACTTGGTTTGTTTTTGCTTTAATGTGTACATGTGTTTATTTTAGTATATCACCTATACAGATTAGTGGAGCCCTTAGGATCTTTGCTTGATTACCAGCGTTGTGATGGCAGTCACACTAGTGGGGGCTGGGTAATCCACAAGCACATCCTTATGCAGGTCCCTAGTCGTAGGACTATCGAGACAGGGCATCGATACTCCGGAGTATACTAGCGTATGCGCTTCTCATCCCAGTGTGGGAGACGGTCTGGCTACCCACAGCCATCAGTACGTCGTACTTGAGATAGTATGCGGGTGCTCGTTAGGTTACGAGTACACTGGACAGGACTCGTCGGGAACTGTTGGTTGGTACTATACCTATCGTCAGTTATCAGTTCTCAGGTGATATGGGTACAGCTTAGTCCGCTGACTTGACACTGTCACTTCGCCTGGAGTGTGTTCCCACTGTACTTAGATTACTACCCTACCACGGCTCAAAGGAGTCGTGCAAACAGGTAGTAGTTGGGTGCAGTCCCGAAGCGCTTAGAAGCAGTGACGGTTAGACAGGATTCGTCTCTCCCGGTATTAGGGGTTGACATCGCGCTGTGTCTAGGAAAGCCATTACACAAGTCGTCCCTGGCCAGGGCAAGCGAGATATACTGGTAGGTTTCCAGTGTTATCTCAGGGTGTTCTGGGCTACACTCCGACACGACTTGTACCGCTATTAGGGGACTGACGTTTACCGTCCCCTAGGCCCGCCATGCGATGTTATCAGACGAACAGACCGGACTGTACGGAGATTGTCATATTCAGGCTCAGCAGGAGTTCAGATGGGTTTCACCTCGTCCGTCTTCTTATCGGCATCTACCTGGGGAACGTTACGCACAGCTAGTGTCGCTTGCGGTCTGTGGTTAAACCCACTGCCAGCGTAATGTCGAGTCTTTAGAGTCCCACATAGAAATCTATTCGCCTTTAGGCAAAAGAGTAGAGGTCGCATGGTTTTGCGACAGGGTTCGGTCACATCCGTGCACTTGTGCACGTTTAGTGTCCGGACAGTTAACACTAGCGGGCTTTGGTTTAAGCCAGATCCTAGTGTACGTTTTGGGATTGGTTTTATCTCGTATGTATTCGTGTTCCTCGGAACGCGGATGCGGGCGTGTATGCACAGTTGACAGAGAGACAGAGGCAGATGATTCTCATTGGGGCTGTTGACTGTTGACAGTTGACCATTGACTTTTGCTAAACCCTAATGAGAATAAGAAATATGATTAATGATAATATTAATTAAGTATTATTGTGCCATGGTTGAGATGAAGGGTTGACTTTGTTGACTTGTTGACTTTGTTGACCGGTTGACTAGGTTGGACTAGTTGACCACCATCATTACAATGGCTATCATTTCATGGCACAGACTTTTGCTTGCTTGTTTCTTTTTGCAAAATGAGTGCATGAAATGATATGGCCATTTTGACTTGAACCATCACATAATACTCAATTACTATTATGAGTTATCATGATTTTGGATTATGAGAGCTTGGATGGCAAAAGGGTTGCTAATTCTCTCATTTCTTTTCTCTCTCTTGCTTGAGCTCTCCCTCTTCCTCTTGCTCTCTCTCTAGTCTATGGTTCACTTGTCTCATGAGTTGAGAAGCAAGAACCATAGAGATAAAACCCAACACACTCCTCTACTCATCCTAGTTCACAAGGTTTAGCAAACCAAGTGTTCTAGTTTCTTCTAGTTTGAAGTGAAACCAAAGGTAGAAGCTTTCAGGTGGATCCATCTTCGGCGCAAGGAGACGACGAGGTGAGGCCGATCCGACCACCGTAAGGAGTAAAAGACGAAGGAGATCAAGTTAAGGTATAACCACCTAACCGAGTAGGTAAAACTCTTGTTAGGATTGTTACATAGTTGTTTAACAAAAATCCGTATTTTGAGTCCATGTTACCACTTCTAGAAAAATCGTTTTTCATCATTTCCGCAAGCCCGTAAGTACCGGGAGAGGTAACGTGGACTTACACGCAAGCCCAATTGAGTTGAAGATTTCCGGTGTGGAGAGTCTTACTTAGATCTAGAGCAGACCGATCCAGAGATGACCGTTGATGTATTGTCTTTCCAGGAGGATTGATTCATTGTTTAGCATGCGTACGAAGGGTATTAACATGCCGGCTAGGCGAAGCTAAAGAGTTCAAGCGAGTGTCAGAAACCAATTTTCCTAAATTTAAAGTGTTCGGAGGAACATGCAAGTGATTCTGTGGACCCTCTAGAAGAATGAAACCCGAACTCGACATGATGACCATGGAACCGCTTTGAACCTTAGGATTTGTGGTAGTTTAGCGGTGCCATCAGAGAGGCTTGGGTTTGCCCTTCTACGGCTGATCCAGAGGTATTGTGGTATGTACCAGATATTTTTAGACTGTGCTCAGGTGTTGAGCTTTCGGGAAATTATGGGGCTTCGATGACTCGATCGAAAAGTTTAACGACGTTCGGATACCGTGTGATAAGAGACCAGTAAGTTGACCAGCTTCGGATAGAGAACCTCTCCTAGATGCGTTGTGAGCTGATCGAGGACGGACGAGTATTGAGTATACCTCCGAGGGTTGGGACGAGCTCCCGAGGACGTGTTCGGCCGGATATCTTCTACAGTGTGATGAAGATACCTGATTGATCCTAAAATTCCGTGTCGTGTTTGGAAAATGTAAAATATATCACAACCAAAGAAATTTATAGTAACCGCAATCAATTAACGGTGTCATTTGTAGGTTCGTTAGCGAGTGTGGATTGTCCACAGGGAAAGTGTGATTTGATCGATCTTGTTTTAGTTGAGTTGAAAATTAAAAGAGAAAAGAAAATGATTCAAAAATTATGAAGTTTAGTTTCAAGAATCATAAAGAACTAGATCTAACATCAAGAAATACTAAAGATCAAGAAGATGTCCAAATCGAATGAATTATCAAGATTTGTAAAGAGGCTTGTAGGAATCGATCCAATCGATAGTGATGATGAAGAATATTGATTACAAATTCTTATCTATTGAAGATTTGTTACTAGATCGATGATAATCAACGAGGTTTAGGGATCTATCGAAGAAACTAAGGTTTCTCCATCCTCATCCCTTGTCTTTTCGTGGATTAGCATTCAAATTCTAGCCTCTAGGGAATTCAATCATCGATCGTTGATCTCTAATTTGGAGCGAAAACATTCAAGAAAGCATCTCGCTCAAAACTAGGTCATCGTTGATTCAATTCCTAAAGTTTACAAAACTCATAAGACTTAAGAATCGTTCAAGAATTTAATCATCATCATCTATCTATTTTCTCGATTCCTCCACAAGCGGAGTTTTAACTCAAACATCATGAAAAAGAAAACAATCAAGAATTGATAACTCTTCATAATCCTTAAATGTAAAGAAAAGCAAGATTAAGAATTTTCACCTTTTATAAATCGACGTTCGTTACAATACACTCAAAGATTACAAGATTTGAGGAGGAGCTAAATCGTCGAACTAGTTTCGCATCGTCTTCTTGAGTCGCGGATCGTCGTGGATCTCTTGCTCGGATGAAGATCAGCGTTGCTTCAAAGGCTTGTTGAATGCTTTCTTGATTTGGTACTCGATGAATCTTGGTTTGGCTTTTGAATTGTATTTGAGGCTAAGGTTTTTGGTTCACAAGTTGTGCCACTCAACTTGTGTGTGGAATTGTAGAACAATTAATGATCAACCCTCAACTACCTTTGTAATGAAGCACTAGGTCCCTTTTTTATAGCTTTCCGTCAAGCTTCCCCTAGAAGCTAGGTTTAGCTTTCTTTAGAAGCTTGGTTAGGTTTAGCTTCCCTTGGAAGCTTGGTTGTTATGAAGCTTGCATAGGAATCTAGGTAGTTGTAGAGAAGCTTCTAAATTAAGGTAGTTAGCTAGCTTGCATGAGAAGCTTGGTAGGTATTAAGCTTGCACGAGAAGCTTGGCTGTTAGAAGAGAAGCTTCTGGAGATCTCTAGGAACTGAAGTGTCTTGAAGAAGTTTTACTATTGAAAGGAGACCTCGGATAAAGTATTTTGCCGATGATGAGTCAACGCGGCCGCGGATCCGCGGCGGATCGCCTGACTCGGCCGCGGTTCCACGGCCGTTTGATGGAATTGCTGCATGGAATTTCCAGTGTTTCTTTATATTGGCTTTATGGCACTTTCTTGATGTCTGGAATATTTTTATACTTTCTTGTTCACTGCCAGATTTCAAGTCTTGGACTTAACGTATTTTATCAGCACTTTTAGCAGTTCCGGCTCTTTTACCTGGAGAATTTCCTGCACGCAATCTCGAGACAGGTGTTGATACACAAAAGATCATGCGTGAAATAATAAACACTCAATTTCCCTCAAAATACCGGTTATAATGTATAACACATGTTATTTGATATTTTGCAGATGAATTGATAATATGTTCTATATTTATACCAAACACCTTTAGATGAATGTAAAGAGTAGGGAAATTGATGTGTTAAAATGCCATATTTTCGACTGATCAAATTCCCCCAAACTTAATTTTGGTCCTCTCGAGCAAACTTGATTTATTCAGGTGAAGGAGAAAATAAAGAAAAGAAAAACTAATTAGCACACTTTCGTAGGCAACACGATTGCACTGAGCACGTGCAACAAGCCTTTAAATCTCTAGGTGTCCCTGGTAGGAGGAGTGTTGTCTCCTGAAGGTTTTCAGCGGATTACACCCACAAAATCCCATAATAAAAGGAAGACCGTGAAAGTTACATATAAAGATAAGAATTGTAAAAGAAAGACTTTGAAAATTAGAGTTTCCAACTATACTATCTTTTCAGTTGTCAGGAGCCCTATCTTAATAGTCATGAAAAGATATTAGAAATCACATCATCTCTCAATAAAACATCGTTTTTATTCTTCATTCCTACCTTTCTTCCAAACATTGATCATATACCCCTACGTGTGTGTAAAAGACAGCCCTACACTCGGAGAATTCAATTCAATCTATCATACTCTTGTCCATCTGCCTCAGTACTTTTTGATGAATATTTAGATGAAATTGCTCACACATTTTTCATGTGACCATTAATACTTCTTGAGGTACTAACCGACCGATTACTCATGTGCTTGCTTATTAAGTGTATTAGTATTTTCCTCGTCTTGCACCACCTAAGGCTTAGCAGTGACTCCCAAACCAGTTGGTCTAAGGCACTAGGTGATGAAGCATCATCGCTATATTTTTTTATTGCTACCTTGGTGATAACAAGACCAGTGTTCATTTTTCTTCACCATTTTATCTTTTATTTTTCATTTATTATTTCCTTCATACTTTGGCTTTTAGACAAGAGCATTTCAAGGTATCCTCTACTATCCCGAGTTTCAAGACGTGTGTAAGTGCGTATAGTAGGGTATCAACATTCAAATTTTTGGCTTCCAGAATAGGAACTATTTTTCAGAATTATTTTATCCTCAGATTAGTGACTTCTTTCATCTTACTAACCCTTGGGACAATGGCTCATAACTACTTATTACTAGTTCGTTTAAGAAAACTTTAAATTTTCTAGGTTTTCTTAAATTTTTCCAATCTCTTGGATGTAATTTTTCACTATCTAATTTTTTATTATAAAATTAAATATTAAATATTTTTATCTTTTGAATTTTTTTAAATTTTTATATGTTTTAAAAGTTTTGTGCTTATGCAAAGTATGATGCAAAATGATGCGAAAATAAACGCAAACCTCCCCCCAAACTTGTTTTCAACAGTGTCCTCACTGTTGCCATCCGCTAGATCACAAAAACCTGTAAGCTTGGGAGGAAATTTATTAACGGAGGTAATAAATATAATCATGAAAATCCTCCCCCAAACTTATTCATTGGCTCACCATTTTGAGTATTATTTTCAAAACTCAGATTACTCCCCCCAAAACTTGAGTTAAACCATGTTAAGCTTTGATATTCACAAGAGGGGGTCAAAATTACTGGTCAATGCCAAGCTTTGCAAAGACCGAAAGTCAACACCAACCATTCAATGATTTTATCAGTGTAGTGCACCGGTTGGTGGAAGAACGTGTTATATGGAGCCAGGAAGAAGTGGGGAAGAGGTAAGTGGTGTGATGGAATGTGTTTGTGTCTCGTTTTGGAGAGACGACACAGTGATTGTGATGGATTGCTCGCATTCTCTTTATAGTCCAGAAGAAGGGGTGGAGGTTCAATTTCTTTGTATTGAGGTGGATTCATCTCAACACCCGTGTCTTTTAAAAATGTGAGTTCATGAGCGAAAATTTCCTCAAAACTCTCATTGATACCCCGAAGAATAATGTCATCAAAAAGCGCGGGGTGATCTTCAGACTCTAAAAACGGTTCATAATCAGTGTTAGTTGTTGACCCGGACAACTCGGTGGAAGAGTCCGTATGTGTATGATACATAGTTGGGTCAAACAACAATATATGGAAAGAGTCAAGATCAGTATCATGAAGCTGATCAAATTCGCTGCTGTCGATATCCATTAATTCGACAGAACATGCATGAGCAGTAGGTTCGGAGGGTACACTTCCCAACTTGTATATATTCAGCTCAATTAACATCTTCCCGAAGGATAGGGTCATAGAGCCATTACGACAGTTTTTTATAGCATTGGAAGTGGCCAAAGAGGGGCGACCAAGAATCACCGGAATTTGATTCCGTGGGTTTGCTACAGGCTGTGTATCAAGTACAATAAAGTCCACAGGGAATAAAAATTCCCCGATTTTTATTAACACATCCTCCAGTTCACCCCTAGGTTTGGTGATTGATCGGTCGGCCATCTGGAGAGTGCAGTGAGATGGTTTCAACTCTCTGATCCCTAATTGCTCATAAACCGAGTAAGGAAGCAGGTTAACACTTGCGCCAAGGTCAAGTAGAGCACAGTTAATGTGTTTATCCCCAATAGAAATAGAAATAGTAGGATAGCCAGGATCCTTACGTTTCCTGGGTAATTGTTGGGGAAAAGCTGTGTCTACAGTCTTTGACATGAATACCTTCTTTGGCAGTTAAGTCTTCCTCTTCCTAGTGCACAAGTCTTTGATAATTTTCGCATAAGCGGGGACTTTTTGTATTGCATCTAGAAGAGGGATATTGATGTTAACTTGCTTAAAGATTTTAGTGATTTTCTCCATTTGCGGACATGGTCTGTTTTCCCTTAACCGATTCGGATAAGGAGATTTAGCAATAAGAGCGGGGTCCAACATTGGAGAAGATCGTGTGGGTAGAAAAGATCCAAGAATAGGAGTGGGGATCATCTTTGGTGGACTAGAAGATATATGCTGAGGGGTCGAGCCTTGGGGAAAACGGAGAATAGGCTCGGAAGAAAATGGTGGGGAAGACGAACTGGGTCAGAAGTAAAAGCAGAAGTGGAAAGAAAAGTCTCAGCCGGGGTATCATCAATTGATTCTTCATTATTATCAATCTCTTCACCCGAACGGATGCTTTTGGCGGCGGGGTTCTTCTACAGTCACTTGGTCGGGGCTATGGGGCGTGGCTATCTATTAACTTTACCCGGCGAGTACCCGCGTACGCTACGTGATTGCGACGGACTTTTGATCACATCAAAATCCCGTGGCAACCGATCATCTGAGACTAAACTGCTAGATTTATAATATTCAAATTAGTTATCTCATAACTACTTGTAGATTCTAAATATTGTATCACATTCCAGATAAATAGACAATGTTAAACTTTCCGATCGAACAAACAAACACCAAAGATTTCCCAAATAGCTCAACACTTGAGCGGAGTTCAAAAAGTATCCATCACATGCCACAGTACCAATGGTCCAACCGTAGAAGGGTCAAACCAACGCCTCACATGTGGCAACGCCGTACTGCTCCAAACCCTAAGGTTTAGAGGCGGTTCAGACGATCACATAATCGAGTTAAGGTTTGTGTTCTTCTAGAGGGTCCACAGATACGCTTGCATGATTTTCCGGAAGTTTCAAACTCGAGAAAAAATCCAACACTTGAAAATTTTCCGACAGGGGAAAAAGTGAGTTATTGATATCCGTTCGAACTTTTTAACACGTTCTAAATTACCCGGAAAAAACTTAAACGAAGTCAAACTTTCCGATCGAATCAACGAATACAAAAGATCTCCAGAAAACTCAACACTTGAGTAGAATTAAAAATTCCCAGAAGCATGCCAAAGTACCTACGGATGTTACTGTGCAAAATACAACCCTAATGCCCAGAGACGGACGCGGAACCGCCGCGCAAGGCATGGTATTGCCGCGGTTCCGCGGCGCTTTAATGGAATTAGGTGGTCGTATTTTACAGTAATTCCTAGAATACCCTGCTTAATTTTTTGAGTATTTTTAATACAGAAAAATCAACATTTTAAAAAAAAATTCCAGAGAAGGGGTAAAACTCGATGTTTCTGGGTTCGATCGGATTTTAAACTTCGTCTAGACTTCGCCTAAAGCTCTAGCTTGGCTCTGATACCACTGTAAGGTTATTAGGCACTGTCACAAGGGTATATAAGGTATCAACCATGGACGATTTAAATTTTAGACGTGCGGAACAACCCTAACCAAGATCTTAGACTGGAGATTAGGTGAAACAAATAGCAAGTAAACAACTTTACTTCTAAGAGTTAGGGATTGCAACCTTTGTAGTCTATTCCCTCAATTCTAAAGCTCCGTGTTGAGGTCCCTTCGCTACGATCATCGAGTACCCGGACTCTAGAGAGGCTCCATGAAGAGAAAGATGCAAGCTTGCTTCCGATCTTCGATAACAAAGATGATCTACCTTGAAGAAACTCAAGCCCAAGATTTTGCTTCACTAATCAAGTATTAGCAAAGCAAACACCCTAATCTAAGTGGCTAGAATAGATGAGGATGATGAAGTAGGAATTTATCTCTCATTTGTTTTCAATTTCTCACTCATTTTCATCACTAATGAAAAAGCTAGAAAGCTTTTCATCAAGAAGAAAGAAGAAGCTAACTCTTTTGCGATGAATAATGAATCAATGTGAGGTTAGAAATGCAACCATGGGTTAAGTATGAAGACTTAACCCATGTAGAGAATCAACTATGGTTAAAGGGTTGGGTTGGGTTAAACAAATATCTATGCAAAATATCAAGGTCTAAGTCAAAGCTTCAAGAAGCTTCTTGAAAGCTTCATGCAAGCTTAACCCTAATCCAAACCTTAACCACATTTAAACTCCACAAAACATGTTGCATTTATAACCATAACATGTTACAATATTATATATCACATATACAATATTTATTGTAACAAAATAAAATAATACAATTAACATATATCACATATATATCAATGTATTACCCGAGTGAGAAAAAGAATCTTTAAGTGAGCTTATATTAGTTAATGTAATTTAATATATCAAATATATAATTATACATTAAATTATCGAATCAACACTTGATCCGATAATCCGGCTATTTCACAAATAACCGACTAATATAATCTGTATCAGTTCATCGAATCAACACTTGATCCGATGACCCGGCTATATCACATATACCCGGCCGATATCACATATCGCGAGAAACTGGTACGGTATCACATACACGTATTGTTCTCGGTCCCGCACATATCACATATGTGCTCCTACTCCGTTTTGCCTGAGCCAGGAAACCTCTGTGTAGGACTCTAAAGAATCGTCAATACGCGGGCAGTAGGTGATGATCATATCAAACACCCACAAGCTGCAAGCGGTCAGCTAAATGTAACAGACACCCAGGTATTGAGCGATCAGAAGATCAACAAGCAAGCATGTACATTCTCCTGCTAATCCAATCTGTAACACTCCCGTACAGTCTGGTCTCTTCGTCTCATATGTCGCATATCTCGCCTAGGGGTGGTAAACGTCAGACCCCAGTAGCTTGATAAGTCGTGTCGATATGAGGTCCATAACAGTTTGAGAAACTACTGATAACACTTACCAGTAAATCTCAGCAACCCTGGCTAGGGATTTCCAGTTATAGCCAATCGAATACAGCGCAACATCAACTCCCTATACCGGGAGAGACGAAACCCCTCGTATCGCTCATTGCCTCCATGTGATTCGGGACTGTACCCAAAAGCCACCTTTTTGCACGCCCTCTTGGACGTGGTATGATGGAAATCAAAGCACAGTGGGAATCACACAAGACTCTATGACGATCTCGGGTCTACAGACTAACCTGTACCAGTGTCACCAGAGAACTGCCATCTGACGTGAGGTATAATACCATCTGGGAGTTCTCGGCGAGTCCGTGCAGTGTACCCAGTCTCCACTGATCACCCGTATACCTTCTCTGATGTAAAACACCAATGGATATGGGATCATCCATCGCCCATCATATGGGTCAAGAAGCGCATACGCTAGTGTACTCTGGAGTATCGATGCCCTGTCTCGGTACTCCCACGACTAGGAACATTTGAAGGATGTACTTGGCGACTACACTGTCCTCACTAGTATGATCTGCATCATAGTCCTGGTAGTCAAGTACTCATCCTAAGGGCTTTATCAACATGTACATAGAGACAATCAGAGTACATGTTAAGATAAAGAGTAACCAGATAGCATACTATCATGTCGAGCAAGAAAGATCTCCCTATATATGTCCAAGCATCCACTACAATATACAACGAGTGTACAGTAATGGCCTCTAGGGCATACATATAACTAACAATCTCCCACTTGCACTAGGGCCATCTGCTGTAGTATCTTATACCCAACAATAAGCTGTGGTTGAAGTATCTCATACTCAACCATCCCATAAAAGTCTCTACTGGGAAATAGGCCTTTGTGAGTGGATCCACGCTGTTGTCCTCTGTGTCTACTCTCCTAACCTCGATCTCCCTGGAGATCAACATCTCCATGATCAGGTGATACTGCCTTAGAATATGTCTGGATCGCAGGAAGCCATAAGCCATAACTCCATTGTCACACAATGGCAGGAACGAAGTTCATCTCATGAACTAAAATATATCCAGACTGCCTGTTTGGTAGCATCCTTGGTAACGATGTATCTTGCCTTTAATCATCTAGTAAGTCACGGTATCTAGCTTGGAACTCTTCCAACATACCGTCCCTCCACTAAGGGTAAAGACAATGCCTGCGACTAAGTTCATCTCATGAACTAAAATATATCCAGACTGCCTGTTTGGTAGCATCCTTGGTAACGATGTATCTTGCCTTTAATCATCTAGTAAGTCACGGTATCTAGCTTGGAACTCTTCCAACATACCGTCCCTCCACTAAGGGTAAAGACAATGCCTGCGACTGACATTCAGTCGTCCTTATCACCCTGGAACCTTTCCAGTGATTCTCCCCAGGATCGATTGATACCATCTCACTACAACTAGTGAGAATCCTAACATCCAATTAGATCTATCTCATAGATCCATAACCCAGGATTTAGGAGGTATCACCTTGATCCTATAGAGAATCTTTGTGATAAGCGGAGATTGACCGAGCGTAGCATAGGAAACTCCTTCCCTATCAAGAGTATGTCATCCACGTACTATACGAGGATCACCACCATACTCTCTACTACCTTTTTGTATATACAAGGTTCATCTACCATTTTGATGAAGTCAAACTCTTCTACTACTACATCAAAACAGACGTTCCAACTCCGCGATGCCTGCTTTATCCTATAAAGCATCTTGCACACGTTTCCGCTGCTCCCACTGTCTACGAAGCCCTCTGGCTGTGTACTTATAGACGCTCTCTTCCAAATCAACATTTAGAAAAGCAGTCATGACACCCAACCGCCAGATATCGTAGTCATGGTATGTAGCCGTGGCAAGTAGGATCTGGATGGACATAAGCATAGCTTTGAAAGTCTCAACTTTTCCATGTACACCAAGTAATCTTCTCAAGATATACTTGCTCCTGATGGGGATTTAACCCTTCAGATAAAGCAAACAAAGTCCATACTTTGTTGGTGTATAAGGATTCCATCTCAGATCGCTAAGCATCCAGCCATTCTCACAGAGTCCCCACTCCTGATGGCCTGCTCGAAACAAGTTGGGTCATCATCTCATGATGCAATCCTCGCTCCCACTGTCATAGAGAAACCGAAGTATCTCTCAGGTGGATGAGGAACCCTACCAGATCGGCGGAGAGGCTGTGGTACATTGGAAACTATTGAATCCTCCGGTTCTACCAAATCATCAGCTGCAGTCTGTATAGCTGGAACTCTTTCCAGTTCTACCTCATGACCACTAATTTCTTCACAAGAAATTCCCTTTCTCAAAGGTAGCATGCTGAGAAACAAAAACACCTTTTGTTCCCCATGGTAGAAGATATTCCCTTGCGAATGCTTGGGATATCCAACAAACTTCCACAGAACTGACCTTGCCTTGAGCTTGTCTGGATTATGCTTTTAGACATAGGCCGGACAACCCCAAATCTTAACTTACTTAAGATATGGGCTCTTCTCATACCATATCACATATGGAGTGGTAGGCAACTGATTTGATTGGAACCCTATTCAATAGGTATGCAGCTTCACAAGTGCATAACTCCCAAAAGGAAAATAGGAAACTCAGTAGTACTCATCATAGAGCGCATCATATCAAATAGGGTATGATTGCTCTACCCCGATACATCGACGTGCTGTGGTGTATACGGAGGAATAATGCTGAGAGAGAATCTCATTATCCTTTAGAATAATCCAGGAATCCCGTGCTCAAGTATTCTCCTCCCTGATCACATCAAAGGACATAATACTTATACCCGTTTTTGGTTCTCTACTTCTAACTCATATTCATTGAATTTCTCAAAAGGTTCAGACTTATGTTTTAATAAGAACACATGTGCGAATCTTGAGAGACCATCAGTGAATATAATGAAGTATAAAGAACCGGTCCTGGCATGTGTAGGCAGGGGACTTTCATACATCATCATGTATCAATCCCAAGAGTTCACTAACTCTTTCTCTGTTTCTAATAAACGGAACTGTGGTCATCTTATCTCTGTGACATGACCGACAAGTTTCACAAGATGTAAATTCAAACTAATTTAAATATGCATCTAAATGTAACTTCAGCTAGTCGGGTCGCATTAATATGACCTAGTCTACAATGCCTCAAGAAGGATTCGTTCATTTCTGAACTTTTCCTCTTGTGTGTGTTCTGTATATTAAGAACTGTGGTTTGATTTAGAATGTCTATGCTTTTAGATAACGTGCCTGAACCGATCAACTCTTGATATAGGAAATGTTCAAAACATTATCCAACAATACAAAATTATATCGTTCTTTACTAATAAAGATACTGATATGATGTTGTATATCAGGTTCGGTATCTAATAACATTCATTCAGAATCAATGTATTCTAATAATACAGGGTGATAACTGCCAACAAACTTGGCTGCAATACTTGCATCATTTCCAACTCTTGAAACTTATCACCCGTTCTCAGTTCTCTACATATCTGTAGCCCATGTAACAAATTACATTTGCGGGATCCTGATCCGGTATCTCATACCCAGGACGTAAAGGATACTGTGAAACAGTTCTCGGTAATGAACACACCTGAAGAAGATGCATCAGCATGCACTTTCTTCGTTTGGGTGGCACGGGAATTCTGGTAATCCCCTATTTCCTGCTCTGTATTATAACAATTATAAGTTGGAGCGGGACCAACGTTCCCTAGCACAGTATAACAAGCGGGTTCGGTCAATACATCTGTATTATTATCTTGATTAAGGCGTGACATAGTCGCAACCAGGAGAGAGAGAGAAGAAAACACTCAGTGTATGCTCTTGCAAGATTAGATTGGTTATAAATATATCTAATCAGGATATCTCCCACTGTTTTAGTCAAATCTTCCTTCAAACCCTAAAAGGAAAGACTAGCCGGGATTAATTACACTCTGCAAGTTCGCCAATCTTTCAGCCAGGCCAGTGCCGGTACTTTGAGGGAGGTTCCCCGTGCTTTCGCACGGACCTAATTAAAATAAACCTCGTTTTCCCAGGGGCGTAACCCCGTTGACACCTTTCTAGACACCTACTTGATCGGCTAATTGTAATGTGTAAAACTCTCCCAGGAGTAACTCTTACTCACAGCGGGTATCGGGATCCAAGTATCTCATAGAAAGTATGCAATCTCATTGCAAATTTCAACTCTTGAAATTTCCGATAATATTTTGCCCCAAGCGATCTATGACCTTGACAAGGTCAACAAACCATAGACCTCAAATCAAGTTCAACCCGTCATTTGCCAATTGAATAAAACCCACCCGCATGACCCTTGACAAGGTCAACAAAGTCATACGACTACCCTAACTCAATCGCATCATATGCTTTTGCAGATAAGCATAAATAGCTACCGCACACTACGCCTTGACAAGGTCAACAAACGCAGTACGAATACTATGAAGTACTCATCTGAAATGACGGAGGGCTACGACAGGTTTTTAAGAAAACCCTTTGCGTAATGAACTTGATATCGTTGTAGAATCGAGTGATTTGAAATGGAATGTTTTTGAGGCCTTTTCTAGTTTTGCTAAAGAGGTCACTCCCGGTGAAGGGATCTCGGCTCTTTCCTCATCGAATAAGGTGCAGGATATTTCACAAATATCACTATGCAAAGCAAAAACTATAGAAACAATCAAAAGACAAACCGAGTTTGTAGCATCTGCTAGTTTCGCTAAAGAGGTCACTCCCGGTGAAGGGATCTCGGCTCTTTCCTTATCGAATAAGGTGTTGGATATTCTACAAGGAATACCACTATGCAAAGCAAGAACTAGAGCTGCCAGTTTTTAAACAAGTTTCTACAACATCTTTAGGTTTCTTTTATTTCATTAATCTCATTAATGAAGTCCCATTTTTATTATGCTTCACAAGAATCACATTTGAAATGAAATCTGCAATATAACATATATCTCATATATATAATATAAACATCCGTCTCAGATAGTAATATGATCTCATCACAGAACAATGCAGCAGAAGAACATATATGAAATATTGGATATACTAGGAGGTCCGTGTTTTAATACGAGCCTGTATAGAACACGGATTCCACGGTCGTGATGAATAGCCAAACCCACATCCCTAGACCCCTACGAGAGCGGTAAGCAACACTGCCAATTCTAGGGTTAGGAGACCCGGTCTCGACTCCTCGAGATGGTCTCCCTCTGGACCCTAGAACCCGGTTACTTGTGCTCCCCGCCTTGGGTCTATCCTAATGCGGAAAAGTAAATAATATACAATGGTGACATCATCCTCAGCCCGGAAGTGCCCCAATAAAAGAATATTACATACAATGAATTTTACATGAATGAAAAAGAAAAACTCTCATCTCACATAAAACCCCCGGCTATTCAGAACACGACGATCCAATATAACATATCACAGTAACATATAATATCACATATCATCAACGTAAGTAAATATGTGTATCCCAATTGTCGTTGATGTATAGAAACGAAACCGGCGATACACCACATATTACACTTACGGTCATAGAAAAGAAAGTGTAAAACTACAACAGTTGGAATCCGCAACCTCATTAGACATCGCATGCCTAACCAAATGAATTCCTTAGACATCGCATGCCTAACAATTATAAACACCGCATTTTAGTCCCAATATCGAAAACTCTTTTCAATATCAAGTCGGGCAATTCAACAAAATTCCCGACATCCTGATCGAATACTCGTCGCAAACTTTAGTAGACGGCCGCACCCCCGGATGCCATCGACGAAGTGCACTAAGGCGGAACACCGCTGCCGCGAGCACCCGAACGGATGCTTTTGGCGACGGGGTTCTCCTACAGTCACTTGGTCGGGGCTATGGGGCGTGGCTATCTATTAAGTTTACCCAGCGAGTATTCGCGTACGCTACGTGATTGCGACGGACTTTTGATCACATCAAAATCCCATGGCAACCGATCATCTGAGACTAAACTGCTAGATTTATAATATTCAAATTAGTTATCTCATAACTACTTGTGGATTCCAAATATTGTATCACATTCCAGATAAATAGACAATGTTAAACTTTCCGATCGAACAAACAAACACCCAAGATTTCCCAAATAGCTCAACACTTGAGCGGAGTTCAAAAAGTATCCATCACATGCCACAGTACCAATGGTCCAACCGTAGAAGGGTCAAACCAACGCCTTACATGTGGCAACGCCGTACTGCCCCAAACCCTAAGGTTTAGAGGCGGTTCAGACGGTCACATAATCGAGTTAAGGTTTGTGTTCTTCTAGAAGGTCCACAGATACGCTTGCATGATTTTCCGGAAGTTTCAAACTCGAGAAAAAATCCAACACTTGAAAATTTTCCGACAGGGGAAAAAGTGAGTTATTGATATCCGTTCGAACTTTTTAACACGTTCTAAATTACCCGGAAAAAACTTAAACGAAGTCAAACTTTCCGATCGAATCAACGAATACAAAAGATCTCCAGAAAACTCAACACTTGAGTAAAATTAAAAATTCCCAGAAGCATGCCAAAGTACCTACGGATGTTACAGTGCAAAATACAACCCTAATTCCCAGAGACGGCCGCGGAACCGCCGCGCAAGGCATGGTATTCCCGCGGTTCCGCGGCGCTTTAATGGAATTAGGTGGTCGTATTTTACAGTAATTCCTAGAATACCCTGCTTAATTTTTTGAGTATTTTTAAAACAGAAAAATCAACATTTTTAAAAAATTTCCAGAGAGGGGGTAAAACTCGAAGTTTCGGGGTTCGATCGGACTTTAAACTTCGCCTAAAGCTCTAGCTTGGCTCTGATACCACTGTAGGGTTATTAGGCACTGTCACAAGGGTCTATAAGGCATCAACCATGCCCGATTTAAATTTTAGACGTGCGGAACAACCCTTACCAAGATCTTAGACTGGAGATTAGGTGAAACAAATAGCAAGTAAACAACTTTACTCCTAAGAGTTAGGGATTACAACCTTTGTAGTCCGTTCCTTCACTTCTAAAGCTCCGTGTTGAGGTCCCTTCGCTGCGATCATCGAGTATCCGGACTCTAGAGAGGCTCCATGAAAAGAAAGATGCAAGCTTGCTTCCGATCTTCGATAACAAAGATGATCTACCTTGAAGAAACTCAAGCCCAAGATTTTGCTTCACTAATCAAGTATTAGCAAAGCAAACACCCTAATCTAAGTGGCTAGAATAGATGAGGATGATGAAGTAGGAATTTATCTCTCATTTGTTTTCAATTTCTCACTTATTTTCATCACTAATGAAAAAGCTAGAAAGCTTTTCATCAAGAAGAAAGAAGAAGCTAACTCTTTTGCGATGAATAATGAATCAATGTGAGGTTAGAAATGCAACCATGGGTTAAGTATGAAGACTTAACCCATGTAGAGAATCAACTATGGTTAAAGGGTTGGGTTGGGTTAAACAAATATCTATGCAAAATATCAAGGTCTAAGTCAAAGCTTCAAGAAGCTTCTTGAAAGCTTCATGCAAGCTTAACCCTAATCCAAACCTTAACCACATTTAAACTCCACAAAACATGTTGCATTTATAACCATAACATGTTACAATATTATATATCACATATACAATATTTATTGTAACAAAATAAAATAATACAATTAACATATATCACATATATATCAATGTATTACCCGAGTGAGAAAAAGAATCTTTAAGTGAGCTTATATTAGTTAATGTAATTTAATATATCAAATATATAATTATACATTAAATTATCGAATCAACACTTGATCCGATAATCCGGCTATTTCACAAATAACCGACTAATATAATCTGTATCAGTTCATCGAATCAACACTTGATCCGATGACCCGGCTATATCACATATACCCGGCCGATATCACATATCGCGAGAAACTGGTACGGTATCACATACACGTATTGTTCTCGGTCCCGCACATATCACATATGTGCTCCTACTCCGTTTTTCCTGAGCCAGGAAACCTCTGTATAAGACTCTAAAGAATCGTCAATACGCCGGCAGTAGGTGATGATCATATCAAACACCCACAAGCTGCAAGCAGTCAGCTAAACGTAACAGCCACCCAGGTATTGAGCGATCAGAAGATCAACAAGCAAGCATGTACATTCTCCTGCGAATCCAATCAGTAACACTCCTGTACAGTCCGGTCTCTTCGTCTGATATGTCGCATATCTCGCCTAGGGGTGGTAAACGTCAGACCCCAGTAGCTTGATAAGTCGTGTTGATATGAGGTCCATAACAGTTCGAGAAACTATTGATAACACTTACCAGTAAATCTCAGCAACCCTGGCCAGGGATTTCCAGTTATAGCCAATCGAAGACAGCGCAGCATCAACTCCCTATACCGGGAGAGACGAAACCTCTCCTATCGCTCATTGCCTCCATGTGATTCGGTACTGTACCCAAAAGCCACCTTTTTACACGCCCTCTTGGACATGGTATTATGGAAATCAAAGCACAGTGGGAATCATACAAGACTCTATGACGATCTCGGGTTTACAGACTAACCCGTACCAGTGTCACCAGAGAACTGCCATCTGACGTGAGGTATAATACCATCTGGGAGTTCTCGGCGAGTCCGTCCAGTGTACCCAGTCTCCACTGAGCACCCGTATACCTTCTCTGATGTTAAACACCAATAGATATGGGATCATCCATCGCCCATCATATGGGTCAAGAAGCGCATACGCTAGTCTACTCTGGAGTATCGATGCCCTGTCTTGGTACTCCCACGACTAGGAACATTTGAAGGATGTACTTGGCGACTACACGGTCCCCACTAGTATGATCTGCATCATAGTCCTGGTAGTCAAGTACTCATCCTAAGGGCTTTATCAACATGTACATAGAGACAATCAGAGTACATGTTAAGATAAAGAGTAACCAGATAGCATACTATCATGTCGAGCAAGAAAGTCCTCCCTATATATCTCCAAGCATCCACTACAATATACAACGTGTGTACAGTAATGGTCTCTAGGGCATACATATAACTAACATTCTCGGCTATATCGCACAAAGTAAATGGGAGAAGACGTAATCTCATAGCATCCACAGAAAGCTGTGAAGTACCCATCATAGCGCATATACTTTCAAATTTGGTAATAAAGACATATGCGTCTTCAGACTCAAGACCGTGATATTTGGGTAGAAGATTGATGTACTGTGGTTTGATTTCAAAATTGTCCACATTGGCTGGTGGAATGGTGAGACAGGTCGAAAGAGGACCTCGCATAGGGTAACATCTCTCTTGGAGAGAGATACGGGACGGATTCTGCGCATCTGCGGACGGTGGCAGAGTAGTGTTAAAGAAGTTCGATGGAGAATTATCCATCGAAGTGGGTGTGGTGGTGGGTAAAGAAAAAGTAGACGTAGAAATACCGACTTCGGAGTCGATAGGAGGAACGCGGACAAGACGAGCACTAGAATCCCGTATCCAGCCGAGCATGCACTAAATGGGTTAGCACAAGCGGCAGCGTTGTGATAATTAAGGAAAAGATGAGTTGGTGTTTGTTTTGAAAAATACGGATTTTTGAAGAATCATACAAACAATGTACAAGCAACCCTAATTCTAGTGGTCACCTAGGTCAAGTCTCTAGACCGCTCTTAGACTTCTAGAAGACAAGTCGCAAGATAGATCCTCTACTGCCTCTCTGTCTCTCCTGTGGCCGGGTAAGTGCCAGGTAAGTGGGAGGTTCTCCACTACGTAAGTTGTGAGCCTAATTAAGTAACCACTTGCCTTAGACACACTTTCCTTAGACACCACAAAAGAAACGCGGATAAGCAATAGATTACCCACGACCTCCTTCTGTCCTAATTGAGCGTGACGGTCCTTAGAGTCTTGTCTAGATATTTTTTAGTTAATGAGAGTGATGTGGATGCAAGTTTGTGATTTTTAGGGCTTAGGAAGGGTAATGAACTCCCCACCTAATCTGAATTTGGTCTTTTCCCCTTAATTTCCGTATTAAAAATGCAAACAACCAAGATCAAACATGCACAATTTTTCTTTCTAGCGGCGCTGCGAATTTTTGCAAAGAAACCTGCAGAAATTGGTTAATGGACAGAGCAGGGAGGAGATAAGAAAGATAGAAGTATACCTGAGAAGTTTGGAACAGTGAAGCTTCTGACTCGCCGCGGAACCGCCGCGATATGGCTAGTTTAGCCGTGGATCCGCCGCAATACAGAGAGATCCCTGCACAAAAATTGGTACAGATGCTCCTGTTCACTCACTGAGATATCTTAGATGCTCTGAAAAATTTTCCTCTCGCTCCACAGATTCCAGGTCTCCTTGCAACAAATCACAACAAATCGTTAAGCGCTTGTGCGAATTTTGATCTAAAAATTCTGATGGAATAATAAATTTTTCAACTCAAATTACAAAAAAGAACAAATTAGCACACTATCCCCGGCAACGGCGCTATTTGATTAATCCTTAAAATTTCGTGTCATGTTTGGAAAATGTAAAATATATCACAACCAAAGAAATTTATAATAACCGCAATCAATTAACGGTGTCATTTGTAGGTTCGTTAGCGAGTGCGGATCGTCCACAGGGAAAGTGTGATTTGATCGATCTTGTTTTAGTTGAGTTGAAAATTAAAAGAGAAAAGAAAATGATTCAAAAATTGTGAAGTTTAGTTTTAAGAATTATAAAGAACTATATCTAACATCAAGAAATACTAAAGATCAAGAAGATGTCCAAATCGAATGAATTATCAAGATTTGTAAAGAGGCTTGTAGGAATCGATCCAATCGTTAGTGATGATGAAGAATAATGATTACAAATTCTTATCTACTGAAGATTTGTTACTAGATCGATGATAATCAACGAGGTTTAGGGATCTATCGAAGAAACTAGGGTTTCTCTATCCCTGTCACGCCCCGCTTCCCGGTATACGGTGAAGGGGACGCGACGAGGTCCGCTACGTATATACTCAGAAGTACATACGCTAAGCGTATCTAAGCAATATAAATATAATCACAAGAGACAAGAGATAAAATAACGGCAACTTTGTTTATTAACATTATTTTGTGCAATGCATGAAAAGTAAATACAACTGGAATAAAAAACGATGCCTAAACAATGGCATAACAGGAAATGGAAATGTACAATGTCTAGAGCTCGGGGTCTTCGAGGAACTGATCCAAATCTTCACTGGTGGGCTCGATCTCTGTTGTGTCCAGATTTCCTGACGGCATTCAAAGAAGAAGGAAATAGAATGTCGTCAGCGAACAGGTAGCTCGGTAAGTCCTAAAGTTAAGGGAGAAATAGAAAAGACAGAATAAGAATGTATCTTTTAAAGTTGTATAATATTGTAGAATATTGTGTTAACGCTGTTGTTTGTAGCTTGGTACAGAAGAATGCCAGTGTATACGAGAGGGGTCTCTATATGCTAGAGACCAGGGCAAACTGAAAGTACAAGGAACCGTTATGCCACGGTACAACAGCAACAGGATTCATGTTAGGTGTCTTAATCTTACTGTCCCGTGCCACTTTTAACACATTCCGTACCAATCTACCCCTTAAACCCCGTAGTGTTTCGATTGTATTATTATATTATAATGTATAAGTTGTATAGTTGGATGACTGACCGAAACCATGATATCAGTAACGGATGTAATGGATGTAAACTGGATTCATGTACATGGAAAGTATATCCATGGTTTGGTTCAGTCAAGTTGAATAGATTGATAACTGGATTCATGGATTCGTGTGTTCATGTTAAATTGTAATATTATAGATTTAGAGATTGACTTGAATCATATTCAAGTCAGATTAATCAGACTCAAACCCGAGTTGGACAGTAGAAATGTAAATCGAAGTTCTATAATTACTAGGGTGCTTAGGGTAATTTATAAAACTTGAGGGGGTTTTATGTAAAAATACTTTTGTATAGTTTTCAAGATACAACTCAAATATTTAATTATCGCCTTTATGTACATACAACAATTTAATGATCAAGATAAATATGTATATATATTCGAATAGAATGAAATGAGTCAAGTATATTATTCAAGTAACGACCAAAAATAATGATGTAAAGAAATATTATGTACGACTAATTAATCAAATCGAACGAATGTGGAACATAAAAAAAATATGGATCTAAGTTTTTTGCATGCGTGAGTTCCAATTTCACCTAAATACGACTACCGGTTTGAGAGATATATCTGTTTTCGTATCATTGCGCAAAACAGATCAGAATCTGTTCAGCACCGTCACATATTTTTAAAACACAGTTTGAGTTAATTTCCATCAGGTTTCAGGTTACGAAGATTATTAGAAAATTGTAGGTATTTTGAATTAATTATCCAAAACACCAAGAGTCATACGATTTGGATTTCTAAAGCACTAGTTATGATCATTTTAATATCAGCGTTTAAAACAGAAATTCAGATTTCTGGACAGTAACTATATATTGTATTGCAAAGCCTATATCGGGGTGTTTCATGCATTTATAAGCAATCAAGTATACATAAAATTATATTTATATCAATTTTGCATCTACACATCTAAATTTTGTCACGAACGGATATCGGGAGTTTGAGTTATGTCTAATTTAAAAACAGTGTGCGAATCAGGACAGATTCTGTCCAGATCCGTCACTTAATATTGTAACGCAGTTTTCTTTATCTTAGATGGGTTTTAAGTAAAACTATAAAACTAAGAAAATGTAGATCATTCGATGTAGATATCAAAAACACCTGAGTTAGCTCAATTTGGATACCAGTATACTAAGTTATGTGTCCTATAAGTTGACCGATAACTGCAGTTTTCTGTTTTACGATCAGTGAATAAAAACGATGTAATTCCAAAACCGTTATGCGGTTCGATCTAAAACCTTTACAGCGTGTACAAAATATATTATATCATATATAAATTTCCTGAAATTTTCAGAATTAAAAATTAATTTATAAAAATTATTTTAAAACTAAAGGTATTGATATGTCATATGTGAGAAATGAGAAAACCATGGTATTTATTCGTAACTTCATTTTTTTTTGTACAAACTTTAAATAAAGTGATTTAAAATAAAACAACAAACATGCAATCCTAATTGGCCACTATGAAATCTTAACATGTGAATTGAGAGTAATGAAAAAGACTTTACAAACTATATATGTGTGTATGTTTGTGTGTTCACTATTTATATATGTATCCATTTAATTAATTATTTAGGAACTATGATATGTTAAGGGAAGTTTTTCATGGCAATATAAAACAAGAGAAATATAAAGAGAAAAAGAAAGAGATGGAGGGAGGGAAAGAGAGAAGGGACTTACATACACAAGCCGGTATTGTCACCGGACTTGTCTATCCGCCGATAGCTTCGCGTTAGTAGCAAGACCCTCTTGAAGACTTCTTCATGTTCTTCTTCTTGGACTTTAGGTGAAGAGGGAGAAGTGAGAGATAAAAAATGTGAGGAAGGAAAAGATAGAGGTGGACAAATAAAGATGGTGTAATGGTGAATAATACTATATGCATTTAACATGAGAATTAAAAGAGAAATGAAAAGCCACCATTCATTTTGGAAATGAAAGGTCTCATTTGTAGGTTATGAGAAGAATAAAATAAATAAATAAATAATTGAAAGAATGAGGATTTGAACATGTGACTTATGGAATAACAATGCAAGAACTTAACCAATGAGCTACAAGGTTGTTCATGCACATATTTAATTAGAATTAAATATATACGGTTGCTTGAAAAGAAAGTGGGCTTCTGGGCTCATAGTTTTATAAATGAAAATAAGATTGGATTTGGGTGTTAGTTAAAGAGAAATTGAGTAAATGAATTTGGATAAAAAGAAAAGGAAATTTTTTAGAAAATGGAAGCCGGGCTTGGGCTGTAGAGAATGGGAATGAAAAGAAAGGAATTGGGCTTAAAGAATAAGTTTGGGTAAAAAGAAATGAGTTTTAGAAAATACTTAGATGCAAAAAATAGATGAAGGGATTAAATATAACTAATAACATGGAAATAAAAATATACTAAATATACAAATACAGTATTTTATTAATACGAAGATATAGGAATTTTAGAGTTGTTACAATCCTCATCCCTTGTCCTTTCGTGGATTAGTATTCAAATTCTAGCATCTAGGAAATTCAATCATCAATCGTTGATCTCTAATTTGGAGCGAAAACATTCAAGAAAGCATATCGCTCAAAACTAGGTCATCGTTGATTCAATTTCCTAAAGTTTACAAAACTCATAAGACTTAAGAATCGTTCAAGAATTTAATCATCATCATCTATCTATTTTCTCGATTCCTCCACAAGCGGAGTTTTCACTCAAATATCATGAAAAAGAAAACAATCAAGAATTGATAACTCTTCATAATGCTCAAATGTAAAGAAAAGCAAGATCAAGAATTTTCACCTTTAATAAATCGACGTTCGTTACAATACACTCAAAGATTACAAGATTTGAGGAGGAACTAAATCGTCGAACTAGCTTCGCATCGTCTTCTTGAGTCGCGGATCGTCGTGGATGAAGATCGGCGTTGCTTCAAAGGTTTGTTGAATGCTTGCTTGATTTGGTACTCGATGAATCTTGATTTGGCTTTTGAATTGTATTTGAGGCTAGGGTTTTTGGTGCACAAGTTGTGTCACTCAACTTGTGTGTGGAATTGTAGAACAACTAATGATCAACCCTCAACAACCTTTGTAATGAAACACTAGGTCCCTTTTTATAGCTTTCCCTCAAGCTTCCCCTAGAAGCTAGGTTTAGCTTTCTTTAGAAGCTTGGTTAGGTTTAGCTTCCCTTGGAAGCTTGGTTGTTATGAAGCTTGCATAGGAAGCTAGGTAGTTGTAGAGAAGCTTCTAGATTAAAGTAGTTAGCTAGTTTGCATGAGAAGCTTGGTAGGTATTAAGCTTGCACAAGAAGCTTGGTTGTTAGAAGAGAAGCTTCTGGAGATCTCTAGGAACTGAAGTGTCTTGAAGAAGTTTTACTATTGAAAGGAGACCTCGGAGAAAGTATTCAGCCGATGATGAGTCAACGCGGCCGCGGATCCGCGGCAGATCGCCTGACTCGGCCGTGGATCCGCGGCCGTTTGATGGAATTGCTGCATGGAATTTATAGTGTTTCTTTATATTGGCTTTATGCCACTTTCCTGATGTCTAGAATATTTTTATACTTTCTTGTTCACTGCCAGATTTCAAGTCTTGGACTTGACGTATTTTATCAGCACTTTTAGCAGTTCCGGCTCTTTTACCTGGAGAATTTCCTGCACAATCTCGAGACAAGTGTTGATACACAAAAGATTATGCGTATAATAATAAACACTCAATTTCCCTCAAAATGCCGGTTATAATGTATAACACATGTTATTTGATATTTTGCAGACGAATTGCTAATATATACCAAACACCTTTAGATGATTGCAAAGAGTAGAAATTGATATGTTAAAATGCAATATTTTCGACTGATCAATACCGAGTTCGTGATTTCGAGTCCATGTGAGAGACTCCGGATTGATTGTAGCCGAGAACAGTTGCAGTGCACAGATAGCATGGCGTGACGTCATAGTGGACGATGATACAGACGAGTGGAACCAAAGGTTCGTGCGAGATGCTGGCGAGTTGTTATTACTCCCCGTCGAGATCAGAGATCTGATATGCTTACAGAGGCGTTGGGATGCGGCCAATTCCCGAGTAAATGTTGTGCTAAGGACGCAAATGTCCAGAGGGCGAGATCGGAAGATACCTTGAGCAGGATTCCTTCCAGGACACTGCTGCAATAAGATTTGCACCGAGGGTCAGTTGTGTCACGTGTATTCAGACGACCAGAGGCCGACGCCAGTAACGTGCTGCTTTACGAGTGGTCGTGATAATTGGCCGAGAGATGACCAGAGAAGTGCTAGAGCGGAATCGTTCCTGTTAGCACACCGGACCGGGTCGACGTGCCGATGGATTGCGAGATTGGTACATCCACAGAGAAGATGAGAACCCAGAGACAGAGGGCGCCAGACCGTGAGTAGGTAGCAAGCGGATGTTCTTGTTCTGCAGGTTTTGGGTGTACCGACATTCTTCGACATTATAGGAGGTGTACCTCAATGTCAATTTTTGCGATTTGCGTTGTGATCCGAGTATCACGCTTATATCGCTTGGATTTGAGTTTTTATGATTGAGTTTCCTGATATTGATTCCGTGCACCATGGTTTCACCTACTTGGTATTTACATTTTTTTGCATAGTTATTGCACTTGATAGATATTTTATACACCGTTGTGTTGATTTGCAATTTGTGCATGTCTATTGCACTTGAGATTCGGTTTGTGTCTTGGCTGCACGTAATTATGATTTCATGGATTTCATACGGTTGATTTGATTTATTAGTGATATTTATGCCCTAGAGGCCATTACTGTACATACGATGTATATTGTAGTGGATACTTGGACATATATATGGAGGACTTTCTTGCTCGACATGATAGTATGCTATCTGGTTGCTCTTTATCTTAACATGTACTCTAATTGTCTCTATGTTACATGTTGATAAAGCCCTTAGGATGAGTACTTGACTACCAGTACTATGATGCAGATCATACTAGTGGGGACAGTGCAGTCGCTAAGTACATCCTTCAAATATTCCTAGTCGTAGGTGTATCGAGACAGGGCATCGATATACCAGAGTAGACTAGCGTATAGCTTCTCGACCCATGTAGATGGGCGATGGAAGATCCCATATCCATTGGTGTTTGACATTAGAGATAGTATACGGGTGCTCAGTGGAGACTGGGTACACTGGACGGACTCGCCGAGAACTCCCAGATGGTATTATACCTCACGTCAGATGGCGGTTCTCTGGTGACACTGGTACAGGTTAGTCTGTAGACCCGAGATCGTCATAGAGACTTGTGTGATTCCCACTGTGCTTTGATTTCCACCTTACCACGTTCAAGAGAACGTGCAAAACGGTGGCTTTGGGTACAGTCCTGAATCACATAGAGACAATGAGCGATAGGAGGGGTTTCGTCTCTCCCGGTATTGGGAGTTGATGGTGCGCTGTGTTCGATTGGCTATAACTGGAAATTCCTGGCCAGGGTTGCTGAGATTTACTGGTAAGTGTTATCAGTAGTTTCTCAAACTATTATGGACCTCATATCGACACGACTTATCGGTTACTGGGGTCTGACGTTTACCACCCCTAGACTGGAGATGCGACATATCAGACGAAGAAATCGGACTGTACGGGAGTGTTACTGATTGGATTCACAGGAGAATGTACAGGCTTGCTTGTTGATCTTCTGATCGCTCAATACCTGGATGGCTGTTACGCTTAGCTGACCGCTTGCAGCTTGTGGGTGTTTGATATGATCATCACCTACTGCCGGCGTATTGACGATTCTTTAGAGTCCTACACAGAGGTTTCCTGGCTCAGGCAAAATGAAGTAGGAGCACATATGTGATATGTGCGAGACCGAGAATAATATGTGTATGCGATACCGTATTAGATTCTCACGATATGTGATATCGGCCGGGTATATGTGATATAGCTGGGTCATCGGATCAAGTGTTGATTCGATGAACTGATACATTTTTTATTAGTCGGTTATTTGTGAAATAGCCAGATTATCGGATCAAGTGTTGATTCTCTAATTTAATATATAATTATATATTTGATATATTACATTATATTAACTAATATAAGCTCACTTAAAGATTCTTTTTCTCACTTGGATAATATATTGATATATATGCGATATATGTTAATTGTATTATTTTATTTTGTTGCTATATATATATTATATATGTGATATATAATATTGTAACATGTTAGGGTTACAAATGCAACGAAGGTTTTGAGATTTAACCATGTTAGGGTTTGGATTAGGGTTAAGCTTTTGGATTAGGGTTTGGATGAGTTTTGAGGAAGCTTCATGAAGGTTTGACTTTGTCCATTTTCTTTGATATTTTGGTGAGATATTTGTTAACCCAACCCAAACCTTAACCCATGGTAAAGTCTCTACAAGGGTTAAGCATGTCACGCTTAACCCTAGGTTGCAATTCTAACCTCAATAATAATTCATTATTCATCACAAAAGAAATTCTTCTTCTTCCTCCTCTCTCGGAAAAGCTTCACTAGCTTTTGGGTTTGTGATGATTTTGAGTGAGATAAAGAAAACAAAAGAGAGCAAAATTCCTGCTTCATCATCCTCATCTATTCTAGACACTTAGATTAGGGTGTTTGCTTTACTAATACATGATTAGTGAAGCAAGAGCTTGGATTAGTGTTTCTTCAAGGTAGATTATCTTAGTTCTTGATGATTAGAAGCAAGGTTGCATCTTTCTCTTCATGGAGCCTCTCTAGAGTCCGGATACATGATGATCGCAGCGAAGAGACCTCAACACGGAGTTTATGAAGTGAAGGAACGAACTACAAAGGTTGTAATCCCAAACTCTTAGATGTTAAAGTGTTAACATGCTAGTTTTGTTTGATTCTCTAGTTAATGATCTAGGTTTAAGGTTATCTATAATGGCAAAATTTTGAAATTGGCATGTGAGATGCCACCCGAAACCTTGGTGCCGTTGTAGGTATCCCAACATGATTTTGTGCATGCAGTACGCGGTCGATTTGATTTTTGCACTCGGTATAGCTTATATGTGTTTGCAGTGCATTGATATGTGTTTTGTACATGCAGTTGCGCACGTTTATGATTTTATACACCTTGGTACACTCGGTGTTTCTATTTACGCATTTGAGTTATTGTATTTGTATTTCGTGCACTGGATGCACTGTTTTTGTATTTCGTGCACTGGTTGCACTGTATTTGTATTTCGTGCACTTGATACACCAGATTTGTATTTATGCATTTATGCATTGTATTTCGTGCCCTGGATACACCGGATTTGTGTTTCGTACATTGTTGCACCGATTTATGTCTTTGAGCCCTTGTGTTATCCGATTTATGTTTTCGTGCGCGTCGGCACTTACCGTTCGTTTTCGTGCATGCTACTGCACTATATGCTTTTACGGACCCGACGTGCTTTGGTTGGAATTTTGCGTATATTAGGCGCTTGATTTTGGATTTTCGTGCGCATCGGATGCACTTGAGTGAGATTGTACTCGTGCATGATGGATGCCCTTGCTTTAGATTTCTTTTATGCATGTCAGATGCACTTGATTTGGATTTTCGCGCATGTTGGGCGCATGATATGATATGTGATTTTGTGCACACCGGATGCACTCGATTGGGATTTTCATTCGTGCATATTAGTTGCACCGGATGCACTCTAGATGGACTTGATATTGTTGTCGTGCACACCCGTTGCACTGGACAGATGCTTTCGTGCACACCCTTTGCACTTAGTTTTAGTTTTGTGCACATTCGTAGCACTTGTATTTGGATTTAATTTCCGTGCGCACTAGACGCACGTGATTATTGGATACGCCTTTTGAGGCTGATTTTGCTTTTGAGCATCTTGTTTTCATGATGGGCACTATGTTATGTAGTAGCCAAACAAGACAGATCCGAGGACAGTACATGAGTACCTTGCATGCATTAAAAGCTTACCAAGAGGTTTTCAAAGGAGCTATATAGTCTCGCTATTTCCTACATGTCCGTGAGTGACGCAACGTTTTTAAAAGAAAACCTTTTGGATATTTTGGAACGACGGAACGCATATTTATCAAAACATATATGAAGGTATATTTATTACTTTACAAATGAGCGTCCGTCACTTGTGCCGTGAGTTACGCATCAAACGGCAATTTAGAAAAGATTTTCCATATGTTGTATTCAGTTTTAAGGTTTTCCAAAGATGCGTACTATACACGTATTATAGTCTTTGACTAGTGTATATTGGATTTCAGTAGTGGATTTTGAGATCTATATCTTCATTGTAACTCCGAGGATATGCGTGCAAATCTGATGATTTGCGTGATACTTGACGGAGTTTGATTTTGAGTTTCGTATTCATTTTCAGGCGCACACGATGCGCGGTGCAATTTCTGTATCTTCCGTGATTTCGGAGCCCCGTCGATTTAAGTTGATTATTGAAATGTTTTAGATTTTGGGGGTATAAATTTAAATTTGGGGACCGAATTTTTTTAAGGGGGGAAGATTGTAACATTTCAGAAAATATAAAATATTATTTTTGGAATTTAATATTAAAATAATATTTTTCCCAAAAACTGCTCGATTTGCGAAATTGGGGTTTTCGAAAAAGGGTATAAATATATACCAATAATTGTGAAATAAATGGAAATTAAAATGATTTATTCATTTAATAATATATTTAAAGAATTTGGCATTTTAAAAATTAATTATATGCAGTTTCGATAAAAACCCGATTAGTGCACTGCTAATCGCGATTAGGCCAAATCCGTGTTTCTACAGTTTTCATGATTAGTGCACCATGATATGTTATATGTTATTTCATTTGTGTTGTTTTATGTTATGGTTGGGCTTTTGGGTGAGAAAAGAAAAGAAAAGAAAAGAAAAGAGGAATGATTGAGGGGGGAGAGAGAGGGGACATAATGATGAGATAAGACCATGCTAGGAGAGAGAATGAGAGTGATAAAGAGAGAGAGAGGGAGAGTGCTGCCCCCTTTCATTTTCCCCCACCATTTTCTTCTCCTTCTTCACCTCAAGCTCCCTCATTCTACCATCATGACCCATCTCAATTCCCTCACCAAAACCCTATATTTCCTTCACAAACAGTAATCCCCACTTCATCCTCTACACATTGGACCAAGAAAAATTAGATTTTGAGGGCTTGGGACTTCTAGGGTTTTGCTTGGTGGAATTTATGAGGTATAATCTCTACCAATTAGTTTAATTTTTAGTTTGTTATATTCTAGTTTAAGTTTAGAATCGATTTAGTGTGGATATGTGAACTTTGGAAATTTCTAGAAGAGGTTAGGGTTGGAATTGAATCCAAAGATGAAATTGAGGTTAGTAGAGACCTTATAAACCCTCTAGAGTTAGTTTCATGGAATGAAGCCAGATATAGAACCCCAAACTTAGAAACCCGACGTCAGAAAATTGTGAGAATTGTGATGGTATTTAGGAATCTGGAGTGACTCGGGGACCTGGAAAATTATTTAGCGAAGACTGAGAGATGAGCAGGCAACCTGGAGTGTACCCTGAACACCTGAGCCCCTCCCCCCATTTCCTGGCCACAAATTAATGCAATATGGCCGCAAATTGTGGCCTAGGTAGTTTGGTTTTGGCTCGTACTTGGTCTGTAACTCCTTTATCTTCTATCTAGAGCAACCCAATATGCAAAATCTCTTAGTTTGGCCTGTGGTAAAATCTGGAGTGGTTTTCCTATGTTGTTGTTTTCGTGTTTTCCGTATTCTGAAATTTGGATTCTTGTATTTGATATTGTATTTGGTTGTTGGATATTTGTACAGCAACAACTAGGGATAATTTGTTGGTTTTGCATACGTAGGCTATAGGTTCTAACCTATAGGCAATCCGTGTGCCTTTTCGGTTTTCAGAACTTGATTTTTATAAGCTTTTGCGATTGTGTATTGGTTGTAGGTACCCTCGCGTGGATTCCGAGACACGGAGCGTGGCGTCATCGACTTCGACAAGCAAGGAGCAAGGTGAGTGGATCTATATCCACGGGAGAAGTCGGGTGGATGGCGTATAGCACCCCCGCACACTTTGATGGAAACCGATTTATATATAGTTTATGGTTAATGAAACCTTTAATAGAAAACTATAGATATAGTAAAAAGGATAGTTAGATAAACCATATTAGAAACTAAGGATAATTAGGAGCGATATGATACAACTAGTATGTGATGACGGGACTTGAGGATGATATTTGTTGATATTGCCGTTTAGGGTACTATAGGACTAGATAGTCGACGTAGATGCGTCATCCGAACCATACTTATTTCTAAACTGAGGAATCGTATGCATCTTTTAAACAGATACCCTGAGGGACGTTACGGATTTTCAAATGATATCTTTCTTTTAAAACACCGTAGCCCCTACTTTCAAAACTACGATTCACCTCTTTCAAAAACTGTATGTATGGTTCGGGTGTGTATGTTAGATTAGATACTTATGCTTATAGTAAAGGTAGAATGTATTTGTAAGATTGACTTGATGAGAGATATAAATGCGATATAAAGAGAATACGATTTAATATGTGATTTGATGATATGTTGGTATACGGATGCGAGTCGATTGAGATGATTTATACCCTGCCGGTCCCCTGATATGAGATTATTGCGGATGTGACCTGAGACACAGGCATATAGATATATATAGAATGTATTAAATCATATGTGATAGCCGTACGAGACGTTAGGTCCGTACCCTCCTCGTCTTATAGGTTGATAGAATTCCTGATAGCTTAGTGCCGCCGTACGATGATTTGCCGTACGTGATGAGTTTGACTTGAGGTTTGATCCATACTCTTGACTGGAGGCTGTCGTACGATGGATTATACCGTACGTGTTGTTGTGTGGCTAGATGCCGATTGATAGATTCACCGACTCGGTCACGTTAGATATGTATACCTGTCAGCATTTGCATATGATTTACCTTATGCTGCATTCATGTTATTCGCATTGCATTACTTATACCTATGCTAGTATACTTACACAATTATCGATGATGCGTATGTTACACGTACACAGATTTGTCGGCTCACACACTTCATCATCGATAATTTCCATGTCACTACACAGTAGGGTTGCTGCATCATGATATGCATATTGTACCCCATACTTGCGCACATACATATTGTACCTCATACTTGCGTACATACATATTGTACACCATACTTGCGCACATGCATATTGTACACCATACTTGCGCACATGCATATTGTACACCATACTTGCGCACATGCATATTATACACCATCCTTGCGGACATACATATTGTATACCATGCTTGCGGACATACACATTTGTACGTCCATACTTGTGTATATACACATATGCACCTTTATATGGTATTGCATTCGATTTTGGAGATTTGGGAACCGCATGATATATTTTAAAACTGGATTCATTTAAAAGAGCGGTTTTCCCTCGATATGTGCATATTGTTGTTCCATGTTGCATGATATACGGATATGCTTACATTTCTGTTAAATGTCGCATACATCATGCTTTACGCTTTTACGCATTGAGATATGCTGTTTTCATGAGATTTCTGGATTTGAGAACCGTGGAGATTTCAAAGGAAAGCATGTACTGTTTTAAAAACCCGGTTTCTTTTGATATGATATTTCAGTGCGTCCACCATGTGTTTTCTCGGTTCTGAGAGTGGCATGTGAAACCCGATTCGAGGAGCGGTAGGCACCGTCTGCAAGTACATGGTGGACCCGGTGAGATACCACGGGGCAAGAAGACTCGTATATGTTAGACGGTGAGCCTGGAAGGGGAGCACTAGCCATCGGTGATAGTATTTGGGCTCAGCGGATATCCGGAGGATACCGACCGGAGTCAAGAGATGAAATGGGCCGATCCGGACTGATGGAGCCCGAGGGCCGATCCGGACTGACGGAGCCCGAGATATGAGGATTTACGTGTCGATGCTGGACACGGGTTTCATGATGTTTTCGGGTGTCGATGTTGGACACCCAGGTTCCATGATTTTGATGTGTCGCGAGGGACACCGTTGATTTATATCCTCATACTTTCATGCACACTCTTTTATGATATTTACGTGCATACAAATATTGATTATATGGTTGGACGAGATCCACATACATACATACATTGATTATATTGTTGGCACATATATAGACCCGGTCACCCTAGATATCATAGTATTACCTTTATGATACTGTTGACCTAGAAGTCGTTGTTTATTCGATTTCTACTTGTAGATATTTTTCTACTCAGAAGTTGGCAACTCACCCCCGTTGTGTCACAGTTTTTGCAGGTTGACCGCATGGATCAATAGCGGCATCGCTGTCACACAGTTGTTTTCGGGTGAATGCTTTGGTAGGTGGGACATTTGTATCGTACCCATTCTTGTATTTATATTTCATATTGTATCTAGTCAACTCCATCAATCAAAATTAATAAATTGTATAAGTAGTGAGACTTAGTGAGATTGTGGTTGCGAGACTTAGAGCGAGGAGTTTTCTACTACTTGTGGTTTTGATGTCTTGCTTATTTCTTTATCTTTTTGTGGTGAACTTCGCCGTTGGGCGTCGTATACTTACATATACTGTCTTGCGTGGTTGTGATCCGCCGGTTGGCGAAGAGCTAGCTCCCGCTTGGGGATGCCATTATTCTTGTTATGTATTTGTGGGTTTGGATCAAAATATACAAAGGAGGTACTGCCCAAATTTTTAAAAGACGAAACATGTTTTCAAACTAGTAAATTTTACTTGCATCATTCACGTTCCTTTTCTATGCATTTAGAAAACTTAATTTCATTATACCTTTATTTCAAAACTTCACCTCCTTTATTTTCTTTAAAAGGTTTAGATTTCTGGGTTTCAGCTTACTTGAATTACGTTACACCTTTAGACGTTGTGTGATTTAAGTGCTGGTCACGAGCTAATATTTCGGGTCGTGACATCTCTTCTCATCCCTTTCCCGACTGCACCCACGACCGCGAGGTCCCTAACCCACGCATCTCGCCGTCGTTGACCCCTCACCGTCATCCTCGTCCCCTCTCATTTCTCCTCCTCGACCTCTCGACCCTCTTTCCTTCTTCTCATCTCCACTGCACAAAACCCCGACCCCAACAATCTAAAACCCTATCACTCACTACCCGTGGCAGTGAAACCTCACCGGAAAACCCAAACAACCTCGTCATCACCTCCTCGCATCCCTTGCCTCGCCTCTGAATCCAGAACACCAACCCTCAGCCCCTTCTCTTCTTTTCTTTCTTTCTTCTTCTCCTTATTCTTTTCTTTTCTTCTCTTTTCTGGATTCTTTTTCCGGTGATCGCCGGAGCCGTGCCGCCGCCGCCGATCCAGGCAACCCTGAGGACGTTCCCAGTCAGCGTGGTTACCTTCTTGCCTTGCCTGGACCCGTCCCGTGCGTGCGTGTGGTTTTACGACGTTTACCCGACGTCGGACGTGCCGTACGTACCCATCGTGTGATCCGATCGAGGCAAGTTAATCTTGCTACATGTTATACTACAATATATTGCACACATGTGAATAATAACATTACTCATTGTTTAATTATGCATCCCACATTACCATTTAACTATTTTTACTGTCTTCGGACATCCGTGTGCATCCATATCACTATTTACATATCTAGTCGCATGCTAATTCATCTTGCTACATGCTAGGTATATTATTATGCATCCATATGAGTAAAATGTTACCTGTTTATCACATTATAAATCCATATTAAAGTTTTACCGTTTTCGGATACCCGCATGCATCCATATCATTTAATATACATGTAGCTGCATCTACAGATCGCATTATTACATATTATTGTCGTATTAACATCACATGCTTAATAATATGCATCCTACATAGTCATGAAGCTATAGTTGTAACCCCTGATAGTTATTTATGCATCCATATTTATTTGTGTATCCATACCATTAATTCTGCATAATTAGTTGCACCCCATATTACATTAACTCATATTATTAATATATTAGTACCCCATGCTTGATATTGTGCATCCTACTTAGTCATGATGTAACTCCTGATCGATATTTGTGCATCCATGCTTTTATTGTACATCCGTACTTTCATCCTGATTCAATACTTGCTACAGTTTGATTATGAGCACCCGCTTGATACGTGTGCACTCCTTGACATGACCTGATACACCACTACTTGACATGACTTGATATATGTACATTACCTGACATGACCTGATATATCACTACTTGACATGTTACCTGATCCTGTTTCTAATGCCGACAATCCTGACATGTTGTCCTGATGGACGTTATTGTTGTCTGCATAGACAAAATATGTACCGGCTTGATCCAGTGTTAGCATTAGATATCAATTAGCAATACCTGACTTGAACACATAACTTGGGGGTATGGGGAAATCAAGAATGTAACCGAACGTAACTCAAAGGGCTATCATATTGTTTGCCGTTTTCCGGGAGTTACGGAATGCATATTGTTTACTGTTTTTTCCGGGCGTTACGAAATACATATTGTTTGCCGTTTTTCTGGGCATTACGGAATAATCACCGATGGGTTACGATGATGATCACATTAATTGATTTCGAAGACTTTAGAATAGATAACCCGGTAGCACAGTTTATTACTCACTGCACATCGCATGTGCTTATACCCTTCACTGTTCCTTATTCGTGATACTGTTATACCCTTATTATTGTTCATACTCATGCTTGCATGTCTTGTTACCTTCTGATTGTATTATTGTTGATATTATGACGCACTGACGTCTGGGTTTTGCATGGCCCAGATCCTCTCTCCCTGTCGCAGGCCGTTCAGGAGTATTTCAGTCAGCGGGTCGAGCAGTGAAGACCTATTAGTATTTTAGTTTAGTTTTCTTTCAGCACTTTTATTTCCTGTTGTGAGCCCGTATTTGGGACGTACTTTCCAGATTGTTATTGTTACTTGGATCTATTGCTTCCGCATATTATTTCTTGACTCGTTTATTCTGGCTCATGGACATGTACTAGATAGTTTATTTTATTTCTACTGTTTTTGATATCTCTAGACAGCCGTAATGTGACTATGGAGGGATATTTCCTATCCACAGGTAGCATGGTTGGCTCTGTCACGTACCTATCTTAGCGCGCTCTGGAAAGCGGGGCGTGACAGCGGGACGTGACATGGTTTTGTTGGTATTAGAATACCAGGTTTAGAATGAAATTACAGTTCCGTCGAGAGATCCCTAGACTGAGTTACACCCTTGACTTATACTTTATTATATTGAATTTTCATTTCTTATAATTCTCGTTGAATCATCTTATAATCCTTCCTTGTATCTGATCCCTTTTCTTGATCAACTTTCAAAGATATAACCTCTTCAGGCAACTCCTCATATGCTAGTCCCCACAATCATACAGAGAAGATCCTCAGCACACTGACGACCCTAGCAGAGGCTCAGGAAAGAAAGACCGATATCTCGGCTGAGAGATTGAAGACGGTGTAAGATATTGCAATTACCGCTTTAGATAGATCTACAACAATCCTTGTCATCCCGAGGACACTCTCGTACCAGCTATACAGGTTAGGGCTGATACCGTTTTTGATTTCAGGAGACTTCACTCGGCTGTATTCACGGGGGCAGCAGATCCACTCGAGGCCGAGCAATGACCGATCAATGTGGAAAATGTTTTGACGGCCGCTCGAGTCCCTGACGCTGACAGAGTAAGCATGGTGAAGATCCAGCTAGAGGACGAGGCCCGCACATGGTAGTCCGCAGAGGAAAGAAGGCTAGAGAAACCTATCGGATGGGACACATTCTCTGCATGTTTTCTAGATCGCTATTTTTTGGATACTGCCAAGGCTGAGATGGAGGAGTAATTTATCACTCTGAAGCAAAATGGCCGCCCAGTGGATGTCTACGCCGCAGAGTTTAACATGTTGAGTCATTTTCCACCGTACATGGTCGTCACCGAAGTCGCCAAGGCTAGACGGTTCCAACAGGGGCTCGATATCGAGCTGCAGCAGCTTATCGCATCTCTCGACCTACAGACCTTCGCACTGGTGTTGAACACTGTCCGGGTACAGGAAAGGTTGGCAAAGAAAGCCAAGGGCTAGCGATCAGTGTATATAAGACCCCATATAGTTTCGTCACGAGCTGCCACTTCTTCTAGTGGAGCAATACCAGTTTATAGGCCAGGGATAACACAGATGATGCATACTTTCTCACCTCAGCAGCCACAGCGGAAGGCTCTGACTTGGGATTATTGCCAGGGGACAGGGCACATGCAGAGAGATTGTCACAGAGTCAAGGGACAGTGTCTTATTTGCGGATCCAGCGAGCACATTGTCAGCGGGTGTCCCCAAAGATCCGAGCTACAAGGAGGGTCTGAACAACAACCGTCGTCGTTCAACACTTCAGCTCAAAGGGATCCACCTCTGGCATCTCAGCGGCGATTATTTAATTAGAGGCGGATGGGTACAGGTTGGAATCAGTGGCGGGCTTTCACTCTGACTACCGAGCAGGCGGAAGCTTCTGGAAAAGTGGTTGCAGGTACTTTCCTTGTTCATTCTGTACTATCTAGAGTTCTATTTGATTCGGGTGCTTCGCATTACTTTATTTTTACACGATTTGTCGACACACTCTATACCTCACGAGCCGTCGATCAAGGGTTAGGAGATACATACGGGTAACGTAATTATTGTGTTCAGCCAAGGGTATAGGTTGTGCCCAGTGGTAGCTTGTGGCTGTGCCTAGTGATAGTTTGTGGCAGAGAGTTTTATGCAAACTTCCTTTTGATTAGGACTGGTAGCTATGATGCCATTGTGGGGATGGATTGGCTGAGCACATTCCATGTAGTTATCAACTGCCGAGTTAGGAGTGTGACATTTCTCATCCCTAATAATCCTTTTAACTTGATGATATTGTAGTTTTCGATTTGTTGACAAGTAAGTTTTGATATGTTGGTAAATCTTGTCGTTTAGATAAGAACAAGAAACCTAAAATATTTGGTTGCTTAAATGCATTTAGGAAAACTATGGATGTCTAAATAGGATTTATTATTCTGATACTGATGAGAATAAGTTTAATGTTCAATCCCATGAAAGCATCAAATCCTGATCGGGTATTTTGGAAATTGTTTTTTCAAAATCATATTATTATTTTATTCATTTTCGAAATGAATTTGTTGTGTTCATAGGCAATTGAAGATTTGGGTTTGAGGGTGATTTTATCCCGCACAGTTAAAGGACTTAAAGAAAAGTAACTTGATGTTGGAAGGGGTTGCATGTAAATTAATATTAATTATTATCTCATATTAGGTAGAACTTTTATGAACAATTGGTTTGATGGAAGTTTGATTGTTAAATTAAAATTGTCAATTGATTAATTACGAATTAGTTGAGATTGACAATTAGTTCTCGACGTGAGATCCAATTGGTCCCACCACAAAATCTTAACGTAGAAGAGAAAATAAAAGAAGAAATGTTATAACACAATTTGTTGTGATTATGTTGTTGGGGAGTTTAATCCCACATCGGTAAAATGGGAAAAATATATTGTATCACAACCCATAATCAGATAATTCGCGAATTATTCGCCGAATTCGCGAATAATTCACGAATTTTTGATCGGACGACTTAATCGCCAAATTAATCGGCGGGCTGAATAATTCGCGAATTATTCCCGAATTATGTGAAAAAACAGCGAATAATTCAAAAAACGGCAAATAATTCACAAAATCAAAACCTAGCGTCTCATATATTAATTTCTTGCTCGAAATCATTCCCCGAACATTTCCCGAACACTTACCGAATCTTTTCCGAATACCTGCCGATTTATTCCGAATAGTTAACGACGAATTTGTGACTATGTCACAACTCTTTAAAAGGATGGCTATAGCAGAGCAAAAATGATGATGAAATAAGAGATTTCATGCAGAAAAATAATTAAGAATTATTTAAATCATCTTCCTATCGTCCAAGTTTGCCTCCTATGCAATTGTGATAGCCACAAGAGAAAAACCTTTTACCAACGGATATTCAGATCTATAAAGGTATATTTTATTATCCATATTAGATGGATAATCAGAGATTATACACACCACTTCGGTTGTTTTATACGTATGATTTCCATGAATTAGTTAACTTATATTTTTAATTTTTTGTTTTAAAATATCAATTTTGTGGAGGGAAAAAATTTACTCACATACAAATAAAAGAAAACTGCCCATTCAAATAATACCATATGGCACAATTATATTCTTACCGTTATTTTGTGAGCTACTTGTAGATCTTCTTGTTTTAAAAAATCAATATTTTTAAGAAAGAAATTTCCCACTTACAAAATTGAAGGAAAATGTTGATTCAAACAATGCCATGCGGCATAATTATTTTCTTACTCCCAATTTGTGCATTTCACTTCCTATGTAAAAAAAAATCCAGATTTAGAATAAAACAAAAGACGGGGTGACAATAGAAAAAATGGACTACCAAATTTATCTCCTCGTGTAGATATAGGATGGTTTATATTATCATGTAGATAGAGGATAATTTCTTCTACGAAGGTAAAAAGTTTACTTGCAAGCTTTGTTGGGATTAGACATTATATCTTATCCTTCATGGTTGTAGGGTTCCTAAGCACAACAGCAAAGTTTCGGGTGGCATCATCCATGCCAAATTAAAAAATTGCCATGCTATAAGAACCCTCACCTAGAATCTTTAACTTGAGAATCATACGAAAACAAGATGTAAACAACTTTACAACTAAGTGAGTAGGGATTACAACCTTTGTAGTTCGTTCCTTCGCTTTTATAGCTCCTTGTTGTAGTCCCTTCGCTGCGATCAACGAACTCCCGGACTTTTGACAGGCTCCACAAGATGTATAATGCAGGCTAGCTAGAAGTCTTCAAAGTCTATGATGATCTACGTCGAGAAAACACGGACTCAAGCTATTACTTCACAAATATGGAATTAGTGAAGCTAACACCATAAACTATATGGATAGTATAGAAGAGGATGATGAAGTAGGAATTTTGCTCACTTTAGAATTTAATTTCTCACAGTTTTTCTTCTATATCTCAAAGTCAAGAGAGCTAGAATGAGATGAAGAAGAAGATGAAGTGAATTAGGGAGTGAGGTTGGAAATGCAACCATGGTGAGTTTTGTCATACCTTAACCCATGTAGAGAATAAACCATGGCTAAGGGTTAAAGATTAGGTTAATAAATATCTTAAGTAAAAACAAAAGAGGTGGACTTAGTCAATGTTCTACAAGCTTCATCCAAGCTCATAACCATGACTAATTCTCTAATAATTTTGAATTTTCTTAATAATGAATATTAACCCATATTAATCCTAGCATGGTGTAAGTCTCATACACCCTTGTTGCATGTGTAACCTAGCATGACACATGAATATATATCACATATATATTTATTTGTGCATAAAGAAAACAATACATTTAACATATATCACATATATATCAATGTATCATAAGTGAGAAAAAGAAATGCTTAAGTGAGCTAATATTAGTTAATGTAATGTAATATATCAAATATATAATTATACATTAAACTATTAAATCAACACTTGATTTAATAATCCGGCTATATCACATATAACCGACTAATATAAAATGTATCATTTCATAGAATCAATACTTGATCCGATGACCCGGATATATCACATATAACCGGCTGATATCACATATCGCAAGAATAGAATACGGTATCACATACACGTATTAATCTCGGTCCCGCAAATATCACATATGTGCTCTGTTTACCGCCGGAAACCGGGAAGACGGACTGTCTTGCCTGAATCTGGGGGCAGATGCTAATAAGTGCTATCCGTCCACCTCTCCGAAGATGCCAAGTTGATTTATGGCACCATGTATCGAAGGTTTAAACGGATGCGACCGATGTAGCAGACTTCATCAGATTCCCCCTCCTTTGAGGGGTTTTTGATTGTGGGGACGCTCTTCCCTGCAGGCGCAAGCCCCTGCAATTAATTACGCTACCGCATCGCGGTAACAACTTTCTCCTTCTCCAGATGGTCACTTCGTGTCGTGAGTGTTTGTTTTGTTTGTGGTTGCTCGTAGATTGGGTACGGAGACTAATTTATGTTGTCGCCCGTAGGGCGTGGACTAGTCCAAATCCGTATCTTTCTTAGATTTGGGTTTGGGGGGTTTGGGTTTAAGAATACATTAACCTCATTTGAGACTAAGATCAACTTAAACGTTTGTTAAGGATACGTTAGCCTCTTTTTAGACTAATATCAACTTAACGGGATCGTTTAGATCCAACAAGAAAGCAATTGGACTCTATTGTTTAGTTTAGTGACATTGCGGTCGATTGTTAGTTTAAGGACATTAGGTCCGTTGTTAGTTTTAGGGACATCTCGGTCCAATGTTAGTTTAAAAACATCGCGGTCGAGGTTAAGGACATCACAGTCCGTGGGTTTAAGGAACCCACGGTCCGTTGTTAGTTTTAAGACATCACGGTCGAGGTTAAGGACAACACAGTCCATGAGTTTAAGGACCTCACAGTCCGATGTTAGTTTTAAGATATTACGGTCGAGGTTAAGGACATCATAGTCCATGAGTTTAAGGACCGCACAGTCCGATGTTAGTTTTAAGACATCACGGTCGAGGGTAAGGACATCATAGTCCATGAGTTTAAGGACCCCATAGTCCGATGTTAGTTTTAAGACATCACGGTCGAGGTTAAGGACATTATAGTCCATGAGTTTAAGGACCCCACTGTCCGATGTTAGTTTTAAGACATCACGGTCGAGATTAAGGACATCATAGTCCATGAGTTTAAGGACCCCACAGTCCATGAAATGTGTGGTTGTCGGGACCCGTCACCTCTTTGAAGACGTTGAGGAATTACAACGACAAATATCAAAGGAGTGAGGAGATGTACCCTTGAACCAAGGTGAGTTGGTTGAAAGAGCAGATGTGCTCAGTTCAAGATAAGTTGAGGACTTATGGCCAGAATTGGGCTAAGTCCAATTAAAATGTTTTAACATTTTATTTTTGTTCTGGCTATTAAGCCTTTATTTGGGCTCGGCCTTTTCAATAATGCCAAGCATTGGGCTCTGACATTTTTGCATAGCATTCATCAGAAACAAAGCTTGCAGAGGGTTTTCTCTCTCTCTTTTCTGTCTATATCTGTTTCTTTTCCTTTTTTTATTGAAAAGAAGGATCATTGGTCGTTGGGACCCACCACCTCTCCGACGACACTAAGAGATTACAGCGCCATATATCGAAGGTGTGGAGGGATGTACCCTTTGAACCATGTCTCACTCATTAGGGGGAAAGAACAGGTTGGAGCTTAAGCTTCTCGCTGCTGAAAAAGACTTCTTTGCGTTCGCGCACGTGCGTCACACGTGTTGGGTGCATGTGCGTCGCACATGTTGGGCGCACATATTTGCACGTAGCGCACATGGAGCTTGCGCATATGCGCATTATGGGGGGAGCAAGCTCCTATGTAGAACGTATTTCCTTTTAATATTATTAAATGTTCTCATGTAGTACGCACGTGCGTTGCACGTGGTGCGCGCATGGTGGGCATACGTGCGTTGCACGTAGCGTACATGGCGCTTGCGCATATGCGCATTATGGGGAGGAGCAGACTCCTATCTTGGAGAACTAAGCTCCTATGGAGAACGTATCTCCTTTTAATATTATTAAATGTTTTCATGTGGTGCGCACATGGCGCTTGCGCATATGCGCATTATGGGGAGGAGCATGCTCCTATCTTGGAGAACTAAGCTCTTATGGAGAACTAAGTTCCTTTGAGAATTGAATCCTTAGAGGATTGAACTCCACCCTTTTCTAAGAGGTATCCCCTCTTATTTATATGAGAGTGGTAGAGAAGCCATCTCTCCTTTTTCCGATGTGGGACTAAAAATGCATTCCCCATGTAGTAGAGCATTACTTTAGATTACACGTGCATAGCACATTTGCTCATAACTTTTTATCTCGGATGAATTATGAGGCCCATAATATATCAAATCGAAGGATTTTTTGAGACACTTTCGATACCATCAAAATTTAGCTGTTTCTCATTCCTGAGTTTGTCAAAATACAGCTCGGAAAATACTGGTTCGCATCTTCTTCCTTAGATCACATGTGCATAGACATTTGCTCATAACTTTTGATCCCGGATGAATTATGAGGCCCATAATATATCAAATCGAAGGTTTTTTCGAGATGCTTTCAATTCCATCAGAATTTAGCTGTTTCGCATTCGGGAGTTTGTCAAAATACAGTTCGGAAAATACTGGTTCGCATTTTCTTTCTTAGATCACATGTGTATAGACATTTGCTCATAACGTTTGATACCGGATGAATTATGAGGCCCATAATATATCAAATCGAAGGTTTTTTCGAGATGCTTTCAATACCATTAGAATTTAGCTGTTTCTCATTCGGATGTTTGTCAAAATACTGCCCGGAAAATACAGGTTCACATTTTCTTAAGCGTATCGCTGCCATTTGATGCCTTGGGCTCTTTTGTGTAGAAATTTTTGGCGGGAACAAATGCCCCCCACTACTTTGCCCATGTAAGTATATACGTGGGTGAAGTAGTGCAGAGCAATTCATAGTGTATGACCAGTTTCGGGTTGGTATATAATTTTCAGAATCTTTATCTGAGAAGATAACGAGCGGACACAAGCGTCGTCATTTATCATTGACTCAAATCTCGACTCTTAAGGGGTATAGTACCAAACCCTCAGCTCCATGAGCCGTACCCTTCTATTCCTTTATATTTTACTCTGGCATGAAGTGGTTTATATGCTCATGAGTAACTTCTCTATTTCAATGGCATGTGGCTTTGGCAAGTGTGGCCCATAGATGGTAAATAACAGTTAATCTTGAACTCTTTATAAGATAGTGATGGCTTAGAAGACAGGGGTAGGATCTGTCACCTAAGACTTTTCAATTTTATGAGCCGTGAGGGTCTCATAAAGAATTTTCTCCCTACCGGTCGAGAGGATCCCGTAGGTGTAATTTCTTCTTAAGAATCGTGAGGATTCCTAAGTGTGTTTTCTCTTGAAAGTCGTAAGGATCTCATAAGAGAATTTACTCCCTTATGAGTCGTGAGGACCCGCAAGTGATGGATGAAGTTGTCCTTATCCGCATTTTTCCTCTAATATCCAAACTTGTACAGGCTAAGAACCAATTTAGATAATCGCCGATGTTGCATCGACAAAAAAATGAAAAGAGCAAGAGTACTTGCTGGGATGTTCTGACATCCCTGAGATTTGCCATCTCAGGTTTAGAGACAGATCTGCAGGCTGAGCAGGATCAGAGCGGCTACCAGGACTTTGCTGAAGATCAGTAATCGTAGGTTTATTTCCTTTACTTTTAGCTTTTAGCATGTGCGCCCTTATGGGACATTAGGACTTTTGTATCTCTTTCGGATCTTATTTTTATTCCGAATCTTTTGTTTTGGATCTTTAATTGCATCAATTATCTAGTGGACCCATTTTTAGGATTTCTTGTGGTTTCATTGCAGCATGATTATCAGTATTATTTCTTTTGGTATTGGATTTTATTTTGACAGGTTAATCTAGACAGCCTTATGTGACTATGGAAGGACTTTTCCTTACCGTAGGTAGCACGGCTGGCCTTCGTCACTTCCCGTATTTCACATTTTTGGGAAGCAGGGCGTGACAAGGTTGGGGTTGCTCTGGATGCTTCTCACGGGTCCACTGCCATGTTCTGCAAAGACCAGGCTCCGCTCTGGACGTTTTCCAGGATACCGTAGTTTAAAGACCTCGCGGTCGAGATTAAAGACATCATAGTCCGTGGATTTAAGGACTCCACAGTCCGTTGTTAGTTTTAAGACATCACGGTCGAGGTTAAGGACATCATAGTCCATGGGTTTAAGGACCTCACAGTCCGATGTTAGTTTTAAAACATCACGGTCGAGATTAAGGACATCATAGTCCATGGGTTTAAGAACCCCACAGTCCGATGTTAGTTTTAAGACATCATGGTCGAGGTTAAGGACATCATAGTCTTTGAGTTTAAGGACCTCACAGTCCAATGTTAGTTTTAAGACATCACGGTCGAGGTTAAGGACATCATAGTCCATGAGTTTAAGGACCTCACAATCCAATGTTAGTTTTAAGACATCACGGTCGAGGTTAAGGACATCATAGTCCATGAGTTTAAGGACCTCACAGTCCAATGTTAGTTTTAAGACATCACGGTCGAGGTTAAGGACATCATAGTCCATGAGTTTAAGGACCTCACAGTCCAATGTTAGTTTTAAGACATCACGGTCGAGGTTAAGGACATCATAGTCCGTGAGTTTAAAGACCTCACAGTCCAATTTTTGCTCTGGATGCTTCCCACGGGTTCACTGCCATGTTCGGCGAGGACCAGGCTCCGCTCTGGATGCTTCACACGGGGTCATTGCCGCGCTTTGCGAGGACCAGGATCCACTCTGGACGTTTTCGACAGGGTCAGGAGTGACATAATACGCGTTCCACGTAGCCAGGAATTTTTCTCTGGATGCTTCCCACGGGTTTACTGCCGTGTTCGGGGAGGACCAGGCTCCGCTCTGGATGCTTCACACGGGGTCATTGCCGTGCTCTGCGAGGACCAGGATCCGCTCTGGACGTTTCCCACGGGGTCAGGAGTGACATAATCCGCGTTTCACGTAGCCAGGAATTTTGCTCTGGATGCTTTCCACGGGTTCACTGCCGTGTTAGGCGAGGACCAAGCTCCGCTCTGGATGCTTCACATAGGTTCGCTGTCGTGCTCTGCGAGGACCAGGATCCGCTCTGGACGTTTCCTACGGGGTCATTGCCGCGTTCCACGTAACCAGGAATTTTGCTCTGGATGCTTCCCACGGGTTCACTGCCGTGTTCGGGGAGGACTAGGCTCCGCTCTGGATGCTTCACACGGAGTCATTACCGTGCTCTGTGAGGACCAGGATCCGCTCTAGACATTTCCCATGGGGTCATTGCCGCTTTCCACGTAACCAGGAATAGTTGAATTTATCCGCATTTCACGAAGTCGGATTTTTGACTCTCGGTCATTTGTACACCGCCGAGTCATGGAACTGGGAGTTGTCGCTGTTCCGCTTTACTTGATGTTGTGTCTGTTGTAATAAGACGAATGTTGAGGTGATCTTCAGGCTATCTGTGAGCCGTTGAGATTTGGCTTCTTCTTCTGGTGAATCCTGGGAAGGAAAGGTGCGATTCCTTCTTTGTTTGCGCCCCTGGATTGTATACAGGGATTGATGTGATATCACATGTAGGGCATAAATTTCAACTTTTTTTATTTCTTTCCGCGATGCTCTATCATTTTAGCTTTTATATAGCGAAGGTCGCGATTGCCCAATCATTTCGGCTATTTTTCATGGTGCCCAATCATTTCGGCTATTTCGCATGCATACATTTTTACTTGCTGATTTTATTGCAAGTTGCCCCATCATTTCGGCTATTTCGTATGCATGTGTTGGCTCGCTAGCTTCTCACTGCAAGCCTGGAATTAGACACCGATTTCGGCATCAGCACCGCTACAGTTGGGATATTTCCAGGAGCGAATCATCATTTGCCTCTGTCGATGTCGAACAAAGGTGGCTTAGCGAACAAGGTTAGGATCCTATCGACTAAGGCTTTAGACTTCATGAGCCATAAGGGTCTCATAAAGGTATCTCTCCCTGCGAGTCGTGAGGATCTCGTATGTGTGTTTTCTCCTTAGGAATCGTGAGGATCCCTAAGTGCATGTTCCCTTATAAGTCGTAAGGATCTTACAAAAGTGTTTTCTCCTTATAAGTCGAGAGGACTTACAAGGGTTGTTCATCGTAAAGACATATCTTTAGTCACGGATGGGACTTCGTTACGAAAATGTTTATTCGCGTCCATGGATTATATACAAGGGTCGGCATTGAGCCGCTTGTAGGGCAGTATTGGAGGTTGTGGGGGCTGCTTAAGAACAGGTTCAGATCCCTGTAGCTTAAGACTTTTGAATCTTATGAACCGTGAGGGTCCCATAAGAGAGTTCTCATTACGAGCTTTGAGGATCTCGCAAGTATGATTTCTTCTTTGGAATCGTGGGGATCCCCAAGTGTGTTTCTCCCTTGTGAGTCGTAAGGATCTCACAAGAGAATTTACTCCCTACAAAGTCGAGAGGACCTTGCAAGTGTCTTTTAACGAGATTGCGCCCTTTCGGGTTTTCACAAAACTCACCGGTAGCCCTGCTGTTTTTTACTCATAGAGCCCTTTCGGGTTTTCATCCGTGCTCTTTTTGCTTGTGGACATACCGTTTTTTCTCTCTTTTTTTTCTAACGAGGTTGCGCCTTTTCGGGTTTTCACAAGACTCACCGGTAGCCCTGCTGTTTTTACTCACGGAGCCCTTTCGGATTTTCATCCGTACCCATTTTGCTTATGGACATACCGTTTACTTTTTTCTTTCTTTTTTTTTCTTTTTTTTTATCAGGTTTGGGATGCTGCAATCCACCGTAGTTTATCGACATCTCGGTTGACGGCTAGTTTTAGAACATAGTGGTTCGTTGTTAGTTTAAGGACGTTTTGGTCCGTTGTTAGTTTAAGGACGTTTGGGTCCGTTGTTAAGGAAGCCGGCTACTGCCTATAGAGTTTGGGCTTAGGAAGATAGCGAGCGGACATAGTCGTCGTCATCTGTCATTGACCTAGGCCGTGACTCGTCAGGCATAGTATTTCTTCAGGAAGCGACCATTTATTGGCCTGAAGGGCCTTTCGCCATACATGTCCATGAGTAGATAGGCTCCACCCTGGTAGACCTTGTCTATGATGTACGGGCCTTCATAGTTTGGCTCGAATTTCCTTTGCTTGGCGTGATTAAGGTGTTAGTTATATGTATGCCCTAGAGGCCATTACTATACATGAGATGTATATTGTAGTGGATGCTGGGACATATATAGGTAGGACTTTCTTGCTCGACATGATAGTACGTTATCTGGTTACTCTTTATCTTAACATGTATACTTATTGTCTCTCTGTTATATGTTGATAAAGCCCTTAGGATGTGTACTCGACTTCCAAGACTATGATGTAGATCATACTAGTGGGGCCTGGATAATCCATGAGTACATCCTTCAATGTTCCTAGTCGTAGGAATATCGAGACGGGGCATCGATATTCCAGAGTAGACTAGCGTATATCTTCTCGACCCATGTGATGGGCGATGGATGATCCCATATCCATTGGTGTTTGACATCAGAGACGGTATGCGGGTGCTCAGTGGAGACTGGGTACACTGGACGGACTCACCGAGAACTCTCAGATGGTATTATACCTCACGTCAGATGGCGGTTCTCTGGTGACACTGGTACAGCTTAGTCTTTTGACCCGAGATCGTCATGGAGTCTTGTGTGTCTCCCACTGTGCTTTGATTTCCACCCTACCACGGCTCTACTGAGTCATGCAAACAGGTGGTTTTTGGGTACAGTCCCGATTCACATGGAGGCAATGAGCGATAGGAGGGGATTCGTCTCTCCTGGTATTGGGGGTTGATGTTGCGCTATGCTCGACTGGCCATAACTGGAAATCCCTGGCCAGGGTTGCACTGATTTACTGGTAAGTGTTATCAGTAGTTTCATGCTTGTTATGGACCTTACATCGGCATGACTTATCAAGCTGCTGGGGTCTGACGTTTACCATCCCTAGGCGAGATATGCGACATATCAGACGAACAGACCGGGCTGTGCGGTAAGTGTTAGTGATTGGATTCGCAGGAGTGTGAGCAGGCTTGCTCGTTGATCTTCTGATCTCTCAAAACCCGGGTGGTCGTTACGTTTAGCAGACCGCTTGCGGATTGTGGGTGATTGATATGATCACCGCCTACTACCGGCGTATTGACGAGTCTTTAGAGTCCTACACAGAGGTTTCCTGGCTCAACCGAAACGAAATAGGAGCGCATATGAGATATGTGCGGGACCGAGAATAATACCAGTATGTGATACTGAATTCTATTCTCGCGATTTGTATCATCGGACGGTTATATGAGATATAGCCGGGTTACCGAATCAAGTGTTGATTCGATACATTGATACACTAGATATTAGTCGGTTATATGCGATATGACCGGATCATTAAATCAAGTGTTGATTTAATGATTTAATGTATAATTATATATTTGATATATTACTTTACATTAACTAGTATTGGTTCACTTGAGATTGATTTTCTCACTTGATGTGCACAAGTTGTATATGTGATATATTTTTGTGCACTAGATTGTATCATGTTTGATGATATATGCAAACTTGGGTGTGTGTATGACTTACACCATATTTAAGATAATGGTTTTGGGTTTTTATTTATTTTGGTAAAACAAAATGGTGGCTTTCTTGGTCTTTGCTTGAAGCTTCATGAAGCTTTCAAGCATCTTTGAAAAAGTCCACTAATTTTGTTTTGCATAAGATTTTCATTAACCTAACCATTACCTAAAACTATGGTTTAGTCTCTACAAAAGTAAACTCACCCATGGTTGCAATATGATAGACTTCACTAGATTATTCTTTTGTCATAATTTCATTATTCATTTTCTTATTCTTTTCTTCTTCTTCTTCAAGAAGAAGAAAGCTTGCTAGAAAAATTTTCAAGTGAAGATTTAGAATGAGAAATCCAAATCTAAAGTGAACCCACTTCCTATTTCATCATCCTCTACTACCTGCCATTTAGTTTAGGGTATTCTCTTCACAAAGTTCTTGACCTAGTGAAGATGGAGCTTGAGTTTGAGTCTCCTCGACGTAGATCATCTTCGGCCTCGAAGTCAACGACCTAGCCCGCTCATTTCTCCGTTGAAACCATCGCTGGAGTCCGGGATCCCGATGACCGCAGCGAAGGGACGTCAACACGGAGCTTTAGAAGTGAAGGACCGGATCTACAAAGGTTGTAATCCCTTTCACTTGTAGTTAAAATATTTAACTTGCTAGTTTTCGCATAATCTCTAATATACGATCTTGGTTAGGGTTGTTCGGCACGGCTATTTTTTTGAATCGGGCATGGTTGATGCCTTTTAGAACCTTGTTAGAATGCCTAGGAACCCTACAGTGGTATCAGAGCCAAGATAGAGCTTTAGGCGAAATGTAGACGAAGTTAGAAGTCCGATCGAACCCCGAAACCCTAATTTAAACCCTTCTCTGGAAATTTTTCAAAACTGTGATTTTTTGTGAATTAAAAATACTCAAAAAAATCAGCAGGGTTTTCTAGGAATCACTGTGCAGCACGTGCCCGCAATTCGACCAAAGCGCCGCGGAACCGCGGCCGTACCTGGCTTGTGCGGCGGTTCCGCGGCCAAAAAGGTGAATTAAGTCACGTGGTTTGCACAGTAATGACCGTCTGTAATTCCTGTGTTTTCTGGGAATTTTTAATTTATACTTAAAAGTTGAGTTTTCTGGGTTGTATTGGGGATTCGATGATTCGATCGGATTATTTAACTTTGTTTATTTTGTCCGGGTAATTTTAGAACGTGTTAAAAAGTTCGACCGGATATCAATAACTCACTTTTTCCCGACACGGAAAATTTCCAAGTGTTGGATTTTTCCGTAGTTTAAGAACGTTCTAAATCGTGCAAGTAACGCGATGGACCCTCTAGAAAACAACAAACCTTAACTCGATTATGTGACTGTCTTGAACTGCCTTTTGAACCTTAGGGTTTGGGGCAGTACGGCGTGCCACATGTGAGGCGTTGGCTTGACCCTTCTACGGCTGGACCGTTGGTACTGTGGTATGAAATGGATGTTTTTAAACTTCCCTCAAGTGTTGAGTTATTGGGAAAACTTGGGTGTTTGATTATTCGATCGGAAAGTTTAACATTGTCTATTTATCTGGAATGTGATACAATATTTGGAATCCACAAATAGTTATGAAATAACTGATTTGAATGTTATAAATCTAGCACTTCAGTCTCAAATGATTGGTTGCCACGGGATTTTGATGCGATCAAAAGTCCGTCGCAATCACGTAGCGTACGCGGATACTCGCCGGTAAACTTAATAGACAGCCACGCCCCATAACCCCGACCAAGTGACTGTAGGAGAACCCCGTCGCCAAAAGCATCCGTTCGGGTGCTCGTGGCAGCGGTGTTCCGCCTTAATGCACTTCGTCGACGGCATCCGGGGGTGCGGCCGTCTACTAAAGTTTGCGACGAGCATTCGATCAGGATGTCGGGAATCTTGTTGAATTACCCGACTTGATATTGAAAAGCGTTTTCGATGATGAGACTAAAATGCGGGGTTTATAATTGTTAGGCATGCGATGTCTAAGGAATTCATTTGGTTAGGCATGAGATGTCTAAGGTGATTGCGGATTCCAACAGTTGTAGTTTTACACTTTCTTTTCTGCGACCGTAAGTGTAATATGTGATATCACCGGTTTCGTTGCTATATGTCAACGACAATTGGGATGGGCATATTTACTTACGTTGATGACATGTGATGTTATGTGTTGCTGAATATGTTATATTGGATTGTCGTGTTTGAATAGCCGGGTTTTTTTTATGTGAGATGAGATTCTTTCTTTTTCATTCATGTAAAATTCATTGTATGTAATATTCTTTTATTGGGGCACTTCCGGGCTGAGGATGATGTCACCATTGTATATTATTTACTTTTCCGCATTAGGATAGACCCAAGGCGGGGAGCACAAGTAACCGGGTTCTAGGGTCCAGTGGGAGACCATCTCGAGGAGTCGAGTCCGGGTCTCCTAACTCTAGAATTGGTAGGGTTGCTTGCCGCTCTCGTAGGGGTCTAGGGATGTGGGATTGGCTATTCATCACGACCGTGGAATCCGTGTTTTATACAGGCTCAAAATAAAATACGGACGTCCTAGTATATCCAATATTTCATATGTTGTTTTTCTGCTGCGTTATCTGTGATGTGATCATGTGATATGTTCAGATAGATATTGTATATAGTATATATGATATATTATATAGACGTTGCTTATATTTTACACCCGCGCTAGCCCTGCCCCGTTCTGCCGTTAGTTACCAACCTAACGGTGCAGACGGGACATCGAGGCGAATGCGGATGGCATAAGTGTACATTGTAATTATCTGTGATGTTTAGGTGGACTTAAATGATGGGACATTCATTAATGAGATTAATGAAAGAAAATAAACCTAAATGATGTTGTGGAATCGAATTTCAAAAATTAGGTAGCTCTAGTTGTTTCTTTGCATAGTGGTGTTCCTTGTAGAACATCCAGCACCTTATTCGATAAGGAAAGAGCTGAGATCTCTTCACCGGGAGTGACCTCTTTAGCAATAACTAGCAGATGCTACAACCTTCGGTTTGTCTTTTGATTGCTTTTATAGTTCTTGCTTTGCATAGTGGTATTGTGAATATCCTGCACCTCATTCGACGAGGAAAGAGCCGAGATCCCTTCACCGGGAGTGACCTCTTTAGCGAAACTAGCAAAAGCCTCAAAAACACTCCATTTAAAACCATTTGATTCCGCAACGAGATCAAGTTCAAAGTGTTAAAGGTTTTCTTAAAAACCATCCGCAACCCTCCATCATTTTAGGAAGTAGAGTACTTAGTATTCGTGCTGTGTTTGTTGACCATAGTCAAGGCACAGTGTACGGTAGCTAAGTGATGTCTTCCTACATAGCATATGATGCGATTAGTTAGGACAGACATGTGACTTTGTTGACCTTAGCCAAGGGTCATGTGGGTGGGTCTAATTAATCACGAAATGATGGGTAGAACTTGACTAGTGCTTATGATTTGTTGACCATAGCCAAGGTCATAGGTGCTAGGGGTAAAAACCATTATCGGGAGTTTCAAGTGTTGAAATTTGCAATGAGATTACATACCTTCTATATGATAGTTGGATCCCGATACCCACTGCGAGTAATTGTTACTCCTGGGAGAGTTTTGCACTTTACAATTAGCCAATCAAGTAGGTGTCTAGAAAGGTGTCAATGGGGTTACTGTTAGTGTATATGCCCCAGGGGCCATTATTGTATCATACTAGTTTGTATATTACTTAATGGAAGCTTGGGATATTCACATGTATATAACAGTCTTTCTAAACATAGTAGTATGCTACTTGGTTTTTCTATCTTAATATGTGAGTATACGTATTGATAGAGCTCTTAGGATCTTGCTTGACTACCAGCGTTGTGATGGCAGTCACACTAGTGGGGGCTGGGTAGTCTACAAGCACATCCTTATTCAGGTCCCTAGTCGTAGGATTATCGAGACAGGGCATCGATACTCCGGAGTAGACTAGTGTGTACGCTTCTCATCCCAGTTGGGGAGATGGTCTGTCCCACAGCCGTCAGTACGTCGTACTGGAGATAGTATGCAGGTGCTCGTTGGGTTACGGGTACACCAGACAGGACTCACAGGGAACTGTTGGTTGGTTTTATACCAGTCGTCAGTTAACAGTTCCCAGGTGACATGAGTACAGCATAGTCCGCAGACTTGACACTGCTACTTCGCCTCGAGTGTGTCCCACTGTTCTTAGATTGCTACCCTACCACGGCTCAAAGGAGTCGTGCAAACAGGTAGCAGTTGGGTGCAGTCCCGAGCACTTGGAGGCAGTGGCGGTTAGACAGGATTCGTCTCTCCCGGTATTGGGGGTTGATACCGCGCTGTGTCAGAGAGCCATTACGCAAAGTCCCTGGCCAGGGCAAGCGAGATTTGCTGGTAGGTTCCAGTAGTTTCTCAAGGTGTAATGGGCTTCGCTCCGACACGACTTATACCGCTATTAGGGGACTGACGCTTGCCGCCCCCTAGGTCCGATATGCGATAGTCTTAGACGAACAGACCAGACTGTACGGAGATTGTCACATCAGACTCAGTAGGAGTTTGGATGGGTTTCCTCATCGTCCTTCTTATCGACATCTACCTGGGGACCGTTACGTACAGCTAGTGCCGCTTGCGGTCTGTGGTTAAACCCACTGCCAGCGTAGTAGTCGAGTCTCTAGAGTCCCACACAGAGAGTTTCCCTACTCCAGGCGAAACGATATAAAGGTCGTATGGTTTTACGACAAGGGTTCGGACGTATACGTGTGTTTACGCACGTACGACATCCGGACAATTTTTACTAACCGGCTTTGGTTTAAGCCAGTTTCTAGTATCCGGTTATTGGATTTATACAGTCTAAAGTTTTTTCGTGTTTTCACGGATAGGAGGGGCGTTCTCGTAATTGCGCGAGAAGCTTCTAGAAGATGGTGACTTGGGGGTTAAGGTGGCATATGCATTAAATGAGATTAGTGAGTCATTTGAGTGATTCATCCATGTCATTAATGTATCATAAATGATTAATGACTCATGGAGATGAATCACCCTCTTGTATTTATTAAGCATGATGATTAATCCTTTATTTTCTTTTATTAGATAAATGATAATGCTTGATATATATTATGATAGATCATTATCTTATCTCATTCTCTTGCTCACTTTCTCTCTCCTCAAGCTCTCTCTCTTCAAACCCTAATCCTCCCCTCTCATGTGTTGAGACCAAAGATTAGAGTAGACTACTTAATCCCTAACCATTCTCTATATCACCTAGGTTACTTAGATTAGCGATTTAAGAAACCTAGTTACCTCAAGTTAGAGGTGAAGCTTATAGTAAAGCTCTCGGGTGGATCTTCTACTACGTAGTGTTGGAGATAGTGCCCTCTGAGTCAATTATTGGATCACAGGCACGTGATTGCAATGATTGAGGGGAGGAACTATCCCAGTAGGACAGTCTTACTCGAAATGATAGTATGCTATCTGGTTTATCTTTATCATCGTGTACTGCTTTAGGTGACCTTACGAGTCGCTATTACACGTTGATAGAGCCCCTAGGATTCTTGCTTGACTACCAGCAGTATGAGGGCGATCATATACGTGAGAGCTGGAGTCTATAAGCACATCCTTAAAAGGTCCCTAGTCGAGGGAGTTTCGAGACAGGGCAGCGATTCTCCTGAGTAGACTAGTGTATACAGTCGAGACCCCGACGAGGGACGGTGGCCGGTCTCATAAGCCACTGGTGTCAGTTGGTTCACCTAAGATGTATACAGGTGCTCATTGGGTTATGAGTACACCGGACAGGACTCGCCGGGAACCTGCTAGTTGGGATTATACCAGACATCAGATAGCAGTTCCCTGGTGACATGTGTACAGGTTAGTTCATCGACCTGAGATCGTCATTTGTCTCGTGTGAGTTCCCACTGTGCTTTGATTACTACCCTACCACGGCTCAAAGGAGTCGTGCAAACAGGTTTTAGTTGGGTACAGTCCCGAGCCACATGGAGGCAGTGAGCGGATCTGCAGGGGTTCGTCTCTCCCGGTATTGGGGGTGAGGTCGCGCTGTGTCTAGGAGAGCCAGAACATGAAAAGTCCTTGGCCAAGGCAGGAGATTTGCTGGTAGGTATTCCAGTAGTATCTCAGGGTGTTCTGGGCTACACTCCGACACGACTTGTACCGCTGTTGGGGGTCTGACTTTTACCAACCCCCTAGGCCCGCCATGCGATGCTCATAGACGAACGGACCGGACTGTATGGATATTGTCACTGACAGGCTCAGTAGGGTGTCAGGATGAGTTCGCTCATCGACGTCCCTTTTGGTCAATACCTGGTAGCCCGTCACGTATTGGCTTATACCTCTGACGTGCTAGTGGTTAAATCCACAGCCATAGTATTGACGAGTCTTTAGAGTCCACCACACTCAGTTACTCAGGTTTCGGGCGAAACGCTGTAGAGGCCGTATGAAGATATGGCAGGGTTCGATCAGATACATGCGGTATTGCACGGATCGTGATCGGACGGATTTTACTAGCCGGATTTGGCTTAAGCCGGATCCTAGTATTCGATAGTGTAGTTTTGTCTCTTTGCATTTGTGTTCAGTAGGAATACAAATGCGGGCATATATATGCAGTAGTGGGGTTTTCCTATAATTTATTACGGGATCAGTTTTCTGTAGTTGCCAGTTTGTATTCCGTTCCAGCCGGTTTTCTTTTATTCCTTCACGACCGGACTTTCCGATGGAGGGTGTTATTTGCAAGTTTGCAAATAACACATTGTGGAGGGTTTTCATGCATATGTGAGGCATCATGAGTGTTCTTTCATGATGAGATTCTTTTATGGTCTTTTCCTTGGCTTTTCTAGTGATGGTTTGGTGAAAGGATTGAGATGAGAAATGAGAGTGACCTTTTTCCTTGCTTTATCTTTTCTTTTCTCCATGGATTTTTTATTCCATTATCTCCACCATGGAGAGAGAGGGCCGGCCACTATGGGGGGGAGATTTGAGGAGTGGGAGATTATTCTATCTTGATCTCATTCTGCTTGCCAAAAATTGATATCACCATTTTTCCCCAAAGTCATTCTCTACCATACTTCCATCAAAAGAAACTAAACCCCAAGAGACAAGTTTCATACACTAGCCTACAGCAAATCTTGGACGCGTCGGCTAGCCAACTTCGCGCCCGAGTTGCCTCGGCCCAGAGGTGGGAGCCCGTAAAAGATTGCGGCTACGTGGTGCCCTTTCCGACGAGAAGTTGACGGACGGAGATTCCGGGGGAGATCGGAGTGGAGACGAAGACCGAAGGACACGGATCGCTTGGTATGGCTTCTCTACTCTTTTCTAGTTTGCTAGTTGCTAGGTTAATGGCACGATCCGGGTGAAAAGTGCGCGGTGGTGCCGGTTCAATAGTTTTTGAAAGTTTTGTTTCCGCGTTTCCGGCGTCCGATCGACGGCTGGGGCGCCGCCGCGGGCTTACATTGGTATCAGAGCCACGCCATTAACCATGCCTAGCTTGCTCTAATATGTTTGGAACTCGATCGAACAAAAATCCCCAAAAACCGTATTTTCCATGCATCGTGTTTCTGTCGAAATATTTTTTGCTCCAAAAATTTTTCAGGTTGTTTCAGAATACTGTGCATGAAAATCTAAGAATTGTGTGAAATTTTGGTCGCGTGATCACTCCATACCGCCGCGGAACCGCGGCCAAACCCATGCTTGGGCCGCGGTTCCGCCGCGATTTGAACATATCAGCTCACCAAAATTTTCCAGATTGTCTTAGACTTGGAAATAGGGGTTTTGGGATATTTTCTTTGGGCCCAGATTTTCTGTAAGTGCTACAGTACTGCTTGGGGCCCACTTGATAAAATTTATTCGATCGGATATTTTAAACATGCTAGTTCACAGTATTTACATTATATCTGCGACCGTGAATGTCACTTGATCGGTAAATCCAATCTATCTGCTATAGCCATTTTAGACGGATTTGCGAACGTGACATTCACGTTCATGTTCTGTGTTGTGCTGTGATGTTGCGGATCGGTCGTGAGGGATAGCCTAGTTGCAATGTTAGTACAGTTTTGTTTTATATGTACATTTGATATTGTGGGGCGAGCGTCCGACATGTGGACTGCCGTCACTGCCTGTTTGTATTATTTTTTTGGGGCACGACCAGGTTGCGGTCGATATACCCGTTGTATGTATATTTTACTTTCTGTACTAGGGTTACCCCACGGAGGGGTGCACGGATAGCCGGGTTCTAGAGGGCAACAAGCCCGCATCTCATGGCATTGAGACGGAGGGGGCTTTACTCTAGAATTGGCGGGCTATTCGCCGCACTCGTAGGGGGTATAGGTTGACCCAGGAGGGGTGCCCAAGTTACCAGATTCCGTGAAGTGCTGGGTGGTCCATTCACGTTGCTGAAGGGGGCTGCCTCGCTTCAGGTTATGGCGGGTAACTTGCCGCGCCCGTAGGGGTCTAGGATTTCATTGCACAGGCTATCCACACGACCAGGGGAACGTCGGGTTTCAGCAGCGGTTCTGTGAAACCCGGGGATCCCAGATATCTGTATTGATCTGTGTTGCTTTTTATCACGCCTTGAGCGAAAATTATATATTATATATATACTAGTAGATATTGTATATGTTTTGCATCCGCGCTAGTCCAGTCCCCGCTCTGTCGTTAGTTAGCTAACCTAACGGGTGATGACGGGACCCAGTGGCGAATGCGGATGGCATATACGTACATCAGTATATTTTCGTTCTTTGTGGTGTGATCAATTCATGGGACTGCGTTGATTCGGATCAATGCAAGTTAAACAAACCTATTCTGATGTTATTGGAACACTTTTTCAAAAAGCTGTTATTGCAAGGGCGTTCTCTTTTATTTTGCATCGTGGTATTCAGTTGGAATATCCTGCTCCTCAGTCGACGAGGCAAGGGCCGAGATCCCTTCACTGGGAGTGACCCCTTGGACAAAAGTTTGCGTCAGGGTAATAACTTCACTATAGCCGATTACTTTTGCTTTACACAGTGGTATTCAGTTGGAATATCCTGCACCTCATTCTACGGGGAAAGAGCCGAGATCCCTTTACCGGGAGTGACCTCTTTAGCAAAGGTTTTCGTCACTATATTTTTATAAAGCTATCAGTTCCTTCAATGATATCAAGTTCATTACGTTAAAGGTTTTCACCAGATACCATTCGTAGCCCTCCGTCATTTCAGTTAAATATTCGGTAGTATTCAAGCTATGTATTTTGACCTCACGCCAAGGCATAGTGATTGGTAGCTGCCGGGTATTTATCTGTTGCATAGATAGATGCGTTGGTTTGGGACAGTCGTACTACTATTTTGGCCTACGTCAAGGGTATGTACGGGTGGGTTCAAATTAACCTGGACAATGAAGGGTAGAACTTGACATGTGACTTATGATATTTTGACCTCACGCCAAGGTCATAAGAGCATGGGGCAAAAATCTACATCGGGAGTTTCAAAAGAACTGAAAATTGCCAGATATGCGCATACCTTCTGGAGTGTGATAACGTGAGCGGATTCCGTCACGTTATCATGCGATGATAGTTGGATCCCGATTCCCACTGATGAGTTGGTTTACTCCTCGGGTGATCCCGGCTAATTCTTCTTTCAGGTTTGGGGAAGAATTTGACGTTACAGTGGGAGGTTTCCTGATTAGATAAAGTGATAACCATTCTGATCTAGGTTAGAGTGCACGCTGAGTATTTCTTTTCTCTCTCTCTTTGGCAGCGACCATTGACCCGACCCTAGACTATGACTCAGTGACCGAGTTGACCGAACCTTCTTAACACTGGCTTTTGGATTGTCAGAGTTGCAAACCTCTTTGCCACTCCTACTTTTACCCTTTTCTCCATGACACCCCGTATTACTACGAACGTCCACTTCCATTGAACAAAACCATCGTATGGTTATATACGAACTCGAAGAAATTCGAGGATGGTTTCCGGTTCTGGAGAAAACGAATAGGACTATTCAGTTGTCTTTTCCTTTTACCTTCTCTCTCAGATTGCGAGTACTCCTTGGTTTAGGAGATAGTACACCTATTACGCAAATTGGATAGTCTTCTTCCAAACCTTAGGCTGGTGCCGAACGGTGGGGAATGAAGAAAACCAATTAGCCTAAACGGTGTACAGAAGGTATTAAGTTCAGACAAAGCAAGGGATTAGTAAGAGGGCAAAGTAAATTGCGACTGCTATTCACGACCAAACCAAGTATTTCTTCGCCAATCCTAAATCACCTTTGTATTTCTCCAGGACACTCCGTATCACTACGAAGATCCCAGTTTATTGGATGATCCATCGTATGGTTATATACGAACTCGAAAGGAACTTGTTCCAGTTCGGGGATGGATCCTGATTCAGGAGAAATAGGAATAAAGTTCATTCAGGTGTCTTTTATCTTCACCTTCTCTCGCGTTGCGAGTGCTCCTAGGACTAGGACAGTACACCCATTATGCTTATTGGATAGTCTTCTTCCAAACCATAGGCTGGTGCCTAACGGTAGGGAAGGAAGAAAACCATTTGGCCTAAAGGGGTGTGCAGAAGGTAACGACTAAAGACATATAGAGAGATTTGGAGAGGTGGCAAAGAATTATAAGGTTGCAGTCGTGAATCTGGATAATGGAAGTGGCATTACTAGGAATACCCTGATACCCCATCGAAACATTTCAATGTTTCAGTTTCACTGTGTACTGTTAAAAGAAAACTGATTTCCCGATTAGATACTTACTCCAGGGTATGTATTTACCAGGTATGAGTCTCACATCTGTATGGTTTTACAAATGATGAGTGGGAGTAAGTTATTAGGAATTAGGTGACCATCCTCATTATATCGGGATTCGTTGGAATTGGTGAAATTTAAGGAAGCCGCCTGGGTTGTTTGCCAGTCGGCAAATATTTGGTTTTGAATATCCGTTGTTGTGCACCAATTTCAAATTGATATATCTGTACGTCTATTTTTTATAGAGTGAGACATACCTTTTTGAAATTATGTCTATGACATTTACCTATACCAGTGGATGGTTAGGTAAGGAGCATTAAACAGCGGTGTAATTCTTCTTAACCAAAAGTACAGTTTTCAACCTACAACACACAGTGAATGAGTTATTAGACTCAGGGGACTTATACAGAGTATTGTATATTGTCCAGTGTCCATTAGGACAGAGGGGTTGGTCCTCGTACTATATTCGGTTTACTTATAACTTCTCTAGTTCTTAGACAAGTGTTTCGTAGAAACACAGGGTCGAAGTTTTGAGAAGTTATAGGTATAAGAATAAAGTAGAGAACCAGGTATTGCAAGTATCGGGATTCTTCAAGGTGATCGAAGATGTAGATACTTGTGAATGGTATTCAGTTGATAGAAATGTTTAAGAGAACTTGCTTCTCTTTCAGGTTACTCATAATTGGAAGCATTCCTAAGTTGAGAACGCTGATCGGCCTCCTTCCATTTAGTTAACATGCACTGGAGACAGCTGCATGATTTGAATCTGGTTAAATTAAATCAGTGCCTCTGCTTCTATATTGGATATAGAACAGTTCATATCTTGACTTTGTTAAGGTACGGGGAGTTGTCCGGCTTATGCTTAAAACCAGACTCCGGATAACTCAAGGCACGTTTCTGTAATGGCTGTTTGTGGGTTGACCCAGGCTATGACGAGGGTTGACTTTCTACCATCTGGAAGATCAATAGTGATATTGTTCTTGACTCGCCACAGTTTTATCAAAAATGGATTTTTTTCAGAAAACAGTAGTGGGAGTATGGTAGAACTGGAAGTGATTCCAGAACCGCAAACGATTACTAAAGATTTGATAAGAAACTAAGGATTCAATCTGGTTTGACATTCCATTGGCCACTCCGCAGATAAAGTGGGTAACCTCAGGCGCTCGAGAGGTACTTCGGTATGCTCAAGAACGGTGGCAGGGAGGTTCTTGTTTACCCAGACTTGCCATTGCTGTTGTTCCAGACTGTGAGACCCAGCGGGAGAATGAGTATAGCGTCGTTCTAAACTAGCTTTAGAAGTGCACGTCTATATGACTCTGCCAGAGGGTTATCGTAGTCAGTGGGAGCAGCGGAAGCATTGGTGGACATCAGGCTTATGTCTATTTATAGACTAAAGTAGATATAGCGGAGATAGATCATCTATTTCTGATGTGACAGTCATAGGTTTGACTTCATGAGAATAGGGGATGGATCTGCTAAGAAGGTAGTAGGGTGTGATGTCCTGGTATTTGATGACATACACAGAGTGGGAAATGATGTTCCTATACTACGATCGGTTATACTTTGGTCGTCACACAGTGGTTTCTCCACACAGGACTTGGATATTATATCAGACATTCTGGTCACTAGATCTATGGTTTTAGATCTAGATTTGGGTGGTTTCCCAATCTGGGTACTTTGACAGCATTCTATGAGTATTTAGAATGGACGACTCCTGGCACGGTAGTATACCTGCAGGTGATGGAGTCACCCTCTCTAAAGGTGTCTTACAGACTAAAGAGGAGAGGGATGTTCATGATTGGCAGATCACTTGCTTAGGCAATTGAGTCAATCGTGAGATGTCAAGTACCACACCAGATGTTGTTCTTGCAGTAGGTGCAATAAGTTGATATTGATCCAATCCTGGAGAAACAGTCGGAAGCAGTTTTAGAACATAAGTTGATGTTCTAGGGATATGATAACGGCAGCCTCCTTCGGGAGACGGTTATCATTCCAGGCTTCCAAGGTGACCTGGATGGCAGAGTGGCTGTCAGAGTTATAGTTTTCCCTCTGACGAGGGGCAGTATTTTGGACAGTTGGTCCAGGTGGATACTGAGGGAAGGCATGGCGCAGGATACAGATTAAGTTCAGTTGACGATACAGTCTAAGAAGTTTGGATTTGGAGTTCATTTATGAGCTAGGTCCCATCAGACATCCAGACATTCTAAGACAGGTATTGCTCATTTCGGGAGATAGCTTTCTCCGCGAACTTGAGATATAGAGAGACATAGAAAGAAACACCAGAGCGGATCCACTCACTGAGGCTATTCCTCGAACGCAATAGTTTCGCAAACGAGCTTTGTGAGGCTGACTAGTAAAGGAGTTGGGTGTTCGGTATCACACGGGCTGTGAGTACGCGACATCGCAATAATTAGCCTTGAGTGCAAGTGGGAGATTGTTGGAGATAGTGCCCTCAGAGTCAATTATTGGATCACAGGCACGTGATTGCAATGATTGGGGGGAGGAACTATCCCAGTAGGACAGTCTTACTCGAGATGATAGTATGCTATCTGGTTTATCTTTATTATCGTGTACTGCTTTAGGTGACCTTACGAGTCGCTATTACACGTTGATAGAGCCCCTAGGATTCTTGCTTGACTACCAGCAGTATGAGGGCGATCATATACGTGAGAGCTGGAGTCTATAAGCACATCCTTAAAAGGTCCCTAGTCGAGGGAGTTTCGAGACAGGGCATCGATTCTCCGAAGTAGACTAGTGTATACAGTCGAGACCCCGACGAGGGGCGGTGGCCGGTCTCACAAGCCACTGGTGTCAGTTGGTTCACCTAAGATGTATACAGGTGGTCATTGGGTTATGAGTACACCGGACAGGACTCGCCGGGAACCTGCTAGTTGGGATTATACCAGACGTCAGATAGCAGTTCCTTGGTGACATGTGTACAGGTTAGTTCATCGACCTGAGATCGTCATTTGCCTCGTGTGAGTTCCCACTGTGCTTTGATTACTACCCTACCACGGCTCAAAGGAGTCGTGCAAACAGGTTTTAGTTGGGTACAGTCCCGAGCCACATGGAGGCAGTGAGCGGATCTGCAGGGATTCGACTCTCCCGGTATTGGGGGTGAGGTCGCGCTGTGTCTAGGAGAACCAGAACATGAAAAGTCCTTGGCCAAGGCAGGAGATTTGCTGGTAGGTATTCCAGTAGTATCTCAGGGTGTTCTGGGCTACACTCCGACACGACTTGTACCGCTGTTGGGGGTCTGACTTTTACCAACCCCCTAGGCCCGCCATGCGATGCTCATAGACGAACGGACCGGACTGTATGGATATTGTCACTGACAGGCTCAGTAGGGTGTCAGGATGAGTTCGCTCATCGACGTCCCTTTTGGTCAATACCTGGTAGCCCGTCACGTATTGGCTTATACCTCTGACGTGCTAGTGGTTAAATCCACAGCCATAGTATTGACGAGTCTTTAGAGTCCATCACACTCAGTTACTCAGGTTTCGGGCGAAACGCTGTAGAGGCCGTATGGAGATATGGCAGGGTTCGATCAGATACATGCGGTATTGCACGGATCGTGATCGGACGGATTTTACTAGCCGGCTTTGGCTTAAGCCGGATCCTAGTATTAGATAGTGTAGTTTTGTCTCTTTGTATTTGTGTTCAGTAGGAATACAAATGCGGGCATGTATATGCAGTAGTGGGGTTTTCCTGTAATTTATTACGGGATCAGTTTTCTGTAGTTGTCAGTTTGCATTCCGTTCCGGCCGGTTTTCTTTTATTCCTTCACGGCCGGACTTTCCGATGGAGGGTGTTATTTGCAAGTTTGCAAATAACACATTGTGGAGGGTTTTCATGCATATGTGAAGCATCATGAGTGTTCTTTCATGATGAGATTCTTTTATGGTCTTTTCCTTGGCTTTTCTAGTGATGGTTTGGTGAAAGGATTGAGATGAGAAATGAGAGTGACCTTTTTCCTTGCTTTATCTTTTCTTTTCTCCATGGATTTTTTATTCCATTATCTCCACCATGGAGAGAGAGGGCCGGCCACTATGGGAGGGGGAGATTTGAGGAGTGGGAGATTATTCTATCTTGATCTCATTCTTCTTGCCAAAAATTGATATCACCATTTTTCCCCAAAGTTATTCTCTACCATACTTCCATCAAAAGCAACTAAACCCCAAGAGACAAGTTTCATACACTAGCCTACAGCAAATCTTGGACGCGTCGGCTAGCCAACTTCACGCCCGAGTTGCCTCGGCCCAGAGGTGGGAGCCCGTAAAAGATTCCGGCTACGTGGTGCCCTTTCCGACGAGAAGTTGACGGACGGAGATTCCGCGGGAGATCGGAGTGGAGACGAAGACCGAAGGACACGGATCACTTGGTATGGCTTCTCTACTCTTTTCTAGTTTGCTAGTTGCTAGGTTAATGGCCCGATCCGGGTGAAAAGTGCGCGGTGGTGCCGGTTCAATAGTTTTTGAAAGTTTTGTTTCCACGTTTCCGGCGTCCGATCGACGGCCGGGGCGCCGCCGCGGGCTTACACATAGAGAAGACCGGAGAGGACGTAGAGAACGACAAGACGAAGGACTCGGTTCTTTAAGTATAATCACTTATCATAGTAGTTAACTCTTCTATGGTTTTTGTTAGTTATTGTTTATGCAAAGATTCTCGGTTAGTCGATGTTTACGCCTAAAACAAGATGGTTTTTCATTATTCCGCCTCCCCGCAAGTCGTGGGGTGTTGTACATCGACTTACAGTGGTATCAGAGCCTCGCTAAACAATAATTAACTCATTAGCAAAGTCGTATGAATTTCGAACGCAAAACGAACCAAAAAACGACATCGATATCACAAGTTTCTGTCGAATTTTAAACAGGCTCTAAAAAATTTTCAGGTTGCTGCAGAGTAACAAGTATAGAAAGATAAGAACACTGGATAAAAATGGGTTTGTGAATCGGCCATACAGCCGCGGGAACCGCGGCCGATCCCACCGATCCGCCGCGGATCCGCGGCCGAGTTGGGGCCGATTCGACCCAGTTTGCTCCTGTTATTCTTTTGTGATATTGTTGTGTTTTCTGGAATGTTTATTTTCTGCTCAAAGTCTCAGGTGCACAGAGAAGTTTTGGGAGTAGAATATGATATGTTTATCGAAATTATACGATATTTGCTAATTTGATTATATCTGTGTTTGTATAATGTGTTCGTAAACCTCCCCTAACTGCTAGTATGTCGGTTGGCAGGGGGTTGCACATTTCTGTAATAGTTTTTACTGTTTGTGGTTGTGAACTCTATTGGGCTGTTGTGATGATTAGTCGGGGTTTGAGATGTTTTGTTATATTCATTCATTCAATGTAATTGTAATATGTTGTAATATTATTTTGTGGGGCACATCCAGGTTGCGGTTGTAGCCACCGTTGTATTATTTCATTTTACTGTTTTTGCTCCTAGGATAGACCCAAGATGGGGTGCACAAACTACCAGGTACTTTAAAGTGTTTAGTGGCCTACTCACTTTGTTGAGGGAGACCGCTTCACTTCGGGTATTTGGCGGCTAGTTTGCAGTACCCGTAGGGGTCTAGGGTGGGGTAATGGCTATTCATCACAACTATGTAATCCGTCTTTTGTTGCAGGCTCTAAATAAACACGGATTACTTGCAAATCCAATAAAGTTCATATGAGATCTGGAATGCCTATTATTTTATCTGACGAATATACAATATCTATATATGATAGCTATTTAGACATCACTTATATTTTACACCCGCGCTAGCCCAGCCCCCGCTCTGCCGTTAGTTAAGTAACCTAACGGGTGATGACGGGACCCCGTGGCGAATGCGGATGGCATAAGAGGACGTTGTATTTTCGTTGTTTTCTGCAATGATAGGTTAATGATGGGACGCATTATTTATAATGCAAAGAAAATAAACCAAAAGATGAATCGTTGGAACAATTTAAAAGAAACCACTCGGTTATTTTAAAATAGATGATATTTTTTAATTGCGGAGCTTTAACCACTCCTTCTAAAAAGCTATCAGGTTCCTTCGGTCATATCAAGTTCACTACGTTCACGGTTTCGCCAAAACCATTCGTAGCCCTCCGTCATTTCATCTGGGTATCCAGTAGTATTCAAGCTATGTATTTTGACCAACGCCAAGGCATAGTGTTTGGTAGCTGCTGGGTATTCATTTGTTGCATAGATAGATGAGTTGGTTTGGGACAGTCGTATTATCATTTTGGCCAACGTCAAGGATATGTACGGATGGGTTCAAATTAACAAGATAATGATGGGTAGAACTTGACATGTGTCTTATGACATTTTAACCAATGCCAAGGTCATAAGAGCATGGGGCAAAAATATTTATCGAGAATTTCTAAAGAAACTGAAATTTGCAAAGAGTTGCATACCATTTGGAGTTTGATGCATGTTGGTAGGATTCCTTCAACATTATCATACGATGATATTTAGATCCCGATCCTACTGTGAGTATATGCTACTCATTAGGATATTTGTCACTTAACGATCAATGCTATAAACCAAGTAGGTGTCAAGAAAGGTGTCAGCGGGGTTACGCCCCAGAGAAAAGAGGTTATTTAATTAAGGAACTTCGCGAAAGCGTTGGAAAACCTCCCTCGAAGTACCGACACCAGCCTGGCTGAACGGTTAAGCAAGTATTGTACAGTGAGAATAGTCCTGGCTAATTCTTCTTTTATGGTTTGAGGAAGGATTCGAGAAACAGTGGGAGCCATCCAGTTTAGATAAATTAAAAACCACTCTAAACTTGCAAGAGCATCATACTAAAGAGTTTTCTTCTCTCTCTCCTAATTGCAGCGACCCTGAAAATGACTGGACTTAAGTTACTTTTAGAGAAAAATATACTGACAGGGCCAAACTATAAAGATTGGCTGCGGAATGTCAAAATGGCTTTGACCTATGACAAATTGGGGTACGTCCTCACCGCTAAGGCACCTGCTGTCCCTGGTCCCAAATCCAGTAATGCGGATAAGGAAATCCGCAAAATCTGGGATTTTGATTGCACGAAAGCCAAGTGCATCGTGCTTGCCTCGATGAACAATGAACATCAGAGGAAGCACGAGGATATGGAACTAGACGCCATATTTCTCCAAACAAATGAACTTTATGGAGAGCAATCTCATATAGCAAGATACGAAACCTCTAAGAACTTGTTTCGAGCGAGGTTGGCTGTCGGATCATCGGTAGGAGAACATGTCCTAAAGATGATTGGCTACATAGAAGAGCTCGCAGACCTTGGGACGACTTTGGATAATGAGCTCTATACAGACCTTATCCTCCAGTCCCTTCCTTCCACCTACGCCCAGTTTATTCTGAACTTCAACATTCAAAGAAAAGAAGTTGAACTTCCAGAACTCCTTAACATGTTGAGGAGTGCGGAGGGCACCTTGCAGAAGGCAAGGGAAACACCCGCTATGTTTGTTAGCGGTGCTTCTTCTTCCGGGTCCAAGGCTAGGGCCAAAGGAAGGAAAAAGAAGGCCGCCACCAAACCTAGAGGAGGTGTAAGTAAGGTGGGAGGGAAGGGAAAGAAAAAGTTTGCAGTACCGGTAGTGGGCCAGAATGGGTGCTTCCATTATCACAGGAAAGGGCACTGGAAAAAGGATTGCAAGGCGTGGAACGCCAAGAACCAGGAACCGAAGCAAGCTGTGGCTTCGACTTCAGGTGTGTTTGTAATTAAGAATTGTCTGTCAATCAACTCTACTTCCTGGGTATTGGATACCGGATCAGGATCTCATATTTGCAATTCATTGCAGGCCCTGAGAAACCGTAGAGTGCTGAAGGAAGGTGATATGACCCTGATGGTTGCTAACGGAGCTAGCGTGGGAGCTGTGTCCGTAGGGGATTATCACATGGGATTGACGAGTGGACACATTTTGGTTTAACATAATTGTTTTTGTGTACCCAGCTTAACGTGTAATATCATATATGTTTCCTTGTTATCAAATAAAGGTTATGATTTCACGTTTATAAGTGGTGTTGTTAACATCTACCTTAATCATAGTTTGATTGGGTCCGGTACACTGGAAAACGGTATATATGTGTTAAACCAACTCCAAATTTTCAATGTCCAGAACACACTAAAAAGAAAGTCTCCAGATTTAAATAAAGCTTTCTTATGGCATTGTAGACTAGGTCACATCAATGAGACAAGGTTAACTAAGTTACATAGAGAATGATATTTGGACTCATTCGAATATCAAACTTATGCCACTTGTCAATCTTGTCTCAAAGGAAAGATGACAAAGACTCCATTTACTGGACATGGAGTAAGAGCGAGCGAGCTCTTAGGACTCATACACAGCGATGTATGTGGTCCAATGTCTACACATGCAAGAGGTGGTTTTTCCTATTTCATTACTTTCACGGATGATTACTCAAGGTACGGATTCATTTATCTGATGAAACATAAATCCGAGGCTTTTGAGAAATTCCAAGAGTTTAAGAATGAAGTAGAAAACCAAACCGACAAAAGTATCAAGACACTAAGATCTGATCGAGGTGGTGAATACTTGAGTGCCGAGTTCCTAGGTTACCTAAAAGAGAAAGGAATTCTCTCTCAGCTTACTCCTCCATACACTCCACAGCATAACGGTGTATCAGAGAGACGGAATCGAACCCTATTAGATATGGTACGTTCCATGATGAGTAATGCTGAGTTACCGCGATCTTTTTGGGGTTATGCGCTAGAATCAGCGGCATATCTTTTCAACATGGTACCTACCAAGACTATGCCTACCACGCCATATCAGATGTGGAGTGGGAAGAAACCCTATCTTCAGTATCTGAAAATATGGGGATGTCCAGCTTTTGTTAAAAAGCAGCATGTGGACAAGCTCGAGGCACGATCGGTAAAGTGTAAGTTTGTGGGATATCCAAAGAACTCCAAGGGGTATCTATTCTATTACGCAGAGGAACAAAAGGTGTTTGTTTCTCGTAATGCCCATTTTCTAGAATATCAGTTTTTAGAAAAGGAAATAAATGGGAGCGAAATAGAACTAGAAGAAATTCCAGAACCACAAACTAATACTGAAAGTTTGGTAGAACAAGTAGTTCAAGAAGAACAGGACATTCCCGCACCCCTCCGCAGGAGTAGTAGGCCGTCTCATCCGCCTGAGAGATACTACGGTTTTCTCATAGATGGGGATAGAAAGGATTGCATCATAGATGATGATGAACCTACTGGCTTCCAGCAGGCCATCCAGAGCGGCGACTCGGTACGATGGCTAGATGCAATGCGGACCGAAATGGAGTCCATGTACACCAACAAAGTATGGACTTTGGACTTTGCTCCAGATGGGGTAAAACCCATAGGATGCAAATGGATATTCAAGAAAAGATTGGTGTAGATGGACAGGTGGAAACCTAAAAGGATAGACTTGTTGCAAAGGGTTTTCGTCAAAGACCTGGTTTGGACTATGACGAAACTTTTTCTCCAGTGGCTATGCTCAAATCCATTCGGGTCCTTCTTGCTATTGTTGCCTTCCATGATTATGAAATCTGGCAGATGGACGTAAAAACGGCTTTTCTGAATGGAAATTTAGAAGAGTGCGTCTATATGGATCAGCCAGAGGGTTTCAATCAGAGTGGGAGCAGCGGGAAAGTATGCAAGTTGCTTAAGTCCATTTATGGACTAAAGCAGGTATCGTGGAGTTGGAACATCTGTTTTGATGAAACAGTCAAAGAATATGACTTTATCAAAAATCCAGATGAACCGTGCATATATAGTAAAGTTGTAGCAAGAACTGTCGTATTCCTCGTCTTGTACATGGATGACATTCTACTGATAGGAAATGACATTCCTATACTACAATCTGTCAAAGGATTCTTGTCACACAGGTTCTCCATGAAAGACCTGGGTGATGCCTTTTACATTCTGGGGATCCGGATCTATCGTGATAGATTCAAGAGGATGTTGGGACTTTCGCAGTCCAGGTATATCGACACTGTACTGAAAAGATTCAGTATGGAAGATTCTAAGCGCGGTAATCTACCGGCTTGTCACGGAATCAACCTATCCAAAGAGATGTCTCCCAAGACTGATTTAGAAAGGGAACGCATGTCTATTATACCCTACACTTCTGCGGTAGGCTCTATAAGGTATGCGATGTTGTACACCAGACCAGATGTAGCTTACGCACTAAGCGTGGTAAGCCGGTATCAGTCAGACCCAGGGGAGAAGCACTGGATAGCAGTAAAGAACATTCTCAAGTACCTGAGGAGGACTAAGGAGATGTTCTTGGTTTACGGCGGAAAAGACCTCAGGATGGAGGCCTATGATGATTCTGGCTTCCAGAGTGATAAGGACGATTCCAAGTCCATGTCATGTTATGTCTTTACCCTCAATGGAGGGGCGGTGTGCTGGAAGAGTTCCAAGCAGGACACCGTTGCTGACTCGACGATGGAAGCGGAGTATATTGCTGCTTGCGATGCCGCAAAAGAAGCGGTCTGGATGAAGAAGTTCCTAACATAACTTCAGGTGGTTCCTACCATTATTGATCCAATACCTCTGTATTGCGACAACAACGGAGCTATAGTTTTAGCGAAGGAACCAAGGTCCCATCAGAAGTCCAGACACATCTTAAGGCGGTATCACCTGATCAGTGAGATCATTGATCGTCAAGAGATCAAGGTTCGGAGAGTTGCTACTGAAGAGAACATTGCTGATCCATTCACAAAGGCCCTACCTCGGATTCAGTTCGAGAGGCTACTCGAGATCATCGGTTTTCGATATGCCAGTACATGGCCCTAGTGCAAGTGGGAGATTGTTAGTGTATATGCCCTAGGGGACATTATTGTATCATACTAATTTGTATATTACTTAATGGAAGCTTGGGATATTCACATGTATATTACTAATTTGCTAAACATAGTAGTATGCTACTTGGTTTTTCTATCTTAATATGTGAGTATACGTATTGATAGAGCTCTTAGGATCTTGCTTGACTACCAACGTTATGATGGCAGTCACATTAGTAGGGGCTGGGTAGTCTACAAGCACATCCTTATTCAGGTCCCTAGTCGTAGGATTATCGAGACAGGGCATCGATACTCCGGAGTAGACTAGTGTGTACGCTTCTCATCCCAGTTGGGGAGATGGTCTGTCCCATAGCCGTCAGTACGTCGTACTGGAGATAGTATGCAGGTGCTCGTTGGGTTACGGGTACACCGGACAGGACTCACAGGGAACTGTTGGTTGGTTTTATACCAGTCGTCAGTTAACAGTTCCCAGGTGACATGAGTACAGCATAGTCCGCAGACTTGACACTGCTACTTCGCCTCGAGTGTGTCCCACTATTCTTAGATTGCTACCCTACCACGGCTCAAAGGAGTCGTGCAAACAGGTAGCAGTTGGGTGCAGTCCCGAGCATTTGGAGGCAGTGGCGGTTAGACAGGATTTGTCTCTCCCGGTATTGGGGGTTGATATCGCGCTGCGTCAGAGAGCCATTACGCAAAGTCCCTGGCCAGGGCAAGCGAGATTTGCTGGTAGGTTCCAGTAGTTTCTCAGGGTGTAATGGGCTTCGCTCCGACATGACTTATACCGCTATTAGGGGACTGACGCTTGCCGCCCCCTAGGCCCGATATGCGATAGTCTTAGACGAACAGACCGGACTATACGGAGATTGTCACATCAGACTCAGTAGGAGTTCGGATGGGTTTCCTCATCGGCCTTCTTATCGACATCTACCTGGGGACCGTTACGTACAACTAGTGCCGCTTGCGGTCTGTGGTTAAACCCACTGCCAGCATAGTAGTCGAGTCTCTAGAGTCCCGCACAGAGAGTTTCCCTACTCCATGCGAAACGATATAAAGGTCGTATGGTTTTACGACAAGGGTTCGGACGCATACGTGTGTTTACGCACGTACGACATCCGGACAGTTTTTACTAACCGACTTTGGTTTATGCCAGTTTCTAGTATCCGGTTATTGGATTTATACAGTCTAAAGTTTTTCCGTGTTTTCACGGATAAGAGGGGCGTTCTCGTAATTGCGCGAGAAGCTTCTAGAAGATGGTGACTTGGGGGGTTAAGGTGGCATATGCATTAAATGAGATTAGTGAGTCATTTGAGTGATTCATCCATGTCATTAATGCATCATAAATGATTAATGACTCATGGAGATGAATCACCCTCTTGTATTTATTAAGCATGATGATTAATCCTTTATTTTCTTTTATTGGATAAATGATAATGCTTGATATATATTATGATAGATCATTATCTCATCTCATTCTCTTGCTCACTTTCTCTCTCCTCAAGCTCTCTCTCTTCAAACCCTAATCCTCCCCTCTCATGTGTTGAGACCAAGGATTAGAGTAGACTACTTAATCCTTAACCATTCTCTATATCACCTAGGTTACTTAGATTAGCGATTTAAGAAACCTAGTTACCTCAAGTTAGAGGTGAAGCTTGTAGTAAAGCTTTTGGGTGGATCTTCTACTACATAGAGAAGGCCGGAGAGGACGTGGAGAAGGACAAGACGAAGGACTCGGTTCTTTAGCTATAATCACTTATCATAGTAGTTAACTCTTCTATGGTTTCTTGTTAGTTATTGTTTATGCAAAGATTCTCGGTTAGTCGATGCTTACGCCTAAAACAAGATGGTTTTTCATTATTCCGCCTCCCCGCAAGTCGTGGGGTGTTGTACATCGACTTACAGTTATGCCCCTGGGAAAACGAGGTTTATTTTAATTGGGTCCGTGCGAAAGCACGGGGAACCTCCCTCAAAGTACCGGCACTGGCCTGGCTGAAAGATTGGCGAACTTGTAGAGTGTAATTAATCCCAGCTAGTCTTTCCTTTTAAGGTTTGAAGGAAGATTTGATAAAAACAGTGGGAGCCATCCTGATTAGATAAAATATATAACCAATCTAATCTTGCAAGAGCGCACGCAGAGTGTTTTCTTCTCTCTCTCTCCAGGTAGCGACCATGTCACGCCTTAATCAAGATAATAATATGGATGTATTGACCGAACCCGCTTGCTATACTGAGCTGGAGAACGTTGGTCCCGCTCCAACTTATAATTGTTATAAGACCAAGCAGGAAATTAGGGAATACCAGATTTCCCGTGCCGCCCAAACGAAGAAAGTGCATGATGATACATCTTCTTCGGGTGTGTTCATTACAAAGAACTGTTTCTCTGTATCCTCTACGTCCTGGGTATTAGATACCGGATCAGGATCCCGCATATGTAATCTGTTACATGGGCTAAAGAAAGGTAGAGAACTGAGAACGGGTGATAAGTTTCATGAGACAGAAAACGGTGCAAGTGTTGCAGCCAAGTCTGTTGGTCACTATCACCCTGTATTACCAGAATACATTGATTCTGAACGAATGTTATTAGATACCGAACCTGATATACAACATCATATCAGTCTCTTTATTAGTAAAGAAAGGATATAATTTTGTATTGTTGGATAATGTTTTGAACATTTCCTATATCAAGAGTTGATCGGTTCAGGCACGTTATCTAAAAGCATAAACGTTCGAAATCAAACCACAGTTCTTAATGTACATAACACACACAAGAGGAAGAGTTCAGAAATGAACGAATTCTTCTTGAGGCATTGTAGACTAGGTCATATCAATGTGACCCGACTAGCTGAAGTTACATTTAGATGCATATTTAAATTAGTTTGAATTTACATCTTGTGAAACTTGCCGGTCATGTCACAGAGAGAAGATGACCACTGCTCCGTTTATTAGAAACAGAGAAAGAGTTACTGAACTCTTGGGACTGATACATAGTGATGTATGAAGGTCCCCAGTCTACATATGCCAGGACCGGTTATTTGTACTTCATTACATTCACTGATGATCTCTCTAGATTCAGACATATGTTCCTGTTGAAATACAAGTCCGAAACTTTTGAGATAATCACCGAATATAAGTTAGAAGTGGAGAACCAAAAATGGATATAAGTATTATGTCCTTTGATGTGATCAGGGAGGAGAATACTTGAGCACGGGATTCCTGGACTATTCTAAAGGAGAATGAGATTCTCTCTCAGCATTACTCCTCCGCATACACCACAGCACGTCGGTGTATCGGGGCGAAGCAATCACACCCTATATGATATGGTGCGCTCTATGATGAGTACTGCTGAGTTTCCTATTTCCTTTTGGGAGTTATGCACTTGAGAAGCTGCATACCTATTGAATAGGGTTCCAATCAAATCCATTGCCTACCACTTCATATTTGATATGGAATGGGAAGAGCCCATATCTTAAGTTTGTTAAGATTTGGGGTTGTCCAGCCTATGTCTAAAAGTAAAATCCAGACAAGCTCGAGGCAAAGTCAGTTCTGTAGAAGTTTGTTGGATATCCCAAGCATTCGCAAGGGAATATCTTCTACCTAACAGAGGAACAAAATGTGTTTTGTTTCTCAACATACCATATTTGTGAAAGGGAATTTCTTATGAAGAAATTAGTGGTCATGAGGTAGAACTGGAAGGAGTTCCAGCTATACAAACTACAGCAGATGATTTGGTAGAACCAAAGAATTCAATAGATTCCGACGAACCTCAGCCTCTCCGCCGATCTAGCAGGGTTCCTCATCCGCCTGAGAGATACTTCGGTTTCTCGATGACAGTGGGAGCAAGGATTGCATCATGAGATGATGACCCAATTAGTTTCGAGCAGGCCATCAAGAGTGGGACTCTGTAAGAATGGTCGGATGCTTAGCGATCTGAGATGGAATCCATGTACACCAACAAAGTATGGACTTTGGTTGATATATCTGAAGGGTTAAATTCCCATCAGGAGCAAGTATATCTTGAGAAGATTACTTGGTATAGATGGAAAAGTTGAGACTTTCAAAGCTAGACTTGTTAAAGGTTTTCGTCATCGACCAGGCGTGGATAATGATGAAACATTTTCCAGTGGCTGTGCTTAAGTCCATCCGGATCCTACTTGCCATTGCTGCATACCATGACCGCGATATCTGGTGAAGAGTGTCATGACTACTTTTCTAAATATTGATTTAGAAGAGAGCATCTATAAGTACACAGCAAGAGGGCTTCGTAGACAGTAGGAGCAGCGAAAACGTGTGCAAGTTGCTTTACAGGATAAAGCGGACATCGCGGAGTTGGAACGTCTGTTTTGATGTGGTAGTCAAAGAGTTTGACTTCATCAAAATAGTAGATGAACCTTGTATATACAAAAAGGTAGTAGAGAGTAAGGTGGCCATCCTCGTATTGTACGTGGACAACATACTCTTGATAGGAAAAGAGTTTCCAATGCTACGCACGGTCAATCTCCTCTTATCACAAGGATTCTCCAAATAGGATAAAGGTGATACCTCCTAAATCCTGGGTTTTGGATCTATGAGATAGATCTAAATGGATATTAGGATTCTCACTAGGTGTAGTAAGATGGTATCAATGGATCCTGGGGAGAATCACTGGAAAAGTTCCAGGGTGATAAGGACGACTAAATGTCAGTCGCAGGCATTATCTTTACCCTCAGTGGAGGGACGGTATGTTGGAAGAGTTCCAAGCTAGATATCGTGACAAACTAGACGATAAAGGCTGGTGACATCGCTATCAAAGATACTACCAAAGAGGCAGTTTGGGTGTATATTAGTTCATGAGATGAACTAGGTTCCTACCATTGTGTAACAATGGAAGTGTGGCTTTGTCCCAGGAACCCCGGTCCCATCAGTGACCCAGACATATTCCAAGGCAGTATCACCTGATCATGGAGATAGTTGATCTCCAGGGTGATCGAGGTTAGGAGAGTAGACTCAGAGGACAACACGGCGGATCCACTCACAAAGGCCTTTTCCCAGAGAGAGACTTATATTGAATGGTTGAGTATGAGATACTGCAACCACTGCTACAGATGGCCCTAGTGCAAGTGGGAGATTGTTAGTTATATGTATGCCCTAGAGGCCATTACTGTACATGAGATGTATATTGTAGTGGATGCTGGGACATATATAGGTAGGACTTTCTTTCTCGACATGATAGTACGCTATCTGGTTGCTCTTTATCTTAACATGTATACTTATTGTCTCTCTGTTACATGTTGATAAAGCCCTTAGGATGTGTACTCGACTTCCAGGACTATGATGTAGATCATACTAGTGGGGCCTGGGTAGTCCATGAGTACATCCTTCAATGTTCCTAGTCGTAGGAATATCGAGACGGGGCATCGATATTCCAGAGTAGACTAGCGTATATCTTCTCGACCCATGTGATGGGCGATGGATGATCCCATATCCATTGGTGTTTGACATCAGAGACAGTATGCGGGTGCTCAGTGGAGACTGGGTACACTGGACGGACTCGCCGAGAACTCCCAGATGGTATTATACCTCACGTCAGATGGTAGTTCTCTGGTGACACTGGTACAGCTTAGTCTGTTGACCCGAGATCATCATGGAGTCTTGTGTGTCTCCCACTGTACTTTGATTTCCACCCTACCACGGCTCTACTGAGTCGTGCAAACAGGTGGTTTTTGGGTACAGTCCCGATTCACATGGAGGCAATGAGCGATAGGAAGGGATTCGTCTCTCCCGGTATTGGGAGTTGATGTTGCGCTATGCTCGACTGGCCATAACTGAAAATCCCTGGCCAGGGTTGCACTGATTTACTGGTAAGTGTTATCAGTAGTTTCATGCTTGTTATGGACCTTACATCGGCATGACTTATCAAGCTGCTGGGGTCTGACGTTTACCACCCCTGGATGAGATATGCCACATATCAGACGAACAGACCGGACTGTGCGGTAAGTGTTAGTGATTAGATTCGCAGGAGTGTGAGAAGGCTTGCTCGTTGATCTTCTGATCGCTCAATACCCGGGTGGCCGTTACGTTTAGCAGACCGCTTGCAGCTTGTGGGTGATTGATATGATCACAGCCTACTGCCGGCGTATTGACGAGTCTTTAGAGTCCTACACAGAGGTTTCCTGGCTCAAGCGAAACGAAATAGGAGTGCATATGAGATATGTGCAGGACCGAGAATAATACCAGTATGTGATACTGAATTCTATTCTCGTGATTTGTATCATCGGACAGTTATATGAGATATAGCCGGGTTACCGAATCAAGTGTTGATTCGATACATTGATACACTAGATATTAGTCGGTTATATGCGATATGACCGGATTATTAAATCAAGTGTTGATTTAATGATTTAATGTATAATTATATATTTGATATATTACTTTACATTAACTAGTATCGGTTCACTTGAGATTGATTTTCTCACTTGATGTGCACAAGTTGTATATGTGATATATTTTTGTGCACTAGATTGTATCATGTTTGATGATATATGCAAACTTGGGTGTGTGTATGACTTACACCATATTTAGGATAATGGTTTTGGGTTTTCATTTATTTTGGTAAAACAAAATGGTGGCTTTCTTGTCTTTGCTTGAAGCTTCATAAAGCTTTCATGCATCTTTGAAAAAGTCCACTAATTTTGTTTTGCATAAGATTTTCATTAACCTAACCATTACCTAAAACTATGGTTTAGTCTCTACAAAGGTAAACTCATCCATGGTTGCAATATGATAGACTTCACTTGATTATTCTTTTGTCATAATTTCATTATTCATTTTCTTATTCTTTTCTTCTTCTTCTTCAAGAAGAAGAAAGCATGCTAGAAAAATTTTCAAGTGAAGATTTAGAGTGAGAAATCCAAATCTAAAGTGAACCCACTTCCTATTTCATTATCCTCTACTACCTGCCATTTAGTTTAGAGTGTTCTCTTCACAAAGTTCTTGACCTAGTGAAGATGGAGCTTGAGTTTAAGTCTCCTCGACGTAGATCATCTTCGGCCTCGAAGTCAACGACCTAGCCCACTCATTTCTCCGAAGAAACCATCGCTGGAGTCCGGGATCCCGATGATCGCAGCGAAGGGACGTCAACACGGAGCTTTAGAAGTGAAGGACCGGATCTACAAAGGTTGTAATCCCTTTCACTTATAGTTAAAATGTTTAACTTGCTAGTTTTCGCATAATCTCTAGTATACGATCTTGGTTAGGGTTGTTCGGCACGGCTATTTTTTTAAATCGGGCATGGTTGATGCCTTGTAGAACCTTGTCAGAGTGCCTAGGAACCCTACATAAGGATCATAGGTCTTTTGACCACTAGCACGAGTTCTCCTTGGCGGAATGTCCTCGGCCTACTCAATCTTTCGTATGAGCGCATCATCTTTGCTTTATAAGCCTCCAGATTTTGTTGCGCTATGAGCCGGGTTTCATCAAGGGCATCGAGTTCCTCAAGCCGAAGGTGAGCATTCTCTTCGTCTGTTAGCTCGTAGTGAACTGTCACTCGTAGAGAGGGTAGCTCTATCTCGAGGGGGAGTACCGCCTCTGTACCGAATACCAATGCGTACAAAGTTGTGTTTGTGGCCGTTTTGAACGTAGTTCGATACGCCCAGAGAGCTTCATGCAGTCTTTCGTGCCAGTCCTTCTTATTTCGAGACACTGTCTTTTTCACGATCTTTGTCGAGGTCTTGTTAAAAGCCTCAGCTAGACCGTTAGCTCAGGGATTATAGACTGAGGAGTATCTCCAATCTATGTTATGTTGTTGTGCGAAGTGGCTGATCCTGTGGCTTCTATAGGCTGGCCTGTTATCGGAGATGATCCGTCGTGGAGTTCCAAACCGATAAATGACGTGTGTCTTGAAGAAATGGAGGATATTCTCCGTCTTCACTTCCCTCAGCGGTACTGCTTCTGCCCATTTGGAGAAATAATCAGTTGTCGCCAAAAAGAATCGATGTCCTCTGGACGATGCTGGTTCGATAGGGCCGATTATGTCAGTCCCCCACATTTCGAACGGCCAGCTAGCCACTGTTGGATGTAGTGGATTTGGATGCTGATGGATAAAGTCCCCGTGAATCTGGCATGAATGGCACTGCTTCGCGTATTCGAGGCAGTCTTGGATCATCGTGGGCCAATAATAACCCATCCGTTTGATCTTCAGCTTCATCTTCGGCCCGGCTTGGTGAGAACCGCAAAGTACGTCGTGAGTTTCTTGGACGACTCTCTTTGCCTCTTCAGGCCTCAGGCATCTTAACCACAGAGAATCAAATGATCTCTTATACAGAGTATCATTGACGAAAGCAAAAGACAGAGCTCGTTTTATAAGCTGATGTCTTGAGGACGCATCTTCAGGTGTTCGACGGGATTTGAAATAATCTATAAAGACTTCTCTCCAATCCGCAACCTTTTCCTGGTCTTTTATTTGCAGAGTCATTCGCTCGGTCGCTTTCTTTTCTTCGGACAACTCCGGAGATATTTCTGCTGGTGCGAGAACCCGACGGCTTTGCACAACGATCCTCACGTCATCGAGGTTTTCGTCAGCCAGTTCTTTAGAGAGCTTGGCTAATGCGTCCGCTTTACTATTTTCCGCACGCGGTATGCTTTCCAAAGTGTAGGAAGGAATTTGAGTTAGCAGTCGCAGTACTCTCTTGCCGTATTTCACCAACTCAGGCCTGGTCAATCTTTCATATGAGCGCGTCATCTTTGCCTTATAAGCCTCCAGATTTTGTTGCCCTATGAGCCGGGTTTCATCAAGGGCATCGAGCTCCTCAAGCCGAAGGTGAGCATTTTCTTCGTCCGTTAGCTCGCAGTGAACTGTCACTCGTAGGGAGGGTAACTCTATCTCGAGGGAGAGTACCGCCTCTGTACCGAATACCAATGCGTACGGCGTTGTATTCATGGCTGTTTTGAACGTCGTTTGGTACGCCCAGAGAGCTTCATGCAGTCTCTCGTGCCAATCCTTTTTATTTCGAGACACCGTCTTTTTTACGATCTTCGTCAAGGTCTTATTGAAAGCCTCAGCTAGACCGTTAGCTCGGGGATTATAAACTAAGGAATATCTCTAGTCTATGTTGTGATGTTGTGCGAAACGGCTGATCTTGTGGCTTCTGTAGGCTAGTCCGTTATCAGATATGATTCGTCGCGGAGTTCCAAACCGATAAATGACGTGTGTCTTGAAGAAATGGAGGATATTCTCTGTCTTCACCTCCCTCAGCAGTACTGCTTCTGCCCATTTGGAGAAGTAATCAGTCGTCGCCAAAATGAACCGATGTCCTCTGGACGATGCTGGTTCGATAGGGCCGATTGTGTCAGTCCCCCACATTTCGAATGGCCAGCTAGCCACTATCGGATGTAATGGATTCGGATGCTGGTGGATAAAGTCCCCATGGATCTGCCATGAGTGGCATTGCTTCGCATACTCAAGGCAGTCCTGGATCATCTTGGGCCAATAATAACCCATCTGTTTGATCTTCAACTTCATCTTTGGCCCGGCTTGGTGAGAACCGCAGAGTCCGTCATGAGTTTCTTGGACGACTCTTCTTGCTTCTTCAGGTCCCAGGCATCTCAGCCATAAAGAATCAAATGACCTTTTGTACGGAGTATTATTGACGAAAGCGAAAGACAGAGCTCGTTTCATAAGCTGATGTCTTGAGGACGCATCTTCAGGTGTTCGACGGGATTTGAAGTAGTCTATGAAGACTTCTCTCCAATCCTCAACCTTCTCTTAGTTTTTTATTTGTAGAGTCATTTGCTCGGTCGCTCCCTTTTCCTTGGATGGCTCCGGAGATATTTCTGCCGGTGCAAGAATCCGATGGCTTTGTACCACGATTCTTACGTCATCGAGGTTCTCATCGGCCAGTTCTTTAGCGAGCTTGGCTAATGCATCCGCATTGCTATTTTCCGCACGCGGTATGCTTTCCAAGGTGTAGGAAGGAACTTGGGTCAGCAGTTGCTGTACTCTCTCGCCGTACTTCACCAACTCTGGCTTGCACGTTTGATAGTCGACGTTTACTTGACTAACGACCAATTGGGTGTCTCCATATATGAGGAGGTTTTCAATTCCCATGTCGATGGCGATCTCGAGACCTGCTATCAAGGCTTCGTATTCGGCTTCGTTGTTTGTCCTCGGCTCTGTTAAGGAGAAAGCAAAGCGCATTATCCCTCCTTGCGGAGTTACGAAGATGAGGCCTACCCCTGATTTGATTATGGGGGGTGTTTTGCTTGCATTTCTTCATGGAAGACACTCCATCGAAGTAAAGTTCCTATCGTGTATCACTTCCGTCGATCGTGTCAAACGCATGTTCATCTGGAAATTCGCAGTTCAAGGGAGAATCGGCAGGTATCGGATGCTCAGCGAGGAAGTCGGCGATGGCCTGGCCCTTCACTGCCTTAAGAGGCTGATAAGTTATTGAGAACTCCATCAAGAGCAATGCCCATTTAGCGAGCCGCCCTGTCAATATAGCCTTTGACATCAAATACTTGAGAGGATCCACCTTCGATATAAGACGAACTTCATGCGCCAACGCATAGTGCCTGAGTTTCGTTATCGCGAAGATCAATGCCAGGCAGTGTTTTTCGATGGGAGAATAATTGCTTTCTGCCCCCAGTAGAACCCGACTCAAATAGTAGAGGGCTCTTTCCTTCCCTTGGTCGTTCTCTTGTGCCCATAATGAGCCTAAGGAACCTTCAAGGGCTATTGTATACAGAATGAGAGGTTTTCCTTTAACAGGAGCGGCCAGTACTGGCGGATTCTGCAGGTATCGCTTGATTTCGTCCAGCGCGCTTTGACATTTGTGATCATATACGAAAGGGGTTCCCTTCTTCATCAGGTGGCTGTAAGTACGGCATTTGCCTGAGAGATTGGCTATAAATTGCCGGATATATGCGAGCTTCCCTTGGAGAGACCGCAATTGCTTAAGAGTCCTTGGCGGAGGCATTTCCATGATCGCCTTAATCTTCGACGGGTCTATCTCGATGCCCCGGTGTCTGACGACGAATCCCAGGAATTTGCCCGAGGAAACTCCGAACGCGCATTTGAGAGGGTTCATCTTCAAGTTGTATTGCCGGAGGCGTTGAAACACGATCTTCAGATGCTCTAAATGTTCGTCGTATGATTTGCTTTTCACCACAAGATCGTCGATATAGCATTCGACGATTTCATGTATAAGGTCATCGAAGATCTTCGTCATGGCCCTATGATAGGTGACACCGGCGTTCTTTAAACCCGAAAGGCATCACCTTGTAGCAGAATATACCCAAAGGGGTCCGGAAAGCGGTATGTTTCTGGTCCTCGGGATGCATCTTTATCTGATTGTATCCTGATGACCCGTCCATAAAGGAGAAAACTTCATGAGTGGGTGTATTATCTATCATCAGCTCAGTGACCGGTACTGGAAAGTCGTCTTTCGGGCAGGCTTTATTGAGATCCCGAAAGTCGACACAGATGCGCACCGTCCCATTTTTCTTCATTACTGGGACGATGTTGGCGATCCATTCAGGATACTGAACCTCTTGGATGAAACCAGAGTCGATCAGCTTCTTGGCCTCGGCGTTGATGCTCATCTCAAGCTCGAGCCGCATTCTTCTCGGTGCTTGTTTGATTGGCTTGACGTCTGGGGATATGGCCAGTTTGTGGACAGCAATCTCTGGATCTAGTCCTAGCATCTCGGAATAGTTCCACGCGAAGCAATCTTTATGCTGTATAAGCACATCTTTTAGTATAGCCACCCTTTCTTCAGACAGCGATTCACTGACGAATGTCGGCCGTGGGGTCACTTGTCGTCCCCAAATTAATTTTCTTGAGATCATCTGCAGTGGTATGTATTCCATCTTCCAGCTCTTTCAGCGCCGGTGGAAACTCTGAGATCACCTCGTTATCATTGTTTTCGAAGCACCAGGGGAGGTCATCCATATTCTCGGGCTCTTCTTTTGATAGTGTTATCATATGACAGGTATGAGCTCGCTTCCAAGACCGATGTTGATTCGGTTCTACTCTCGCTATATCCGTGGCTTTTGGTTTGTGCCTCTGCAGCGGAGTTATCTTCCAACTGCTGGATAGAGCGAACTTGCCGAGCTGATATTGGTCTTCAACCCAGTTCTTGAAGGTGAAGCAGTCTTCAAGAGGATGTCCTATCGCTTGGTGATAAGAACAATAGTCTGGGTGAGAGACCTCGTTGGCTTGCTCGGGGTGTTTAGACTCCGGAAGTGTAATCATTTGATGTCTTATGGCAAGATCAAGTATCTTCTTTGTCTTGTCTTGAGGAAAAGAGTATGCTCGGTTCATCTTCTTCAAAAGGGACAAATCCGGACCGCTCGATTCCCGATCGCGTGACTTCTTGGTCCTTCTTTGTCGCTGTCGAACGCCTTTTCCGCTCTCTAGTTTGTTTCTGCCTCTGCGTCGGGCCTTTTGCACAACAGGTTGACAGGGAGGGGCATTTTCATCTTTCGCAGCCTGTTGAAGAAGGCGTTGCGTCCTGGCTTTCTCGTAGATGGCCATTTCGCGATTATGGTCGTCTCGAACCTTTTGACCAGCTTCCCTTATAAGCTTGTCCATTTTTTCTTCGAACGACGGACTGGGCATTTTCACGTCGGGGGCTCTTTCTGGTTCAGGGTTAGCATTCTCCCATTGAGCATCTCCTTCTTCATCAAAGTCATGTACGACGTAGCAGTCGCGGGATTGCTCTCGTTTCTTGGACCGAACATATCCAAGCTCGATCGTTTCCATTCTCCCATTGGGCAACTTGCGCTGAGTTCCGGGGACGTTCCAGATCCTGTTATAGAATCATGCTTGTCGCGCAGTTTTCTTAAGGGGTACGCCTTGGCGTCTTAACAGCCTTTTTAGTCCGTTCGTGTAATATCTGGGCAAACGGATGGGCTGGAGCCTGTCAAGTGTAGAATCCACGCCGTGCCAGATTTCTTTATCCACTTTAGTTTCCCCGGATCGGTAGAATAGGATCGCCTTTTCACCTTCCCGCCTGGGAGGGACATAGAACGTCTGCAGCTCTTCCACACTGTAGGTATCAAGCGCGTCTAGTTCTTTATGATGCTTGGGTGACACCATGGAAACTTGCAGACTTTGCTCTTCATCAGCGAATTTTTGTATTGAATGCCAAGCAGAGAATATGGCGTTGACCTCATCTTCTGAGTCGCTGCCGAAGATAAGCATAGGAGCGGACGGTCCCGGCTTGTTGTATTGGGACGGACCCAAATAAACCATCTCTTCCTCTTTCTCGGTATCACTCCCGAAGACCGGAATGGTGGTGATAGCTTTGTTCTCCGGTTTATGACATCTTTCTTTGTCCTCAAAATCTGGTAGGAAGTATTTTGCATCTTCATACTTTCGGACTTCATTCACGGAGAATGGGTTCAACTCTCCCGCCACAGTGTACTCGAGACCATCTTTAAAATACTTCATACACTGGTGCTGTGTAGAAGGAATAATGCTGTACTCGTATAACCAAGGCCGGCCGAGCAAAGCGTTATAGCATGTCTTGGCGTCAATGACATGAAATTTAATATCCGTGACAAGTAGCCTGAATCGTAATGTCGATATCACAGACCCGAGAGTCCGCGATGACTGGGAGTCAAACCCGGAGATGGTGATCTTATCACGAACGAGATGCTGGACGCTCATGCAGATTTCCTTCAACACTCGCACGTTGAGGAGATTGACGGAAGACCCATTATCGACCAGGATTTTGCCTATCTTTATATCGTGGCAGTACCCTGAGACATAGAGGGGAAGGTTGTGCTCGCACGTCCCAAGGAGGAGGTCTTCGTCGCCGAAGGTGATATCGGCTGTATGTACTTCCTCCAGCTCGTCCTTCATCTTTTCTTCGGCGAGAAAAGCTTGGAATTGCTCTGGCTCTTGTAGCGCCTTGATCAATGAATCTCTCGCTTCTTTGGATAGTAAAAGAGCGTCGAGAATGCTGAGCTGCGGGGGTAACTTCCTCAAGTGAGCTAGAACGTTGTAGTCCACATTACTTTTCTTTGGCGGGTCCTTGGCGGTCAGCTCTTCCATGACTTGGTCATCTAGGGCGATATCCTCAGAGACCTTTTCTTTTCCTTTATCTTTTCTATTCGTGGGTCTGAGATTCTTTTCTGGAAGCGTACGGTTGCGCAGTTGAATATTTTCACAGACCTTCGATTCTTCCTCTTTCCCCAGGATGGGCTCCTTAAAGAGAGGGCCAAGAGCCATCTCTTCGTCAGAGTCGCTTCCGAAGGTGAGAACTAGCGATCCCTCGGTGTTGACCATGCGACAGTTACCAGTAGTTCTTTTATGATCCTCGGTCGCACTTCTTTGCTCCCGACGAGTCTTGCGTTTCATCCGCTTGAATTGTTGCCGGTGAGCAACATACCCTTGCCACCATCTTTTAAAAGCGTCGCATTCTTCGGAGGGGTGCGAAATCTTTCGATGATATGAGCAGTAGCTAGGATGCATTTCTGCTTCACCGACAGTGTTTCCTTCGAAGGGTGGTAGCTTCATTCCCATCGATATGGCTTTAGCAAACGTTTTCCTCGTCTTGAACTTGTTTTTGTCCGCGATGGATATCCTTTGATTCGGCAGAGGTGTTTCAACTCTTTCGTCCATTCGCCGGCCTCTGGCCTTTTCAAATATGGCCATCTCACTCTCCCGATCAGCTTTACTTTTCAGAAGAGCTTTGTTTAGGAATGCGTCGATCATCTCGTCCGATGGCCTTGGAAGTTCCGGTTCAGGCCCTGCCCCCAGTCTCTTGGTGCAAGGAACCTCTTCATCGTCTATCAATGAGTGAGAGATCACATGACAACTTGCTACGTAATCCTCAGATCCATATGATGAGTCTTCTCCATCATCTCCGTCTTCAAGGACGTGGCCTAGGAATTCTTGGAGCGTGATCGGAGTTCGCACCTTCTGGTTATACTCTTCCAGCGCGTCGATTTGTTTCTGTAGGTTCGTGCACTTGTCGACAGGCTTCACGGGATTTTTGGATTTCTTCTTCTTTTTCGAAGATTTTGACAGCTGGGTGTGAACACTTTGGCTATCACCACCTGTTCCCGCCAAAAATTTTTTACGCAAAAGAGTCCAAGGTATCAAATGGCAGCGATACGCTTAAGAAAATGTGAACCGGTATCTTCCGGCCTTTATTTTGATAAACTCCCGAAGGAGAAACAGCTAGATTCTGATGATATTGGAAGCATCTCGAAAAACCCTTCGATTTGATATATTATGGGCTTCATAATTCATCCGGGATCAAAAGTTATGAGCAAATATGCTATGCACTGTTCCCTGATTAAAAAAATCAGGAATTTCCTCAATGAGGTATCACGTGCTCACACGTGATCAATGGTCACGTGTTGACACGTGATAGTTAAAACATGAATAAAAACAAACGGCTGAAGGGGAACCAATTGTGGGTCACGTGCTCACACGTGACAGGCATTGAAAGCCTTACAGTTTAATAGAATTAAAATTCTAAATTTCTCTAAATCTTTCCAAATAGAATTAAAATTTTAAATTTCTCTAAATCTTTCCAAATGGAAAAGAATTATGGGGACCGTTGGATTAAAAATCCAAGGGTGATTAAAAATCACCAATTTATGGAAGGATCTTAGACAAGGAATGATTTCCCCTAAATCTCACCGAAAATAACAAACAGAATATCTTTGGATTTAAAATCCAATGGTGAATAAAATTCACTGAATGATCTAAAGGCTCATATTAAATTTGAAAACAAATCAAATCTTTCAATAAGAGATTTGCTAAACAAATTGATTCTTTTCCTTCTCCTATAAATAGAAGCCAAGAAAAGAAGAGAAGGGATCTACTTTTTTTTGAGAGAAGAACAAAGAGGGGAGAATTTAATTTTCAAGAGAGAAAAGAGAGGAGAATTTAATTCTCAACAAAGAAAACCCTAGGTGAGAAAAGGGAAAAAGATCAACTTCAAAAAGAGAATTTAATTCTCAAAATCTAAGAGTTTAACTCTTCTGCAAATAAAGAACTTAGTTCTTCTTCTGGTTGAAGATCTGTACAGAGCACATCTCCCCATAGGATGAGAATTTAATTCTCATCGGGTTGAGATCCTGCCATACCGATCCAAAACTTAGAGGGGGAATTGAGTTTAGAGAATTTAATTCTCCCAAAACAGAACTAGGGTTTAACCCTAATTGAGAATTTAATTCTCTCAAATTCACAGGAATTTAATTCCTCCTAAATGAAACTAGGGTTTAACCCTACATAAGAATTTAATTCTTTCAAACATGGGAATTTAATTCCTCCAAAATCATGATTAGGGTTTAACCGTACAGAGAATTTAATTCTTAAAATAAAGAGACTTGAAAGATCTCCATGCACATAAAGAACATTGGTCACGTGATGACACGTGACCCCAATCCGCAGTGATCAGAAAAGAAGGAATAAAACTAGGTCACGTGTCCCCACGTGACCCCTAAAAGATCCCCAAAAATAAAAAGGAAACAGCTTTGAGGCAATGCTTCACGTGCTCCCACGTGACTCCCAAAACGCAGAAAGAAAAAGCAAAGGAAATGAAGGCTTTGGGCGCTCTCACGTGTTACCACGTAACCCCTTGGCAAACGCTTTAACAGTCAACGCATAAATCTCCATCATGTATCAACACGTGACGCTCAAAATAAAAATAATAAAAAGTTTTTAACACTTAATTGCAGAACGAGATAAAAGGGGATCTGGTCCCACCTTTAGGCGCCTTCACGTGCTCTCACGTGACCCCTCTTTCTTTAGTGTTTAACACTAATTCGAGAACTTTGTACCCAGTGTTTAACACTGGTGTTTTCTAGTGTGTAACACTAATTTGACAACTTCATTTCCAGTGTTTAACACTGTTGTTTGCTAGTGTTTAACACTAATTTGGGGGATTATATTTCCAGTGTATAACACTGATTATCTTTTAGTGTTTAACACTAATTTGAGAGTTTATCTCCAATTTTCAATACTGAAGTTCTCCAGTGTTTAACACTACTTTTAGCCAAATTGGCTAATTTTCCAGAGGCAAAGCCTCCCATTCAAAATTGAGTAAAAATCAGAACTATAATGTCTACTGCTCAATCAAAGATAAAAATATTCTCAGAGCCCTCAAACTCTGATTTAGCATTGCTAAATAATGTGGGCTTGAACCCAGACAAATGTTTAATGGTCCAACAAAAGGCCAACACTTCAAATCCAATTGGACTTGGCCCAAGTTGGCCATATGTCCTCAATTCAGATTTAACTGAGCCCATGTGCTCATAATTATAATTAATTGGTCTTGATTCCAGATTGGGCTACATATCATTTAATCCACCTTGGTTCAAGGGTACATCTCTTCACTCTTTTGATATTTGTCGTTGTAATTCCTCAACATCTTCAAAGAGGTGACGGGTCCCAACAACTATACATTTCACGGACTGTGGGGTCCTTAAACTCATGGACTATGATGTCCTTAACCTTGACCGAGATGTTTTAAAACTAACAACGAACTGTGGGGTCCTTAAACTCATGGACTATGACGTCCTTAACCTTGACCGGAATGTCTTAAAACTAACAACGGACTATGACGTCCTTAACCTTGACCGTGATGTCTTAAAACTAACACCGGACTGTGAGGTCCTTAAGCTCACGGACTATGATGTCTTTAACCTTGACCGCAATGTCTTAAAATTAACATTGGACCGCAATGTCCTTAAACTACCTATCGACCGCAATGTCCCTAAACTAAACAATAGAGCCCAAATGCTCTTTTGTCGGATCTAAACGATCCCGTTAAGTTGATCTTAGTCTAAAAACTAGACTAACGTATCCTTAACAAACGTTTAAGTTGATCTTAGTCTCAAAAGAGGCTAACGCATCCTTAAACCCAAACCCCCAAACCCAAATCTAAGATAATACGGATTTGGACTAGTCCACGCCCTACGGGCGACGACATAACTCAGTCTCCGTATACAATCCATGGGCAACCAAACATAAAACAAACAAACACGACACGAAGTGACCATCTGGAGAAGGAGAAAGTTGTTGCCGCAATGTGGTAGCGTAATTAACTGCAGGGGCTTGCGCCTGCAGGGAAGAGCGTCCCCACAATCAAAAACCCCTCAAGTGAGGGGGAATCTGACGAAGTCTGCTACATCGGACGCATCCGTTTAAACCTTCGATACACGGTGCCATAAATCAACTTGGCATCTTCGGAGAGGTGGATGGATAGCACCAATTAGCATCTGCCCCAAATTTCAGGCAAGACGTCCCTGCATCGTCTTGGCCGCGTCTTTCGGAGGGGAACACCACCGATCTTCGGAGTTGGGCGCGGTTTCAGCATCCCTTTGATGATCTGGGGTTCCAGCGGATTCTTCCACCTGATTGCTGGGCATGTCTGGAGATCATTCAGCATCCTTTTGGTTTTGGCCGAAAGAACGACCTCCCATGGAGCTTCTTCAACAAAAGAGCACGTTGCCCTCGGTGTGTCTGTCTTCTTAAGAGTGTGCGGTTGTGGTGGGTTTACTTTCCACTTCTCAGACAGTGCAAATTTGCCTTGTAGGTACTGATCCTCAATCCATCCCTTAAAGACAAAGCAATCTTCGATTGGATGGCTTACCGTTTGGTGGTAAGGGCAATAATTGGGATTATTCAATTCGCCGAGTTGCGATGGTCGCCTTGGATTCGGCAAATTGATAAGCCTGTTGCGCATCGCTAGTTCGAACAGCCTCTTCGTTTTATCTTGTGGGAATGAGTTGTTAGTGTATATGCCCTAAAGGCCATTACTGTATCATACTAGTTTGTATATTACTTAATGGAAGCTTGGGATATTCACAGTTGTATAGACAATCTTGCTCAAAATAGTAGTATGCTACTAGGTTTGTTTCTACTTTAATGTGTACATGTGTTTATTTTAGTATATCACCTATACACATTAGTGGAGCCCTTAGGATCTTTGCTTGATTACCAGCGTTGTGATGGCAGTCACACTCGTGGGGGCTGGGTAATCCACAAGCACATCCTTATGCAGGTCCCTAGTCGTAGGACTATCGAGACAGGGCATCGATACTTCGGAGTAGACTAGCATATGCGCTTCTCATCCCAGCTTGGGAGACGGTCTGTCCCGAAGCCGTCAGTACGTCGTACTTGAGATAGTATGCGGGTGCTCGTTAGGTTACGAGTACACTGGACAGGACTCGTTGGGAACTGTTGGTTGGTACTATACCTATCGTCAGTTATCAGTTCCCAGGTGACATGAGTACAGCTTAGTCCGCTGACTTGACACTGTCACTTCGCCTCGAGTGTGTTCCCGCTGTACTTTGATTACTACCCTACCACGGCTCAAAGGAGTCGTGCAAACAAGTAGCAGTTGGGTGCAGTCCCGAAGCACTTGGAGGCAGTGACGGTTAGACAGGATTCATCTCTCCCGGTATTGGGGGTTGATATCACACTGTGTCTAGGAGAGCCATTACACAAAGTCCCTGGCCAGAGCAAGCGAGATATACTGGTAGGTTTCCAGTGTTATCTCAGGGTGTTCTGGGCTACACTCCGACACGACTTGTACCGCTATTAGGAGACTGACGTTTACCGCCCCCTTAGGCCCGCCATGCGATATTCTCAGACGAACAGACCGGACTGTACGGAGATTGTCACATTCAGGCTCAGTAGGAGTTCAGATGGGATTCACCTCGTCCGTCTTCTTATCGGCATCTACCTGGGGACCGTTACGTACAGCTAGTACCGCTTGCGGCCTGTGGTTAAACTCACTGTCAGCGTAGTGTCGAGTCTTTAGAGTCCCACACAGAGGGTTATTCGCCTTTGGGCAAAACAGAGTAGAGGTCGCATAGTTTTACGACAGGGTTCGATCACATCCGTGCACTTGTGCACGTTTGGTGTCCGGACAGTTGTTACTAGCGGGCTCTGGTTTGAGCCAAATCCTAGTATATGCTTTGGGGTTAGTTTTATCTCATAGTATTCATGATCCTCAGAACACGAATGTGGGTGTGTATGCACAATTGACTGAGGCAGAGGAAGAGGATTCTGGTTAGAGTTTTGGTATGGGTGTGTATGCACAGCAGACGGTTGTCGTTTACCAAACCCTAATGAATATGTGTAATATCAATTGATAATGTTAATTAAATGAAATTGGGTTATGGTTAGGGTTTGTTGACTTGTTGACCAAGGTTGACTTGTTGACCAAGGTTGAAACATTGACCATCATCATTTCATTCCAAAGATGCTCTTTGATCTTTGCAAAAACATTTAATGTGAAATGATAATGGTCTTATCAAACCAACCATCGCCTTTTTCATTTTGATTAATATTATTAATTAGATTAATTCACATATATTTGATATGGTTGTAAAACTATTCTCATTCTATCATATTGATCATCTCTCTTCCTTTCTTCTTCCTCTTCCTCTAGCTCAAGGAAAATTCATCTCATGTGTTGAGAAACATTTCCTTGGAGATAAAACACCAAAGCCACTCTCTACTCATCCTAAGGTTGAAGGTCTAGCAAGCCGGACACTTTAGTTTTCTCAAGTTCGAGAAAGAAGATCAAGGTAGAGACCCTCAGGTGGATCCATCTTCGGCAAGAGAAGGCGACGAGGAAATAACCATCCGACCACCACAAAGAGTCCAAGAGAAGGAGTTCAAGTTGAAGTATAACCCCTAACCGAGTAGGTAAAGCTCTAGTTAGTTGCTAGTGTGTAGTTTAGCAAAGATCTGTGTTTTATAGTCCAAGTTACCATTACCCGAAAAATCGTTTTTCATCATTTCCGCAAGCCCGAAAGAACCGGGAGAGGTAACGTGGACTTACATGAGTAAGGGCGCTTCATTTTCTCATTATAATATCGCCGTCTCTCTTCCAATTGATCCATTAATCTTGGAGCACTGGGCTGCTGTTGGGTGTTTGCAACGAAGGTCGCTTTCCCTTTACCCTTTTCGTTCCGCGGCTCCGGCTTCGGAGGAGACGGTCTATGACCCATCTGATCCATCTGGGATAGCTTGTCGATTAAAGCTTGGAAAGTGGTTTGTTTGAAGAACATCATGAACTGTGAAATAGTTGCATGAGGGTCTAGAGTGCCCACGAACATGCCCACCGCTGGTGCTTCTTCGATGCGTTGTTCGCATTTCGACCACAGATTCCGCCATCGAATCGCGTACTGAACCCACGTTTCTCCCGGCTTCACCCTGGAATTGATCAATGCCGTTATTGGGGTGTGTTCACTGGCACTTGCGAATCGCTGGGTGAACAACAACTTCATCTCTGCGAAGGTTTTGACGGAGTCATTTGGAAGTTCGGAGTACCACTCAAACGCCGTCTCCGATAAGCTGCCGACGAATTGGCGAAGAAAGAGCTTTTCATCACCGCCGGTGTTGCTACAAAGAGCCCTGAACTGGGCGATGTGTTGATGGGGATTGCATGTCCCCTTGTACACATGGAATTTCGGGATCGTGTAGCCCGGCGGGTACTTTATCTGATCATACCAGCCTGGATACGGTCGCCCAGTTCTAACAACTTGGTCGGCCGCTTCATTCGCCTTGTGAACTTTTATTTGCTGAGCAATATAGTCATCCAGGGCAACTTTGGAGATTGTCTCCTCCTTGGCTGTTGACAGAGCAGGCAGAGGATTCGATGTTTTCCCTCTATCATCTTCAATTATTACTGTAGGATCTTCGGCTGGAGGGTCCGGCTGGATCATCATGCCCGCCATATCCTGGAATAGAAGGGCCATTTACTTTATATTGGTCGCTTGTTCCGCGGCCTCTTTGTCCTTCTTCTCCCGCATTCTCCGAAGGAACTCAGCATCATTTTCCTGCTCGTGGCGTTGTTCCGAGGATGCCTCTGGGCTTTCTTTCGATCCTGTGAGCGCGGCCATAGCAGTCATCATCTCCTGAAGCTTCTGCTGTTGCTCTTGGGCTTTTGTCACGGATCGCGTAAGCGGTCGGTGACCTGTGGAGATACGGCTATCCTCTTTTCCGGATGCCATATATACGGTATGCACCATCATGCCGTAGACTTAGGGCGTTTGGGCTCAGTGCCTTTGACATTTGTAGAAGGCATGGGGATTTTCTCCGGCCTTCTCCTCTTATGAGCGGTCGAAGTTGAGGGGGCCGTTGCAGTGGGCACCCAAGTAGCCGTCGTCTTTTGTGGCTTAACAAGACGGTTTTCTTCCTGTCGGACCTTCAATTTCTTCTGCCGGCGGGGATAGTCTTGATCAACCACCGACTCTCGGACTTGTCGCCAGATCTTGTAAATTTTGGAGGACAGCCGCTGAGGGGGCTGTTCCGGTTTTGCTTCTACAACAGTCTCTACCGGTGGAGGAGATCTTTTTAATACAGCGGTAGGCGAATTCCTGCGCACCTTGCTCAGCAGCTCAAAGTTGTTCCCGGTTGGAACAGCAGCATTAATTTCCACCGTTGGAGCCGGTGGAGTTAGCCCAAAGGGGGAGTTGCCCCCGGCCTTCCTTACTCGGCGCCAGTGGCGACGTCGAGCGTGTAGAGCTGTTGGGGCTGGTTCGGCGATGGGGATGGATTTGTCTTGCCCCCTGTCCAGATGAGGCGTCGCTGGTGCCAGCCTCTTGAAGACTGACGTCTTTTGAGTAGTGGTATCCAATCTGTCAAAGACAGACCTTCGAGCAGGAACGGGAGCCGGAACAGCCAGTCTTGTAAAGACCGACTCTTTGGCAGGAGAAGCCGCCTTAACGACTTCAGGAGCAGGGATGTCTATCTTCTTTGGGACGGCCACTTCAGGTATCATGGGCTTCTTGGCAGGCCCATCGGAGTTCAGGCTCAGTCTGGTGAAAACCGAGGAGTTGGAGCTGGACGACCCGTTGAGAGGGGCCGTGGTAGTAGTAAGCCGATCGAAGACCGACTTCTTGGGAGCTTCCGTTGTTGGCGTGAAAGTGCTGAAGCTCATCGGGGGGAGCATAGTCCAAAAAAACAATCCAGTAGTAGCCTGGGTGACCTGTTCCACCGGCATCGTGAACAGGGAAGCCACCTGGGGCCCGTAAGCTATGCCCCCAGTTGAGGCAGAACGTGGGTTACAGTTGCATGTGGAACACTTCGAGCAGGTGAACGCCATTAATCTTTGCTTTCTGCACCAAGCAAACGCCAAATCTTAGTACTTCGAAACCCAAGGGCTACCATTAGCAAACTGTGATTGGTTCACGAATACGATACACGAAGTGTGGAGTGGAAAGAGGAAAAGGTCCCACTGGGCGTGCCAGAATCTGTTTACCGCCGGAAACCGGGAAGACGGAATGTCTTGCCTGAATCTAGGGGCAGATGCTAATAGGTGCTATCCGTCCACCTCTCCAAAGATGCCAAGTTGATTTATGGCCCCATGTATTGGAGGTTTAAACGGATGCGGCCGATGTAGCAGACTTCGTCAGATTCCCCCTCCTTTGAGGGGTTTTTGATTATGGGGACGCTCTTCCCTGCAGGCGCAAACCCCTGCAGTTAATTACGCTACCGCATCACGGTAACAACTTTCTCCTTCTCCAGATGGTCACTTCGTGTCGTAGGTGTTTGTTTTGTTTGTGGTTGCCCGTGGATTGGGTACGGAGACTAATTTATGTTGTCGCCCGTAGGGCGTGGACTAGTCCAAATCCGTATCTTTCTTAGATTTGGGTTTGGGGGGTTTAGGTTTAATGATACGTTAGCCTCATTTGAGACTAAGATCAACTTAAACGTTTGTTAAGGATACGTTAGCCACTTTTTAGACTAAGATCAATTTAACGGGATCGTTTAGATCCAACAAGAGAGTAATTGGGCTCTATTGTTTTGTTTAGTGATATTGCGGTCGATTGTTAGTTTAAGGACATTACGGTCCGTTGTTAGTTTTAGGGACATCTCGGTCCAATGTTAGTTTAAATACATCACGGTCGAGGTTAAGGACTTCATAGTCCGTGGGTTTAAGGAACCCACAGTCCGTTGTTAGTTTTAAGACATCACGGTCGAGGTTAAGGACATCATAGTCCATGAGTTTAAGGACCTCACGGTCCGATGTTAGTTTTAATTCATCACGGTCGAGGTTAAGGACATCATAGTCCATGAGTTTAAGGACCCCACAGTCCGATGTTAGTTTTAAGACATCACGGTCGAGGTTAAGGACATCATAGTCCATGAGTTTAAGGACCCCACAGTCCGATGTTAGTTTTAAGACATCACAGTCGAGGTTAAGGACATCATAGTCCATGAGTTTAAGGACCCCACAGTCCGATGTTAGTTTTAAGACATCACGGTCGAGGTTAAGGACATCATAGTCCATGAGTTTAAGGACCACACAGTCCATGAAATGTGTGGTTGTCGGGACCCGTCACCTCTTTGAAGACGTTGAGGAATTATAACGACAAATATCAAAGGAGTGAAGAGATGTACCCTTGAACCAAAGTGAGTTGGTTGAAAGAGCAGATGTGCTCAGTTCAAGATAAGTTGAGGACTTATGGCCAGAATTGGGCTAAGTCCAATTAAAATGTTTTAACATTTTATTTTTGTTCTGGCTATTAAGCCTTTATTTGGGCTCGGCCTTTTTAATAATGCTAAGCATTGGGCTCTGACATTTTTGCATAACATTCATCGGAAACAAAGCTTGCAGAGGGTTTTCTCTCTCTCTTTTCTGTCTATATCTGTTTCTTTTCCTTTTTTTTATTGAAAAGAAGGATCATTGGTCGTTGGGACCCACCACCTCTCCGACGACACTGAGAGATTACAGCGTCATATATCGAAGGTGTGGAGGGATGTACCCTTTGAACCATGTCCTACTCATTAGGGGGAAAGAACAGGCTGGAGCTTAAGCTTCTCGCTGCTGAAAAAAGCTTCTTTGCGTTCGCGCACGTGCGTCACACGTGTTGGGTGCACGTGCGTCGCACGTGTTGGGCGCACATATTTGCACGTAGCGCACATGGAGCTTGCGCATATGCGCATTATGGGGGGAGCAAGCTTCTATGGAGAACGTATCTCCTTTTAATATTATTAAATGTTCTCATATTGTACGCATGTGCGTTCCATGTGGTGCGCGCATGGTGGGCATACGTGCGTTGCATGTAGCGTACATGGCGCTTGCGCATATGCGCATTATGGGGAGGAGCAGACTCCTATCTTGGAGAACTAAGCTCCTATGGAGAACGTATCTCCTTTTAACCTTTTAATATTATTAAATGTTCTCATGTGGTGCGCACATGCTTTGCACGCGGTGCGCGCATGGTGGGCATACGTGCGTTGCATGTAGCGCACATGGCGCTTGCGCATTATGGGGAGGAGCATGCTCCTATCTTGGAGAACTAAGCTCCTATGGAGAACTAAGCTCCTTTGAGAATTGAACTCCACCCTTTCTAAGAGGTATCCCCTCTTATTTATATAGGAGTGGTAGAGAAGCCATCTCTCATTTTCCCGATGTGGGACTAAAAATGCATTCCCCATGTAGTAGAGCATTACTTTAAATTATACGTTCATAGCACATTTGCTCATAATTTTTTATCTCGGATGAATTATGAGGCCCATAATATATCAAATCGAAGGATTTCTCGAGACACTTTCGATACCATCAAAATTTAGCTGTTTCTCGTTCCCAAGTTTATCAAAATACAGTTCGGAAAATACTGGTTCGCATCTTTTTCCTTATATCACATGTGCATAGACATTTGCTCATAACTTTTGATCCCGGATGAATTATGAGGCCCATAATATATCAAATCGAAGGTTTTTACGAAATTCTTTCAATACCATCAGAATTTAGCTGTTTCTCATTCGGGAGTTTGTCAAAATACAGTTCGGAAAATACCGGTTCACATTTTCTTCCTTAGATCACATGTGCATAGTCATTTGCTCATAACGTTTGATCCCGGATGAATTATGAGGCCCATAATATATCAAATCGAAGGTTTTTTCGAGATGATTTCAATACCATCAGAATTTTGCTGTTTCTTATTCGGGTGTTTGTCAAAATACTGCCCGAAAAATACAGGTTCATATTTTCTTAAGCGTATCGCTGCCATTTGATGCCTTGGGCTCTTTTGTGCAGAAATTTTTGGCGGGAACATGCTCCTACTCCATTTCGCCTGAGCCAGGAAACCTCTGTGTAGGACTCTAAAGACTCGTCAATACGCCGGCAGTAGGTGGCAATCATATCAGTCACCCACAAGCCGTCAGTGGTCAGCTAAACGTAACGGCCATCCGGGTATTGAGCGATCAGAAGATCAACAACCAAGCCTGCTCACACACCTATGAATCTAATCGGTAACACTACCGTACAGTCCGGTCTCTTCGTCTGATATGTCGCATATCCTGTCTAGGGGTGGTAAACGTCAGACCCTCAGTAACCGATAAGTCGTGTCGATGTGAGGCTCATAACTGGTCGAGAAACTACTGATAACACTTACCAGTAGATCTCCATATCAGCCCTGGACAGGAGCTTCCTGTTATAGTCAATCGAGCATAGCGCTACAACAACCCCCGATACCGGGAGAGACGAAACCCCTCCTATCGCTCATTGCCTCCATGTGATTCGGGACTGTACCCAAAAGCCACCGTTTTTCACGTTCTCAGGAACGTGGTAAGGTGGAAATCAAAGCACAGTGGGAATCACACAAGACTCTATGACGATTTCGGGTCTACAGACTAACATGTACCAGTGTCACCAGAGAACTGCTATTTGACGATAGGTATAATACCAACTAGGAGTTCTTGGCGAGTCCGTTCAGTGTACCCAATCTCCACTGAGCACCCGTATACCATCTTTAATGTCAAACACCAATGGATGTGGGATCATTCATCGCCCATCATATGGGTCAAGAGACGTATATGCTAGTCTACTCTGGAGTATCGATGCCCTGTCTCGATACACCTTCAACTAGGAACAGTTATAGGATGTACTTGTGGACTACCCTGGCCCCACTAGTATGATCTCCATCATAGTCCTAGTAGTCAAATACATATCCTAAGGGCTTTATCAACATGTGAGAGCAAGACAGTATCACAATAGAAGTCTATATGTTAAGACAAAGAGCAACCAGATAACATACTATCATGTCGAGCAAGAAAGTCCTCTCTATATATATCCAAGCATCCACTATAATATACATAATATGTACAATAATGGCCTCTAAGGCATATACATAACTAACAATCTCTCACTTGCACTAAGGCCAGTTGTTGTAGTATCTCATACCCAACATCCCGAAGAGTCTCTCAAATTGTATTTGGGGTATGGCCTTTGTGAGTGGATCCGTTGTATTGTCCTTCGTGTCAACTCTCCTGACCTCGATCTCCCAGCGATCAACTATCTTCCGGATCAGGTGATACCGCCTCAGAATATGTCTGGATCTCTGATGGGACCTGGGTTCCTTGGCCAAAGCCACTGCTCCATTGTTATCGCAATACAAAGGTATTGGATGCTCAATGGATGGAACCACTCCAAGTTCGTTTATGAACTTCTTCATCCAGACAGCCTCTTTGGCAGATCGTTGGCAGCGATGTATTCAGCCTCCATCGTCGAGTCTGCAATGGTTTCCTATTTGGAACTCTTCCAACAAACTGTCCCTCCATTTAGGGTAAAGACAAATCCCGATACCGATTTATAGTCGTCCTTATCACTCTGGAAGCTCGAATCGGTAAAGGACTCCACTTGGAGTTCTCCGTTATCATACACTAAGAGCATCTCTTTAGTCCTTCTCAAGTACTTGAGAATGTTCTTCACAGCTGTCCAGTGACTCTCTCCAGGATCTGCTTGATACATACTCACTACACTTAATGAGTATGCTACATCGGGTATGGTACATAGCATCGTGTACATGATAGAGCCTACTGCCGAAGCATAGGGTATCCTTTGCATGCGAGCTCTCTCCAAATCAGTCTTGGGAGACATCTCTTTGGAGAAAGTGAGTCCAGAGATCGTGGGTAAATTCCCACACTTGGATTTTTCCATACTAAAGCTCTTTAGTATGGTGTCAATGTACCTGGATTAGGACAATCCCAGTATCCGTTTAGATCTATCTCTATAGATCTTAATCCCCAAGATGTAGGAGGCATCACCTAAATCTTTCATTGAGAATCTTTGTGATAAGAAGAACTTGACCGAGTGCAGTATAAGAACATCATTTCCTATCAAGAGTATGTCATACACGTACAATACGAGTAAGACGACCTTACTCTCTGCTACCTTCTTGTATATACAAGTTTCACGTTTTTGATGAAGTCAAACACTTTGACTACCACATCAAAACAGATGTTCCAACTCCGCGATGCCTGCTTCAACCCGTAGATGGATTTAAGCAGCTTGCACACCTTTCCGCTGCTCCCACTGTCTACGAAGCCCTCTGGCTGAGTCATGTACACGCACTCTTCTAAATCACCATTTAGAAAGGCGGTCTTAACATCCATTTGCCAGATTTCGTAGTCATGGTATGCAGCAATGGAAAGTAGGATCCGGATGGACTTAAGTATAGCCACTGGAGAAAAGGTTTCATCATAATCTACACCTGGTCGTTGACGAAAACCTTTTGCAACAAGTCTAGCTTTGAAAGTCTCAACTTTTCCATCTACACCAAGTTTCTTCTTAAAGATCCATTTTCTCCCAATGGGTTTTACCCCTTCAGGAGCAACTTCCAAAGTCCATACTTTGTTGGTGTACATGGATTCCATCTCAGATCGCATTGCATCCAGCCATTTCACAGAGTCCCCACTCGTGATGGCCTGCTCGAAACTAGTTAGGTCATCATCTTCCATGATGCAATCCTCGCTCCCACCATCAATAAGAAAACCGTAGTATCTCTCAGGTGGATGAGGAACCCTACTAGATTGGCGGAGAGGCTAGGGTTCGTTGGGAACTATCGAATCCTCTGGCTCTACCAAATCATCTGTCGTAGTTTGTATCACTGGAACTTCTTCCAGTTCTACCTCCTCGCCACTAATTTCCTTTGCAAGAAATTCCTTTTCTAAAAAGGTGGCATGCTGAGCAACAAACACCTTTTGTTCCTCAGGGTGGTAGAAGATATGTCATCACGAATGCTTAGGATATCCTACAAACTTGCACAGAACTGATCTTGTCTCGAGCTTGTCCGGATTTTGCTTTTTAACATAGGTCGGGCAACCCCATATCTTAACAAAATTAAGACACGGTCTCTTCCCCTCCCATATCTCATATGGAGTGGTAGGCACTGATTTGGTTAGAACTCTATTCAATAGGTATATGGCTGTCTCAAGCGCATACCCCCAAAAGAAAATAGGCAACTCAGCAGTGCTCATCATAGAGCACACCATATCTAATAGGGTGTGGTTCTTCCGTTCCGATACACCGTTGTGCTATGGTGTATACGGAGGAGTAAGCTGAGAGAGAATCCCATACTCTTTTAGATAGTCCAGGAACTCATTGCTCAAGTATTCTCCTCCTCGATCAGATCGAAGGATCTTAATACTTTTACCCGTTTGGTTCTCGACTTCGTTCTTATATTCTTTGAATTTCTCAAAAGCTTCAAACTTGTGTTTTAATAGGAACACATGTCCGTATCTTAAGAGATCGTCAGTGAATGTAATGAAGTACGAAGAATCATTCCTGGCATGTGTAGACATGGGACCGCATACATCACTATTTATCAGTCCCAAGAGTTCTGTAACTCTTTCTCTGTGTCCACTAAACGGAGTTTTGGTCATCTTTCCTTGGAGACATGAATGACAAGTTTCATAAGATGATAATTCGAATGGATTCAAATATCTATCTTTATGTAACTTAGCTTGTCGTGTCGCATTGATATGACCTAGTCTACAATGCCACAAGAAGGATTCGTTCATTTCTGAACTCTTCCTCTTGTGTGTGTTTTGTACATTAAGAACCGTGGTTTGATTTAGAACGTATATGCCATTATTTAACGAGCCTGATCCAATCAACTTTTGATTCAGGAAGATGTTCATAACATTATCATGTACTACAAAATTATATCCTTCTTTACTTAATAAAAAAACTGATATAAGATTGCATATCAGGGTCGGTGTGTAATAGCATTCGTTCAGAATCAATGTATTACCATTTGGTAATACAAGGTGATATTCGCCAACTGCTTTGGCTGCAACATTTGCACCATTCCCTACTCTTACGGAATGATCACCCATTCCCAGTTCTCTACATTTCTTTAGCCCGTGTAACATATTACATATGTGGGATCCTGATCTGGTATCTAATACCCAGGACGTAGAGTGAACTGAGAAACAGTTCTCGATAACTAACACACCTGAAGAAGATAAATCAACATACTTTTTCTTCGTTTAGGCGGTGTGGAAATCTGGATATTCCTCTATTTCCTTCTCAATCTTATAACAATTATAAGAAAGAACGGAACCAACGTTCCCCTGCTCAGTATAACAAGCGGGTTCGGTCAATACATCCATATTATTATCTTGATTAAGGCTTGACATGGTCGCTACCTGGAGAGAGAGAGAAGAAAATACTTTAGCATATGCTCTTGCAAAATTATATTGGTTATTATCTTATCTAATCAGGATGGCTCCCACTATTTTTATCGAATCTTCCTTCAAACCCTAAAAGGTAAGACTAGTCAGGATTAATTACACCTTACAAGTTCGCCAATCTTTCAGCCAAGCCAGTGTTGGTACTTTGAGGGAAGTTCCCCGTGCTTTCGCACGGACCTAATTAAAATAAATCTCATTTTCCCAGGGGCGTAACCCCGTTAACACCTTTCTAGACACCTACTTGATCGGCTAATTGTCATGTATAAAACTCTCCCATGAGTAACTCTTACTCGCAGTGGGTATCGGGATCCAACTATCTCATAGAAGGTATGCGATCTCATTGCAAATTTCAACACTTGAAATTCCCGATATCATTTTACCCCTAGTGTCCTATGACCTTGACGGAGGTCAACAATCCATAGGCTGCTAGTCAAGTTCAACCCGTCATTTCCTGATTGAATTAAACCCACCCGCACGATCCTTGACGGAGGTCAACAATGTCGTATGACTACCCTAAAATAATCGCATCATATGTTGCAGATAAATACTAGTCAGCTACCGCACACTACGCCTTGACGGAGGTCAACAAATGTAGCACGAATGCTAAGTAGGACTTATCTGAAATGACGGAGAGCTACGTCAGGTTTTTAAGAAAACCTTTTGCGTAATGAACTTGATATCGTTTGCAGAATCGAGTGATTTTGAAAAGGAGTGCTTTTGAGTCTTTTACTAGTTTCGCTAAAGAGATCACTTCCGGTGAAGGGATCTCGGCTCTTTCCTTATCGAATAAGGTGCAGGATATTTCACAAATACCACTATGAAAAGCAAAAACTATAGAAATAATCAAAAACAAAACCGAGTGAGTTATAGCATCTGCTAGTTTCGCTAAAGATGTCACTCCCGGTGAAGAGGTCTCGGCTCTTTCCTTATCGAATAAGGTGCAGGATATTTCACAAATACCACTATGCAAAGCAAAAACTAGAGCTACCCTTTTTGAAAATTTGATTCTACAACATTTTTTAGGTTTCTTTTCTTTCATTAATCTCATTAATGAAGTCCCATCATTTATGCTTCTTAAACATCACATAAGAAACGAAAATACAACGTACGCTTATGTCATCCGCATTCGCCACAGTGTCCCGTTATGCACCGTTATGTTACTCAACTAACGGCATAGCGGGGCGGGACTAGCGCGGGTGCAAAACATAAGCAACGTTTATGTCACGCCCCGCTTCCCAGTGTGCGGGCAGAGGATGCGATGAGGCCGCTACGTATTTACTCAGAAGTAAATACGTTAAGCGTAACTAAGCAATATAAAAGAAATATACACAAGAGACAAATGTAATGAACAACAACTTTATTTATTAACATTCTTTTACACTACATGGAAAAGTAAATACATCTGAATAAAAGCAATGCCTGAACAGTGGAATAACAGAAATAGAAAGTACTGAAATAAAATGTGTACAATGAATCTAAAGCTCTGGGTCGTAGGCTAGCTGGTCCAGATCCTCGCTGGTGGGCTCGATCTCCGGAAGGTCCGAATCACCTGACAACATTCCAAAGAAGAAAGAGAAGGAATGTCGTCAGCGAACAATCGCTCGATAAGTCCAAAAGATAAGGGAGAAGTAGAATAGACAGAGAGAGTGTGTGTCTAACTTTTAAAGTTGTATTATATTGTTATAATGTTGTATTTAGTGTTAACGCTGTTGTTTGTAGCTTGGTACATAAGAGGCCAGTGTATACGAGAAGAGTCTCACTTGCCCCGGAGACTAAAGTATCAGGAACTCAAGGAACCGTTTATGCCACGGTACAACAGCAAAAGAATACAAGTTAAGTGACTTATGGTTGCAGTCTCGTGCCACTTCTAACACCTTCCATACCTATCTACCCCTTAAAAACCCCACGATGCCTTGATTATATTTTTTGTATAGTTTGAATTGTAAATGTGTTGTTTGTACTGTTTTGTAAATGTAATTGGAAGACTTGTCGAAACCATGATATCGTATAAATAGAAATGGATGTACTGGATAATCATGTAAATGGAATATATCCATGGTTCGGTTCGGTCAATACAGATTGAATAGATTGAATATATGGATTCATGGATTCATATTGAATTGTAGTATTGTAGATTGTACTTGAATCATATTCAAGTCAGATTATTTATATCGAGACTCGGTCTGAGTCAGACAATTAGAAAATAAATTGAATCCTGAATTAGGTTTTGGTGTTATCGGTAACCGCTGCACATGGACGGCAGGATTTGTGTCTTTTTCAAAGACGATTACCGTGTTGATAACACCGTTTGTTAAGTTGTCTACCTTAAATAGGCAAGCACTCATATCTCAAGCTTCCTGAGGCTCAAGAGACTGGTCCCGCTTAAACCTATATTTACTAGGGTCCTTATTGTAATTTATAAAACTTGAGGGGGTTTTATGTAAAAATAATTTTGTATAATTTTCAAAATACACCTCAAGTATTTAATTATCGTCTTTAGAGTTTTCATAGATGTAGATTTTATATATGTTACATTTCTAATGAATAAAACCTATTTTCATAATATATGGTATCCAATTGCAATGTATTGAACTTGTATGTAATTGCATGGTATTTTCATGTAAAGTGATTTTTTTTATTTAGAAAAGTTGGAATATTTATACTATATCAAAAATAGATATTTTGATGATACATACATACATACATACATACATACATATATATATATATATATATATATATATATATATATATATATATATATATATATATATATATATATTTATAAAAATAATTTAATTTATTATTTTTCTAGAAATCTCATTTTCTTAAGATGTTTGTATTTTTAAATCTATCAAGACCGAATGCTCCTTGCAGAGGTTTGCATCTCGCACTACTAAGTCCGAGAATGTACGATAATCCGCACCATTCCGAACGGGTTCCCCAAAATGGGTTGTAGCCGCGCTTTGCAAAGATTTATTTAAAATACATAATCTTATAGAAAAAAGTTTTTATAAGATAAAGGTATTTAAGTGTAAATTCGTATTCCCGTATTCTATATTCCCGAAAGGTATCGTGCTATATTGCATATGAGTGTTGTGAGGAGATAGGTCATTATCTCGTGATTTATTTAAAGGTATAGCAAGAAATATGATGTTTAATGTCAAAACTAAACTATATGGTATTTTACTGAAAAAAACACGATAAAAATTAAAATATGAAATATTTTTCTATGAAACTTGTTCATGATGTTTTGTTAATGTTTAATAATCAAGATGTGAGAGTTTGGTATGTTTTTAGTTAAGAAAATTGGGACTTTTTAAAGAAAACCGAATCGGAAGTCGGATTAACTCCGCTTCCGTCGGGTTTTAGAAATACGAGTTTTAAGAGTAGAGAATAGAAGAGGGAGGAGGGAGTTACTGGGATTTAGCTTAGAAAAGAGGAAGGGGGGTGTAAGTGGGTTCTGGTGCGTCGTTTCGTCGCCGGGAGCTCCTAGAGTCGTCGTCGGATATTCGCCGGAGCTTCGCCCTTCGCTAACTCCACTTGTACACAAAATTTCTTGAGAATTTGGGCAGAGTTTGTGAGTGAGGGGGGTGTTTGGGTGTGGTATTTATAGGAAAATTCTAGGGTTATGGGTTGATAGAAAAATGAATTAAAAGATTGCATTAAAATGGTTTAAATTGATTTTATTAGGTTATGTTAATGTGCAGGGGATTTAAAGTGTACAGGGGTTATGGGGATACCAAGAAGCACACGAGTCATGAAGGCCAACTCGGGTTTGGAGCCGAGTTGGCCGGCCTCACAGGCCGAGTCACGGCGAGTCAGGCGTCGTCTTGTCGCCACGTGTCCTATGCCGTTTGGTCTACCCCCCTGGGCTCGTTTGTTTTATATGTGACTTTTGGTTTTACGTGTTTAGCACGTGTAGACTCTTGGGATTCTAAAAATTTAAAAGAAAACAAATTAAAAATAATGTGGCTAATGGGATTTGAACTCTGGTATTTTGGTTCAGCAGTGCAAGGTCTTACCAATGAGCTACAAGCTCCTTCTTGCTATTAAAAAGCAAATCAAACTTATAACTTGTGCTCAGGCAAAAGTGCCCTTTTCTGTATTTTTTTTAAAAAAATCGTACAGAAAGTTTAGGGTTGTTACAGTTTTTTATATATCATATATATAATAATAAAGCATTCATCTCAGACATATAAAGTGATCACATCACAGAATATTAGCAGCAGAAGATAACATATGAAATATTGGATATATTAGGAGGTCCGTGTTTTATTTTAAGCCTGTATAAAACATGGATTCCACGGTCGCGATGAATAGACAAACCCACATCCCTAGACCCCTACGAGAGCGACAAGTAACCCTACCAATTCTAGAGTTAGGAGACCCGGACTCGACTCCTCGAGTTGGTCTCCCACTGGACTCTAGAACCCGGTTACTTGTGCTCCCCACCTTGGGTCTATCCTAATGCGGAAAAGTAAATAATATACAACAATAGTGACATCATCATTACCCCGGAAGTGCCTCAATAAAAGAATATTACATACAATGAATTTTACATGAATGAAAATAAAAAAACTCACATCTCACATAAAAACCCCGGCTATTCAAATCACGACGATCCAATATAACATATCACAGCAACACATAACATCACATGTCATCAACGTAAGTAAATATGCGTATCCCAATTGTCGTTGACATATAGCAACGAAACCTGCGATACACCACATATTACACTTAAAGTCGCAGAAAACAAAATGTCAAATTACAACGTTTGGAATCCACAATCACCTTAGACATCATAAACCCGAAATATCACATACCTCGGATTTCATGCCTAACAATATGAATTCCAAATATTGTATCACATTCCAGAAACATCCAGACGATGTTAAACATTCTGATCGAATCAACAAACACCCAAAATTTCCTAGAAAGCTCAACACTTGAGCGTAGTTTAAAAATACTCAGTACATGCCACAGTACCTATGGACCAACCGTAGAAGGGTCAACCCTTGCCTCACCTAAGACGACGCGGAACTACCGCAAATCCTAGGGTTTGGCGGCGGTTCTTACGGTCACAGAATCGAGTTAGGGTTTCATTCTTCTAGAGGGTCCAACGTATTACTTGCATGATATTTGAATGTTCTTTAACTATGGAAAAATCCAACTCTTGAGAAATTTCCAGCGAGGGTTAAAGTGGGTATTTGATATCCGTTCGAACTTTTTAACACCGTCTAAATGACCCGAAAACAAAGCTAGAATTACGAATACGAAACACTCCGAATAGCCAATGCAGAAAGTTAATATCACATGCAATTTTAGCAAAAACAAGCAACACCTGAAACACCAAAACCTAGAGACTGGAACACAGTAGAAATTTCAACCCAAAATTCCCTGAAGTGGCCGAGTAGGCCGGTTTTTCTACTGATGTGTCCAGCCGAATTCCGGCGAGGGAGGCTGAATTTTTCACTGTGTTCATGTTGCATCTCATACAACATTCTGCAGTTGTTTAAAAAAAATTGACTCCTTATAAAATTTGACAGAAACTAGAGTTTTAAATCAGGTGTTTCGGAGTTGTTTCGGTTTCGTAATCCTATAATATTCGTCTAATTCTCTAGCTTGGATCTGATACCACTGTAGGGTTCCTAAGCACAACAGTAAGGTTTCGGATGGCATCATCCATGCCAAATTAAAAAATTGCCATGCTATAAGAACCCTAACCTAGAATCTTTAACTAAAGAATCATACGAAAACAAGATGTAAACAACTTTACAACTAAGTGAGTAGAGATTACAACCTTTGTAGTCCATTCCTTCGCTTCTATAGCTCCTTATTGTGGTCCCTTCGCTGCGATAAACGAACTCCCGGACTTTTGAAAGGCTCCACAAGATGTATGATGCATGCTAGTTAGAAGTCTTCAAAGTCTATGATGATCTACGTCGAGAAAACACGGACTCAAGCTATTACTTCACTAATATGGAATTAGTGAAGCTAACACCCTAAACTATATGTCTAGTATAGAAGAGGATGATGAAGTAGGAATTTTGCTCACTTTAGAATTTAATTTTTCACAATTTTTCATCTATTTCTCAAAGTCAAGACGGCTAGAATGAGATGAAGAAGAAGATGAAGTGCATGAGAGAGTGAGGTTAGAAATGCAACCATGGTGAGTTTTGTCATACCTTAACCTATGTAGATAATAAACCATGGCTAAGGGTTAAAGGCAGGTTAATAAATATCTTAAGTAAAAACAAAAGAGGTGGACTTAGTCAATGTTCTACAAGCTTCATCCAAGCTCATAATCATGACTAATTCTCCAATAATTTTGAATTTTCTTAATAATAAATATTAACCCATATTAATCCTAACATTGTGCAAGTCTCATACACCCTTGTTGCATGTGTAACCTAGCATGACACATGAATATATATCACATATATATTTATGTGTGCATAAAGAAAACAATACATTTAACATATATCACATATATATCAATGTATCGTAAGTGAGAAAAAGAAATGCTTAAGTGAGCTAATATTAGTTAATGTAATGTAATATATCAAATATATAATTATACATTAAATTATTAAATCAACACTTGATTTAATAATCCGGCTATATCACATATAACCGACTAATATAAAATGTATCATTTCATAGAATCAATACTTGATCCGATGACCCGGCTATATCACATATAACCGGCCGATATCACATATCGCAAGAATAGAATACGGTATCACATACACGTATTAATCTCGGTTCCGCAAATATCACATATGTGCTCCTACTCCGTTTCGCCTGAGCCAGGAAACCTCTGTGTAGGACTCTAAAGACTCGTCAATACGCCGGCAATAGGTGGCGATCATATTAGTCACCCACAAGCCGTCAGTGGTCAGCTAAACGTAACGGCCACCCGGATATTGAGCGATCAGAAGATCAACAAGCAAGCCTGCTCACACACCTATGAATCTAATCGGTAACACTATCGTACAGTCCGGTCTCTTCGTCTGATATGTTGCATATCCAGTCTAGGGGTGGTAAACGTCAGACCCCAGTAACCGATAAGTCTTATCAATGTGAGGCTCATAGCGGGTCGAGAAACTACTGATAACACTTACCAGTAGATCTCCATATCAGCCCTGGCCAGGGACTTCCTGTTATAGCCAATCGAGCACAGCGCAACATCAACCCCCAATACCGGGAGAGACGAAACCCCTCCTATCGCTCATTGCCTCCATATGATTCGGGACTGTACAAAAGCCACCGTTTTGCACGTTCTCATGAACGTGGTAAGGTGGAAATCAAAGCACAGTGGGAATCACACAAGACTCTATGACGATTTCGGGTCTACAGACTAACTTGTACCAGTGTCACCAGAGAACTGCTATATGACGATAGGTATAATACCAACTAGGAGTTCTCGGCGAGTCCGTTCAGTGTACCCAGTCTCCGCTGAGCTCCCTTATACCATCTTTGATGTCAAACACCAATGGATGGGGGATCATCCATCGCCCATCATATGGGTCAAGAGGCGTATACGCTAATCTACTCTGGAGTATCGATGCCCTATCTCGATACACCATCGACTAGGAACAGTTATAGGATGTACTTGTGGACTACCCTGGCTCCACTAGTATGATCTTCATCATAGTCCTAGTAGTCAAGTACACATCCTAAGGGCTTTATCAACATGTGAGAGCAAGACAGTATCACAACACAAGTCTACATGTTAAGACAAAGAGCAACCAAATAGCATACTATCATATCGAGCAAGAAAGTTCTCTATATCCAAGCATCCACTATAATATACATCATATGTACAATAATGGCCTCTAAGGCATATACATAACTAACAATGGTTTAGAATAAAGATGCAAAAGAATCAAGACTTTTGTTCTCTTTGCAGTAATAGAACATTTTTAAGAGTATGAAAATTTATAATGTTTGGTGCATATATGTTTTCCGCCGTGGAAATCAAGATGTACGGTACCGATCAATTAAACGTGTATGGAGTTGACTTTTGACCGTTATATAAGTAATATTCATTCCGGTACACCTATGACACAATAGCGTTTCTATGTGTCTATTTATATATGCATTTATATATCATTGAAAAAAGTTATCTTTATCTTTAGTGTATTATAACTAGAAGCACTTAAATGATGTCAAAAGAAAAATAGAAAAAATGACAAAATTTCAATAGCCAAAGTTGGGTATTGGAGATGTCCATCTAATTCACCACAGATGAAAAAAATAAGAAAATGAAAAGTCAAACATCTATTTCTCTCTCTCATTCATTATATATTCCCTCTCATGTTTAAAAGCCTAAAAATATATATGCGTTATAAATTTATACTGGGCCCTTATATCCTTGTTGTTTTGTATAAGTTTCTCAATTCTTATATTACACCTAACCACATTCATTTAATTAAATTAAGAAAAACTATATACATCTTTAAATATTTCGTGTAATCTCCAGGATAAAAAAAATTTACACACGCATTCGATATATGTGGTGTTTAAAATATACAAGTTGTATCGCACGTGTAAAATACTGGTTATTATAACGACAACTCTTAGGTGACGCCAGAATTGATTTTTTAACTTATTCACCTGTTCATCTATTGCAGAGATAACACCAAAAAATTGAGATAAAAGATTACTATTCATAATAAATTAAGCTGCTAATTATAATAAGACAAAATACAAAATAAGAATGAGGACAATTTTCATCCATTCTCACTTATATTTAGAATTCAATTTTCATCCATGAACTATTTATAATAAATTATGTTATGCCATGCTTAACCTGTCGGGCTTGAAATCTTATCATAATCTATCTAAGAATAATACTTTTCTTATCTGTGCGGTGAAATCCATGTAGGTTATACAGATTTACATTAGATATAAAGTGGGGTATATGATACAGGTACCTAAGTAGTGAATAATATGGCCCACCTTATATCCAATGGAAATCTATATGGCCTACATGAATTCCACCGCACCGGTAGGAAAATCATTACTCTCTATCCAAGAGACAAATATCATGAACCCGTCTGTTTGGCACTAGTATTTGTTAACGATTAAGTTTGACAAAGTCTATGTATATCCCTTGGTTGTTGTAACCTCTAGTTGTTATTTGACTATGTATATCTCCTAGATTATCTCTAGCACTGTTAGCGTGTAGCTATATATTGTAACCCTTGCTACTGAATACAATTAGTGCTTTTCACAATCTCTTCTTGGTATCAAGAGCCTAGTTCTGATCCATCTTTTTTTCTCTCTCCTTCTTCCTTCCAGAATGTCTACCCATACTATTCCCAATGATATTGATCTAAAGTCTCCGATCATTATCATTACCCTCTCTAATGTCATCAAGCTTACCTCGCAAAACTATCTCTTGTGGAAGCTACAAATCGAGGCTACCCTAGATGGTTTTGTCCTCTTCAAATACCTAGACGGCTCCTTCCCCGCTCCAACGTCGACCATTGTCAAGGATACTGTGTCCACCTCGAACCCCGCTTATCTAACATGGGCTCGACAGGATCGTCTTCTCTTTGGTGCTCTCATTGGCACACTGGATCAAAATATTGTTCCGCTCATCTCCCTCACTACTACTACTTAGCAGTTGTGGGGTACCCTTGCTCAGACCTTCGCCAGCTCATCCCGAGGACACATCAAGCAACTTAAAGCCAAATTCAAAAACATCACCAAAGAGCCTCAAACGATTACCGAATTTATACATACTATCAAGGCGTGCACTGATCATCTTGCTGTTCTTGGTGCTCCCATTCCGCAGGAGGATATTACTGATCGTGTCCTGGAAGGCTTGGATGACTCATACCAAGGGGTCATTGATGTCTTCAATGCTCGTGATTCTCCCATCTCCTTTGCTGAACTTCACGAGAAGCTTATAAATCATGAGCTCACAATAAAAATTCAACCACTTCTTGGTGTTATGCCTGCTACTGCCAACCCCACCACAAGCCGGTCAGCTCATTCTTATCCACATCGTCAGCCACAACACTCACCCACCTCCTACCACCACACCAACCACTACTCTACGTCCACCAATAAATCTCAACCATCCTTCACTGGAAACAGTCCTTTCCTTGGCAAGTGCCAATGGTGTCACACAAAGGGTCACTCGCTTCAAAAGTGTCCCATCTTCCTGGAAAAATATCTCAATATTCGACCCACTCCTCCCCCTACTTACACGTCCAACTCTCCCCAAGCCCATGTTGCTACTGCTTCCGCCTCTCCTCCCTCTACACAATGGCTTCTAGACTCGGGGGCTTCCCACCATGTTACCCAGGATCTAGCTAATCTATCTCTACACCAACCTTATGACGACACTGAAGAAATAGTGATCGGTGATGGCACTGGGCTTCCTATCACTCACACCGGTTCCTCTCTTATCTCTAGTTCTTCTAAATCCCTCGCTCTTTCCAATGTCTTATGTGTTCCTACTATGCATCGTAATATCATTTCCATTTCCCAATTTTGTAGAGACAATAACCTTCTAATTCTCTTCTCAACTGATTTTTATCTTGTGAAGGATCGTCTCACGAGGGCACCTCTTCTTATGGGACCAACTAAAAATGGGATCTATGAGTTGTCATCTTCACTTTCCTCCATCATGGCATATTCCTGCATCCCTCTTTAGCAGTTTTCAAATCTATTGTTGCTTCTTTAAAGCTCAATGTTAGTAGTGATTTCTCCTTCCATTGCAATGCTTGTCAGTGTAATAAGAGCCATCGATTTCCATTTAATCAAAACACTTTGACTTCTCAATCTCCTTTTGATCTTCTTTATACAGACTTATGGACTTCTCATGTTTATTCTTTTGATGGATACAAATACTATGTTATCTTTGTGGATCATTACACTAGATATGTTTGGTTTTATCCTCTCAAAAAGAAGTCTGACACTAAAGAGGTTTTCATTAGGTTTAAGGCCTTAGTTGAAAAATATTTTGAGAAGCCTATCAAAACCATATACTCTGACAATTGGGGGGAATATCAATCTCTCTCTACTTTTCTCACTATCAATGGTGTCTCACATCTCACTTCTCCTCCATATACGCCTGAGCATAATGGTTTTGCTGAACGACGACATCGTCACATTGTTGAAACAGGGCTCTCCCTTCTTTCCCATGCTCAATTACCACTTCAGTATTGGTCTCTTTCCTTTACTACGGCATCATATCTCATTAATCACCTACCCACTGCCACCCTATCTCACAAATCTCCCTTTCAATGTCTTTTTGGCTATCCTCCAAATTATCTCAAGCTCAGGAGTTTCAGCTGCATTTGCTATCCATGGCTTCGACCATACGCCAAACACAAGCTTGACTCCCGCTCCACTCCATGTATTTTTGTGGGTTACTCGGCCACTCAAAGTGCATACTATTGTCTTAATCTCACAACTCACAAACTCTACACCTCTCGTCATGTCCGGTTTATTGAATTCCAATTTCCCTATGCCAAACTTTCCTCCAATTCTACTCCTACTTACCTCACTACTGCAAGTTGGTGTCAAGTTTCTGTTCCCATACTCAGCTCCAGCTATACTACACCCGCTACTCCGTTACATGAGACACAACCCTTCTCTCCTCCTCTCTCGCCCATCACCTCGCCTAGTGTCTCTGACTCTTCTACACCTAGTGCTACAGCCACCCCTTCTGATCTCCACCATTCTCCATCCTCCTCCACATCTCCTACAGCCCAGTCATCGCCTATCCAGCAGCCCCTCACCGACACCACAAACCCTATCTCGAACCTTACACCGTCGCAACCTCCCCCACAACCCACCTCCACCATCACTACACATTCCAAACATAACATCTTCAAACCAAATCCCAAATATGCCAACCCTACCACCATGCAACCTTGACCAACTGAGCCCACCTCTGTTGCCCAGGCTCTCACAGACCCTCTATGGCATCAAGCTATGCTTGATGAGATCACTGCTCTCCATAAACTCGGCACATGGGGCCTTGTTCCTCCCGAATCGGGTCAGAAGCTTGTCAAATGTAAATGGGTTTTCCGCATCAAATATAAACCCAACGGTACCATTGAGCGTTATCATGCTCGACTAGTTGCTAAAGGGTTCCAACAATGTGCTGGTGATGACTACATCGAAACATTCAGTCCAGTGGTCAAACCCGCCACCATACGCACTCTCCTTAGTCTTGCTGTGATGAACCACTGGCATCTTCGGCAGCTTGATATCAACAATGCCTTCTTAAATGGTATTCTTCATGAACAGGTTCACATGGCCCAACCACCTGGCTTTCCCTGCGCCTCTTTTCCTAGCTATGTTTGTAAGCTTCGAAAGGCCATTTATGGGCTCAAGCAAGCCCCCCGAGCATGGTACAATGAGCTTGCTAATTTCTTGTTGGGTTTTGGGTTCAAAAAGTCCGTCGTCGATGCCTCCTTATTCATTAATCACCATCACTCATCACCCATGTATCTCATTGTTTATGTGGATGATATAGTTCTCACAAGCCCTGATTCTCATGTACTGGATGACTTCATCAAACGCCTTGCACAAAGGTTTGCCCTGAAAGATCTTGGTACGCTCTCGTATTTCTTAGGGGTTGAAGTTATTCTATCAGTCAAGGCTTATTCATGAGCCAAAGGAAGTACGTCACTGATTTTCTTGAGAGGACGGAAATGGCTACTACAAAATCTGTTTCAACTCCTATAGTTGTTGACTCCGTCCTCACGTTGCATTCAGGTGCGTTGATTGACAATCCCACTGAGTACCGAGCTGTGGTTGGGAGCTTACAGTATCTCACGCTTACCCGGCCTGATGTAGCCTTTGCTGTCAATAAATTGTCACAGTTTATGCATGCTCCCAAAAGTGCTCACTGGGCAGCCTTGAAGAGGCTCCTGCGCTATCTTGCCGGTTCACTTGATAAAGGTATAACGATACTTCGAGAGTCTCCTCTTCATCTTCATGCCTTCTCTGACGCTGATTGGGCTGGTAACAAGGATGACTACACGTCGACTATGGGTCATGTGGTCTTTCTTGGTCGTAATCCTGTTTGTTGGAGCTCCAAGAAACAACGTTTTTTGGCCCAATCTTCTACCGAGGCTGAGTACAAAGCCGTCGCTGCAACGGCCACTGAGTTATTATGGTTACACCACTTACTGCATGAGATGAGTGTTCCACTTCCTCAAGTTCCGATTATCTACTGTGACAATCTCGGATCCACTCATTTAAGTGTTAATCCAGTTTTTCATTCGCGCATGAAACATTTGGCACTTGCGTACCATTTTATTCGCGAGCAAGTACAACATGGAAATTTGCGTGTTACTCATGTTCCAATGGGTGACCAGCCTGCTGATCCCCTTACAAAGCCCTTCTCGCTGCAAATTTGATATGTTCATGTCCAAGATTGGTCTCTCTGTTCGGTCGTCCATCTTGCGGGGGCATGTTAAGGATTAAGTTTGACAAAGTCTATGTATATCTCTTGGTTGTTGTAACCTCTAGTTGTTATTTGACCATGTATATCTCCTAGATTATCTCTAGCACTGTTAGCGTGTAACTATATATTGTAACCCTTACTACTGAATACAATTAGAGCTTCTCACAATCTCTTCTGTATCTAGGTGTCGTTGGTTCTACCGTGTTGTCTCTTTGATAGATTGTGGTATGATTTCAAGACCGGCAGGTAAAGTATTACTCTTCAAATTCAAACAAAAAAATGAAACCGGATTTTCATTCAGGAGTTTTATACTACACAATAAACTACATCTATAAAACCCAAAAAAAGTATTGAGAAGGGAAAAAATTACTCATCACCAAATTAAATGGGAAAAATCCTTGAACTAAATATACCTTGGGAGGGGAAAAATGTCATCAATTTGGAATTGGCAAATTAAGATTAGGTTCATAGAATTTTTATTGGTTTAGACCTGGTGCAGGAAGATTCAGGTTCGGATATGGGCCGGATCAGCTTGCAGGTTTGAACAGATGGGTTTGGATCTAAATCCCAAGCTGAACCCATAAATTTTGCAAACATGTTTAAACTTAATATCCAAACGACCCCAAATTTTGGATGGGTCTTGTTGGGTTCAGGTTTAAACAGGCCAACTTTCACCCCCCAATTTTAACCAATTAAAAATACACACTTATAAAATCTATCGCATATTCTTATCCGATGCTTCATACCCACAAATAATAACCATCCAAGCGTGTTATAATCTTACATGCAAGTGCAATAAACTCGTTGTTGTGCAACCTAGATCCAAGCCCAATAATATACACCAATGAGCAATAGCTCCTTTGGTACATGCGCTTCCCTCTTTGAAGAGAGTGGAGTGGTTTGCGGGTGCTTCCCTCTTTGAAAAGAGTGGAGTGGTTTGATCCCTGGTGGATAGGGATGTAAACGGATTGAATACGGATCGGATATAGGTGTTGGCTATAGTGTCCTCAAGGCAATTATCGTAATCACAAGCAGGTGATTATGATGATTGGGGGAGGACCTATACAGATAGAAAAGTCTTACTCTAGATGATAGTATGCTATCTGGTTTGTCTCTATCATCATGAACATGCTTTATGTGGTATTACAGATCACTATTAAATGTTGATAGAGCCTATAGAATTCTTGCTTGACTACCAGCATTATGATGGCGATCATATACGTGGGAGCTGGGCGGTCAATAAGTACATCCTTAAATGTCCCTAGTCGTGGGAGTATCGAGACTGGGCATCGATACTCTAGAGTAGACTAGTGTATACTGATCGAGACCCTGACGAGGGGCGGCGGCAAGGTCTCACAAGCCATTGGTGTTAGTTTGTTCACCTAAGATAGTAAACAGGTGCTCATTAGGTTATGAGTACACTAGACGAACTCGTCGGGAATATGCTAGTTGGTATTATACCTATTGTCAGATAGCAGTTCCCAGGCGACATGTGTGCAGGTTAGTCTGTCGACCTGAGATCGTCAGTTGTCTCGTGTGAGTTCCCACTGTGCTTTGATTACTACCCTACCATGACTCAAAGGAGTCGTGCAAACATGTTTTAGTTGGGTACAGCCCGGAACCACATGGAGGCAGTGAGCAGATCGTCGGGGATTCGTCTCTACTAGTATTGGGGATTGATGTCGCGTTGTGCACGGGTGGCCGTCACCAGAAATCCTTGGCCAAGATAGTCGAAAATTACTGATTTGGATTTGTAGTTTCTCAGTTGGTGATGGGTTTCATACCGACACGAAATGTCGCGTTGTTAGGGGTCTGACTTTATCCTCCCCCTAAACTCGATATGCAATACTCTTAGACGAACAGACCGGACTGTACGGATATTGTCACGGACAGGCTCGGTAAGGGTTCGGATGAGCTTGCTCGTCGGCCTCCCTTTCGCTTAATACCTGGGTAGCCGTTACATACAGCTAGTGCCGCTGACGTACTTATAGTTAAACTCACTGTCAGCATATTGATGAGTCTTTAGAGTCCCACACAGAGGGTTTTCCTGTTTCGGGTGAAACGATGTAGAGGTCGTATGGTTTTACGGCAGGGTTCGATCATATACGTGCACTTTTGCATGTATCATGATTCGGACGGTTTATACTAGTAGGCTTTGGTTTAAGCCAGATTCTAGTATTGGATTGATGGATTATTTTCGTCTCTTTGTAGTCGTATTTTTCGTAATACGGATTCGGGTATGTATATACGGATGATGGGTATTCTTGTAATTTATTATAAGGTGCTTCTAGAAGATGCCATCTCATTTAGTTTTAACCATTTAGGATTAAATGGTTAATGATGTGGAGAGGATGAGGGTTGTATGCATTTATTGTAGCATGGCTCACTTGGTGACTCATGGGATGACTCATGGTTACTATTGTGGTATGCTTGATATTTGTGTTTGGTTTGTGAGATATTTTGGAGACTTGAGATATTTATTGGATACTTCATTATTGTTCACAACACACTTATCCATTTTCTTGAGTTGCCTTACACTCTCATCCTCAAGCTTCTTCTTCTACCTCCACTCTTTAAGTTTCATGTGTTAAGAAACCTAGGGTGTTATAAGACAAATTAATTCATCACTACACTCTACATCCTTTAGGCTATCTAGTTTAGCGAACTAGGTACCCTAGTTACCTCGGCTATTGAGGTAGGAGCTCGAAATAAAATTCCTCATGTGGATCATCTTCGATGGAGGGAGACCGGAGGTCAAGCTTGATCATGGAGGCCTCTAAGAGCTTGGGATGATGGTTAAAGATTGAAGGACACGGATCATTCGGGATAACCATTCTTGACTCACTTTACGTTTGCTAAATTATGGCTACTGGTCGATCCGTATTATGGGGTTGTCCCAGCGCCAGTTTGTAAAATTTTTGTTTCGCAATCGGCCACGGCTTGATGGCCAGGGCGCTGGCATAACCCAACATGGTATCAGAGCCAACCCATAAACCCTTAGCTAGCTATTTTAGACGATGTTAAAGTATCGAAACCGAAACAACTCCCGTAATATTCTAGTTTCTGTCGATTTCAAATTAGTCTTCAAAAATTATTTAAACAATTGTGGAAGACTACCCTTAAGACATCTAGAACACACCCCAAAAACGAGCACTGAATTCTTAAGTTTGGCCGGCGAGATCGGGTGAAAGACCGGCGTCGCCGGTTTTTGTTTGGAATTTGGGTTTGGGATTTTTGGTGTGCTCTGGGTTCTGGAATATTGGGATTTTAGTATTGTTTGTTTTTACCCAGATTGCATCTTATGTTATCTTAAGTTTGGGGGAAATATGGAGTATTTCGAAATCGCTATTTTTAATACTGTTTAAAAGTTTTCAGTACATACATTACTATCTGCGACAGTGAATGTCATTAGAGCAGTACAACTCGTCTAATTGCTATATGTCACGCCCCGCTTCCCAAAAAAGCGGTAACGTCATGTGACAAGCCCGCAGCGTATTTATTCCGAGAAGATCATTTCCCGAAACAAATACGCTAAGCGTATATAAGCAATATAAAACGACAAGAAAAGACATAATAATGAAAATCCAACTTTATATATTTACATTCCCAACTTTCACAAGTTTCAAACTGAATACATGATGTCTGAAAACAAAAAAACATAAAAGAAAGTGCCTAAACAAGTGGCATACTGGAAGTAAAAGCTGAAAAGAAAGAACTAGTAGTCGGTATGCTCCGTAAGCTGAAAGTAATCCTCCTGACTCGGCTCGATCTCCTCAATCTCTAGATCATCTGACGAACATTCTAAGGAAACAAAGAAATGGGTGGAATGTCCGTCAGCGAACTTGCGCTCGGTAAGTCCCAAAGAAATATGGGATGCGAATGTATATAAATGAATATGCAAGGTGACATGTGATATAGTATGAATGGAAATAAAATATGAATAAATATAATATGGTAATATTAATGACAACTATGTAAGCATGACAATGTAATATGAGCATAGCAAACAAGTATAGCATGGCCATGGAGTGTAGGCATAGTGAACATGAAGTGAATATAAGTGTCTTAAAAGGTCTCTAAAATGATAAAAGTAACTAACGTGAGTTTAAGTGTGAATGTCAACCAATCTCAAGAGTATTCTCGAACCCAAGGCTATCGTCCAGGGGTAAGGAATCACGGGCCCAAAATAGCGTGACTTCAATTGCTATTAAAGTATTCCAAACCCAACAGGCTATCATCCAGGGGTTTGGAAACACAGGCCCTCATTCGTGAATTCGTGATTTGTACCGTTTCAACCCGGTACCACAGCAGCATGATTTGTATTAATGGAACTCATGAGATTCCATTGGATTCATACTCAAACTATCCCAACACCCCGTATTTATTAGTTTATAATTAATGTTATGAGTCTTGATCGAATCTATGAATACAAAAGGTGATGTATGATATCAAGTTTTCAAGATTGAGCTCATATAGTCATGTCAAGTGCAAGTCATGCCAATTGTATTCATGGTTCGAGTCAAATTGGTTCAAGTGTACATACTTGGTTCAAGTATTCATGATTAAGTCGTGTCAAAATAATGTCAATTCTAGCATGTAATGATTTAATCACAAGTCATATAGATAAAAATAAATAAGCAATCACAGAACATGATATGAGATAAGTATACAAGTAATGTCCAAAAATAGTGTTGTAAATAAGTGTTGTGTATGACTAATCAATCAAGTCAATCAATTTCGGAATATAAACAAAAATATAGATCTATGTGTTGTGCACGCATGAGTTCCAGTCTCGCCTAAATACGACTACCGGTTTTGGAAATATACTCGTTTTAATATCGTCGAGCAAAACAGATCAGAATCTGTTAAGCACCGTCATATATTTTTAAAACGCAGTTTGAGTTAATTTTCATCGGGTTTCAGGTTACGAAAATTAATAAAGAATTGTTGGTCTTTCGATGTACTTATCCAAAACTCCAAGATTCACGTGATTTAGATTTCTAAAGCTCTAGCTATGATCATTTTAATATCAGCATTTAAAACAGAAATTCAGATTTCTGGACAGCAACTATATTGTATTGCAAAGCCTATATCGGGTTGTTTCATGCATTTCTAAGAAATATAGTATACAGAAAATTATAGTTCTATAAATTGTGCATCTACACATCTAAAGTTTGTCACAAACGGACATCGGGAGTTCGAGTTATATCCTATTTAAAAATAGTGTGCGAATCAGGACAGATTCTGTCCACCTTCGTCACTTAATATTGTAACGCAGTTTTCTATATTTTATGCCAGTTTTCAATAAAAATATAAAACTAAGAAAATATAGATCATTCGACTTAGATATCCAAAACTCCTGAGTTTTCTCAATTTGGATATCTTTATACCAAGTTATGTGTCTAAGAAGTTGACCGATAAATACAGTTTTCCGTTTTTACGAACAGTAAATAAAAACGATGTAATTCCTAAACCGTTAAGCGATTCGATCTAAATATTTTAACAGCGTGTACACAAAAATATATTCTATCCAAGGTAAATTTCTTGAAATTTCCAGAAGTAAAAATTAATTTCTAAAAATTATTTTAAAGGTAAAGGTATTGATATGTATAATAAAATCGGCAAAAAGATTAGCTAATATTTTTATGCAAGCTTCTATTTTTCTTTTAATAAGCAAACCGATTTCATGAGACATTATAGATATATTGTGGTATGAAATTTATGTTCTCACAACTCGTAAAAAACATTCATAGTCATGAACAAAGAATTGAAAACACTTTAATTTGAACAAGAGACGGTAAGCTATTATTAAACCATATAGAACCATATATATCTAAACTTATATACATGTATATGTTTATATTTATGTTCTCTTACGGATTACGATATGAAAAGAATAGCGGGTTCACATGGTATGACAGGAGGAGAATAAAGAGATAGAGGGGGAAGAGAGAAGGGACTTACAGGTTGTGTGAGTCGGTATAACAACCGGCTCACCGTTTAGATAAAATCCTCAACCGAGTCTTTGAAACTTGATGGAACCGGTGCTTCTCCAAGATCAAGAGAAAAGAGATTTTATTTTATTTTATTTTTAGAATTGATCAAAAGGAAATGGCTAATGTGGGAAGAAGAAGAGATGAAGAGAGAGATAAGAAATGGTAGAAATGTGAGATGAAGAAAAGAAAGAAGAGTGACATATAAAAAAGTTTATGCCCACCATAATTCTAATAAATTATAGCTCATAACCATTCTAATTATTTTGGGAGTTAAAAAGAAGATGAAATGAAAGGTCTCATTTATAGGTTATGAGAAGTATAAAAATTGATAAAAAAAATAATTGCAAGAATGAGAATTTGAACATGTGACCTATGGAATAATAATGTAAGGACTTAACCAATGAGCTATAAAGTTGTTCATCCACATATTTAATAAGAATTAAATATATGTTGTTATTTAAAAAGAAAGTGGGCTTTTGGGCTCATAGTTTTATAAAAGAAAATGAAAATGAGATTGGATTTGGGTTATGGGCCTGGTCAGGTCTTGCGTTTAATTTGAAATAGGTTAAGATTTAGTTTAAAGAAATGAGTTTGAGAAAAATAAATGGAATAATAAAATAATATATTTAATAGAAAACAAAATATACGGAAAAATACTAAAAATAAATAAATACAATATTTTACTACAGAAAAAAAACACTTAGGTATAGTAATATTAGGGTCGTTACACTATATGTCTTTTAGACGGGTTTGGGAACATGACATTCACGTTTATGTTATGTGTTGTGCTGAGCTTGTGGTAGGATCGTCGTGGTGGATAGCCAGTAGTGCAATGATAGTGGTACAGTTTAGATTCATTTGTACATTTGTTATTGCGGGGCGAGCATCCGACATGTGGACTGTCGTCTCTGCCGGTTTGTATATTTTTGTTTGGGGCACGACCGGGTTGAGGTTGATGTCACCTTTGTACATATTATTTTCTTTTCTGTACTAGGATTACCCCGCGGTGGAGTGCTCGAATAGCCGGATTCTAGAAGGCAATGGGCCCGCATCTCATGGAGTTGAGACGAAAGGGGCCTCACTCTAGAATTGGTGGGCTATTCGCCGCACCCGTAGGGGTATAGGTTGACCCACGAAGGGGTGCCCAAGTTACCGGATTTCGTGAAGTGCTGGGTGTCCTATTCACGTTGTTGCTTGGGGTTGCCTCACTTTTGGAATTGGCGGGTAACTTGCCGCGCTCGTAGGGGTACAGGTTTTCATTGCATAGGCTATCCAGACGACAGGAAACGTCGGGTCTCATTTGTGGCTCAATTGAAACCCAAGGCTCCAGGATTATCCACCACTCTGTGTTGTTGGCTGAGATTCTGTGATGTTGCTTTATATCATACCTGGGACGAATGTTATATATATTTATATATATACTAGTATATGTTGTATATGTTTTGCACCCGCGCTAGTTCATCCCCCGCTCTGCCGTTAGTTAAGTAACCTAACAGGTGATGACGGGGCCCAGTGGCGAATGCGGATGGCATTTACGTACATTATATTTCCGTTCCTTTATCTGGTATGATATGTTTAATTAATAGGACTGCATTGATTCCGATTAATGCAAGGAAAACAAACCTATATATGATGTTGTTGGAACCAAGTTTTTAAAAAAAACTGACATTACAAACGCTCTTTTTTGCTTTACACGGTGATATTCGATTATAAATATTCAGCACCTCATTCGACGAGGCAAGGACCGAGATTCCTTCATCGGGAGTGACCTCTTGAGCAAAAGTTTACGTTATCGTAATAACTTCACTATAGTCTATTCTTTTGCTTTGCATCGTGGTATTCAGTTAGGAATATCCCGCACCTCATTCGACGAGGAAAGAGCCGAGATCCCTTCATAGGGAGTGACCTCTTTAGCAAAAGTTTGCTCTACTATATATTTGTAAAACCACCCGGTTCCTTCAACGATATCAAGTTCATTACGTTAAAGGTTTTTTCGCCAAAAACCAGCCGTAGCCCTCCGTCATTTCAGATTAGTATTACTTAGTATTCGTGCTGCGTATGTTGACTGTGTCAAGGCGTAGTGTACGATAACTTTGTAATGTTTTTCTGTCGCATGAATATGTGGATTGGTTAGGACAGCCGTGTAACCATTTTGACTGTGTCAAGGATATTATGCGGGTAGGTTTAACGCAATCAAAAAATGATGGGTTGAACTTAACTAGGACCCTTTGATATGTTTACCGTGTCAAGGTCACTTGGGTCGTAGGGGTAAAAATCACATTGGGAGTTTCAAACATACAGGAAATTTGTTAGGCATGCGCATACCTTCTGGAGTGTGGTGACTTGAGTGGATTCTATCAAGTTATCATGCGATGATAGCTGGATCCCGATTCCCGCTGATGAGTAGTATTACTCCTCGGGTGATTTTAGATGATCCCGACTAATTCTCCTTTTAGGGTTTGAAGGAGAATTCAAGGAAACGGTGGAAGCCATCCTGATTAGATAAAATTATTAACCATTCTGATCTAAGTTAGAGTGCACGCTGAGTGTTTCTTTTCTCTCTCTCTTTGGCAGCGACCATGGCCCGACCTTAAACTAAAACTCATGAACCAAGTTAATGGAATCTTCTTAAAACACTTTGGCTTTTGTATTGTCACGGAGTCGCATATATCATTGCCAATCCTACGTCCCCTTTGCATTTCTTCAGAACACTTCATATCACTACGAAAATCCATATTGCTTGGATATTCCATCGTATAGTTACATACGAAATCAAAGGAACTTGTTCTAATTCGAGGATGGATTATGGTTTTGAAGAAATTGAATAGGATTATTCGGTTGTCTTTTCCCTTTACCTTCTCTCAGGTTGCGAGAGCTCCTAGGATTAGGAGAGTACACCTATTGCGCTTATTAGACAGCCTTCTTCCAAAGCATAGGCAGGTGCCGAAAGGTGGGGAAAGAAGAAAACCAATTAGCCTAAGTGTGGTGTACATAAGGTAATAAGTAAAGACATATAAAGGGATTAAAGTAAGGGCAAAGGAAATTGCGACTACTATCATTCACGACAAAACCGCATATACCCCTGCCACTCCTACATCCACTTTGGATTTCTCCAGAACACTTCGTATCACTACGAAGATCCATAATGCTTTGATATGCCATCGTATAGTTACATACGAACTCGAAGGAACTTGTTCCAGTTCGAGGATGGATTCTGGTTCTGGAGAAATGGAATAGGATTATTCAGTTGTCTTTTCCCTTTACATTTTCTCAGGTTGCGAGGGCTCATGGTATTAAGAGAGTACACCTATTACGCTTATTGGATAGTCTTCTTCCAAACCTTAGGCTGGTGCTGAAAGGTAGAGAAGGAAGAAAACTATTTAACCTAAGGGTGGTGTACAGAAGGTAATAAGTAAAGACATATAAAGGGGTTGGAATGATGGCAAGGAAGTATACGGTTACTATCATGAATCAGGATAGTGGAAGAGGTATTACTAGGAATACTCGGATACCCCTTCGAAACATTTTCATGTTTCAGTTTTACTGTGCAGTGTTAATTGAAAATTGTTTTCCCAATTGGATTCTGACTCCAGGGTATGTATTTACCAGATTTGATTCTCACATCTGTATAGCGTTACAAATGATGAGTAGGAGTAAGATATTGGTAATTAGATGATTAGATCCTCAATACATATCAGAATTCTTTGTAATTGGTGATATTTTAGGAAATCGCCTAGGTTTTGCCTCACGACAAATATATGGTTTTGAATATCCGTTGTTATGCACCAATTTCAAACTGATATATCTGTACGTTTGTTTTATAAAGTGAGATATAACTTTTTGAAATTATATGTATGACATTTATCTATATCGGTTGATGATTAGGTAAGGAGCGTTGAACAGCGGTGCAAGTCTTCTTAACCATAGTACAGTTTTCAACCTTCGACGCACAGAGTTTGAGTTGTTAAGCTCAGTGGACTTATACAAAGTATTGTATATTGTCCGATATCCATTAGGACAAAGGGGTTGGTACTCGTACTATATTACATTTACTCATGACTTCTCTAGTTTTAGACAAGTATTTCGTTGAAATACAGGATCCAAATTTTGAGAAGTTATAAGTATAAGAATAAAGTAGAGAACCATATGCGGGAAGTATCAGGATTCTTTGAGGTGATCGAAGATGAAGATACTTGTACAAGGTATTCCGTTGTAAGTAATAGTTTAGAGAACTTGCTTCTCTTTCAGGTTACTCATGCGTAGATGCATTCTTTGATGAGTAATGCTGCTTGGCCTCATTCCATTCAGTTGATATGCACTGGAAACAGCTGCATAATTTTGGATCTGGTTTCAATTAAATTAGTGCCTTTGCTTCTATATTGAATATATAGAATGGATTCATATCTTAACGATGTTAAGGTATATGAAGTTGTCCGACTGATACTTAAAACCAGAATCCAGATAAACTCTAGGCTATTTTCAGTAATGGCAGTTTGTGGGTTATCACGGACTTTGACGAGGGTTATCTTTCTGCCATCAGGAAGATCAATAGTTATATTGTTCTTGACTCGCCACAGTTTCAGTAAAATGGATTCCTTTCAGAAAACATTAGTGGGAGTATGGTAGAACTGGAAGTGATTTCAGAACCACAAACGATTACTGAAAATTTAATAGAACCTAAATATTCAAATTGTTTCGACGATCCATTAGCCACTGTTTCCCTAATCAGAGCAAAGCTCTGTTCAAATTTTGAAATTTGAAATGAAGCAGCGCTTCATAGCAGCGCCAGCGCTAAGAGAGTGCTGCACTCTAAGCAGCGCACCACGTGCAAAGCACGTGAGCGCTAGCGCTAAGAGCGCTGCACTCTAAGCAGCGCACCACGTGCAAAGCACGTAAGCGCTTGCGATAGAACAAAATTTTCTCGGCCCTTGGATCAAAGATCCAACAAACATGATTAAAAATCATCAATTGATCAGAATAAAATTCTGTTAAGGAAACATTCCTCGGAATCTTTCCAAACAGGAAAGATTGTGCTCTGAAAATCAGAGCACCGTTGGATCAATGATCCAATGGTGATTAAAAATCACCAAAGTACAGAATAAATTCTGTATGGGAAAAGATTTCCCAATCTTTTTAAAAACAAGAAGATAGCCTTCTGTAAAACAGAAGCCCTAGGATCAAAGATCCAACGGTGGGGAAATCCCCAAATCAATTAGAGAAAAGATCTCATCAACCGATTCAACAAATCAGCCTACCCTATATAAAGGCCCCAAGACTCAAGTCTCAGAAAGGAGGAGCCCCCCCCCCAAGCTTTGAGAAATTTCAAAGAAAAGAGCAAGCTCTCAGCAGAAGAAGAATTTCTTCAAGGTAAAATAAAGAGATCAAAGCATCTCATTGGAAAAGAACTTAATTCTTATGTTAGATCATAGATTTTTAAGACAAATCGTCTTTCACAAAAGAGATCATAACATCTCATTATAAAAAGGGGGGAGAATAATTCAATTCTTTTAGGATCACAGATCCATAAAGGCAAAGCTTTTCACCAAAAAGATAAGAGATTGAAACATCTCCTATAAAATAAGAACCTTGTTCTTAGATCCATGAAACAAAATCTCTTATAAAAGAGAATTTAATTCTCAGAGCAAAAAACTGCCTAAAAAGAGCCTTAGCGCTCCAATTAAAAGGAATACCCCAACGCTCCAAATCTAGCGCATAGTGCTGCAAAGCCTTAGCGCTCCAATTAAAAGAAGTACCTCAGCGCTCCAAATCTAGCGCATAGCGCTGCAGAGCCTTAGCGCTCCAAATTTAAAAGAAGCGCTCCGTGCTCATTGTCTGGCGCACAGCGCCAAGCGCGCCACGTGCTCCTCACGTGTGCGCTATTTCACAGAAGCCCTCAGCGCTCCAAGTCTGGCACACAGCGCCAAGCGCGCCACGTGCTCCTCACGTGTGCGCTACTTAACAGAAGCGCTCTGCGCTCATTGTCTGGCGTACAGCGCCAAGCGCGCCACGTGCTCCTCACGTGTGCGCTACTTAAAATAAGCGCTCTGCGCTCATTGACTGGCGCTCAGCCCCAAGCGCGCCACGTACTCCTCACGTGTGCGCTGAGAGAACATAAATTGTTCTTTAAATGACAAAACCCCAGAGCTATAATGAGTGCTCAGCACTCAATAAAAGATAAAAACAATTGTCAGAACCCAAACCAATGCTCAGCATTGTTAAATGAAAAAGGACTGAGCCTAATTAAATGTCCAACATTTAGACCGAATGGGCCGAGTCTAAGTTGGTCACAGATCCCCAATTCAGATTAATTGAGCTTATATGCTCACAAATCTTTGATCTTAGTCCCAAATTGGAATACATATCTTCCAACCAATATTGGTTTAAGGGTACATATCTTCACTCCTCTGATATTTATCGTTCTAATCCTTCAACGTCTTCAGAGAGGTGGCGGGTCCCGACAACCAGACATTCCATGGACTGCGGGGTCCTTAAACTCATGGACTATGATGTCCTTAAACTTTACAGACTGTGGGGTCCTTAAACTCATGGACTATGATGTCTTTAAACTTTACAGACTATAATGTCTCTAAACTACCACGGACTGTGGGGTCCTTAAACTCATGGATTATGATGTTCTTAGATTTTACAGACTATGATGTCTTTAAACTGGACCGCAAAGTCCCTAAACTACAACAATAGAGCCCAAATGCTCTTTTGTTGAATGATCCCGTTAAGTTGATATTAGTCTAAAATTAGACTAACGTGTCCTTAACAAACGTTAAGTTGATCTTAGTCTTAAAACTAGAATAACGTATCTTTAACAAATATTTAAGTTGATCTTAGTCTCAAATGAGATTAACGATCCTTAAACCCAACCTAAACCCAAATCTAAGAAAATACGGATTTGGACTAATCAACTCCCTATGGGCGACAACATAAATTAGTCTCTGTATACAATTCACGGGCAACCAAAAATAAAACAAACACACACGACACGAAGTGACCATCTGGAGAAGGAGAAAGTTGTTACCGCGATGCGGTACCGTAATTAACTGCAGGGGCTTGCACCTGCAGGGAAGAGCGTCCCCACAATCAAAAACCCCTCAAATGAGGGGGAATCTGACGAAGTCTGCTACAACGGCCGCATCTGTCCAAACCTCTGATACACGGAGCCATAAATCAACTTGGTATCTTCGGAGAGGTGGACGGATGAAACCAAATAGCATCCACCCCCAAATTCAGGCAAGACGTTTGTCTTCCCGGTATTCGGCGGAGAACAGCCACTCCGCAGATTTAGTGGGTAACCTCAAGCACCCGAGAGGTACTTCAGTCTCCTCAATGGCGGTGACAGGGAGGTTTCTGATTACCCAAACTTGCCACTGTTGCTGTTCTAGACTATGAGGTTTGGCAAAAGGATGGGTATAACGTCGTTCTAAATTAGCTTTAGAAGTGCACGTTTATATGACTCTGCCAAAGGATTGTTGTAGTCAGTGGGAGCAGCGGAAGTATAGTGGAAAAGTATCTTATGTCTATTTATAGACTAAAGCAGGTATAGCGGAGATAGATCATCTATTTTTGATGTGACAATCATAAAATTTGACTTCATCAGACTAAAGAGATGGATCTGGTAAGAAGGTAGTAGAGAGTGATGTCCAGGTATTTAGATGACATGCACTTGATAAGGAGAGATCTTCCTATACTACAATCGGTTATATACTGTGGTTGTCACAAGGTGTTTCTCCACATAGGATATGGATAAAATATCAGGTATTCTGGTCACTAGATCTATAGTTTTAGATCTAGATTTGAGAAGTTTCCCAATTCGGATACCTGACACTATTCTAAAGTGTTTTATAATGGACGACTCCTGGCCAGGTGGTGTATCCGCAGGTGATGGAGTCACCCTCTCTAAAGAGATGTCTTACAGACTTATGGGGAGAGGGATTTACATGATAAGCATATCACTTGCTTAAGCAATTGAGTGAATCATGAGACGTCAAGTACAACACCAGATATTGATTTTGCACAGGCTGCAATAGGTATGTATTAATCCAATCTTGGAGAAACATAGGAAAGCAGTTATGAACATAAGTGGATGTTCTTGGGATATGTTAACGACGGCCTCTTTCGGGAGACGGTTATCATTTCAGGCTTCTAAGATGACCTGGATGACAGAGTGGCTGTCTGAGTTATAGTTTTCTCTCTTTTGAGGGAAAGTATGTTGGACATGTGGTCCAAGCGGATACTGTGGAAGGCATGACGCAGGCTACTGATTAAATTTAGTGGATGATACAGTCTAACAAGCTTGTTGGATTTGGAGTTCATTTATGAACTGGGTCCCATCAGATATGCAGACAAATTCTAAGACAGGTATTGCTCATTTCGGGAGATAGACTTTCTCCGCGAAGTTGAGATATAGAAAGATAATGTTATGCCCCGCTTCCTAGTATATGGGCAGAAGACGCGACGCGGACGCTACGTATTTACTCAGAAGTAAACACGCTAAGCGTATCTAAGCAATATAAATAAAATGCACAAGAGACAATGACAATAGATATAATTGAACAGCAACTTTATTTATTAACATTCTTTTTACAATACATCTGGAAAGGTAAATGCATGAAATGAAAGCAATGCCTAAACAGTGGCATAACAAAAATGTAAAGGAAATGTACAAGTGAAACTAAAGCTCTGGATCTTCAGCAAACTGGTCCAAGTCTTCGATGCTGGGCTCGATCTCCTGAAGGTCCAAATCACCTGACGACATTCCAAAGAAAAGCAAGAGAATGTCGTCAGCGAACAAATCGCTCGGTAAGTCCCGTAAATAGACAAGAATGGAATAGACAGAATAGAGAATATATTGTTATAATGTTTTATTTAGTGTTAACGCTGTTGTTTGTAGCTTGGTACAGAAGAGACCAGTGTATACGAGCGGAGTCTCACTAGACCAGAGACTATGGTATATGGAGTACAAAAAACCATTCAGCCACGGTACAACGGCAATTGAATTCAGATTAGGTTTCTTTATGGTTGTTGTCTTATGCCACTTCTAACACCTTCCGTACCAATCTACCCCTTATAAACCCCGCGATATATTAATTGTATAATTTGTATTGTATTGTCTTGATTTATATAGATGGATGACTTGTCGGAACCATGATATCGGTAAATGGATGTAACTGGAGAATCATGTAGATGGATGTATATCCATAGTTCGGTCCAGTCAATATAGATTGAATAGATTGAACAGATTGAATATATGGATTCATATTGGATTGTAGTTTTGTAATTTCATACTTGAATCATATTCAAGTCAGATTGATTATATTGAAACCTGGTCTGAGTCAGACAATTAGAAAAGAAATTGGAATCCTGAATTAGGTTTTGGTGTTATTGGTAACTGCTGCATATGGACGGCAGGATTTATGTCTTTTTCAAAGACAATTACCATGTTGATAACACCATTTGTTAAGTTGTCTACCTTAAATAGGCAAGCACCCATATATACGGCTCTCTGAGGCTGAAGAGACTGGTCCCGCTTAAACCTATGTTTACTAGGGTTCTTATTGTAATTTAGTATAACTTGAGGGGGGTTTATGTAAAATAGTTTTGTTATAATTTCAAAACATACCCCAAGTATTTAATTATCATTTTTAGAGTTTTCATAGATGTTTATTTTATTCAATGTGAAATTTCTAGTGAATATGGCCTAATTTCATAATATAAGGTATTTATTTGAAATATTGGAATTGTATGGTATTTTCTTGTAAACGGGATGTTTTTCTTGAATTTTGGAAATGTGGAATATTATAATTATTAAAAATATATATTTTGATATTAATTACATATATATTTATTTATTAAAAATATAAGTTTTATTTATAATAGAAATCATATTTTCCAAAGAAAAAATGTATTAAAAATCTTTTGAGATCGTATGCTCCTTACGGAGGTCTGCATCTCACTCTACTAAGCCCGAGGATGTGCGATAATCCACACCATCCCGAACGAGTTTCCCAAAATAGGTTGTAGAGACGCAATTGCAAAGATTTGTTAAATACACTTCTTATAGAAAAATATTTTATAAGTTGAAAATAGTTATATGTAAAGTCGTATTTTTCCAAATCTATGTTCCCAAATTCCATCGTGCTATGTTAGATATGTGTATTGTGAGAAGGTAGGTTATTACCTCATGAACTATCTATAGGTATATATAATACCCAGTTCTTTTATACGCCAATATCCGTATTTTTTTATAAAAGGGTCACTTACAAAATTTACTTATTTATATTTATAATTATTTTAAGTATTTTAAAACCCTAATCCCTTCATTTTATTTTGTTTCCTTTTATAACCCTAACCATATTTCTATTCCCTTTTTAAATTCTTTTTTCCCTAAACTAACCCAAGCCCAGCCCACTCCCTCTCTAACTCTCTTTTATTTATTTTCTGGCCCAGCCCAATAACCCCGGCCCAAAACCCCTCCCCCTCACCCGACCCGACCCGTTTCCTTCCTCCTTCTCTCCCCCGTTCTTTCCTTTCCCGCTCTTTTCTTTCCCCCACGTCGACGCGCACGTTCCCGAGCCCCCGCTTCTCGCGCGCGCACACTCCCCGCGGCCGCCGCGCCGCCTCTCTCGCCCCTCTCTCCCCACGTCTCTCTCTCTCTCTCTCTATTCTCACGTCTCTCAATCCCCGTCGCCAGCGTCACCTCTTCTCAAACTCTCCCCCCATCTCCCTCCCCAAGCTTCTCCAACCCACGAGCTCACCGGCGGGCACCCTCTCCTTCTTCCCCGAGCTCGAGCCCTTCCTCCCCCGAGCGCACCTCCACCTTCACCTCGCCGACCTCGACCTCGCCTCATCCCCGTCGCCACCTCCTTCTTCCTCACCTTCCTCTCCTCTCCGAACTCCCCACTTCCTCACTCCTTCGACCCAACCCCAACAGCCGCTACCTCCATCACCACTGAGAACCATCGTCATCACACCCCTGCCTCACCACCTTTCCCGAGCCGCGACCCCCGCCAGCAGTCCTCGTCGTCGGAGCTCCACCCCCTTCATCGCCACCCACGGCGACGACTCATTCCCTGCACACCACCGAGTCTCAACACTCGTGCACCTTCGCGTGCACACCACCGCCACAAACCTCCTGCCATCACCACAAGCCCCTCCTTTCCGACCGTACCCGAGCTTTTCCCCATTGCAGCGTCATCGGCCATCCGACTACTGTGCCCATCATAGCTCCGGCCCTCATATCCATCATCGCAGGCCGCGAGCACTCTTGCTACCATGCCCAACAACCCTGTCTCCATCGCCGCAGCCGCAACCTCCAGCTCCTTCTCTCTCTCCCATCGCCACCTGAGCATCACAGCGACCACCACCAGAGTGACCCTCGCGTACCTCAACCGACCACCTCCAGCCGCCGTCCAAGCTCGCCGTCGCTGCCGAGAACTCGAGCTCGAGCCGAGGCCGCGAACCCTAGCCGCGCTTGCGTCGCGATCGCGCCATTGCCGTTGCCGCTGCCATACCGTCGTCAATACGTCACCAGGCAAGTTTAATACTTACTTTATGCTAATTTTATCTATTACAATTCAATTTACCAATAAATTCCGCATATACTTTTCATGTGAATCGTTATAATTCAAGTGTTCAATATAAAATCCGAATGGAAAACCCCGTTACATTGACGGCAACAAATAACATTTGATGGCCCGAGTTATAATGAATATCCCTTAAGATTTTGGTTACAAAACAATGTCGTTAGCTCACGTAAAATGGTATCCCGATTTCTGTCGTAAAACCTGAAAACTTTCGTACATGCTTAACCGTAAAATTTATAATAAATTATGTATAGATCGGATTGTGGTGTTCCAGGACTCATATCGAAGCTAACTTTATAACCTACTGTAATTATTTCTTTCCATTAAATTTTAATGGGTCATGATAATGAAAATCGGAGAGGAACGCAACTCTTGACTGCAGTCCGGGGCAGCGTTCGTTTTGAATACCTGTCCTTGGGAACACCTGTGCACCCCTTCCTTAAACTGAAAATGTGCGGAGCCCTATATGGTCATGTAGATAATTTAGTTAGATAACACCCAAATCTAGTTCTGTGTCTTTTTGACATCGTTTGATATTTAATTCGTATTTTAGAATACAGTTGTGTCCTGCAGATATCTGCTGTGACAGTTTGTACACATTGATATTAAAATGAACATATCTTACCGTATACAGCGGATATCATCGATCAATCTGATACGTTGAAAACCTAACTGTTAAAGATAAATATAATCCAACTGTATCATCACCTAATTATGAATCCAACTGGGATTAAAACGTGTTACGAATCGGACTTCCAATTCTGAAACCGGATTTCCAGCAATGAACACTTAAATTGAAATGGCCATAACTAGCAAACCTGGAACCCGATTGGAGCGAAACCAATTTTTATGGATAGATAATTAAACACAATACTTACCCCTTTTACATTGTTTTGTTCCATTTTGCATGTATGGTTTAAAGTAAATTATGCAAGTGGTAAGGCACTGACTGGCGATATTTTATTCATATCGTAATTATTGTATTCTCATCATATCATGTAAAGCTCATATACATTGATGACCTAGTGGTCGTGTGCATTACCCGGTGTTAGATATTAGTGTTTTGATTGTGGCAAGTACGTTAATGTTTAAGCGTGAATGAATAAGTGAAAGTGACACGTACTTGTACACAATCAGCCCTATTGAGTTATTGCATTGTCGACGTCTATGGGACATGTATAAGTGTAACTATAATTGGTATGAGACGATTATGGAATCACTTATATGGGTGTCATAGGTAAGTCACCAAACACTGTCCATTTATCTTGGGTATCAGTCGAGACATGCTTGATGGAGATCCTGTCTCCAGTTCTCGCGTAGACTTGTTATGGACCGACTAGTATTTGAGTTTATGGTTGGTGTTTGATGTAGACCACGGGGTGTTGAGTAGTTTGAGTGTGAGTTCAAAAGAATCTCGGGAGTCTCATTGCCGGCATATACAACGATTCTGGAGATATATGGGTGATATTACTAATTATTAGTGAGCGACTCGGGCCCGTGTTCCCTTGCCCTTGGGTCCTACCCTTGGGTTGGGGATACTCACGAGTGGTTGACTCTCACACTTGGACTGACGATAGGTTTAGCGACTTGGACAGTGAGACTTAGAGACTGATAGGGTTAGTGACATCTGTAAGTCCATGCTACCTCTCCCGGTACTTTCGGGAATGCGGAATTTGGTAAAAAACGATTTTTACGGAGGTGGTAATATGGACCTATAACCCGGATCTTGGTTAAACATCTATCTAACAACCTAACTATGAGTTTCTAGCTACTCGGTTAGGGGGTTATACCTTGCTTGTCTTGAATTCCTTCGTCTTCAAGCTCCGATGGTGGTCCGATTGGCTTCTTCTCGTCGTCTCCGTACGCCGAAGATAGATCCACCTGAAAGCTCCAACCTTTAGCTCCTTCTTCGTTCTTTGAAGAAACTAGTTCACTTGGTTTGCTAAACCTAGTGAACTAGAATGAGTAGAGAAGAATTAGAATGGGATTTTATCTATGGTTCTTGATTCTCAACTCATGAGAGATATGAACCATAGAGTCAAGAGAGGGAGCAAGAGGATGAGGGTGAGAGCAAAAGCAAGAGAGCTCAAGAACAAGAGAGAGAATGAGCAAGAAAGAATGAGCAAGTCTTTTGTCTCTCACCCTCTCATAATCCAAAGTCATGATAACTCATCATATCAAAAAAGTCTTATGTGATGGTTGAAGCAACCATAACCATATCATATCATGCACTCATTTTACACAAATGAGCAAGCAAGTAAAAGTCTTTGCCATGAAATGATGGCTATGGTTATCATGATGGTCAACTAGTCAAGCCTAGTCAACCGGTCAACAAAGTCAACAAGTCAACAAAAGTCAACAAGTCAACAAAAGTCAACAACCATGTCACCATAATACTTAATTAATATAATAGTTAATCACATATCATATTCTCATTAGGGTTGAGCAAAAAGTCAAATAGTCAACGGTCAACTGTCAACAACCCTAATGAGAATCCGTTGCCTCTGCCTCCCTGTCAACTGTGCATACACACCCGCATCCGCGTTCCGAGGAACACGAATGCAAACTGGATAAATCCAATCCCAAAAGGTACACTAGGATCTGGCTTAAACCAAAGCCCGCTAGTGTAAACTGTCCGGACACTGTACGTGCACAAGTGCACGGATGTGACCGAACCCTGTCGCAAAACCATGCGACCTGTCGCAATACCATGCGACCTCTACTCTTTTGCCTAAAGGCGAAAAGCTTTCTGTGTGGGACTCTGAAGACTCGACACTACGCTGGCAGTGGGTTTAACCACAGACCGCAAGCGGCACTAGCTGTGCGTAACGGTCCCTAGGTAATGCCGACAAGAAGACCGACGAGGCGAAACCCATCTGAACTCCTACTGAGCCTGAGTGTGACATTCTCCGTACAGTCCGGTCTGTTCGTCTGATACATCGCATGGCGGGCCTAGGGGGCGGTAAACGTCAGTCCCCCAATAGCGGTACAAGTCGTGCCGGAGCGAAGCCCAAAACACCCTGAGATAACACTGGAAGCCTACCAGTATATCTCGTTTGCCCTGGCCAGGGACTACTCGTGTAATGGCTCTCCTAGACACAGTGCGATGTCAACCCCCAATACCGGGAGAGACGAATCCTGTCTAACCGTCACTGCCTCCAAGTGCTTCGGGACTGCACCCAACCACTACCTGTTTGCACGACTCCTTTGAGCCGTGGTAGGTAGCGATCAAAGTACAGTGGGAACACACTCGAGGCGAAGTGACAATGTCAAGTCAGCGGACTAAGCTGTACTCATGTCACCTGGGAACTGATAACTGACGATAGGCATAATACCAACTAGTCAGTTCCCGACGAGTCCTGTCCAGTGTACCCGTAACCTAACGAGCACCCGCATACTATCTCAAGTACGATGTACTGACGGCTGTGGGACAGACCGTCTCCCACACTGGGATGAGAAGCGCATGCGCTGGTCTACTCCGGAGTATCGATGCCCTGTCTCGATAGTCCTGCGACCAGGGACCTGCATAAGGATGTGCTTATAGATTACCCAGCCCCACTAGTGTGATGGCCATCACATCGCTGGTAATCAAGCAAAGATCCTAAGGGCTCCACTAATGTGTATAGGCGATATACAAAAATAAACACATGTACACATTGAAGTAAAAACAAACCAAGTAGCATACTACTATTTTGAGCAAGATTGTATATACAAGGTGAATATCCCAAGCATCCATTAAGTAATATACAAACTAGTATGATACAGTAATGGCCTATAGGGCATATACACTAACAATCTCCCACTTGCACTAAGGCCATGTACTGGCGTATCGAAGACCTATCATCTCGATCAGCCGCTCGAACTGAGTCTGGGGCAGGGCCTTGGTGAATGGATCTGCAGTGTTATCTTCTGAAGCGACTCTCCGAACCTCGATCTCCTGGCGATCCATGATCTCCCTGATCAGGTGATACCGCCTCAAGATGTGCCTGGATCTCTGATGGGACCTGGGTTCTTTCGCTAAAGCTATAGCCCCGTTGTTGTCGCAATACAGAGGTATTGGATCAACAATGAACGGAACCACCTGAAGTTCTTTCAAGAACTTCCTCATCCAGACAGCTTCTTTTGCGGCATCAGATGCAGCGATGTATTCCGCTTCCATCGTCGAGTCTGCAATGGTTTCCTGTTTGGAACTCTTCCAACACACCGCCCCTCCATTGAGGGTGAAGACAAAACCCGACATGGACTTGGAATCATCCTTGTCACTCTGGAAGCTGGAGTCAGCAAAGGCCTCGATCTGGAGGTCTTTTCCGCCATACACCAAGAACATCTCCTTAGTCCTTCTCAGGTACTTGAGAATGTTCTTTACCGCTATCCAGTGTTTCTCCCCAGGGTTTGACTGATACCGGCTTACCACACTCAGTGCATAAGCTACATCCGGTCTGGTACACAACATCGCATACATTATAGAGCCTACCGCAGAAGCGTAGGGTATAATAGACATGCGATCCCTCTCCAAATCAGTCTTGGGAGACATCTCTTTAGAGAGGGTGATCCCGTGACAAGCCGGCAGGTTACCGCGCTTGGAATCTTCCATACTGAATCTTTTCAGCACGGTGTCGATGTACCTGGACTGAGAAAGTCCTAATATCCTCTTGGATCTGTCACGGTAGATCCGGATACCCAGAATGTATGAGGCATCACCCAGGTCTTTCATGGAGAACCTGTGTGACAAGAACCCCTTGACAGATTGTAGCATAGGAATGTCATTTCCTATTAAGAGAATGTCATCCACGTATAAAACGAGGAATATTACAGTTCTCGCTACAAATCTACTATAGATACATGGTTCATCTGGATTTTTGATAAAGCCAAATTCTTTGACTGTCTCGTCAAAGCAGATGTTCCAACTCCGCGATGCCTGCTTTAGTCCATAGATGGACTTAAGCAACTTGCACACCTTTCCGCTGCTCCCACTCTGAATGAAGCCCTCTGGCTGGTCCATATAGACACACTCCTCTAAATTTCCATTTAGAAAAGCTGTCTTTACGTCCATTTGCCAGATCTCATAATCGTGGAAGGCAGCAATGGCAAGAAGGATCCGAATGGATTTCAGCATGGCTACTGGAGAAAAGGTTTCGTCATAGTCCAAGCCAGGTCTTTGACGAAAACCCTTTGCTACCAGCCTAGCTTTATAGGTCTCAACCTGTCCATCTACACCAATCTTCCTTTTGAAGATCCACTTGCATCCTACGGGTTTTACCCCGTCTGGAGCAATGTCCAACGTCCAAACCTTGTTGGTGTACATGGACTCCATTTCGGTCCGCATTGCATCCAGCCATTTCACTGAGTCAACGCTCTGAACGGCCTGCTGGAAGCTAGTAGGCTCATCATAATCTATGATGCAATCCTCTCTATCCCCGTCTATGAGAAAACCGTAGTATCTCTCGGGCGGATGAGACTGCCTACTACTCCTGCGGAGCGGCGTAGGAATGTCCTGTTCTTCCGAACCCTCTGGTTCCACTAAACTTTCAGTAATAGTCCGTGGCTCTGGAATTTCTTCCAGTTCTACTGTGCTCCCACTTATCTGGTTTTCCAAAAACTCAGTTTCCAAGAAGTAGGCATGACGAGAAACAAGAACTTTTTGTTCCTCTTCACAGTAGAAGAAATATCCTTTGGAATTCTTTGGATATCTCACAAACTTGCACTGTACTGAGCGTGCCTCGAGTTTGTCCGCATGCTGCTTTTTGACAAAAGCTGGACATCCCCATGTCTTAATGTGCTTAAGATAGGGTCTCTTCCCACACCACATCTCATATGGCGTAGTAGGCACAGTCTTAGTAGGAACTCGGTTCAAAAGATATGCGGCTGATTCTAGCGCATATCCCCAGAATGATCGCGGTAACTCAGCGTTACTCATCATGGACCGCACCATATCCAATAGGGTGAGGTTCCGTCTCTCCGACACACCGTTATGTTGCGGGGTGTATGGAGGAGTAAGCTGAGAGAGAATTCCGTTCTCTTTTAAATAGTCCAGGAACTCGGCACTTAAGTATTCTCCACCTCGATCCGATCTTAGAATCTTAATACTTTTGCCGGTCTGTTTCTCTACTTCATTCTTATACTCCTGGAATTTTCCAAAGGCTTCGGACTTATGTTTCATTAAGAAGACATAACCGTACCTTGAGAAGTCATCCGTAAAAGTAATGAAGTAAGAATGGCCGCTTCGCGCATGTGTAGACATTGGACCGCACACGTCACTGTGTACGAGTCCCAAGAGCTCGCTCGCTCTTACTCCATGTCCAGTAAACGGAGTCTTTGTCATCTTTCCTTTGAGACAAGATTGACAAGTGGCATACGATTGATATTCGAACGCATTCAAATATCCCTCTGTATGTAACTTAGTCAACCTTCTCTCATTGATGTGACCCAGTCTACAATGCCACAAGAAAGTCTGATTTATTTCTGGAGACTTTCTTTTGTGTGTATTCTGGACATTGAAAATCTGTGGTTGGTTCAATACGTATATACCATTACTCAATGTACCTGACCCAATCAGAACTTGATTAAGGTGAATGTTTACAACATTACTTACAAACGCAAATTCATAACCTTCTTTAGAAACTAAAGATACAGAAATGATATTACAAGTTGCGTTGGGTACAAAAAAGCAATTACGCAAAACCAAAAGATGTCCATCTGACATTCCCAGGTGATAGTCCCCCACGGCTTTAGCATCCATGCTAGCTCCGTTCGCAACTCTGAGGGTCATGTCACCTGCCTTCAAAACCCTACGGTTTCTCAACGCCTGCAAAGAATTACAGATATGAGATCCTGATCCGGTGTCCAATACCCAGGAAGTAGAGTTTATTGAAAGACAGTTTTCAATAACATACATACCTGAAGCTGAAGCTGCAACCTGCTTCAATTCCTGTGTTCTGGCCTTCCAGGCCCTGCAATCATTCTTCCAGTGTCCTTTCTTATGACAATAGAAGCATTCTTCCTTATCCATAAGCTTCCCCGCTATCTTTGTTGCTTTACCTTTTCCCTTCGTATCCACTTTACTAACACCGCCCCTTGGTTTGGCGGGGGCCTTCTTCTTCTTTCCCTTGGCTTTCGCCTTGGACCTAGAAGAAGATGATCCTCCTACAAACAAAGTGGATGTATCCCTACCTTTCTGTAGGGTGCCCTCTGCGCTCCTCAGCATGTTGAGGAGCTCTGAAAGTTCAACCTCTTTTTCTTGTAAGTTGAAGTTCAGTATAAACTGGGCGTAAGTGGAAGGAAGGGACTGGAGAACTATATCCGTATATAGCTCACTCTCCAATGTGATCCCTAGGTCCGCGAGCTCCTCAATGTAGCCGATCATCTTTAGCACATGCTCGGCTACTGATGATCCGACGGCCATTCTTGTCGAAAATAACTTTTTCGACGCTTCGTATCTTGCGATACGAGATTGCTCTCCATACAGTTCTTTTGTATGAAGCAATATGGATTCTAAGTCCATATTCTCATGCCTCCTCTGATGTTCGTTGTCCATCGAGGCAAGCACGAGGCACTTGGCCTTCGCGCTATCAATCTCCCAAGTCTTGCGGATTTCCTTATCCGCGACGCTGGAAGTTGGACCAGGGACAGGGGGAGCTTTGGTGGTAAGAAGATACCCCAGCTTGTCATAAGTGATTGCTATCTTGACATTCCTGAGCCAATCTTTGTAGTTTGGCCCTGTCAGTTTGTTTTTATCTAGGAGTAACTTAAGTCCAGTCATGTTGATTGGTCGCTGCAATTAGGAGAGAGAAGAAGAAACACTCAGCATGATGCTCTTGCAAGTTTAGAGTGGTTTTTAGTTTGTCTAAACAGGATGGCTCCCACTATTTCTCGAATCCCTCCTCAAACCATAAAGGAAGAATTAGTCAGGATCAATCCCACCGTACAATACTTGCTTAACCGTTCAGCCAGGCCGGTGTCGGTACTTCGAGGGAGGTTTTCCAACGCTTTCGCGAAGTTCCTTAATTAAAGAACCTCTTTTCCCTGGGGGCGTAGCCCCGCTAACACCTTTCTAGGCACCTACTAGGTTTATAGCATTGATCGTTAAGTGAGAAATTTCCCGAGGAGTAGCATATACTCACAGTAGGATCGGGATCCAAATATCATTGCGTGACGAAACTGAAGGAATCCTACCAGAATCATCACACTCCAAATGGTATGCAACTCTAGCAAGTTTCAGTACTTTTGAAACTCCCGATGTGGATTTTTGCCCCATGCTCTTATGACCTTGACTTTGGCCAACAAATCATAAGTCACATGTCAAGTTCTACCCGTCGTTATCCAGGTTAATTTGAATCCACCCGCACCTACCCTTGACTTTGGCCAACAAGGCAGTACGACTGTTCCAAACCAACGCATCTATCTATGCTGCACATGAATACCCAATAGCTACCAATCACTATGCCTTGACTTTGGCCAACAAACACAGCTTGAATACTATTGACTATTCATGTGAAACGACGGAGGGCTACGAATGGTTTTGGCAAAATCGTGAACGTAGTGAACTTGATTTGGTCGATGGAACGAGATAGCTTTTAAATGGAGTGGCTCAAACTCCGTATTTTAAAAGTTTGTTTTGAAAAGAACCGAGTGGTTTTTCGAAAGTGTTCCAACGACTTTAACTTGGTTTATTATCTTGCATTACTTCTTTTAATGCGTGATATTCTTGCATTAGTTCTTTTAATGCGTCCCATCATTTAATCCTACCATTGCAGAAAACAACCAAAATATGACGTACGCTTATGCCATTCGCATTCGCCACTGGACCCCGTCATTACCCGTTAGGTTACTTAACTAACGACAGAGCGGGGGCTGGGCTAGCGCGTCTGTAAAACATAATCAACGCCTAAATAATATCATATATAGATATACTGCAATGATAAACATTTCAGATCACAGATGAATACATTGGATATACTAGGAATCTGTAATTTGTACGAGCCTGTAACAAAAACAGATTACACGGTCGCGGTGAATAGCCAAAACCCCACCCAAGACCCCTACGGGTGCGGCAAACTACCCGCCAAGTATCCGAAGCGTAGTAACCTCCCTCATCTCCATGAGTAGGCCACTCGACACTTCGGCATACCCGGTAGTTTGTGCACCCCCTCCATGGGTCTATCCTAGGAGCAAAAACAGTAAAAAGAAATTATACAATGACGGCTACAACCCCGACCCGGTTGTGCGGCCATACAAATAATTATTACATCAATTTACAAATTTACAAGAATTGAAAGAAAAGAAAACTCTCGTCTCACAACCCCCGGCTATTCACCCGCGACAATCCAACATATTCATATACACATTCCAGCAACATTACAGATCACAGATTTGTATAACCCCCACTAATCGACATATAGCGATTAGTAGACGTTCAATACAAATATCACATTACAGAAAACCCGTTAGCTTAAGTCTTTTAGAAGTTCGATCAAAAATACGGATTTTCGGGACCCCAAAATAAAATTTTCGTTCTGGAAAATCTGGGTTGAAAATACATGTACCAAAATTCCCAAAATACCCCCAGAAGCACACTGTAGCAAAGAAACACCAGAGAGCATTCAAGGAGGCCGCGGAACCGCGGCAATAGCAAGCTATTGCCGCGTTTCCGCGCTTGTTTAGGGGAATCACTTGGTGATTTTTCTACAGTGTCTTTTAAAAACCCTGAGCCGATTTTAGGTGTTAAAATAATCAACTTTTGAACAGTAAAAAAATCGACAGAAACTCGAATTTTTGGGGTTCGTTTTCGGGGCTTTTTCTTTGATCGATTTTCTAGTTACTTGCTAATAAGTTAGATAGAGTTTAACTAGGCTCTAATACCACTGTAAGTCCATGCTACCTCTCCCGGTACTTTCGGGAATGCGGAATTTGGTAAAAAACGATTTTTACGGAGGTGGCAACATGGACCTATAACCCGGATCTTGGTTAAACATCTATCTACCAACCTAACTATGAGTTTCTAGCTACTCGGTTAGGGGGTTATACCTTGCTTGTCTTGAATTCCTTCGTCTTCAAGCTCCGATGGTGGTCCGATTGGCTTCTTCTCGTCGTCTCCGTACGCCGAAGATAGATCCACCTGAAAGCTCCAACCTTTAGCTCCTTCTTCGTTCTTTGAAGAAACTAGTTCACTTGGTTTGCTAAACCTAGTGAACTAGAATGAGTAGAGAAGAATTAGAATGGGATTTTATCTATGGTTCTTGATTCTCAACTCATGAGAGATATGAACCATAGAGTCAAGAGAGGGAGCAAGAGAATGAGGGTGAGAGCAAAAGCAAGAGAGCTCAAGAACAAGAGAGAGAATGAGCAAGAAAGAATGAGCAAGTCTTTTGTCTCTCACCCTCTCATAATCCAAAGTCATAATAACTCATCATATCAAAAAAGTCTTATGTGATGGTTGAAGCAACCATAACCATATCATATCATGCACTCATTTTACACAAATGAGCAAGCAAGTAAAAGTCTTTGCCATGAAATGATGGCTATGGTTATCATGATGGTCAACTAGTCAAGCCTAGTCAACCGGTCAACAAAGTCAACAAGTCAACAAAAGTCAACAAGTCAACAAAAGTCAACAACCATGTCACCATAATACTTAATTAATATAATAGTTAATCACATATCATATTCTCATTAGGGTTGAGCAAAAAGTCAAATAGTCAACGGTCAACTGTCAACAACCCTAATGAGAATCCGCTGCCTCTGCCTCCCTGTCAACTGTGCATACACACCCGCATCCGCGTTCCGAGGAACACGAATGCAAACTGGATAAATCCAATCCCAAAAGGTACACTAGGATCTGGCTTAAACCAAAGCCCGCTAGTATAAATTGTCCGGACACTGTACGTGCACAAGTGCACGGATGTGACCGAACCCTGTCGCAAAACCATGCGACCTGTCGCAATACCATGCGACCTCTACTCTTTTGCCTAAAGGCGAAAAGCTTTCTGTGTGGGACTCTGAAGACTCGACACTACGCTGGCAGTGGGTTTAACCACAGACCGCAAGCGGCACTAGCTGTGCGTAACGGTCCCCAGGTAATGCCGACAAGAAGACCGACGAGGCGAAACCCATCTGAACTCCTACTGAGCCTGAGTGTGACATTCTCCGTACAGTCCGGTCTGTTCGTCTGATACATCGCATGGCGGGCCTAGGGGGCGGTAAACGTCAGTCCCCCAATAGCGGTACAAGTCGTGCCGGAGCGAAGCCCAAAACACCCTGAGATAACACTGGAAGCCTACCAGTATATCTCGTTTGCCCTGGCCAGGGACTACTCGTGTAATGGCTCTCCTAGACACAGCGCGATGTCAACCCCCAATACCGGGAGAGACGAATCCTGTCTAACCGTCACTGCCTCCAAGTGCTTCGGGACTGCAGCCAACCACTACCTGTTTGCACGACTCCTTTGAGCCGTGGTAGGGTAGCGATCAAAGTACAGTGGGAACACACTCGAGGCGAAGTGACAGTGTCAAGTCAGCGGACTAAGCTGTACTCTTGTCACCTGGGAACTGATAACTGACGATAGGCATAATACCAACTAGTCAGTTCCCGACGAGTCCTGTCCAGTGTATCCGTAACCTAACGAGCACCCGCATACTATCTCAAGTACGACGTACTGACGGCTGTGGGACAGACCGTCTCCCACACTGGGATGAGAAGCGCATGCGCTGGTCTACTCCGGAGTATCGATGCCCTGTCTCGATAGTCCTGCGACCAGGGACCTGCATAAGGATGTGCTTATAGATTACCCAGCCCCACTAGTGTGACGGCCATCACATCGCTGGTAATCAAGCAAAGATCCTAAGGGCTCCACTAATGTGTATAGGCGATATACAAAAATAAACACATGTACACATTGAAGTAGAAACAAACCAAGTAGCATACTACTATTTTGAGCAAGATTGTATATACAAGGTGAATATCCCAAGCATCCATTAAGTAATATACAAACTAGTATGATACAGTAATGGCCTCTAGGGCATATACACTAACAACATTGACATGCATTGCTTACTGATTCAATATACCTGCCATACTGTTTACTGCTTTACTGTTTACCTGCTCTATTATCTACCTGTATTGGCTACTTCATGCTCACGTCATTATTCCATGCTTACTGTTTCATATTCATCATTATTGCACGAGTTCACATTCGTATTTATATATAATGCTATTGTGTCGCTCTGACGACTTGAGTATACATGCTCAGAGTGAGAAGGGGATTTAGCTTGGACCAGGATTTGACGTACCTCGAGGATATTGCGGACATCTTGATCAGCGACCCAGAGCTATACTTCCTTGATCTCTATCTGATTAGTTCTTGTATTTGTTTTGATTTAGTGACTACATTTCTCATTACCTATGCATTGATGACTGATTACCACGTAAAGCTAGAAGCCGAAGTGTGACTACGGCAGGATTTTTCCTTAACCGTAGGAGTATGGCTGGCCTTGTCAACCCCTCGTATTCCATATTTTGGGAAGCGGGGCGTGACATGGTTTTGTTGGTATTAGACCCAGGTTTTGCTTCGATTGGGATTGCGGTTTCCGTATAGGGCTTGACAATTTAAGACGTCCTTCAGTCTAGATTGCAAACTCGTTATCTTTGATCTTGATTCACGTAGTCTGTTCTGCTATATGTTTTGATCCGTCCGCTAGAGTTTTGGGTGACTTAGTAGAGTTACGTGATTGTAGTTATGAACTGCAGCATAGTTACAATACGGTACTCTGTTTGAGTGACTTGGAGTTCTACATTTGATTTCTACTCGTTTGAAGTTTACCTCACCCGATATTCTTGTTTCCTTGCCTAATCTATATTGTATTTTGGTTCTTATAGCTTGTACCTTATGCCGTCCTAAAATTGTTGTTTCAGGACTATGTCTTCCAACAACTCTTCTTCTATCTCCACTCCCCAAAATCAGACCGTCGAGATTTTGAATGTACTGCAAGGTTTGAAGGAAGCCCAGGAGCGAACGAACGACCTGTTAGCTGAAAGATTAAGAAGGCAGATGACTCAGGCACCAGCGGAAGCCTCCAATCGTAAGGGGATCCCTGTTAGACAAGGAAAATAGGTGAAGATGAAGCGCCCACTTGTTCCTCAGCAACGGAAGCAGCAAAGGACTCAATATTGTGGATACTGTAAGAAGCCAGGACACCTTCAGAGAGACTGTCGCAGCGCCAAAGGACAGTGCCAGATTTGTGGATCCAATGAACATCTTGTCAATGGTTGCCCTCGAAAGAAGGAGCTACAAGGAGGAGATTCGTCCACACTCTCCACTCCTGCTAAATGACTTGGTTATTTCGTAGTTCGAGCTTCGAGGATAGTACGGGCCCAGCGCAGAATTCCACTCGCTTGACGAGAATGCAGCGGTCTAGATATCAAAGAAGAATTATCACCTTTCTGCTTTCAATAAAAATATTGTCACTCTTTTGTAAATATTTCCTTTCGTTTAAAATCTGGTATCCGTTGAACTTTTAGTTGAATGCAATAAAATTCCGAGTTGTGATGTATGTATCGTCCCCTTGCCACTCATTTTCCTTATACTATTTATTGCATCATTATTCTAAACTTTGATTTTTCAGTCCTTACCTACCGCATATGTAACACCCTAGTTCATTTATACCAATTCCAGTTCTCGTATTTGCTTAATTGTGGTATTTTCCAGATTTATCGTGTTTTGGGTGCGAATAGTATTTTACATTTTACATTGCATTCGACCCGACCAGCTTGCTTGAACTTGTTTGATTCATATTTATGAATTATCTTGACTTGTTACATAGATGTAAATCCCCGTTCCCATCTATGAATTTTTCCTACATTTCCCAAGTCCCCGAATGTTATCCTATTTTTCCCGTATTATTATTTTTGTGTGAAGATTAGTTGCTTAGGGTGTAGTATTTGTTTTTCTAAACCAATTAAAATCAAAGCCCAAAAATTAAAACTAAATATATATACTAAAACCTCAGCCCAACTAAACCAAACGAATTAATAAAAACCTAGCCGGCCCACTCCCCTACAAATTAAATTAAAACCTTAAATCTTTAATCCCCCGGCCCAAACTCCCTTAACCGGCCCAACCTCTAACCCAACACCCTAACGCCCACGCCCGACCCGACCCGCCTCAGTCTTCTTCCTCTCTTCTAAAAATTTCCCGCTCGTTTTTCCTTCACCCCCACATCGCCCGCGTCGCCAACGTCCCCGCGCTCGTCGCCCACGCCGCGCACCCCCTCGAGCTCCTCAACCTCTCCTCGTCCCTCTACCTCTCTCCCTGCACACTTTCAATCCCTCTCCAACCCATTCCTCTCCTCTCTCCAAAGCCGCAGGCTTCGAGCCCTCGCCGCCGCCGCCGCCGACGACGACGACTACAACCCCCTCATCCTTCCTCCCTCACTCTCTTCACTCCAGAACTCAAGCCCCCCCTCGCCTAACACCTCCTCACCACTCTCAGCCATCGCCGAGCTCCCCTGCACCACCTCGGCCACTACCTGCACCCCTCGCCGATGAGCTCCCCACCACCTCGTCAACCCTCTGCAGCATCATCACCACAAAATCCGAGCCCCACTACCTCACTCCCTCACTCCAAAACCCACACCAAACTCCAAACCACCAAGCTTCGAACCCTCGCTGTGCCCATCGCCGGAGCGACCACCATCGACCACAGCACACCCCAGGAGATCCACATAACCCCCACTTCGCTTCCAATGATCGCGAGCTATCTCCGGGCAACTCCGACGACGAACCCGAAACGCGAGCCGAGGACGTAAACCCAAAACGTATCGCTCGTCGCGCGTTCGTGCCATTTCCGCTGCCGTGCTTCGCCAAAGAGTCTCTAGGCAAGTTACCTACTTGCTTCATGCTATTTGTTTTATTAAAACTTGAAATACCGTTAAATTCTACATGAACATTTTGTGCGACTTAAAATAGTGTATGTGTTCGACGTAGAATATGAATGAAAACCTTCCATTAAACTGACGAAACTCGATTGTATATGCTGGCCCGTGTGGCAATGAACATTGTGTAGAAATTTGACTGAAAAATATGATTGTTACTGACTTAAACGATCACCCCAATTACACCTGTAAAAACTGAGAATTTCCCGCACCTGAAATTTGTTAAAATCATAATTAATTGTGTACATATTGAAATGATGCGTTAGAGGGCTCAAATCGAAGACGACTCGACAACCTGTAACCCTATGCAAGTTATTAATTGTTTCTGTACTGAAATTATGACGAGAATTGGTTCGGAGAGCGGCTCTGGACTGCAGTCCAGAGCAGCTCTGGCTGTAGATTTCTATCTCGTAATGCTTACTACCTTTCTGAATGAACTTGTATGTTGCGGAACCCTACACTTTATTGAAGATGAATCTGTTATATAAATAACGCAAGTGATTTCACCCCTTTTTATCGTCGTTTACTATTTAAACTGCAATTTAAAAGAACAGGACGTATAGCAGTCCCAAACTGAAACAGAACCGATACCCTATCGTTGAACAGTGCATAACTTCTGACGTAGAGACGCGATTGAGAATCTGTCTTGTGCGTTGAAAACCCTATTGAAAATACTAAATTTCATTCAACTGTAGAGTCGCTAAATTCTGATCCCAACTGGGGGAAAATTGTGCCGCGAAACGGACGTTCAGTTCAGAAACTGAATTTCCTGCAGCGAGCACTTAAATTGAAACGGCTGTAACTTGAATACCAGAAATCCGATTGTACTGAAACAAATTTTGCTGAACTTCCGACAAAGTGTACATGTTATCGTATTTGTATCGTTTCACTAAATTCTGAGCATATGAATTACTGCAATTTTTGTAAACTTATGACGTGCATAATAGTTCATATTACACATGACATGTTAACTGCATAAATGTACATACCTTACCCAACTGCCATATACATAGTGATAGTGCGCGTTATTATTTAGTGGACATTGCATTATCGTGCGTGAATGGTATTGGTTTAGGAGTGTAAAGTACACCAATGGAAAAGCGAATGATTCGTGACAGTGATTAATACAGTGAACAGTGACAAAACCGTGATATTGGTGCATACTTGTACATGACTAAATCATAATCTTCAATAGTGTAAACCTGGGGGGAAAATGGGAAATCGAAGTGGAAAGAGCATCGTATTTAGCGAGGACCGTGTTTTAGAGGATGATCATTCGAACGGTGATTCTTATATATATTAGGTAGGATCTAGAGATCCGGCTGACAGGGTTATGTCCCGGGCGTGTGGGCCGTTGTCTCGGGTATGTACGAGACTCCCGTTAAACAGATCCTCCTTTCCACTATTCGATTTCAAACATGACTTAGAGACCGATAGGGACACAGATCATACTTTGCATCATTTAGTGACATAGTGATTATCCGCATTTTACTTTCACTGTTATTACCTTATTTGCATGTTTCATGTCATTATTATAAAATTGCTATTAGGTCGCTCTGACGACCTGAGTATGCATGCTCAGACCTCGAGGAAGAACCAGCGCAGGAGTCAGATTTACCTTTCGAGCTAGCGGAGATTTAGTCTGGAGTACCTTTTCCTTCTTTTCTGCTTTCCCTAAAGAGACCTTGTACCCGAACTTGGTTAGTATCTTTTTTTTGTTAATTTGTAATTTGTGAACAATGGAATTTGATGTAATAATTTAGTGATGTATTTCCTTTACTGCTGTGCTTTGTTTACTGATTACCATGTGATGCTAGAAGCCGAAGTGTGACTACGGCGGGATTATTCCCTTGTCGTAGAAGCATGGCTGGCCTAGTCATCCCTCGTTTTCCGTATTTTGGGAAGCGGGGCGTGACAATAGACATGTGCATTTTCATGAATACTGCATACTGGCATTTTATCTGGCATTGCATCTTTTACCATATAACATTTTAAGTCACGTAAAATAATTTAAAATTACATAACTTTGCCTGCATGATACCCCTAACCCCGTAGTCGCATCCGTGCATCTTGTTCTCATCCCGTTCAGTGAAACGGACGTATTTGGATGGTTACGCGCACGTGCGTGCATCCAAACTTGGGGGTATGCATTTTCGTTAGCTGAGCATTCATTTTGAAATTTGGACGTCGCATATATTTTTCATATTTTAAATCTGAATTTTTAGACCCAGCCCGGGCATGTTTTGGAATATTTTGTATACCGCCTAAATTCAAATTTATTTAATATTTATCTTAAATTTTACATTTAAAATGTAACAACCGAGCCCAATGCTACTAGTTTCTGTTACCGTATGAATGGTGTATGGTATTTTATTTTATTGATCCTACTTGACTGTTGTTAGTTATAAATTTTGTCCGACAATTCATTTCTACATATAACAATTTAAGGCATCTAAAATAAAATTAAAATATTTGTCATGGCATGCTTGACACCCCTAACCCTGTTGTAGCGTTCTTGCATCGTGTCCTCGTCCCGTTCAGTGAAACGGGCGAGTTAGGACGGCTACGCGCACGTACGCGTGTCCGTTTTGGGGGTATGCTTTTTTATCGTAAAATACTTCATTTTAAATTTTGGATCCCGCCTATAATTTTCTTATTTCAATTTCAAATTTTTGGAACCGACCCGGGCGCAATTTTGAAATATTTTACATTTGCGCCAAATCCCAATTTCTAGTAATTATTTTTAACTGTCGAATATATTTTATAACCCCAGAATATTTTTCCATTCCTAAAAATCTTTCACAATTTTTATTCCCCAGCCAATCATCTTCTTTCTTTAATCCCGTGAGCCCCACCATTCCTACGTCTCTCTCTCTCTCTCTTCTCTCTCTCGCTACAATCCAACTTTATCTCTCCTCTAAATATTCTCTCTCCTCTCGATCTCTCTCCCCTCTCTATCTCTCTCCTTTCTCTCCTCTCGCAATCCCTCTCTCTCTCTCTCCCCGTCTCTCTCTATCTCTCTCCCCGTCTCTCTCTCTCTCCTCTATATATATATTTCTCCTCCTCTATTTTTCTTTTCTCCAGAACGCGAACCCACCTCCGCGAGCCACCGCCGCCTCGTCCTCCCTCACCTTTGCCCCAACGCCAACGCCATCACCGCCGGCCGGATCGCCTCCTCGCCCTCGTCGGCTCCACTGCATCTCCTTCCTCCTTTCCCCTCCTTCCCGAGTACCCTGCACACCAGCTGCACCCCAGAACCCATCGCCAACACCGCCTCTCATTGCCGCCGACCATCCCCATCGCCATCGCCATTCCCTTCTTCTCCTCTGCTCTTCATCCAGCATCCAAAACCCTGCACCCAAAGCTCCGACGACTCCTAAACCGAGCACCCTGCACGAGAGGCTGCGCACCCCTGCACATGTCTGCCGCCGGCGATCTCGATCCATCCCCCGGCCTCGTGCACCCCTCGGTGAGTAGTCTTTTCTTCTTCTTCTTCCTTTTCTTCTTCTTTCTCTCTCTATTAAAACTTTTCTCTCTGTTAGGGATCTGAACCCTCTGTGGATCGCCGGAACCCCGTCGATGTCACGCCAACGACGCAGCCATCCCTCTACATTCCAGTAGGTGAGTTACCTTCTCTATATCCTTCGATTTCCGCCGATTTGCTTTGCTTTTCTTGTAATATCTTTATTGTTCACTATTTTGTGTCTCGCCGGAATCCGGTCGTGCCGGCGACGTGTCTCGACGATCCAACGAGATACCCTGACCTGTGTGGTTCCACTGTTCGTCGTTTGGGTTCATTCCGTGAACCGTGCGCCCGTCGCGAGATTTCCCCGCCGACGTTTAACGTTCCGTTTTCCCGATTCGCGACCCGTCGAGGCAAGTACCCCTTACTACATGCTAAATAATATTTACATACACATTGATAACACCCTAAACCTGCAGTTTAACTTTAGTACTATAATTTCCCATTTTCATGTTCAATGTCGTGTTATATCATTTTATTCTCCCAAGCTTGGAACCTACCGTTTACAATTACTGTATTGAACCTAATAACCACATTTACATGTTTTAATCACACTTTCACTAATGACGCAGCCTATGGCACTTTCTCTATAGTTTTACTTCATTCGAACATTCGTGTACATTTAACCTGTATTAACTGTGATTTCATCCATTGAACCTATATATATATATATATATATATATATATATATATATCATTGCATCCATAAAATTCTTAAACTTGTTAACATGATTTAACGGCCCTAACTGTTATATTGTATTCTTATAATGTTGAAAACACCTCTGAAACACAACTGATAACTGTGCTACTAATTAATTGAAGCTTCTTTATTGTTTAATTCGTTGCTTAAATTTATGTTGTTGATAACCATGCTTGATTATGTAACTGAGTATGAGCACACCCATGATATCGTTTACATCTTGACCTGACTTGCTACATACATATTGATTGACCCGACACGGTACCATATACTGCTTGACTTGACCTAATGTACCATGACCTGACCCGTTACCTGATCTTGTGCCTAATGCCAACAAATCTGACATGTAGTCCTCATGGACCGTTCCTGTTGTCTATCCAGAAAAACCTGTTTACCTGATCCTGTGTTGGTATTAGTTCTTGATTACTGAATACCTGACTAGACATACACAAATAACTTGGGGGTATGGGGAAATCAAAAGTGAAACCTGACTTGTAACTCAACAGTTCGCTACTTGTTCTGATCAGTTTTAGAGGCTAGGCTAGCCTTGGAATGATGCTGCTGACATCATTCATCTGTACCCATTCCTGTTTAGTGCCTAGCGGCATGTCTCGGTTTCAGCCCGAGAATCTGGACCGTGGTCCCGGGTATGCACGGGATACTATTGAGTTACATCGATAATTCATCAATTTGATTTCAAGATAGAAAACCTGATAGAACGGTTTAGTTACCCACTGCACGCTACCCTGCACTGCCCTGATTTATATTAATGTTACCCTTGATTTATCCATGTTTATATTGCATTGCCTGTTACCCTGTTTATATTTTATTACTTGATAACATGATGTGCTGACGTCTGGGTTTTGCATGGCCCAGATTCTGTACCGCTGTTGTAGTCCGAGCAGGAGTACTTCAGCCAACAGGCTGAGCTGTGAGTGTCAACAGTAGTTAGTTTTTCTTTCCTGCATTTTTATTCCTGATGTGAGCCCGCATTATGGGACATACATTCCAGTTATCTTGTATTGGATCTTTCGCTTCCACATTTTATTATTCTTGACTCATGTTATCTTGGATTATGGACATGTTTTAGATAGTTTTATTTTGTTCTTGATATCTCTACAGCCGTAATGTGACTGTGGATGGATACTTCCTACCCACAGGTAGCATGGTTGGCTATGTCACGTGCCCATTTTAGCGTACTCTGGGAAGCGGGGCGTGACATGGTTCATTTGGTATCAGAGACATAGGTTAGTCGGGTTGATTCTTTTGTAGTTGGGTTTTGTACCCAATACACGAATCAGAATACCGTGTTTAGGAAACATGTCCTGCCACCTTGCCGTTTACTGTTCTTGAATCAAGTTCTTCCTGGTTATATCTTCTACGATGTGCAAACTTCCTTTGCATAGCGACTCAAAACCTGATTCCTTGTTATCTCTAGGGCTTAGGCGACTTGGGTGGAGTTATGTAATTGTGGTTATGATACCGCGACATAGTTACAATGCGGCACTCTATTTAAGTAACTTGGAGTTCTAGCCTTGATCTATATTTTGAATCTATTATCATGCTAATGTTGGGTGTTTTAATTTCAGGAATATGGCAGATAAGAATTTGAAGACGTACCAAAGGCGTGTGGACGAAGCCGCCATTCTTGGAGTGATAAGGGGAATGCTGGAGAATCAAAAGAGACAGACCGAGCTGATCCAGCAGCAAGCAGAATCGTTTCAGGAAGGTTTGCAGATCGTTCAGCAGTCTGTGAACAATGTTGGAGCTAAACCAGTTGACCGAGTAGGGACCGTGGCAGATTTCAGGCATTTGGGTCCGTCTGCATTTACTGGTTTGGAGGAACCGTTGCCAGCGGAGCAGTGGCTAGTTGACACAGAGAACTTGCTTATTGCGGAACAGATTCCAGACGAGAAAAGAGTTGATGTGGTACGCATTCATTTAGTGGACTACGCCCGAGAATGGTGGCTGGTGGAGGAGACCCGCTTTCCCAAGCCGATCAAGTGGGCGGATTTTTTGAAGAGTTTCCTAGAGAAGTTCTTCCCGCGGACTGCACGGGAGGAAATGGAAGAGAAGTTCATTGGGCTAAGGCAGAAAGGAGCACCCGTGGATGTGCATGCAGCAGAATGGACAAGACTAAGCAGATTCGCTGGACCTTTAGTTGCCAACGATGCAGACAGGGCACGGAGGTTCATGCGCAGCTTGGACGTGGACATCCAGAGGCAGATTGTCTCCCTGGGTTTGACCACTTTCTCACAAGTACTTGCGGCAGCCCGAGAGCAGCAGAGTTTATCTGGGATGAAGGGGAGTTTGCAGCAGACAGCAGTTGCGGTAAGGAAGCCAGCATTTGTACCAAACAGAGCTCATGGTCGCAGAGGTATTCCAGTGGACCATCGAGGCGTAGCACCCATGAAGAAGCCTGTTGTTATCGATCGAAGAAAGAGCATGACTTGTAACTACTACAATTTACCTGGCCACGTGCAAAAGGATTGTCGAAGGAGGCTAGGACTCTGTTTAGTTTGTGGAGCGGCAGATCACGCTGTCAGCGCTTGTCCGTCGAAGCTTCGTACGAGGGATGATATTCAGAAGCCTCCGCAGAGACCGTTCCAGGGACAGAAACAGCTGACTCAAGGACCTAACCAGGCTCGAGCTTTTACCTTGACAGCTGAAGAAGCTAAGGCGTCAGGAGAGGTTGTTTCAGGTACTCTACTCGTTCATGGTTTTCCCGCATTAGCGTTATTTGATTCTGGTGCATCCCATTGTTTTATGTCGTCCAAGTTTATAGCTACACACTCGATTACCTGCACGACCCTGTCTAGTTTCTGGGACATACACACTGGGAATGGGAAAATCACAGCTAGTAGGGAGTGTACAGATTGTACAGTTGTTGTTTGCGGACGGGAGCTTTTTGCAGATTTCTTGGTGATTGATACGGGCAGCTACGACGTCGTCTTGGGAATGGATTTTCTTGGCACTTTCCATGTTCACATTGATTGTAGGGCAAGGAAAGTAATTTTCCAGATTCCCGGACATCCCGAGTTTAGCTTCACTGGAGGAAGCAGTTCTGTCGGGCCAGTCGAGTTTAGGGCTAGGCCGACAAATAGTGTTCTTGCATCAATGGAAGTTGATAAAGATAAAGAGCCAGCTGTTGTTCGCGATTTTATGGACGTGTTTGAAGATATATCGGAATTACCGCCGAAGCGAGACGTGGAGTTCGCAATTGATCTTATTCCTGGTGCAGCGCCTGTATCCAAAGCGTATTATCCAATGGCACCAGTGGAGTTGGAAGAAGTCAAGAAACAGGTTGCTGAACTGCTTGAGAAGGGTTGGATTCGAAGCAGTAACTCGCCTTGGGGAGCTCCAGTTCTTCTAGTAAAGAAGAAAGATGGCACGGGAAGGATGTGCATCGACTATCGAGAATTAAACCGGGTAACTGTTAAGAACAAGTACCCGATCCCTCGCATTGGAGAACTTTTTGAGCAGCTTAGTGGCGCGAGGGTATTCTCGAAGCTGGATTTGCGATCCGGATATCATCAGGTCCGAGTGAAAGCAGAAGATATTTGCAAGACGGCGTTCCGAACTCGGTATGGACATTACGAGTACTTAGTGATGCCCTTCGGAGTAACGAATGCACCGGCAATATTCATGGACTTGATAAACCGAATCTTTTCACCATTCTTGGACCAGTTTATTGTGGTATTCATTGACGATATTCTGGTTTACTCGAAGAGTTTTGAAGAGCATGCAGAACATTTGAAGATCGCACTGCAGACGTTGAGACAGGAGAAGTTATATGCGAAGATGAGTAAGTGCGAGTTTTGGCTGGAGGAAGTAAAGTTTTTGGGGCATGTTGTGTCTGGCGATGGAATCGCCGTCGATCCCGAAAAGATTGCAGCAGTTCGTGATTGGCCAATTCCAAAGAATGTTGCGGAGATAAGAAGCTTTCTTGGACTCGCCGGATATTACAGAAGATTTGTGGAGAACTTTGCTCGTCTGGCGGAGCCGTTGACCAAGCTTACACGCAAGGAGGTACCTTTTGTATGGACGGATAAATGTGCGTTAGCTTTTGAGACGTTGAAGCAGAAGTTGATAACCGCCCCTATTCTGACTGTGCCAGACAATTCCGGAGGATTAGTGATTCACAGCGACGCATCTGGAAAAGGGTTGGGATGTGTTTTGATGCAGCATGGGAAGGTTGTAGCGTACGCATCGAAACAGTTAAAGACCCATGAGAAGAATTACCCAACTCATGACTTGGAGCTTACGGCTGTGATTTTCGCTTTGAAGATTTGGAGACACTACCTTTTAGGCGAAAGGGTCGAAGTTTTCACGGATCATAAGAGCTTGAAGTATGTGTTCACGCAGAAGGAACTTAATATGAGGCAACGTAGATGGTTGGAGCTGATGGCTGACTACGATCTTGATCTTAAATACCATCCGGGGAAGGTTAATGTCGTGCCGGATGCGCTTAGTCGGTTACCAGCAATTCAGGTGTTAACTATGCAGAAGGAGCTCGTTGAAGATTTTCGAAGATTTGACTTGGAGATTGTGCTACCACATTCTTTGAGACAATTGATGCAGCTGCAAGTACATTCATCGTTGATCGAGAGTATTAAAGCAGCGCAATCGCAGGATCCTGGACTGCAAAAGTTTCGAGAACAGGTTGAAGCCGGACTACGAACAGATTTATTGATCCACGAAGATGGTTCGTTGAGGTATGGTAGCCGTTTGTGTGTGCCAAAGGGAGATATTCGTGAAGAGCTTATGAAAGAAGCAGACAGTTCAGCTTATTCTATACATCGAGGAGGCACAAAGATGTACCGAGATATTCGACAGCATTTCTGGTGGGAAGGCATGAAACGGGGATTGCTCGCTTTGTGGCAAAGTGCTTGGTGTGTCAGCAAGTTAAGGCTGAACATCAAAGGGTTGCTGGTTTATTGCAACCACTTCCGATTCCTCAGTGGAAGTGGGAACATATAACCATGGATTTCGTGACGGCTTTACCGCGGAGTCCAAAAGGCAACAATGCGATATGGGTGATTGTTGATCGATTGACCAAGGCAGCTCACTTTATCCCTTTTCGGGTTGGTCAATCAACAGAAACTTTGGCGAAGCGTTACATGCAAGAGATTGTAAGATTGCATGGAGTACCGGTAAGCATCGTGTCCGATCGTGAAACTCGGTTTTTATCACACTTCTGGAGGAGTTTCCAGGAAAGTTTGGGGACTCGATTGAAGTTTAGCACAGCGTATCATCCTCAAACTGATGGTCAGTCGGAGAGAACGATCCAAACTCTTGAAGATATGTTGAGGGCATGCATGTTGGACTTCAAGGGTTCTTGGGAGGATCATCTACATTTGATGGTGTTTTTTTACAACAACTGTTTTCAGGCAACTATCCAGATGGCTCCATTTGAAGCTTTGTATGGTCGTAAATGCCGTTAACCTGTTTGTTGGGACGATATCGGTGAACGAAGATTGTTGGGACCAGATTTGGTTGTGCAGACAGTAGAGAAAGTTAACACTATCAGGAATCATATGAAAGCAGCTCAAGACCGACAGAAGAGTTGGGCATTTACGTCGAGAAGACCTCTAGAGTTCGCCGTGGGTGATTTGGTATTCTTGAAGATATCACCAACTAGAGGGGTGATTCGTTTTGGAAGTCGAGGAAAGCTCAGTCCTCGATTCGTTGGACCCTTTGAGATCTTGGAGCGTGTTGGCGAGGTAGCGTATCGTCTGGCATTACCGCAATCCTTGGCGAATGTGCACGATGTGTTCCACGTATCTCAACTCCGTAAGTATGTTCGAGATGAAACGCACGTATTGGATCATTCGGAGCTGACGGTACGAGAAGACTTGACTTTCGAGAAGCGACCGGTTGAAATTGTGGATCGAAGGGAAAAGGTTCTTAAGAACAAGATTATCCCTCTTGTACTTGTTTCTTGGGGTAATCGCTCGCATGGAGAGTCCACTTGGGAACGAGAAGATGAAATCCGGCAGAAGTATCCTCATCTTTTCTTATAGTTATTTGTCGTCTATCTTTGTATTCTTGGAATTTCGAGGACGAAATTCTTTTTGTAGTTGGGTATAATGTAACAACCGAGCCCAATGCTACTAGTTTCTGTTACCGTATGAATGGTGTATGGTATTTTATTTCATTGATCCTACTTGACTGTTGTTAGTTATAAATTTTACCCGACAATTCATTTCTGCATATAACAATTTAAGGCATCTAAAATAAAATTAAAATATTTGTCATGGCATGCTTGACACCCCTAACCCTGTTGTAGCGTTCTTGCATCGTGTTCTCGTCCCGTTCAGTGAAACGGGAGAGTTTGGACGACTACGCGCACGTACGCGTGTCCGTTTTGGGGGTATGCTTTTTGATCGTAAAATACTTCATTTTAAATTTTGGATCCCGCCTATAATTTTCTTATTTCAAATTCAAATTTTTGGAACCGACCGAGGCGCAATTTGGAAATATTTTACATTTGCGCCAAATCCCAATTTCTAGTAATTTTTTTTAACTGTCGAATATATTTTATAACCCCAGAATATTTTTCCATTCCTAAAAATCTTTCACAATTTTTATTCCCCAGCCAATCATCTTCTTTCTTTAACCCAGTGGGCCCCACCATTCCTACGTCTCTCTCTCTCTCGCTACGATCCAACTTCATCTCTCCTCTAAATATTCTCTCTCCTCTCGATCTCTCTCCCCTCTCTATCTCTCTCCTCTCTCTCTCCTCTCGCAATCCCTCTCTCTCTCTCCCCGTCTCTCTCTCCCCCTCTCTCTCCCCGTCTCTCTCTCTCCTCTCTATATATATATATTTCTCCTCCTATATTTTTCTTTTCTCCAGAACGCGAACCCACCTCCGCGAGCCACCACCGTCTCGTCCTGCCTCACCTATGCCCCAACGCCGACGCCATCACTGCCGGCCGCATCGCCTCCTCGCCCTCGTCAGCTCCACTGCATCTCCTTCCTCCTTTCCCCTCCTTCCCGAGTACCCTGCACACCAGCTGCACCCCAGAACCCATCGCCAACACCGTCTCCCATCGCCGCCGACCATCGCCATTCTCTTCTTCTCCTCTGCTCTTCATCCAGCATCCAAAACCCTGCACCCAAAGCTCCGACGACTCCTAAACCGAGCACCCTGCACGAGAGGCTGCGCACCCCTGCACACGTCTGCCGCCGGCGATCTCGATCCGTCCCCCGGCCTCGTGCACCCCTCGGTGAGTGGTCTTTTCTTCTTCTTCTTCTTCTTCTTCTTCTTCTTCTTCTTCTTCCTTTTCTTCTTCTTTCTCTCTCTATTAAAACTTTTCTCTCTGTTAGGGATCTGAACCCTCTGTAGATCGCCGGAACCCCGTCGACGTCACGCCAACGACGCAGCCATCCCTCTACATTCCAGTAGGTGAGTTACTTCCTCTATATCCTTCGATTTCCGCCGATTTGCTTTGCTTTTCTTGTAATATCTTTATTGTTCACTGTTTTGTGTCTCGCCGGAATCCGGTCGTGCCGGCGACGTGTCTCGACGATCCAGCGAGATACCCTGACCTGTGTGGTTCCACTGTTCGTCGTTTGGGTTCATTTCGTGAACCGTGCGCCCGTCGCGAGATTTCCCCGCCGACGTTTAACGTTCCGTTTTCCCGATTCGCGACCCGTCGAGGCAAGTACCCCTTGCTACATGCTAAATAATATTTACATACACATTGATAACACCCTAAACCTGCAGTTTAACTTTAGTACTATAATTTCCCATTTTCATGTTCAATGTCGTGTTATATCATTTTATTCTCCCAAGCTTGGAACCTACCGTTTGCAATTATTGTATTGAACCTAATAACCACATTTACATGTTTTAATCACACTTTCACTAATGACGTAGCCTATGGCACTTTCTCTATAGTTTTACTTCATTCGGACATTCATGTACATTTAACCTGTATTAACTATGATTTCATCCATTGAACCTATATATATATATATATATATATATATATATATATATATATATATATATATATATATATATATATCATTGCATCCATAAAATTCTTAAACTTGTTAACATGATTTAACGGCCCTAACAGTCATATTGTATTCTTATAATGTTGAAAACACCTCTGAAACACAGCTGATAATCGTGCTGCTAATTAATTGAAGCTTCTTTATTGTTTAATTCGTTGCTTAAATTTATGTTGTTGATAACCATGCTTGATTATGTAACTGAGTATGAGCACACCCATGATATCGTTTACATCTTGACCTGACTTGCTACATACATATTGATTGACCCGACATGGTACCATATACTGCTTGACTTGACCTGATGTACCATGACCTGACCCGTTACCTGATCTTGTGCCTAATGCCAACAAATCTGACATGTAGTCCTCATGGACCGTTTCTGTTGTCTATCCAGACAAACCTGTTTACCTGATCCTGTGTTGGCATTAGTTCTTGATTACTGAATACCTGACTTGACATACACATATAACTTGGGGGTATGGGGAAATCAAAGGTGAAACATGACTTGTAACTCAACAGTTCGCTACTTGTTCTGATCAGTTTTAGAGGCTAGGCCAGCCTTGGAATGATGCTGCTGACATCATTCATCTGTACCCATTCCTGTTTAGTGCCTAGCGGCATGTCTCGGTTTCAGCCCGAGAATCTGGACCGTGGTCCCGGGTATGCACGGGATACTATTGAGTTACATCGATGATTCATCAATTTGATTTCAAGATAGAAAACCTGATAGAACGGTTTAGTTACCCACTGCACGCTACCCTGCACTGCCCTGATTTATATTAATGTTACCCTTGCTTTATCCATGTTTATATTGCATTGCCTGTTACCCTGTTTATATTTTATTACTTGATAACATGACGCGCTGACGTCTGGGTTTTGCATGGCCCAGATTCTGTACCGTTGTTGCAGTCCGAGCAGGAGTACTTCAGCCAACAGGCTGAGCTGTGAGTGTCAACAGTAGTTAGTTTTTCTTTCCTGCATTTTTATTCCTGATGTGAGCCCGCATTATGGGACATACATTCCAGTTATCTTGTATTGGATCTTTCGCTTCCGCATTTTATTATTCTTGACTCATGTTATCTTGGATTATGGACATATTTTAGAGAGTTTTATTTTGTTCTTGATATCTCTACAGCCGTAATGTGACTGTGGATGGATACTTCCTACCCACAGGTAGCATGGTTGGCTATGTCATGTGCCCAGTTTAGCGTACTCTGGGAAGCGGGGCGTGACATAAAATTTCGTTAACATATTTTATTTTAATTAATAACCTAAATCTTTTTCGATTTACCTAACTAAAAATATTTTTACAAAACTAAAATCCTAAACAATCTTTCTCCCTCCTTCTCTCTTTCTTTAAACGCTGGCCCCACTCCCTATCTCTCTCTCTCTCCCACCTCGCTACGCGCCAAATCTCTTTCTCCTCTTGCGCTTCTCTCTCCTCTCGCGATCCCTGTTCACCAAGGATCCGCGCACCTCCCTTCTGAGCTTACACTCACCTCCCTTATCCTTAAACAACTTCCTTCTTCCCCTCGTCACCTCTTCTCTTTAAAAACCCCGAGCCCATCTCTTTAACCCATCAACAATTCTCAAACCTTAACCCTAAAATCCCCAGAGCTTCATCTCCTCCTCCTTGCCAACTTCATCTTCTCCCTTGCCAACTCCTCCTCACCTCCCTTATTCTCCCAAGCCCCCTGCACACACCCTACAACCCAAGAAACCTATCTACACCTCGCCGCCGACCACCTCTCATTTCCATCACCATCTCCTTCCTCTTCTCTCCCTATCTCCTCTGTTCTCCTCCCCTTCACCAACCCTGTACCAACCCTGCACCAAGAAACCAACACCAAACCCTAGCTAACCCTAACCAAACCCTAGCAACCACCACCTCATCGCCGGAGCTCCGTTCATCACCGTCGACGCCACCATCCCTCCCTGCAACCACAGTGAGCCTTCCTTCTCTCTTCTTCTTCCTTCTTCTTCCCTTTCTTTCTTTCTTTCTTTCTTTCTTTTCTTTCTTTCTTTAAAGTTTTGTTTCTCTGTTGCCGTAGTTCGCCGGAGCCGGGATCGCCGCCGCCGATACAGACGACGTACCTGGACTACGTGATCACCCTCGCGCGTTATTTGGACCCGTTCCGTGTACCGTGCGCGCGTCGCGACATTTTGCCGACGTCGGACGTACCGTACATATCCGTTTCTTGATCCGTCTAGGCAAGTTTATCTTTCTACATGCTACATTACCTTTTATACATCTATTTTAATAATTATAACACTGGGATTCTAAATCATGCATCCCAAGTTCTCGTTTTACAGTTTTCCGACATCCGTATGCATCCGTACGTATTATTTTACATCTAGCACATGCAAACCTATCTTGTTATATACTATATTATAATATACTGCACCCAATGGAATATTTACATCACATATTGCTTAGTTGTACATCCAACATTACCATTTTACAGTTTTACTGTTTTCGGATACCCATTTGCATCCATCTTATTTAAAATATATAAAACTGCATCCATAGATCACATTAATACATAACATTGTGATATTAACATCCCATGTTTAATAAAGTACATCCTAATTAGTATTGGAACTATAAATGTAACCCTAATCGATAATCGTGCATCCATATCTTTGAATTTATATCTATTTGCATACCATATCACGTTATTCCATTTTATTGTTATATCAGTACTCCATACTTGAGTTTGTGCACCCATACTTATTACAGTTTGATTACGAGCACCCACTTGACACTTGTGCACTACCTGACATGACCTGATACACTACTACTGACATGACCTGATACCTGTGCACTACTTGACATGACTTGATACATGTACACCACCTGACATGACCTATGTACCACAGCTTGACATATTACCTGATCTTGTTACTAATGCCGACAATCTTTACCTGTTGTCCCTACGGACATTTCCTGTTGTCTATACAGAAAAACCTGTACCTGCTTGATCCTGGGTTGGCATTAGTCTCAGATTTATCAATACCTGACTTACACACATAACCTTGGGGGTATGGGGAAATCAAGAATGTATCCAAACGTAACTCAATGGGCTATTACATCTTGTTACTGTGGTCCCGTGGGGTTGAACGGGACATAGACTCACAGTCTATTACATCGGGTTACCGTGGTCCCGTGGGGTTGAACGGGGCATAGATCGAGGGGTTACGATGAGGATTACATTCATTGATTTCGAATAACTTTATAGTAGATCACCCCATAGCACAGTTTAGACTACTCACTGCACTTCACCTGTTTATATCTTGTTCACTGATCTATATTCATGTTACGTTTTACTTGTTACTAAGGACTTGTTACTGTTCATACTTCATGCCTGCATATTTCATTATATCATGCTTGCCTTGAATTATTGATATTATGACGCACTGACGTCTGGGTTTTGCATAGCCCAGATCCCTTATCCTTATCGCAGGCTGTCCAGGAGTATTTTGATCAACATGCCGAATAGTGAGGACCTGTTATTAGTTTAGTTTAGTTTCCTTTCAGTATTTTCATTCCTGATGTGAGCCCGCATTATGGGACGTACATTCCAGTTTATTATTGTATTGGATCTTTTAGCTTCCGCATTATTTTATTCTTGACTCGTTATTCTGGCTCATGGACATGTATTATATAGTTGTTTATTATTTTACTGTTCTTGATATCTCTACAGTCGTAATGTGACTGTGGAGGGATATTTCCTATCCACATGTAGCATGGTTGGCTCTGTCACGTGTCTATCTTAGCGCACTCTGGGAAGCGGGGCGTGACATCATATTTTCCTTGTACTCCGTATCCTTGGTTATTTTCTTGGTGTGTTCCACTGTCTAATCATGACTATTTCTTTTCATGTCAAGGCCCACCCTGGAGCAGCGCCGCCTCTAGATGAGGACACACGGTCGTGCGTTTCCTTGGACTGCATGCTGGTAAGCTCAGATGACGAGATCAACGGCCCACAAGTTATTTTCGGAAACAGCGATTCCAAGGATGAGAGAGTCGCAGCCCCAGAAGCCGACATAATCAGCGACTCTGACAACGAAGAAGAGGACCCTGAAGAGGACCCGACAGAGGAAGATCCCGAAGAGGACCCGATAGAAGAAAATCCAGGAGAGGAAGACCTTGAGGACCAGTGGAAGGAAATCCTGTGGAAGAAGATCCAGAAGAGGTGAATCACGTGGAAGCATACTACGATGAAGAAGCTCCAGCCAAGGAAGAAGGACCAGAAGAAGAAGACCCCGCGGCAGAAGAACCTCCAGTGGCGATCCCTGCGAGGCGCTATGGAAATGGATGTCCTTGTCTTAGCGTGCGAACTTACCGTAACCTGCTGAACTTCCACAACCTCGACTGACGCGATTTATCTTCTGTTTCCTCTAGCCAAATAAAATCTATGTATAGTTTAGGGCCACCTTTTATCTTTCGAGTATGCCTTGTTTGAAATTCTTCTGGAAAAAAAATAATGAAAAATTTCCTGAGTGCGCACATCTTTTGAGTATCAATTCGCATGATGCATTGACTGTCCCCCAATACATTTCTTTCCCTCTTGAGATTCATTACTATTCTTCATTCCTGCACCTTGTGCTGATCTGACCCTCGTCTCTTCAACGCTTAGATTAAAAGTACCGCATTCTGCCCTTTTGAATGGGCCATACTCCTCTGAAACCCATACCCCGACTAGCCCTTATACATTAGTAGTGCTTTCTTTTATTACTATAATTACGTTCAGTGACGCCGTTATTCGAAATTTAGCTTTCAATATTTTGTGTTTATCGAAGAATTGCGTGTTATTAACTACTCCCGTTTTATTCATTTTAAATGCTTTGCTATTTTCCATGTTTTCAATAGCGCGAACATATATCGCGCATATTATTTTGTTCTATGTTTCTTATTTTCACCATGTGGGTTTTCTCAAGTTATTTTAAAATTGTTTGATCGATACATTTATTCTAAAATACTTTGGCCTATCGGCAAACCCTTCACTATTGGTTGTTATTGCTATTTTATTCTCTTGTACATATAGTTTATTCTTATAGATGGTTTTGCCTTGTACTTACTTAGACCTATCCTTTTAGTTGCGTTATTTCTTATACATATATAGACATTCGATTTTTATCTAACTGTTTTTAAGTAAATCACTATATGTTAGTGTTCGATGTTGTAGCTTTTCGCATATTATTTTATAGCTTATCGGTTATTTTAAATTTCGAGGACGAATTTTTTTTGTAAGGGTGGTATGATGTAATACCCAGTTCTTTTATACGCCAATATCCGTATTTTTTATAAAAGGGTCACTTACAAAATTTACTTATTTATATTTATAATTATTTTAAGTATTTTAAAACCCTAATCCCTTCATTTTATTTTGTTTCCTTTTATAACCCTAACCCTATTTTTATTCCCTTTTTAAATTCTTTTTCCCTAAACTAACCCAAGCCCAGCCCACTCCCTCTCTAACTCTCTTTTATTTATTTTCTGGCCAAGCCCAATAACCCCGACCCAAAACCCCTCCCCCTCACCCGACCTGACCTGTTTCCTTCCTCCTTCTCTCCCCACTTCTTTCCCTTCCCGCTCTTTTCTTTCCCCCACGTCGACGCGCACGTTCCCGAGCCCCCGCTTCTCGCGCGCGCCCACTCCCCGCGACCGCCGCGCCGCCTCTCTCACCCCTCTCTCCCCACGTCTCTCTCTCTCTATTCTCACATCTCTCAATCCCCCTCGCCAGCGTCACCCCTTCTCAAACTCTCCCTTCATCTCCCTCCCCAAGCTTCTCCAACCCACGAGCTCACCGGCGGCCACCCTCTCCTTCTTCCCCGAGCTCGAGCCCTTCCTCCCCCGAGCGCACCTCCACCTTCACCTCGCCGACCTCAACTTCGCCTCATCCCCGTCGCCACCTCCTTCTTCCTCACCTTCCTCTCCTCTTCGATCTCCCTGCTTCCTCACTCCTTCGACCCAACCCCAACAGCCGCTACCTCCATCACCACTGAGAACCGTCGTCATCATACCCCTGCCTCACCACCTTTCCCGAGCTGCAACCCCCGCCAGCAGTCCTCGTCGTCGGAGCTCCACCCCCTTCATCGGCACCCACCGCGACGACTCCTTCCCTGCACACCACCGAGTCTTAACACCCGTGCACCTTCGCGTGCACACCGCTGCCTCAAACCTCCTGCCATCACCACAAGCCCCTCCTTTCCGACCGTACCCGAGCTTTTCCCCATTGCCGCGTCACCGGCCATCCGACTACTGTGCCCATCGCAGCTCCGGCCCCCGTCTCCATCATCGCAGGCCCCGAGCACTCTTGCTACCGTGCCCAACAAGCCTGTCTCCATCACCGCAGCCGCAACCTCCAGCTCCTTCTCTCTCTCCCATCGCCACCTGAGCATCACCGCGACCACCACCAGAGTGACCCTCGCGTACCTCAACCGACAACCTCCAGCCGCCGTCCAAGCTCGTCGTCGCTGCCGAGAACTCGAGCTCGAGCCGAGGCCATGAACCCTAGACGCGCTTGCGTCGCGATCGTGCCATTACCGCTGCCGCTGCCGTACCGTCGTCAATACGTCACCAGGCAAGTTTAATACTTGCTTCATGCTAATTTTATCTATTACAATTCAATTTACCAATAAATTCCGCATATACTTTTCATGTGAATCGTTATAATTCAAGTGTTCGATGCAAAACCCGAATGGAAAACCCTGTTACATTGATGGAAACAAATAACATTTGATGGCCCGAGTTATAATGAATATCCCTTAAGATTTTGGTTACAAAACAATGTCGTTAGTTCATGTAAAATGGTGTCCCGATTTCTGTCGTAAAACCTGAAAACTTTCGTACATGCTAAACCGTAAAATTTATAATAAATTATGTATAGATCGGATTGTGGCGTTCCAGGACTCATATCGAAGCTAACTTTATAACCTAATGTAATTATTTCTTTCCATTAAATTTTAATGGGTCATGATAATGAAAATCGGAGAGGAACGCAACTCTGGACTGCAGTCCGGGGCAGCGTTCGTTTTGAAAACCTGTCCTTAGGAACACCTGTGCACCCCTTCCTTAAACTGAAAATGCACGGATACCCATATGGTCGCGCAGATAATTTAGTTAGATAACACCCTAATCTGGTTCCATGTCATTTCGACGTCGTTTGATATTTAATTTGTATTTTAGAATACAGTTGTGTCCTGCTGTTTTCTGCAGTGACAGTTTGTACACATTGATATTAAACTGAACATATATTCCCGTATACAGCGGATATCATCGATCCGTCTGATACGTTGAAAACCTAACTGTTAAACATAAATATCATCCAACTGTAGCGTTGCCTAATTATAATCCCAACTGGGATTAAAACGTGTTACGAAACGGACTTCCAATTCTGAAACCGGATTTCCAGCAGTGAACACTTAAATTGAAATGGTCATAACCAACAAACCTGAAACCCGATTGGTGCGAAACCAATTTTGATGGATAGATAATTAAACATAATACTTACCCCTTTTACATTGTTTCATTCCATTTTTCATGTATGATTTATAGTAAATTATGCGAGTCGTAAGACACTGACTGATGATATCTTATTCATATCATAATTATTGTATTCTCATCATATCATGTAAAGCTCATATACATTGATGACCTAGTGGTCGTGTGCATTACCCAGTGTTAGATATTAGTATTTTGATTGTGGCAAGTACGTTAATGTTTAAGCGTGAATGAATAAGTGAAAGTGACACGTACTTGTACACAATCAGCGGACCCTATTGAGTTATTGCATCGTCGACGTCTATGGGACATGTATAAGTGTAACTATAATTGGTATGAGACGATTATGGAAGCACTTATATGGGTGTCATAGGTAAAGCACCAAACACTGTCCATTTATCTTGGGTATTAGTCGAGACATGCTTGATGGAGATCATGTCTCCAGTTCTCGCGTAGACTTGTCATGGACCTACTAGTATTTGAGTTTATGGTTGGTGTTTGATATAGACCACGGGGTGTGGGGTAGTTTGAGTGTGAGTTCAACAGAATCTCGGGAGTCCCATTGCCGGCACATACAGCGATTCTGGAGATATATGGGTGATATTACTGATTATTAGTGAGCGACTCGGGCCCGTCTTCCCTTGCCCTTAGGTCATACCCTTGGGTGGGGGATACTCATGAGTGGTTGACTCTCACACTTGGATTGATGATAGGTTTAGCAACTTGGACAGTGAGACTTAGAGACTGATAGGGTTAGTGACATTGACATGCATTGTTTACTGGTTCAATATACCTGCCATACTGTTTACTGCTTTACTGTTTACCTGCTCTATTATCTACCTGTATTGGCTACTTCATGCTCACGTTATTATTCCATGCTTACCGTTTCATATTCATCATTATTGCACGTGTTCATATTCGTATGTGTCGCTCTGACGACCTGAGTATGTATGCTCAGAGTGAGAAGGGGATTTAGCTTGGACCGGGATTTGACGTACCTCGAGGATATTTGCGGACATCTTGATCAGCGACCCAGAGCTATACTTTCTTGATCTCTATCTGGTTAGTTATTTGTATTTGTTTTGATTTAGTGACTGCATTTCTCATTACATGTGCATTGATGACTGATTACCACGTAAAGCTAGAAGCCGAAGTGTGACTACGGCAGGATTTTTCCTTAACCGTAGGAGCATGGCTGGCCTTGTCAACCTCTCGTATTCCGTATTTTGGGAAGCGGGGCGTGACAATATAACAAGGAATTATGATGGTTTATGTCGAAACTAAACTATATGGTATTTTTCTGGAAAAAAATATAATAAAAGTTACAAAAACGATTAGTTTGATGTACACCTTATTTTATTAAGTTTGTTAATGTTTATTAATCAACATATAAGAATATGATTTTATTACGTTAAAGAAAAGTGTAGTTTGTAAAGAAAACCGAATCGGAAGTCGGACTAACTCTGCTTCCGTCGGGTTTTAGTTTTGTATGTTTTTAGAATAGAGAAAAGAAGAAGTAGGGACTTACTAGATGATTGGCTAGAGGAGAGAAAGAGGAAGATATGGGAGTTGCCGGTGTGTCGTTTCATCGTCGGAAACTCCTTGAGTTGTCGCCTGAAGTTCGTCGGAGTTTCGTCCCTTGCTAACTCCACTTGTACACAAAAGGATTTTGGAATTTTCTTGAGAGTTTTTGTAGGAAATTTCAGTGTGAAGGGGAGTAAAAATAGAGTGGGTATTTATAGGACAAATTAGGGTTAGGGTGTGGTAAAAATGCATTTAAATTTGCATTAAAATTTGGATTTATTGGCGTTTTATTGTTCTCTGCACAATTTCAGAGAAAATAAACAATGTGGGGTTAGTGGGAGTAGCTGAAGAGGTGCAGGGGTTAAATTTTGGGGAGCATTGGGTATGGGGGGCCCGACCTCGCCGGATTTTCATACCTTCTCGCCGGCCCAACACCGACGGGCGTGCGTGGGGTTTTTTCCACGTGTCGCGGTCGATTTGTATTCTTTTGTGTATATGTTTGTTTTATTTGTGACTCTTCAGTTTATGTGCAGTACACGTGAAAACTCTTGGGCTTCTAAAAGGTTCAAAGAAAATTAAATAAAAAGAATATGTGGCTGATGGGATTTGAACTCTGGTGCTTTGGTTCAGCAGTGCAAGGTCCTACCAGTGAGCTGCAGGCTCTTTTTTGCTGTTCAAAATCGAATCAAAAACTTATAGTACTCACAGGAATTGTAAATACCCCAAGTATACATTAATTTTTAAACAATTTTTATGTACATTGAAATTGGAGTTATTACAGATAAAGATAGAAACATTAGAGCGGATCCACTTACCAAGGCTATTTCTCGAACGCAATAGTTTCACAAACGAGTTTTGCGAGACTGATTAGTAGAAAAGTTGGGTGTTCGGTATCACACGGGCTGTGAGTATGCGACACCGCAATAATTAGCCTTAAGTGCAAGTGGGAGATTGTTGGCTATAGTACCCTCAAGACAATTATCGTAATCGCAGGCAGGTGATTAGATGATTGAGGGATAACCTATACGGATAGAACAGTCTTACTCGAGATGATAGTATGTTATCTGGTTTGTCTCTATCATCATGAACATGCTTTATGTGGTATTATAGATCAGTATTACATGTTGATTGAGCCCATAGGATTCTTGCTTGAGTACCAGCATTATGATTGCGATCATATACGTGGGAGCTGGGTGGTCTATAAGCACATCCTTAAATGTCCCCAATCGTGAGAGTATCGGGACTGGGTATCGATACTCCAAAGTAGACTAGTGTATACTGATCGAGACCCTGACGAGGGGCGGTGAAAAGGTCCCACAAGCCATTTGTGTTAGTTTGTTCACCTAAGATAGTATACAGGTACTCATTGGGTTATGAGTACACTGGACGGACTGGTCGGGAACATACTAGTTGACACTATACCTATTGTCAGATAGCAGTTCTCAGGTGACATGTGTGCAGCCTAGTCTGTCGACATGAGATCGTCATTTGTCTCGTGTGAGTTCCCACTGTGTTTTGATTACCATCCTACCACGACTCAAAAGAGTTGTGCAAACATGTTTTAGTTGGGTACAACCCTGAGCCACATGGAGGCAGTGAGCGGATCGTCGGGGATTCGTCTCTCCCGGTATTGGGGGTTGATGTCGTGTTGTGCACGGGTGACTATCACCAAAAATCCTTGGCCAAAGTAGTCGAGAATTACTGATTTGGATCAGCAGTTTCTCAATTGGTGATAGGTTTCATACCAACACGAAATGTCGCGTTATTAGGGGTCTCACTTTATCCTCCCCCTAGACTCGATATGCGATACTCTTAGACGAACAAATCGAACTGTACGGATATTGTCACAGACAGGCTCAGTAGGAGTTCGGATGAGTTTGCTCGTCGACCCCCCTTTCGCTCAATACCTGGGCAGCCGTTACGTACAGCTGGTGCCGCCTACATACTTGTGATTAAACCCACTGCCAGCGTATTGACAAGTCTTTAGGATCCCACATAGAGGGTTTCCCTGCTTCGGGAGAAACGATGTAGAGCCCGTATGGTTTTACGGCAGGGTTCGATCATATACTTGCACCTGTGCACGTGTCATGATTCGGACGGCTTATACTAGTGGGTTTTGGTTTAAGCCGGATTCTGGTATTGGATTGATGGATTGTTTTCGTCTCTTTGTATTTGTATTTTTCGGAATACAGATACAGATATGTATATACTGATGATGAGTATTCTTGTAATTTATTATAAGGTGCTTCTAGAAGATGCCACCTCATTTAGTTTTAACCATTTAGGATTAAATGGTTAATGAGGTGAAGATGATGATGTGTTGTATGCATTTATTGTAGTATGGCTCACTTGGTGACTCATGGGGCGACTCATGGTTACTATTGTGTCATGCTAGATATCTGTGTTTGGTTTGTGAGATATTTTGGGGACTTAAGATATTTTGGAGACTTGCGATATTTATTGGATGCTTCATTATTGCTCATAATACACTTAGCCATTTTCTTGAGCTGCCTCACACTCTCATCCTCAAGCTTCTTCTTCTACCTCCACCCTTCAAGTCTCATGTGTTGAGAAATCTATGGTGTTATGAGACAAGTTAATCTATCACTGCACTCTACATCCTCTAGGCTATCTAGTTTAGCGAACGAGGTACCCTAGTTATCTCGGCTATTGAAGTAGGAGCTCGAAATACAAATCCTCGGGTGGATCATCTTCGATGGAGGGAGACCGAAGATCAAGCTTGATTATGGAGACCTTTAGGAGTTTGGGATGATGGTTAAAGACCGAAGGACACAGATCATTCAGTATAACCATTCTTGACTCACTTTACGTTTGCTAGCTTAGGGTTAGTGGTCGATCCGTATTATGGGGTTGTTCCAGTGCCAATTTGTAAAATTTTTGTTCTGCAATTGGCCACGGTTTGATGGCCAACGCGCTGGCATAACCCAACAATAGGCATTACGATCTCCATTGTTTACGGATGCGAATGCAGATACAGATAGTTGTCAGTATCAATAATTTACTATCTATGTCTACTACAAATCAAATACGTATACGGATCAGATATCGTAAAAACCATATACTCTAAAATCGGATACAGATAGTATTCGGATAAATATATAAACTCATGATTCATAACTACAACTAATAAAAATATATTTAAACAAGTTAACCATTTTTTTAAAGGTCTAAACACTCACATCACGTTCATAGGTGTCGTGTAACATCAAGTCCACAGATCATCCATAAGTCTGGCCGTAACTAATAGTAATTAATAGTTGGATAGTGGGTACCATTAGTTCGGATATCCGGATCCAGATATGGATAAGAAATTTGTATTCAAGTCGGATCCGCATTCGAATCCGGATACAAAAAAAATCCGTTTGGATATGGATTTTTAGTATCCATATCTGCAAGTTATCGGATTCGAAAACGGATCCGGATTGGATTATCCGAGTCTGTTTATATCCCTACTGGTGGGGGAAGTGCCCACAGTTTAACGCTTTCATGGCAAGTTCATGGGTCCCCTGAATGTGGGTGTGACGTGTGCGTGGGTGTGATCCTATATTGTATACATAGATCAGGGATTACGGGCCAGAGCAAAAAAGCCACTCCTTCCATCCGGCCCATCAAAATCATAAACCATTATAACATCATGCCCTAACCCAACCCTAGCTCTTTTTTTCAAACTCAAAATCAAACCAGAAACTCATCCCAAACCCAGCGACAAACGCAGCTCCGCTTCGCCCCCGCTTCGATTTCCGACGAAAATCCGGTGGAATCCCGATGAGTCTTCACCCTTCATCCTTCTCAAACTCGTCCACTTGATCATCTACTCTACGCCTCGTGTGTGTATGTGTGTGGTAAGTTGAATTCCAAAGTTAGGGTTTTCCCCCCCAAATTTTTTTCATGCTCGTTTTTCTTTCTCCCTAATCTTCACACTTGCTTGTTTATTTTTCATGCATCATCACAAGTGCATGCTTGCTTTAGTTTCATGAGATATCACCTTAATCTAGCTTGTTCGAGGGGTTTTTTGGGTTTGCCTTGCGGCAAAAGTCAAAATTATATCCTGATATGATATGAAAATGATGGTGAATGCAAGGTGACCTCATTTAGAAAATTGGTGAATGATCAAGATCTATCCTTTTTGATGATGCTCGAGGGAATTTTCTAGAAGGAACGTTCAAGACTCAGGCTTTCTTTATATTACCGTGGACCTGCTGTTTTGAGAACCAAGGCAAAGCTAAAATTTGACATGCAATTGTTGTTTTTATCTCATATCATATCTTACGAGTAATATCTGCTTCGGCCCTGATTTGGGTATGGAGTTAGGAAAACTGGAGCTTATATTTAAGTGGAGGCAGAGGGTATGCAAACTCTAGTTTGCAAGGCCCTAACGTTGTTTTAAAAACTTAGCTGTGATGGGTGTTCGGCTTTGAAGTTTTCTAAACTCTAAGGACCTGTTTGGATATGGAGTTAGGATAACCGGTATTTATTTTTAAGTGGAGGCAGATGGGATGCAAACTATGGTTTGAAACCCCCGAACTCCATTTTATACTAAACCATGATTATGCTTTTAGAGATGTGTGGGAAAATGGAGTTTACTAAACTTAGATCATATTGGATTGAGATAACTGTAGTTATCTCAACTCCAAAATGAATGCCAAGCAGGACAAAGTTATCTTTTTGGATTTAAATTTTGCCAACTTTATGAAACAGAAAACTTAACTCCATTCCCAAACCGGGCCCAAAATGTTGTTTTGGGGTTATCTAAACTCTGAAATGGTTGTTCTCTTCACAAATTTTGAATTTAGAAAACTTTGGTAGGGTTCGAGTTTTGTAAACTCTGGTTATCTCATCCTTGGAGTTTAGATAACCGGAGTTTTCTGAAGTCCAAAATCCATGCCACAAATGGCATGGTTAGCGATTTGGAGTTAAGTTTAGATAAGTTTATGAAATTCAATTATCCTCACTTTATTCCATTCCCAAACATGGCCTTCACTTTTTTAAAACATAAATACTTAGGGAACTATAAACAGGAGGTGGAGTTGCCTAATCCTAAATGATCAATAGACATCATAGTAATGACCTAGGCTAAGGGAAACATCTGAAGGTGAACGATAATAAATTTGATATATGAAATTATTCTCAACTCTAAGATACGTATAGAGCCAAGAGAAAAACAAAATGCATTCTCAAATCCATTGGGGAAATAATGGATGATTATTATTTTTTCCCTTTTCTTAATTGTGCGTTGTTTGTATATAAGTGGTTGGATTAAAGTCGTTTCATAATAAGGAGGTTTATGATTTGCACAAGTAAATGTTTTTATTTTCTCATCGCTTCTTTGATGCTTATTATCCGGAGAGTGGGTTATCGAATGAGAGACTTAACCAACCTGAGTCATTCTGCGGGAACATTTTTGTTCAGTTTGTCAGGACAGATTTAAGCGTGGCATTAACTTACAAGCACTGCCCGAGTTATTCTGCCATTTTTAAAGATTTCATCGCCTTCTTAGTTCTTAATTTTATAGGGTTTTGACATCCATCATTGTCTCCACAAAGCATTGACATATAGGGATGCCACTCATTCTTATTTCTTACTGCTGCAAATCGCTGCTCGTATACTTAAAATTATTATTTCTGTAATAGTCCTTTTGGAACATATTTCTCTATTGTTGAACATTTTGATGGAAGGGCAAGTGTGCTTACAAACCGTTCCAAAACCTCTTTAAGTGATGTGACATTCCTGTTATGGTCCTTTTTGAACATTTTTCTCTATTGTTGAACATTTTGACTGACCAAGCAGTGCTGCTGGATGCTGGTCTCATCCTCTAATCAATTTTATTTTCACAAAACGCAAAGAAATCTCCAAAACCACTGCAGATTCCATCTGGATTTATAACTCTTCAAACTGAAGAAGGGGCTATTTTGAATATGCCGTCTTTGTATCAGATGTATACCTTTCTAATCTATCTCCAATCTGGATCTTCAGTGCAATTTTTGCTTTTTCACTATATTTGTATAGCCTCTTTTGAAAGACGAAAAAGTGTGTGCGTGGGGGGGGGGGGGAATGCCGGTTGTCTTTTTTGATTGCTTTATAGAAATATAATCATGAGATGACAATGTACAAATCACGTATCTTGGCTTTTTATCTATGGCAATTGCTTTGCATGTGACATTCATACCTGTTTCGGGTTTTCGTATAGGGTGTTGGTAGGCTAATTCATTTCCTTTCAAGATCTATGTATGATGTCTGAACAATTTATCCTTTATGGATCCCGGGGATCGTTTGCTTCTCATTTGACATTTGTTGCTTCTGTTCCTTAGATTCAGAAATTCTTAAAACCATTTTATTCTTAATGCAGGTGCCTGGATTCCATTCTAAAGTTGTTTGTTACATGTAGTTCTGATGGCTAGGCAGCTGTTGACTGCTTGTTAAAATTTCAGCAATATTTTGTTGAAAACATCTGTGGTGAGAGCGCTATGAGCAAGACACCCTTATTTCCATGTTTTTGTGGAAATTAGGGTTTGCTTGTTAGGACCACTAATCTTGCATGATTATCTAGATTACCTTTTTATTCCCTGAATTTATAATGGAGTGCAATAAAGAAGAGGCTCTGCGAGCCAAAGAGATCGCTGAGCAGAAAATGCAAAACAAAGACTTCGTCGGGGCTAAAAAAGTCGCTCTCAAGGCCCAACAGCTCTTTGCAGACCTTGACAACATTTCTCAGATGATGACTGTTTGTGAAGTCCATATTCGTGCTGGCATTAAGGTCAGCGGAGAAATGGATTGGTATGGGATCCTTCAAGTTGAGCAAACGGCCGATGAAGCGTCTATCAAGAAACAGTATCGTAAGCTTGCGCTCGTGCTTCATCCAGATAAGAACAAGTTTGCAGGGGCAGAAGCAGCATTTAAATTAATCGGCGAAGCAAATATGACTTTGTCTGATCGAGGCAAACGTTCTGTTTATGACATGAAGAGAAGAGCTAACATTGCAGCGGTCATGCCAAGGCAGCAGCCTTCTCATCAACCCAATATGTCTAATTTTGCTAGAAAACAACCTGGAGTTGGAAATAATTTCACAAGCAGTTCCACTTTTCATTATGGCAACATAAATCCGCAGCAGCAGCCATCTGGATCTAATAACCAAACTTTTTGGACGATGTGTCCTAATTGTTGCATGAAATTTCAATATTTCCGAAACCTATTAAATAGATCGCTCCGCTGCCATAGATGCTTGACAAATTACACCGCATCTGAATTAAATGAACAAGCCATCCCACGTCCTAGGGAAAATGCTGCTCGACCTCAGAACCCTGATCCAAATCCCAAGCAAGAAGTTCCAGTTCAAGTCAGGAATTTTGGAAATTCTTCTGCACGCGCATCTGCAAGTAATAAAAGAGAAGACGGTGTTCATGCTAAGAAAAAGCACGTGGCTAAGCCGCCTCCGCCTCGAAAGCGAGGTAAAAAAAAGAGGGTTGTAGAATCGAGCGAATCAGAGTGTAGCACCGATAGTGAAGAGGAAGAGGAAGAGGAAGAAGAAGAGGTAGCTGTAGAGGACGGTGTCAATGCTGAAGAGCACATAGCTGGCATGGGAAGCGCTCGGTACCCAAAACGATCGTGCCGGGATAAGCAAAATGTTACATATAATGAGCGGGGAAATATTGAGGATGACGATGACTTTGCTAGTCCTCGTAAAAGGTTAAAGAAAGGGATTCCTAACAATGCTAATAATGAAGAGAGTTTACGTAATGGTGGCGAATCAGTGAATGAGAAAGTTGAAATATCTGATACGAAGGGCTCACCAAATGTTAGATCTTTTTCTTCCCCGGATTCTGAATTTTATGACTTTGAGCAGGAGAGGGATCCATTTAAATTTGCAGCTGAGCAAATTTGGGCTGCTTATGATGACTACGATGCTATGCCTCGATTCTATGCCCGGATTCGTGATGTTGTGCTTGACCCGTTCAGCTTGCGTTTCACTTGGCTAGAACACAATCCTATTAATGAATATGAAGTGGTTTGGACTAGTGAAGAGCTGCCAGTGGCCTGTGGAAGTTACAGACTCGGCAAGTTGGAAATCACCAAGGATCTTCAGATGTTCTCTCATTTGATTTCTTGCAAAAAAGGCGCAAAACGCAACACATATGATATATATCCTACAAAGGGTGAGGTTTGGGCTCTTTTCAAAGGTTGGGATGCTGGATGGAGCTCGGATGCAGACAGCCATAGACTATATGAATACGAAGTTGTGGAAGTCCTTTCAGATCCTTCAGAAAATGGAGATGGCTTTGAAATTGTCCATTTAGTCAAGGTACATGGGTTTGTGAGCTTGTTTGTGAGATCAACTGATACTGCAAAATCTTGTATACCACTTTCCGACGTGCTTAGATTTTCTCACCGCGTCCCTTCCTACAGAATGCGTCGAGGTGAAAGAGATAATGTTCCAGAAGGTGCTCTTGAGCTCGATACTGCTTCTCTTCCCGACAGTTTTGGCGACACTTTCCCTTCTGTGGTTCTCGACACTGCTTCTGTTAAAGCTGAGAGGCAAGATATCGATGATGAGAAGAAGAGCGAAAAAATTCATGAGAATGAGAATGACACGGAGAGTAATAATGTAAAACACCCTAGCTCTACTTCAATGCCATCCACTGGTTCTGCTGCTTATGAATATGTTCAGAATGACTTGCATAACTTTTCAGAGTATAGATCAATTGAAAAGATTCAGCGTGGGCAGATTTGGGCGCTTTATAGTAATATAAACCGGTACCCAAACTTCTATGCTAAGATAAAAAAAGTTGATGTTGAAGATGTTGTAGTAAGCATATCATGGGTCGAGCTTTACCCTCGAGGGAAGGAAGAAGAAATTTGGATAGAGAAAGTGCTGCCAGCTTCATGTGGAAGATTTAAAGCCGATCATGATACTGTAAATCTTGATACAATCGATACCTTTTCTCATGTTGTGCATGCTGAGCCTTCTGGCAAAAGAGACCACTTTGATATTTATCCGAGAAAAGGGGAGGTTTGGGCAATATACAAGGATTGGAACACAGGTTGGACCCGTGCGGACCTGGATAAATGTGAATATCATGCGGTTGAAATTCTTGAGGTTGCTCGTTTTTCCGCCAAAGTTTGTGTTTTGAGTAAGGTTCCTGATTATACCGCAGTATTCATGCCTAAATTGAAGACCATTATGGAAATTCCGTTGACTGAAAATCTGAGATTTTCTCATCAAATCCCTGCAATTCGACTGAAGGATGAAGTGGGTGGCGCATTAGAGGGCTATTGGGAGCTTGACGCTGCGTCGGTGCCATCTATTTAATTAGCGTAACTATTTTTGTGAACTTAGAGTAGAATTTTGATTTCAGCACGTCTGAAATTGGAATTTTATGTCGGGCTTCTTGGTTGTTTCGGTAAGGAAAGGGGTTCGGAAGTCGTGAGCTTTTTGAAATCCAGTAGTGATGTTAATAGTTCAATGTTAGCTCTTGTATGCTAAGAAATTCTTTTGAATTTCCTTTCCCTTCTGATTCCTTATTGGTGTGCATTTTTTTATTGTTAGATGCTTATTTGGAAAAACTGCACACCATTTTATAATGACATTTTAGGAGTTGGAGATTGTAGCTCTCCTTTTGTGTGTTACAGGTGATGATCAATAGAGCCGTAGTTGATGTACTTGCATGCTGAAAGCTGTTTACAATCATGCTATTTTCTTTTTTCACTCCCTCCTGCATATTTTTTATTATTATAACCACATGCTCTTTGTGTGTAGTGTTATCTGTGTATTTAATGGGTTGTTGGACATTGAAATTATCATCAAATACGTTATGCATGTATTTAATGGGTACAGGGGTCTGGGGTTATGGGATTCTAATGCTATTTTACAGCGTAGTGGTATAGTTTCTTGCAGCTGAGTTTAGGTTTAGGATTCAAATCTTGCCTGTAGTAGATGGCAGTCTATTATTTATCGAAAGAGGGCTGTGATGGAGGGTGGTTCCTAAATTATGTTTTTTGAGTTATATTCGGAACATCGTTTGTGCGTTCGCGACTCTGTCTTCGATATTTGTGAATGTTAGCTGTACAAACGTAGAGTCTTTAATATTTGTGAATGTTAGCTGTACAAATGTTGTTGACGCTCTATTTAGCAGAGATTTTATTAACTATGGCAATCTAAGGACCGAAGAACATTAAATATCTTGTAATTATTTTGGGAGAAAAACATATTTATAAGTTTTAGCAATTGTTTGTTTGCTATGCTGTTTTTCGCGTAATGATTCTGCCGAGGATATGATTGGAATTAGTTTCACTCAGAGTAGGAAGGGAAATGCAATCAGAAAAAACGATTTGACTCTATTTTAAATTCTACAATCTGTAAAGGAAAGTGTTTTAGTCCTTGAACTTTTTGAATTAAGATGTTGAAAATTCCATTTCAGTTGCCAAACTTGTCTCGGTTTTGGAATCTAGCGTTTAAATCCCACAAAACCTTCAAAAATCGTAACCCATTGCGAAACAACGGTAATATCTAGGATATGGATCCACGTGACAGCCTTAATTTGAGGCTCAAAACAGTAAATAAACATTTCTATTCATATTTAACCCTAAAGACTTATCAGTATTAAGGGCATTTGGTCTAGTGGTATGATTCTCGCTTTGGGTGCGAGAGGTCCCGAGTTCGATTCTCGGAATGCCCCGTCATATAATAAATCATGTTTTTCCTTATTTAAATTTTTTCCATCTTTAATTAACAAAGTTTATTGCAAAATTTTATTTTGGGGAACCTTTACTAAAAAATAAAGGGAACCAGAAAGCCATTGCCCTCCTCAATTAGCCCTCGGCTCCCCTTGTCTTCTTCTTTTGTTTTCCCCCCCAAAACCTCTCAACCGCCGCCTTTCTCCATCTTCCTCCCTCCAAAATCCCAAATTTACAAATCTCTCCCCATCCCTTTCTTCTCTTTATTTAGAGAAATGCCCCTCTTCGCCGATCTCGATGAAACCCAGCCCTTAGACGACGGCGACGCCAACGAAGACGGCAATTCATTCTCGTCGGATGCTCATGATGACGATGATCAAGGCATGACGCTGGAGGGTGAAACCCTAGGGATCGAGACTCAGAGAGTGATGGACGATTCGATCCTTTACGGGGAGACGCAGGCCGTAGATGATGATGATGATGATGGCGGCATCGGCGACGGCAATGGTGAGAATGGGATTGTCGATGATGGGATCGAGACTCAAATCGAAACTCAATCTGTCGACGACGACGACGACGACGACGACGGAATTGAGGGGACTGAGGTTGCTGCTGATGACGATGAAGCTTGGGTTTCGAGAGATAGGGTAGATTCTGATGCTTCGACCGATGATGATGCTGGGAATAGTAAAGGTTAGATTTTGATTTGATCACTTCCATTTGGCTTAAAAGATTGCTTTTTGAATCATATAAACGTTATATTGGTAGAAAGATGAAATCTTTTAGGCATATTAACGAATAAGGAGGTGATATACATGCTAATTCATCCTTTTATTTACTTTTAGCTCTAGGCTTACATTAAGAGGGAGAGAACTATAATCATTGTAATGGATGTAGCCAAAGATGCCTCCGCAGTGGTGGCCTCCAATACTTTATCAAAGAAGAAACATTTGAAATCCTTACAGAAATGAGAGCTGGACACCGTGGCCTTAAATATTTTTGTTGAAATTTCCCCTTTCACATTGTGGGGATATGCGAGGCTGCAAGCTAAGCTCAGTTGCCATGCTAATTCTTTGTGAGGAGCATAAAATAGGTTTGAATGTATAGTTTAGGCATCAATAAACAGTTGGTTAAGATAATTTGACTTATTTGGCAACCTTAAAATTGGTGATGTCAGTGTTCTTGCTTTAAATGACTTTCCTGAGGTTTGCTACATCTTTCTCACAGATAAAAAAAATTTATACTTCGGATGGTTTGCTATCTGCTGAGAATTTGAACTTTAAGCCTTTTCCTTAGTGACTCAGAGTTGAACAAAATTTCAAGTGCTTTATGAATAACACACTAGTTAGGTACCCTTATTCAAGAAATTTTATTTTAGCAGAGAAATCATTGTGTGCACTCAAGAACTTCAGCATACATTAAATCCTCCTCATGATAAATGCATAGGAGGTCAGACAGATCAAAACAATGAATCCTTGTATATGCCAATAGAGCATGCACTGTTTGGGTTTTGCTAGTTGATGAACACACATAGGATGCAACTTTTACCCTATTCCAGAAGTCATCTAGTGAATCTCCAAGACTGCAACCAAATAGTTTGTGCACAAGAATTGTTAAGAACTGTACTGTTGTTTGAGAATGGGGATCACAACACAATTCATTTCTAGTTTTATAGTTTTTTTGAGGAATAGGTGGATAATCAGCCACCCAATTTCATTAATTTTTTTTAATGGTTACAACCTAAAACACCCAAATTACATAAAACCCACAGTTCAAAACAAAGCAAAGTATTACAAAACAACACCCGCATCCTTCCCTCTTGAATCAAATATCGTCGTTGCCAACGGTGCTCTCAACTGGGCTGTCATCATCCCCTGCGTACCAACTATCTTTGGTATCACCATTCTAATCCTCATTTTCGTCTTATGTGTTGTGATATGGGACCAACTCTGAATCATTCAATAAATTAGACGCACTACCGCATTTAAGGGATTATTTATTTCCCTAAAAATTCTATCGTTACGTTCTCGTCATAAGCCTTACAAGATACCCATAATAATATTGCCCCAACCTCCTTTCGCAACATCCCCCTAATCATTGTCGTCAGGTTCCCCGAACTTCCTCAATAGAAGTAGGCAACACAAGGATATTATTCAAAGCACCAAAATAGGATCACACCCGCTTAGCAAAGGGACACGTGAAAAAGGTGATCCATCGTCTCCTCATCGCTTTTGCAGTTGACACAGATCAAAGGTCCTTGCCACTTGCGTTTCATAAGGTTTTTTCTAGTTCAAATTGCTCTTCTTGTCATCAGCCAATTAAAAACTTTAATTTTGCTCGGGGCCTTAGCCTTCTAGATGTGTGTCTAAAAACTTTAATTTTGCTCGGGGCCTTAGCCTTCTAGATGTGTGTCAAATGCCCGTCTGATGGAGGTCGGAATCTTCCTCAGATGTTGTCCTCCGTCGATTTTGTTGCCAGCATGGCCAAATGGTTGAGATTTGATATGAGGGTTGAGCGTGTGGATCTCAATGGGTTGACGCCGAGCTATTTGCAAGGGAAGCCCTGGGATGGGAAACCATCGTAAGACCTTCGAACGATCAAGTAAGTACCGAGAAATAATGAGGTAAGTAGCGGCGTAATGGATTGAGTTTGAGTTATCTGAGTCGTCTGGAAGAGTGGGTTTATATAGCGGTCGCATGGAGCGAACCGGTACGAGATTCTCACCGTCCGTTATGCCCCGTCTCACGTTCGCGTTGATGGCGGGGTACGCCCATTAATGACGGGATACACCTATTAATGGAGAGACACGTCTGCGTGGGGTGCGGGACGTGGAGTGGCGGAGATCTCGTTTTGGCGAGATACACGAACCCGTTGCGGGGGCTCTTGGGCTCCGTACTCTCGGTTGAACAGGGAAGCCGATGAAGCTCAGCTCGGTGGATAGCTCGGAGGAGAGCGAGGAGATTGAGGAAGCTCAGCTCTGTAACAGCTCGGAGAGGAGCAAGAAGGTTGAGAAAGCTCGACTGTAAGATTGCTCGGAGCTGAGTTGCTGGCTGGTTAGGCGAATTGGGAAGGTATTTCGGGAAGGTCTCCAAAAGTTCGGATGCAACCTCGGAGACGAGGTGCTGAGAAATGTCCTCAATGTATCGTACTTATTCCAGTTCTGTAACCCCCAGGAATCTAGCGGGCTTAAGCGGTTGACACGTCATCCGCTACGTGTCGCGATCTGGAGAATTCCCACTTATGAGTATCATCATTGGCCCCACACTCTTGTTCCGACCAATTTATGGGTCTGGTCGAGAGTGGTTTGCTCGGTTTTCTCCGTTCAGCTTGGTACCGAGGAATCTTTACGGTGGATTGTCTGGAACGATATGGTGTTTGGCGACCGTGTCTTTTCGATCTCTGGATCCACGCAGCGAGTCATGGTACGCCTAAATTTCTGCGTGTATCCTTGATGATGTCAGCGGATCAGCGAAATGATTACGTCATAAAGGAGACGTCGTTTTGCTCGCTCAGGCAGTTGATCTTCGTGCCACGTGGCCACCATTGGGTGGCGGACTGCGAGATGTTGCCAGTCGGATCCACGTGAGGAGGAAACGTCCAATGGTCGGTTGCAACGTGGCGTCATCGGGGTTGTGGGGTGTGACGCTTCGTTTTGGCGGGAGTGGATTTGGACCGTCAGATGGCTTTTGCTGGGCGTATAAATAGAGGATGCTTTTTCTTAGAAAATACTTTTGCTTTAGTTGCCTCCCGTTGTCTGAAGATTGCTCGGTGCTCCATTAATTAGGTCGGATCTTCAGCCAAAATCCATCTTCAATTGACTTTTCCTTGAAACAGGTTAGATGTCTTTTTCTGAAGTTTCCGTTAATGTAGTTAGGGTTGAGTCGGGTAATAAGGCTTCAACTTCTGAAGCCGAGTCCAGTGGGTCATCTTCTTTTTACTCGGCTTCCGATAGCCGAGGAAGTTTTTCGGCCGATCTTTCCTTGAATTAGGTTAGATATCTTCTTCAGAAGTTTCCATTGATGTAGTTAGGATTGAGTTGGGCAATGAGGCTTCAGCTTCTGAAGCCGAGTCCAGTGGGTCGTCTTCTTCTTCCTCGGCTTACGATAACCGAGGAAGTTCTTCTTCTTCTCTGTCGGGCTCGCCCCTAAGGGGTGGCAGCGCCTTTGTTTTTCATCGTTGGGTAGCAAAGAGGGCCCCCAAGGTGTGCATCGAAAATACCCGCGATGCGTTTTCGATGTTGAATCAATTGGACGAGCTTTCCGATATCCGGGCTTGTTTCTACATCCCTTGGCTATTCACTTCGTTTGGCCAGGGAGGGTGAACGGGCAGACCAGGTACAGAGCAATGAGATTGCTCTGTACCTGAAAGCGTTCCAAGTGGGGATGCGTCTGTCCTTCTCATATGAAATTTGTGCTGTACTCCATTGCTTACGGCTTGCCCCGCGCAAGCTAGCGTCGAACTCGTGGAGAATTCTCTTCGGGTTTCTAGTCCGGTTAAAGGTTGATCGGATCCCCTTTGACTTGAGCCTTCTTCTTTCCTTCCTTTGCTACAAAATTCACCCTTGCACTAGCAAGGTTGAGCCGAGCTGGGTTTACCTTTCTTTTAAAAAACATAAGGGTAGGACGACCGAGTTAGGGGTAGTGGTCGTCCCTTCTTCCATCCACGAGTGGAAGGAGAAGTTTGTTTTCGTCGGTCCTCCGGAGGGACAAGATTGGCCAGTGCCCACCAAATGGCATAGGGCGGACTGCCTAAGGGTCAAGCAGTCAAACGCTCGGGAGGCGGGGATAGTGTCGCAGTGGGAGCCGATCCAGCGGGCCGATATCCTGCTTTCTGAGCACGTTTTGAGCTGGGCTGGACTCAGTCCCGTGCGCTTCAGGGGTAAGTTAGGACTTCGCCAATTAATTTAGGCTTAGCATAATTTTGTCATTCCTGTTGCTGACTTTTTCTTTCGTTTTCTTCCGCAGAGCCAATGGATCAATTGAAAATCATGGCCGCCATGGCCGTTAAGGCGCAAGGGATGAAGAGCGGTGGCATTAGTTCGTCCAAGCCCGCACCCGGCGCGGTCCCCCGGCAAGCTCCTCCCGTCGAGGTAGCCGTTGCTCTTCCCGTCTCGGAGTAACGCCAGAGTGGAGGGCAGAAGCACGCTTGGGAGTTTCCGGCTAAGAGACTCAAGAGAGTGGTTTCCCGGCCACTCTCGGCCGGGATACAGGTGCAGGAGGACGACTTCTGCATTGAGGTGCCGTTAGGCTCTCCGTGGCCGACAGCTTGAGTGGCGGCAATAGCTCAGGAGGCAATCCAGATTGGTAATCTTTTAAAAAAAAATTTCAGGTGCCTTTTCCTCTGTTTAGTGTGACAAATGATGTTCATGTTCTTCTGCAGATCCTTCAACATTGCGTCCTCCTAGCTGCCATCGAGGCCGAGGAGGTTGCCCCGGCGATGAAAAAGGCCGGAGAGTTATCTTCGCGCGAGGAAGAGCTCTTCGCCAAATTGAAGGAGGCGGAGGACAATGCGGCCTCCCTGAACTCGAGGCTGGTCGTGGAGGGCCTGACGGTCGCGAGGCTGAAGGAGTCTTACCGGGCCTTGACCGAGTCTGACCGGGCCCTTTAGGCCCGGGTTGGTGAGGTTAACGAGCTCTATGATGCCATGAAGAGACAGAGGGACTTGTTTAAGGGAGATGCCCGGGTGGTCCATAAGGCGGCGAAGCGGGCCGAGGACAGGGCGGAAAGGGCTGTGGAAAATTACAAAGCGTCCGACCAATTTTATGTCGACCTTGACGATTCTGCGGCCGTTGGGTGGCACAATACCCTCGACGCCGTTAAGGAAGCAATGCCCGGTTTTAACGATCGGGAGGTTCGAGCAAGGTATCCCCTTGCGGAGGAAGGACACCCTAGCGGTAGCGCTGAGCCGGCGGGTGGAGGTGAGGCTGTAGGCGGAGGCGTTGAGCAGGCGGGTGGAGGTGAGGCTGTAGGCAGAAGCGCCGAGCAGGCGGTTGCAATTGAGACCCCTGGCGGATCCGCCGAGCAGACGGGCGACATGGAAGCCCTGGCCGAGAAGGCGGTTTGAAGCCGCTGTCCTTTCTCCTCCCAGTCCCCTATTTTCTTTGTTTTATTTTTGTAAGCCCTCGGGCATTTTGTAAAGCTGAGAAACTTATAATTCCTTGTATATAATTTGGAACGTCAATAAAGTATTTTTAGCTCGTCTATGATGTCCATGGCCGTAATGTTTTCATCCTTATTTATTTCATAAGTGTGGATAGACATGTGTCCCTTCTCGCTTCGTAGTCGAGGTGACGTAGAATGAGCGAACACCATACATGAATACCAAATAGAAATAGACCAGTGCCCCTTCTCATCCCGGAGTTGAGCTGGCGTGGAATGACCGAACACCAAATCTGAATACCAAGTAGAAATAGACCGGTGTCCTTCCTCATCCCGGAGTCGATGTGACGTAGACCGAGTGAACACCAAACGTGAATACCAAGTAGAAATAGACTGGTGTTCCTCCTCACCCCGGAGTCGAGATGACGTAGACCGAGCGGACACCAAACGTGAATACCAAGTAGAAATAGATCGGCGTCCCTCCTCACCCTGGAGTCGGGGGCGTAGTCTGAGCGAGCACCAAACATGAATACCAAGTAGAAATAGACAGTAGTAGAGCTTAGCGCGTTCGCTCCCTCAGATCCTAGTGGGGTTGGAGTTGCGCCGGTTAACGACTGAATCCGAGCTTTATATTCTTGGGTCGAGTCAAAGGTTTGTCTACTTCGTGCCCGGGTAATGGTCGGCCTATTGGCTCTGACGTGTAGCCTCAGGTTCTGCCGTTAAGGCCGAGCTGGAAGCCGTCTGGCGGCCTTGTGACGAGGGTTTCAGATTCACAGCGTTGTTGGGTAGGAAGCTGCCCGCTGCGGATGGGCCGAGCAGGAAGTTGCTTGGTCGCCTCATGACGAGGGTTTTGGATCCACAACGTAGTGGGACAGGAACCTACCCGTTATGGATGGACCGGGCAGGAAGCTGCTTGGCCGCCTCATGATGAAGGCTTTGGATCCACAGCGGGCAGGAAGCTACCCGCTGCGGACGGGCCGAGCAGGAAGTTGTTTGGCCGCCTCATGACGAGGGCTTGGGATCCACAGTGCAGTGGGGCAGGAAGCTACCCGCTGCGAATAGGCCGAGCAGAAAGCTGTTTGGCTGATTCGTGATGAGGATTTTGGATCCACGACGTTGTTGGGTAGGAAGCTATCCGCTGTGGACGGGTCGAGCAGGAAGCTGCTTGTCCGCCTCATGATGAGGGCTTTGGATCCACAGCGTTGTTGGGCAGGAAGCTACCCGCTGCGGACGGGCTGAGTAGGAAGCGGCTTGGCCGTCTCATGATGAGGGCTTAGGGATAGGTTTCCGTTCGCGTGGACTGGTCAACGGATGGTTGGATTGTCACGACTTTGGTATTTTGCGCTTCCTTGATTCTCGGCGCTACGTGGTGCATGGCGGGCATCTTGAGATACGTGTGGATCTCCTGAAGATGTCGGTCAATCTTTCTTGATCAGCTTGAAAAGGAAGGAGCCAGTGACCGGATGCCATGTGGCGGTGCCTTATCGGGGAGATGCGATATTCCGTGATTCGTGTCGTGGCGTGAGAAGATCTCGATCGTCGGGGGATTTCCGTTGAGTATAAATAGTGGATGTTTGGCCTCTTCTTATGCACTTTCATTGCTTTGCCTCGAGCCGTCCTCGTCTCCTTTTTTTCTTTGATCGTTCTTCGTAGTTCGTCGTTTCCTGATGGCCGGTAATACATACAACATCCGAGATCGTGACACGCAACGACGTTTACCATTACGACTTTGACAGTTCCGAGGCCGTGATAGGTCGCCTAGAGCGTCATTGCGGGCATTTGCGCCCGTGCCGATTCTCTCTTCTGCAAGTGCTCATCTACGTGATCTGGAGGTCTTCCCGGGTCTTTTCAGGGCTTTGTCCCAACAGGTGCTGGAGGAGTTTATCAACAAGATGCGTACGACCCATGAGTTAGGCCTGATCTCGAAGAGCGGGCGGGACCGCTCGATAGATATCTTTCGCCGAGTTATCCAACAGAGATTGATCATAGCTTCATGTGCGACGGCGGGAGTCCCTGATGGAACCGTAGCTGCTCGGATCCACTAGCGTTGGTGGAGTGAGAGATGGGATGCCGTCTGGGCTCGGTTGGAAGATCTCTACTTTGAATTCCATGATCAATGATTTCTGGACCCCTTCCCCCTTTGCCGTAATAGTTTTTATTTTGCGAGCCTCCAGGCATTTTTGTAATGCGGAGGAGCCGAGAATACCTCTCATCAATAAAAGTCTTTCTTTTGCTTAAGAAATTTTTCGTCTCCTTTTTTGTTTTGTCCATTAATAAACTTTCTATTGTTCATGAACTTTTTCACCCAGGAGCCGAGGTAAAATTGGCGGAGCGAAGCTTACGTTGGTTGCCTACAGGTGCACCGGGCTTACATTCGTCTGAGCAAGAGGCTGGCTGGGGGTTCCTCCCTTCTCTCAGCTCATGTGCTCGAGAGAAGGCTGTAGAACTTCTGTTTGGTCGAGCGGGGAACTACCCATCGTGGATGAAGCTAACAAATAAGGGGCTGTCCGTCGGTCCTCGGAACCGAGCAGGAATCTACCTGCGTAAGGGCTTAGCTCGGAAAATAAATTTATTGACATAAAAAGAGGAATCTTATTATTCGAGAAGGTACAAGTTCATCTATACAATTTTAGTTTTTCGGCGTTATATGGTCGTGAAAAATTATGCTCTAAGGAGTCCTGGAGACGGTAGGCTCCGCCAGGGAACGCTTCGGTTACAAGGAAGGGACTGTCCCACTTCGGAGAGAACTTGTGCAGCTTTCCTTGATCCCCGAACTCATTTTGTCATAGGACTAAGTCTTCCGTTTTGAATGCTTGGTGTTTAACGCAGACATTGTAATATCGGGCGGTCTGTTGCCGATATACGACCATCCTTATTTGCATCCGTTCTCTCTTCTTCAATAGGCGTCCAAATTGCTTCGAAGGGCCAAGACATTTGTCTCGTCGTCAAAGTACTCGACTCGATAACTGAGAAGGCCGATTTCTGCGGGGACCACTGCTTTGGTGCCATAACAGAGATTGAACGGGGTTTCTCCCATAGGTGTCTTCTTTGACGTTCGCAATGCCTACAACATCGGTGGCAGTTTCTCGACCTATCCGCCCTGTCTTCCTTGCAGGCGGGCTTTGAGGCCCCGGATGACACTTCGGTTTACTACCTCGGCTTTGCCCGTTGCATTGGGGATGTGCGACCGCGGAGAACTTCATCAATATGTGATAGTCGCTGCAGAATTCTTTGATTTTGTTGTTTTCAAAGTTGGTTCCGTGGTCGGTAATGATGCACCTCGAAATTCCAAATCGGGCAATTACATTGTTCTGCAGGAACTTCACCGTGGAGGCAGTATTCGGTTTCCTGATCGGCGCGGTTTTGACTCATTTCGTAAAGTAGTCCACGACGACAAGGATGTATTTTGTTGCCATCCGTGCCAGCGGGGAGTTGGCTAATCATGTCCACCCTCTATTGTGCGAATGGCCAAGGGGAACTCATTGGTGTTAACTCGGTGGTTAGTAACCGAGGGGAGCTGCCGAAGAGTTGACTATTTTGCACCTTCTGACTAGCTTTTCTGCGTCTTAGTGGATAGTTGGCAAGTAATACCTCTGTAGAAGTGTCTTTTGAATTAGGCCGCGGGCTCCTTGATGCGCCTTTCCTACTCCATCATGTATCTCTCGGAGAACGTACTTTGCTTCGTCGGAATCGACGCATCTGAGTAAAGATTGGGTGTACGACTTTTTGTATAAGTTCTCCTTGCTCCATATGAAGTGGCGAGCTTTCATGTGGAGACGACGTGCTTCCTTTCGGTCCTTGGGAAACGTTCCGTCCTTGAGGAATTCCACCATGGGTTTTCTCCAATCCGGGATATTCCCCTGAGTGGTGTAAATTCGGTGTATTACTTCCTCATCTCCGACGCTGGGTCGTGGTAGGACTTCGAAGAGAATGTTCCTCTTGTGATTGGCCGAATAGGAGGATGCGAGCTTGCTCAACGCATCCGCCTCAACGTTCACGCTCTGGGGAATCTGTTCCACTTTGACCTCGTCGAAATTTCTCCGGAGCCTTCTTACCTCGGCTAAGTATTTCATTATCAGGGGTTCCCGGATTTCGAATCATTCGGTCACCTGGCCAACGACCGACGCGGAGTCGCCGCGAATTCTAATTCTCTTTAGCCCTACTCTCAAGGCGATTCGTAGACCGGCCAATAAGGCCTTGTATTCTGCGTTGTTGTTGGAGATCTTGAAGTCGAGCCGCAGAAAGTATTCCATCTCGGTTTCATCGGGGCCGCGGATGACCAGCCCAGCCCCACTCCCTTCCTCTGTGGAGGAGCCGTCAACATAGAGTACCCAGTCCGGAATCGGACCGAGCTTTTTTTTCCGATTGAGTGTTGCGGTTTGGGATCTCGCGCTGGCGCTTCCTCTCTGTTGGGAATGGTGCACTCAACCACGAAATCGGCGAGGGCTTGGGCTTTGATGGCTTGCTTCGGTCGATACCGGATGTCAAACCGCGACAACTCCCATCTCCACTTCTCCAAGCGGCCCGACGACTCGGGGGAACCAAGGATGTATCCCAAGGGTCAATTGGTGAGAACGATGATGGTATGAGCCTGGAAATAACGCCGAAGTTTTCGGGATGTGACGACGAGTGCTAGGACTATCTTTTTAATGGCTGGGTATCTGGTCTCCACGTCTTTGAGAACGTGGCTGACATAGTAGACTAGTCTTTATATTCCTTTTGTCACGCCCCGTTTCCCAAAATACATAAATATGGTACGCGACAAAGCCAACCATGCTACCTATGGTTAGGAAAGATCCCCCCTAGTCACATTACGGCTGCCAATCGGATATCAAGAACAGTAAATAAAATCTAACACATGTCCATCTGCCACAATAGATAAAAGTCAAAAACTGTATATAGCGGAAACGAATAAAGATCCAATAACGAAATAATATCCTAATCACGTCCCTTATGGGATCATACCGATAACTTTAAACTACAGAAATAAAATAACTAATTATCTTTAAACCTAATCATCAAGCTCCTCACTACTCAACTTGTTTGTTAAAATACTATTGATCTTCCTGCGATAAGGTCAAAGGAACTGGGCCATGAAAAACCCAGACGTCAGTGTGTCATAAATATCAATAACGATAATAATAACCAGAATAGAAAGCTATGATGAAACACGAGTATAAATAATTGTCGTGGGTGTAAAATAGTGAGTTATAGGTATGTCATGTGTATCCTAAAGTTTGTGCTTCTAGCTTATCTATTTCATAAGTCTTTGAAATCAATTAATATAATTCTCATCGTAACTCAACAGTATATACCCCCACGGGACCATGAGACAATATATCCCGTTCATAGCACCACAGGACCATGGCACAATAAACAATGGTTATTCCGTTCACATCCGGAATCACGACAAACAATAATAATATTCTCTTGAGTTACGTTTCGGTTACATTCTTGATTTTCCCTTTGCTCCAAGTTTTGTGTTCAAGTCAGGTATTAATAGAATGTCTACTTAATGCCAACATAGAAACAATCGTGTACTGGTCTTGTCTAGCAAGACACAAGTCAGGTCAATCAGGATAATAAGCCAAGATTGTTGGCATCGGTAAGTATTACAGGCAACAAGTATTAACATGATAACAAAAATAGTACAGTTTGGCAGGGTATAAACATGTCAAGGATAACATAATCATATCATGTACAATGCCAAGATAACAGTATTAACATGGATAACATATTCAATCCGATTAATAACTATAAAAGTGGTATTGATTAACCATGCACAAGGAAGTTCCGTTCCGAAATTCAACGTCATCCATATTTGTAAAATAATTTAAAAATAACAAACGTCCTCCAAAAGGGACGTGTCATATGCCAAAACAAAGCTAATTCAATAAGATTTCTATTTTTATAAGTAAAAATATCTCTGGTTCTTACAAAAAGTTATGAACGTACGAACTTGAAAGTTTGCTGCTGGAAATTTCTTGGACATCAGTTCAGAGGTACTTTCATTTACAACTTACGTTATTTAAATAATTTATTTTGCAAGTGAACATTTCATAGGGTTATAGTATTCTGAGTTAGCTTCGTAACGAACTAAAGAACACGTGCTAATGATTTTTTTATGATTTATAATGAATTTTATAAGGTAACGTGTACAGTAAATTTCAAATTTGTCGTATTCGCTTGGTGACGTTTCATGAAAAAGTATAATATTTTTAAACTATATTTTGCATAACGTTATAAAATGCAGATTATAAACTAATTAATGATATACGGATTATATAGATATAAACGGTATAATGATAATAATAAAAAATATTACGACTATATATATATTTATAGATATAATTATAGTATGTCGCATGTTGTAAACTTGCATACATTGTATATTATAAAACTGATTAACGTTAAATGACTACGGTGTATAAATTATATAGATATAGTTGTATGATAATAATAATAATAGTACGATAACATCTAAGTAAATTACGTAATGCATAACATGTAGCAAGTTGTAAACTTGTCTCGAAACAAATGCGATAAACGGAAGCAACACGACGCTATACAAATCAACATCAAGTTTTGATGGCTCGGTTAAGGTTCTAAGATGCAGCTGGAGTTGCGTCGGCGAGAATGATTGGAGCTTTAAAGAACGAAAAAGGAGAATATATAAATTGATGATGAAGAGATTTAGTTAGAGGAGAGAGATATGCTATGTGGAGAGAGAGACAGAGAAAGGGAGGTTTTGTGTTTAATATAAAAATATATAGTATTGTTTAAATTAGATTATAAATATATATTAGTTTTAATGTATATAGATAATATCAAATTACAACCAATCTCCACCAAAATCGTATCAAAAATATATTTTGGAAAATAATTCACATACATAAACTCCTTAATCATAATGCAAGAATATATTTTAAATAATTTATACACCTAATTTAAGATTTAAAAGAATTCTAAAAATATATCTAGATTTAGTAAATATTTGATATTAGATATTTTGAGATTTAAACGTAAAAGATAAAAGCAAAATAAGATATGTGATGGCAACCATATGATGACAGTTAACAAAATATAACTTATCTTTAACTTGTGGCTACTAAAAGATATATAATGATCTAGACATATGATATATATATATATTATACTATATATATATTATACTAGATTCATATAGGTTCAGTTTACTGATAAATATCAGATATAATCTAGCACCATACTGGGTTTCACATATACGGGTCGGGTCAAATAATTACTACTACTATTCGAATCACATGCAATCCAAAAGAATAAAATAGAAGAAATATAAAGCAAGTGTTAAAATACCAATTAATGTCGTATAACCGTACTAGGGTGTTATACCCTTGGATTCTCTGATGAGCACGGAGCTGGCGGCCTGGTCGGAGACGGCCAGGTACAGCAGCAGCTCGTCTCCTACTACTGGTCGGGTGAGAAGCGATGGCGTCGCAAGATGTGTCTTGAGCTGCTCGAAGGCTATGTGACATTCTTTGGACCACTCGAACCCAGGGATTTTTCTCAAGGCTTTGAAGAAAGGCAGTTACTTTTCGCCATACCTTGACATGAACCGACTCAAAGTGGCCACCCTGCCCGTTAGTCGCATGATTTCAACGTTGCTTTTGGGCGTCTCCATGTCAATGATGGTCCTGATCTTCTCCGGGTTTGTCTCGATTCCTCGATGTGTGACTGAATCCGAGGAAATTTCCGTCTGTGATGACGAAAGCACACTTGGCTGGATTTGGCTTCATTTTGTACTTTAGCAGGACCTCAAAGGTATCGTCGAGATCCGTGGTATGCCCGGTTGACAGGGTGGATTTCACGAGCATGTTATCGACGTAGACTTCCATATTTCTCTCGATTGTGCGTTGAACAGCTTGTTGACCCGCCGCTGGTACATTGCCCCAGCGTTTTTGAGGCCGAAGGGTATTACCTTATAGCAGTAGACTTCTCGATCGGTGGTAAAGACAGTGAGCTCTTTGTCGGCCGGGTTTATCCGGATTTGATTATAACTGGATAAAGCATCCATGAAGCTCAGCAGCTCGTGACCGGCCGAGTTGTCAACTAACTAGTCTATCCGCGGAAGAGGGTTGTTGTCTTTGGGGCAGGACTTGTTTAGGTCGGTAAAATCGACGCATATGCGCCACTCCCCGTTTGCCTTCTTGACTATGACTACGTTGGCTAGCCATACCGAATAGTCCAGGTTTCTGATGAAGCCATCCGCGAGTAGTCGGTCCACTTCCTCCTCGATCGCCTTATGTTTGACAGACGTGAAGCTTCTTTTTTTTGTCGGAACGGCCGAGCCTTCTAATCAACACCGAGCTTGTGGGAGATCACCTTGGGGTTGATTCCCGGCATAGCCTCGGGAGTCCAAGCAAACACATCAGAGTTGCTTCGGAGGATCTGGATAAGGTGGCCCCGGGTTTTCCCGGTCAAGAGGGAGCCGATATGGACAGTTCGGCTGTTGTCTTCCTCTTTGAGTGGAACCCCGGACATGGTCTCCACTGGGGATCCCTGAATCTCTTTTTTGTCATCACATGTATCCAGAGATTCCTGAGGATTGTATGGCCCTCGAAAACATCAACTTCTTTATCCTCGAAAAGCGCCGATGCGACATAAACCTGGCGGTTTGCTGATCTCCGTAGGCCTGACCTATTCCCTTATCCCTTAGATGGAATTTGAGAGCGATGTGGTAGGTTGAGATCTGACCCTGGAGGGTGTTTAAAGCGGGGCGACCCAAAAGGATGTTATAAGACGAAGGAACCTGGGCGATAAGGAAACTCACCGACATGGTTCGGGTTCTTCTGGCCTCCTCGATTTTAAAAGGGAGAGTGATTGTTCCCTCGGTTCGGACGGAGTGGTTTGTAAACCCGGAGAGGACGTGCGGGGTCGGTTGGAAATCCGACGGGTTTAATCCCATATGCTGGAAATAGTCATAGAATAGGTTGTCCGACGAGCTTCCCGAGTCGACTAGGATTCTCCGGACTTTGTACTGATTTACCCGGGCTATGATCACCAGGGGATCATTGTGTGGGAGGGATGTGCCATGAAGGTCTTCATCGGCGAAGGTGATGGGAGCAACCTTCTTATATTTCTTAGAGGGGATCATTTAAGGTCATGACCGGCCGGATACGGCGGGTGTCCTCGTTTCTCGGAGCCGAGTCAACAGAGACGACCATGGTCTGTTCGATCGTCAACTCTCCGGATGGAGGCTGGTCTGTTTGCTCCCGGTTTGCTTGACGTTTGTCTCGTAGGTATTTTGCTAGGTGATCGGAGTGGATCGGCTCCTCAATATAATCACGGAGTTGTTTGCAGTTCTCGTTCAGGTTCCTCCGCGACCGATGAAAGATGCAATATGGGCCGCGGAGTCGCTTACCCGGCCTTTGCATCATTGGCGGGAGTTTGAAAAATCTCTCGCTCTTTGCCTCCTCTAGCAGCTCGATCCGAGAGACCTTCAGAGGGGTGTACTCGTGAAACCTCGTGGAATACGGTTTTAGAATATCGGTCTTTTTCTTCTCTGCCCGGTCCTCCTTCGGTCCGTCCGATCCCCGTGGGATAGGTTAGCGTTCATTTCAGACTCGAGTTGGATTTCCCTTTCGGTCCAGACTTTTACCCCGGTCATGATCTTTGGTTGCGTTAATGCAAAAAAGCGGAGCCACTCTTTGTACCTAAGACCCGATTTCAAGAAGGTGATGACCGTTTCATCACGGTGCTCGCGTACTTCCAGAAGGGCATTATAGAACTGAGTGACGTATTTTTTGAAAGATTCCCGGTCCTCGCTCTTGATGGTGAATAAATAGTCGACCGTTCTTTTCTGCCGTTGGTTGTCGACGAAATGATCAATGAACTAAGTAGCCAGCTCATCAAAGGTCGAGATTAAATGTGGAGCAAGGTCGCGGAACCAATCTCGACCTGCCCGGATAAAGGTGGTGGGAAAGGCTCGGCACTGAGCCGCGTCTTAGTTATCCTAGAAACTCATGTCCGCTGTGAACGCGTCCAGATGGTCCTTTGGGTTAGACTTCTCGCCGAAGAGGGCCACTTTGGGTGGCTTGTTTCGAGACGAGACGCGCTCACATAATAACCGCTTTGTGAAGGGTCTTGTGAAAGAATTCGTGGAGTATTTCGTCGACCTTCCGGGTGAGCGGGTGGCAAGCCGCATGTCCCCAATCTTCTTTTCGATGACCTCGATTCGCTGTTGGTACCCCAGGGATTCTCCATAGCCGGAGTGCCTGCTATTCTTGCTCCGGCCTTGCGTGATGGAGCGATTTCGGCTTCGTTTTATCACGTTCCTCATATCCTCAGGATGGACCCATTGTGGTTGGTCCCGATGTTAGCCGTGTGCGCGGTCTCGTTGAGTGTGGTGACGTCGGTCTTATCTGGAATCATGCGACCTGACCGACGTCTTTTCACGGGGTGAGAGAGCGCGGCGAGCATTGAGGCGGTAGTCTGGTCGCTCCCGAGATCTCGTTGTCGAACTGTCTGGTGCCTAACGAGTCATGGAATCATTTCTTGTGTGGGGGTCGTGAATGCCGGAATCGGCATGCCGGTGTTCCGTGACATCAAGATGGGCGTGAGCAAGGTCGAAGGTCTGAATGCGCCCCTTCGTCGCTCCACGCGCGCTGTCGTTTCGGGAAGTGGGGATGGCGGTTTGGCGGGCATTGCCGGTCGTTTGAACACGAGCGAGCGAGTCTACCATCGTCATGAGCCTGTCGATCCGCACAGATAAGACATTGACGATGTTGGGAGGTGGAATAGAACCGCCCCCGCCTCCGTTGTGGAGGACGGGACGGCTCGTGCTGGGATCGTTGCGATTATCGTTGGCCATCGAATCGAAGACGGAGGATCAACTTTCTTAGATGGGAAAGCCGTTTCCCATAGACGACGCCAATTGATGGAGGCCGGAATCTCTCCCAGATGTTGTCCTCTGTCGATCTTGTTGCCAGCGGGACCGAACGGTTGAGATTTGATATGAGGGTTGAGCGTATGGATCTCAATGAATTGTTGTTGACGCCGAGCTACCTGCAAGGAATTCTCGGGTGGGAATCCACTGTAGGACCCTTCGACGATCAAGTACCGAGAAATAATGAGGCAGAATAGCGGCGTAATGGATTGAGTTCGAGTTACCTGAGTCGTTTTGAAGAGGGGGTTTATATAGCGGTCGCATGGAGCGAACCGGCATGAGATTCTCGCCGTTCGTTACGCCCCCGCTTCACGTTCGCGTTGATGGCGGGGTACGTCCATTAATGGCGGGATACACCCATTAATGGAGAGACACGCCAGCGTGGGATGTTGGACGAGGAGCGGCGGAGATCTCGTTTTGGTGAGATACACAGGGCTGTTATGGGGGCGTTTGGGCTCCGTGTTCACGGTTGACCAGGGAAGCCGAGGAAGCTCCGCTTGGAAGATAGCTCGGAGGCGAGCAAGGGAGGGTGCTGAAGAAGCTCAGCTCTGTAACGGCTCGGAGAGGAGCAAGGAGGCTGAGGAAGCTCGGCTGTAGGATTGCTCGGAGGTGAGTTGTTGGCTGGTTGTTAGGTGAATTGGGAAAGTATTCCAGAGAGGTCTCCAAAAGGTCGGATGTAAACTCAGAGACGAGGTGCCGAGGAATGTTCCTAATACATCGTACTTATTCCTGCTCTGTAGCCCCATGAATCTAGTGTGTTTAAGCGGTTGACACGTCATCCGCTACGTGTCGCGATCTGAGGAATTCCCACTTACGTGTATCATCTCTGCTGTTTCCCCCTCACCATTGATGATCTTATATAGGGACTTGTCACTGAATTTGCTGTTAGAATTCCACCTCTATTTCGGACGATCCAATGTATGTTGATTTAGGCGCCACTCGATTAGAAACTCCTTGAGGAGCTGAAGCTCGTGTTTTGTCCTGCTGTTAGAGTCCTCTTGAAACTCAACCTCCACTCCCTTCCATTCCAAACATCAACTGCCTTGACATACCTGTTTCTCGCAATACCATATAGATTTAGGAACTTATAACGAAGGGACTCCTCCCTGCGTTAAACATCTTTCCAAAAGCAGATTCCTTTCCCGTCTCCAATGGTGAAAGTTACACTTGAGAGAAAAATTCCTTTGGTTCTGAAGACTTCGTCCCAAAAGCCCGAAGCGGTTGTTGCATTTTTATGCTTTCCCCGTAGGTGTCCATTTCTTATATAGTTCTCGGAAATCATGGCCTTCCGTATAGGAACATCCTCACCATACATCTTCCACCACCATTTTACAAGTAGGGCCTTGTTCATGTGTCTCAGGTTTATCACCCCCAGACCTCCCACTTCCTTGGACGTACACACAGTCGACCACTTAACAAATGTGTAGCCGCTTTCCTTGCAACCCCTTTCAAGAGAAAAGTTCTGCGGATTTTATCAATGCGCTTTTCAATAATCTTAGGCAGTTCGAAAACGGTAAGAAAATATGTTGGAATTGCAGACAGAACTACGTTTAATAGCATCATCCTCCTCCCGATAGACAGCAGGCGTCCCTTCCAACCCCCAGCCTTGTTGCCATTCTATCAATCACAGGCGTTCAATCTGAGTTTTTTTTAATTTACCCGGCCCAAGTGGTAAGCCCAGGTATTTGATTGGGAACGATGTCCTCTGGCAGCCAAAGATCCCGGTAAGGTCGGCAAGATCTTCCCCATCATCCCTAATAAAGGTTAAAGAGCTTTTATGATAATTGATCTTAAAACCTGACCATTTTTCAAAAAGACACAGTAATCCTTTCATCCTCCTAGCTTGATACTTGTCTCTTTTTCCAAAAAGCAGCGTGTCATCCGCATATTGTAAATTAATTACTGACGTTCTGTAAGTCCTCAAACCATCAAGCAAACTTAACATGGTAGCTAGCGTAATCATCTTATTAAGACCGTCAGCCACTAAAGTAATGATTAGCGGAGACAGTGCATCTCCCTGTTTAAGTCCTCTTTTGCACTTAAAGTAACTCGTCGGCGTGCCATTAACAAGTATAGCAATCTTGGCCGTAGTCAACCATTCCTTAATCCAGGAGCACCATTTTTCTTCAAAACCTCGCTTTTGTAAAATCTCCAAAATACATCGTCAGTCCACTTTGTTGTAAGCCTTTTCGAAGTCTAATTTTAACCAGAACCCCTTTTGATTTCTTCTCTTACACGTCTGAATGATCTCTTGCGCCGACACTACCCTTTCGTAATAGATCCACCTGGGATAAAACCGGTTTGGCAAATCCAGCCTATTAGCGTGAATTTTGGTGATCTTCAAAATACTATTCATCAGGCTAATCGGTCTATAGTCGTGAACCTTAGAAGCACTTTCTTTCTTGGATATCAAAACTACATTTATGCAATTGAACCTATGGAGTTCACCTACGTCTTTGTACCAAAGTGTGACCAGTTGGCACATATCAACCCGAACGACTTCCCAAAAGTATTGAAAGAAAAATATTGGGAAACCATTCTGTCCTGCAGCTTTGTCCGATCCAAAACCAAACACCGCGAGCTTAACCTCTTCCTCTGAGAAAGGTTCTTCAAGAGCATCATTTTGTTCAGGCATAATCATGTCTCCGTATTTCCAAATCTGTACATACGTTCCACGTCGTAGCAGCTCAACCGAAGCGAAAAGATGTCTAAAATGATCCTTTATATGTGTTCTTATCCGACTATCACCCTCCACCTCCAACCCATCAATTTCCATTTTAGCAATAAGATTACTCCTACGTCTTCCGTTTGTCAACTGGTGAAATTTTTTTGTGTTCATGTCCCCATCCTTTAACCATTGAATTCTCGATCTTTGTCTCCACATAATCTCCTCCTTGAGAAATACATCATTCAGGGTCTCTCTAAACAAGTCCATAGCTTTCCATTCCTCAACGGAAAGGCCAGTGGTCTCTTTTTTTTTCAAGTTCGTCCACCTTTGCTAGTTCTTTTTTTTTTGTTTCTTAATGCTGCCAAACTTGTCCTTAGCCTAATCGGAAAGACATTTCCTAACATGTGCCAATTTAGCCACCAGACCTTCCTTGGGTCGTTTAGCAGAACTGACATGATTGTCCCACAATGTTTGACCACGTTACTACAAGTTGGGTCTTTCAACCACATCCTTTCGAATCTAAACACCCTTTTCGGTGTAACCACCCTCTCACCATTATTCAAATTCAGAGGCACATGATCCAAGGTAGAACTTAAAAGAGAGATCGAGTGGGCAAAAGGAAACCTGATAACCCAATCCAGAGACACAAAGATCCTATCGAGCTTGACGAGACAAGGCTCGGCCTGATGATTGGACCAGGTAAACAGCCTATCATTGTTAACAAAGTCGACCAAACCAAGGTCATTAATCTGTTCGTTGAAAAACCTGCAGCCCTTTCATTATTTTATAGTTGAATGCCAAAATGCCATGTTAATGCGGATGCATATCTACCAACTCATTCTTCCTCCCCTTTCAGAAGCTATATGTTCAGTGAAGGATACTAGTCATTTAGACTAGCATTTAGTTTTGCCAAGCAGCAGTTATATATCAGCTTACTTTGGAGCATGTCATTTGCAGATGTTCATCATTTTTTTTGTGGGTATTTTAGATATTATCCACTCCCATCGTTTACTTCTGTTAAAATTTATTCATGCGGTATATGAGACAGGGTAGGGGACAACACTGCTTTTTGTTGTTAAACTTGATTCTCATACATTCAACTAAATGAAATATGTCTCTGGAAACTGTTGATTTCTGTTGATTTCGGTTTTCTTAAGCTGTACTTTATTCCATTATTTGTTTAATTAGTGTCAACTTTTATATTTGATTTTTACATATAGAACCTTTTCATTTCACATCATTATCTTTGACAGGAGACTTTGTTTCTTCAGAATTACCACCAAGTGGAGGTTCTTGCAAATCCAATAATGGTAATTACATCTCTAAACGACTCTTTACTTAAAGTTGGTTTTGTGACATGTTGAAGTTGGATGATATGGATTAGTAATTACCTCTGTATGTTACCCAGGATCTGTGAGGAGCATTGCATCAGTTCGTGCAGCATCCTTGCGTTCTTCAGGTCTTGCTGCCGCGAAAAGCATGGCCTCTAAGGAAATCGTCATTGCTTCGAAATTATCATTCAGTAATGGCAAAAACTGTAATGACCGAGACAATGGTGTAGTAGGTGTTGAGATCTCAGTATGTCCAAATAGCTCAACAAACCTTACTTTTCTCGACACAACGGTAGGTGCAATAGTCACGGATCATGAAATTGATAACTCCAAGAGAGGTGCAATAGTCACGGATCATGAAATTGATAACTCCAAGAGAAGTACACGGGACTACCATAGAGATGAAAGTAAGAGCAGAAAAAATAATCCAGTAGTGAAAAAATTTCTATATGAGACCGAGGAAGAAACCACAAGCGAACCTAGTGTTGCAGGCTTGAGCTATCTCACGTCGCAAGAGCCTGGAGATCTTTCTCAAGCCAATGCATTAGATGTCGTGGATAAGTTTCTCGGAATTAATTATTTGGGATTGTCTCAGGAAGACAACACTGGAAAAAATACTGATATTGTGAAGTCATCGGTGATTCCAAGTGCAAAAGGAGCGCAATTGTTGGTTAAAAAAACTGATCATAGAAGTCCAATTACAAAGAAAGGAAGCTTTGAGTGGATTGATGGTCTCGAGGATGATGGTGGAGGTGAGTTCTTCACTAGGAGAAGAGATTCCTTCTTTAAAAGAAATGATGGTGCATGTAAATCACGTAGCCAGCCGCCAAAGGCCAATAATGGTGATAATTTAAAAAGCCATCGGAAAATAGCAAATTTAACGTGTTCAGATTCAAGATTATTGCAAAATGGTTCATTGATGAAAGGCAAAGTACATGTAGCTGGAACAAGAACCAAGAAAAATCTTTTCAGGGATCAAAATGAGCAATTAAACCCAAAATCTTTGGAGCGGCAATTGGAGTTTACTGACATTGAACAAGGTGGAAAAGGCACATATGAAGTTGGTCCTGATACTCAAATCGCAGCTGAAGCTATGGAGGCACTGGTAGTTGGATCTCCTTTAAATAACAAAACCCCTTCGAACAGCGCAAGGAGGAGGGATACTACTTCAAAGCCTGCATTGTTAAGAAAGTCAACTTTCTGTATACCCAATTCGGAAGATGTTGTAACGCGATCTAAACAAAGAAAGGGTCTTTCTACCAAATCAAAGCAGTGGGGGAGTCCCATTTGCTCTAGAAGTAATTCAAATGGAAAAACGAGTTTGGATTGCACAACAGAGACATCAGTATTGAAGCTGAGGAGAAAGAAGCTGAACTCAAATACAGATGCTAAGAGTTTAGTCAATGAAAATGAATGCTCTGGATCTTCCAGGCACTCCATGAGCAAAGACTTCATACCAGATGAGTTTCATGTTAATTCAACACCTATTGCACATCGTACTAGGCATTCAAAAGCCTCTATTTTATCGAAAGTGGCTGAAAATGTAGCCACTGATTATGGAAATGATCCAAATTTGACGGTAAATTTAACAACTTGTGGGGCCGTTGCAAAAGATGATAAGCTTATGGAAGATACTACTGGATCACGTACAACGAAAAGGAAATATTCTAATAATGCTTTAGTTCAAAATGCTGGTGTTGAAAGAGAGTTCATGGCACAAGACATCGATGGGCATATAGAGGAGGCAAAAGCTAGTTCTGTGAAAAGTTCTTTTACCCACCCGAAACGACGAAGAACTAGGCGGTCCACTCCAGATAATCCAATTATCGACTACGACCCTAAGAATTTATCACTATTTAATGATAATGTACAACCCAGGACTGGAAAGAGAAAAGCAGCCACTTTTAAAACCGTTTCTGAACTTCTAGACGCTGCAAAAAGGAAGAGAAGATCAATTTCTACCCGCACAGCCTCTAAGATAGATGGCTTAACTTCTGGTGGAGAAAAGTTCATATCCATATCTGGTGTGAGAACACGGTCGTCATTGAAATGTCCATTGGATAAACCTAATGTAGAAAACGCTTCAACCAATCCTTGCTCTACTTCACCACTCGAGCAAGGTGCCAATTTTAACTGTGAAGTTGAAGTCGCAGAAGATGACAAAGACAAAGCTGAAGGATTAGCAAGCCCGTCACCTTTGAAAGATGTAGATGCCGTGTCTCCTGTTTGTGCTGCGCAAGTTCATCCAAGAACACCAGCAAATAATGGCAGATCACGTTCTCTAATTGCTAGAGAGCTAATACGATTGGAAGCTAGCAAATCATCTCCAACTTCCATGTTTAATACGAGGAGGAGAAAGGATATAGCAAGCGTTCGTGCCTTGTTTAGCCATCATTTGGATGATGATATTATCAAACAACAGAAGAAGGTATATTTCCATTTCCATTTACTTAAGAGTTAAAAGTTGTCTTTTAGTTTAGCAATTATGTGACTTCTTTGGATTTTCTTTCTAGATCATGGCGCGCTTAGGTGTTCTGCTTGCTTCCTCCATTCTAGATGCTACGCATTTCATAACAGATTATTTTGTGCGTACGAGGAACATGCTGGAAGCAATGGCTCTGGGCAAACCAGTGGTGACACACATGTGGCTTGAGAGCTGTGGGCAGGCCGGTTGTTTCATTGATGAGAAAAATTATATTTTGAGAGATGCTAAAAAAGAGAGAGAAATTAGGTTCAGTATGCCTGTTTCATTAGCTCGTGCATTTCAAAATCCACTATTACAGGTACTTATCAAATCACATGTTAACTATAGCCGTATTATAATCCCTTTCTGAATCCAATTGTTTTTCCTTTCTGGCTAATGATTGCTTTACTGACTTCAATTTCTTTGTAACTTTAGGGTAGAAGAGTGTATATTACACCAAATGCAAAACCTAGCAGGGAAGTTATTTCCAGCTTGGTTAAGGCAGCGCATGGCCAGGTATCCCATTGATGTATTACTGTTTAATGTCTGATGTTTAAATTTTTAAGTGACAGTCTATTTGATATAAAAAGTTGGAATGGTTGCTCTCTCTCTCTCTCTCTCTCTCAAATATTAAAAGTTGGAATGGTTGCTCTCTCTCTCTCTCTCTCAAATATAAATAGTTGGAATGGTTGCTCTCTCTCTCTCTCTCTCTCTCTCTCGGTAAACATTGATACTGTACTAATATAGTTGCAGTATTCGCTTGCTCCTTTTGCAACCTAGTTCATATTCTAGATCAAGTAGAAACATATTCAAGGGAGCCTATAGTTGTTCCCTGCTCAAAATCTCCGCTTCTTAATATGTTTTCCTTGCACATTACTTTTTCCCATGGCCATGTGCTTTGCCCTTATTTATCTTTAGTTTCTTTTTCCTCCATTAATGGTCCCTTTTCCATTGTCTTCACCTTTTCTTCAATCCATGTGCCTTTTCATTTACTTCTTGTCACGCCCCGCTTCCCAGAATACGGAATATGAGGGGTGACTAAGCCAGCCATGCTCCTACGGTCAAGAAATAATCCTGCCGTAGTCACATTTCGGTTTCTAGTATTACATGGTAATCAGTAAACACAACACGAAAGTAAAGGAAATCACAATTCTCAACTTTATTATATCAAGTCAACAGAGTTCAAGATACAATTATTTGCATGAAAGACCAACCAAAAGAAATAACAATATCCTTAGTGCAAACAGAAGACGATAACGCTGGTGTTGCGGTCTAAATCTCCACGATCTCGAATGACAGGTCCTGCTTCTGAGCTGAGTCTACACGTCCTCTGAGCATGCACACTCAGGGCGACACATATAGCAATACACACACTATGATATTAAGCATGAAATGAACGACAGGACACAATAACATGAGAATATTGAATATCAAGTGATATGTATCATGTCAGCAATTCATGCAATGTGTATGTCATCACCTATCAGTTACCTAGTCAATTGAAATCAATCGGTGGAAAAGGATGTTCGTGTTTAACATGGGTCTCGTGCTCAGGACTACGGTCCTCTGTTGCCCGAGACATAACCCTGCAGCTGTGCCGCTAGGTCCACGACCTAATATATATCGCTGATATTGAATGATCATTCTCTAAGTCATTGTATCTCGCTAAATATGAGTTCGATTCCACCTTGATTTTCCTATTTCCCCATATTTTAGTATGTGTTCAGGTATTAGACAGGTTGTGAACAAGTACGTATCGCTTTCACTTTCAGTCATATATTCACTTATTAATATCACTTTCAATCACTAGTTTACTATCGTACTTTTCACAACCCAGTCACTAACATTTATCTATCGACAATTCATTTCAGTCGCTAGGTTTCAATTAAACAATCACTATGCACTGGGTATAAAGCAAACACACAATAAGGTAGAAATGCACTAAACCGATGTTTACTAAATTATGACAGCTAACGCCATGAGACTTGCAAAATTCACCATAAATCACACATGTAGAATCGACTAAAACAATATAAAAGGAATACGAAGTATACATGATTATCTAAGCGGTAAAATTAGTTTCTTGTCAATAGGAATTCAGGTAAGGATTTATCATCATTTTAAATCAGCGATTAGGAAATTTTAGTTTCAGAACTGGAAGTCCAACTTCACGTGCAGTTTACTACGAATTGTGTTTGGATTCAGGTGTTGCTCCAGTTGAATAAAACCTAGTTCTATCTGTTAGGTTTCCAATGCATCAAGCGGATCAATGATAGCCTCTGTGTACTAGGAGATATGTTCTGTTTAGTGTCAAGGTATATAAACTGTTACCGCAAAAAACCGTAGGACACGCCGACAATCTAAAATATAATTAAAATATCAAACGATAGGAAAACTGAACGAGACCAGAACCATGAGTGAGCTAATTGAATTATCTACACGACGATATAGGACTCCGCATTTTTTCGGTTTTATGTAAGGATGTACAGGCGATTAAGTTCAGGTATCAATACGAAATACTGCAGAAATCAGCCGCATACACTGATAAAATAAATTATGTTAAAAAATATCCAACAACGACGTAATTCAGTGGACCCAGTCGCGTAAGAAAGCTAACTCAATTTCCTACGTATCTATATAGGGTTCCGTGCATTTGCGAATTTGAACAGTGAGTTGCAGGTGTTTGATTTCAGGTATTCGTAGAGATTTCGGTTCAGGACTGCAGTCCAGAGCCATAAATCCCTTCAGTTTCTGCTATCTAAAAGACACAATATTCAGTAAAAGTCACCTTAGGTTTATAGGTTATACAGTCCTCTTCGCAGCGAGCCTAAGAACGTTATGATCCAATTTTTGTACGATTTATTAAGAATTTAATGATCTAGCATGTTCGGGGAAATTCTGATTTCACAATGGTTATTGGGGGCAACATGTTATGGGTGAAACGATATTAATTTGCAACAAAATTTCCGCAGTAGATCTGTGAACAGTAAGCGGGTTTAACGATCACAAGTTTCTCCGATTTTAATTAGATTCTGGCTTAAGGTTCTTATCGAACACCTTGTGTAAACATTCGGTTATCGTTCGAAACACACGTTTCGTTTTGCCAAACGAATTTAGATATTAACCATATAACTTCTATGTGATACCAACACAGTAATAGGCTCTAGTCGGGCTCCAATCAATAAGATGACACTATGGTTCGCTACACAAATTCAATAATAGTTTATGATCTAATTATATATATATCTAGTTATTGTAAATTTCTTTGGCTAGTGTTTATAGTAGCATGATAAACAAGTAAAGATTTCACTCGCCCGGCGACGACAAATGGCACGAGCACGGCACAATCATGGGCACCAACAGCAATCCAGGGCCAACGATGAGATGATGTCGATGGTGGTTAGGCTCGGAGCTCAGGCAGTGGCTCTTCTTAGGGAAGACTTGGGGAGTGGCTCAGCGATGTCTTGGAGCTAGGGAGTTCGGTGGGCCGCCGGCGGCTCGTCGGCGAGAGGCAGAGCGGGGTGGTTTAGTGGTGAGGAGCTCAAGGTGGGCAACGGTGGAGTGGGGTTTGAGTTAGAGGTTGATGGAGGTCGGTAGGGTTGCAGAGGAAGAAAAGGAGCGGCTCGTAGTTGTGATGACGTTGGTCTCTAAAGGTGACGAGGTCGGCGACGAGAATAGGTCGGCGGTGATGGCTGCAGAGGCAGCGATGGGTGTTGGAGCTCGTGGTGGAGCTCAGAGAGGAGATGATGGTGGAGTTGGTGAGAGGAAGGTGGTGGTGTTGTCGTGCTCGTCTGCGGTGAGAGAAGCCGGCGAGGTGATTGTTGATGGAGACTTCGTGAGTTTTTAAGAGAGTTTGGGAGTGAGAAAAGATAGAGATTTAGAGAGAGAAAGCGGTTGAGGGAGATGCAGATTCGGAGGCAAACGTTGGGGCGAGCGGCGACATGAGGAGAGCGGGTCTTGAGGGGGACGTTATGAGGAAGGAGGAGACGAAGGAAAAGGCTTGGGTAAAAAAAAGAAAAAAAGAAGGGAAGGAGTCGGGTCGGGCATGGGTTCGTGGGCTTTGGGCCCGGAATCTCGGGTAAGCTTAGGTTTAGGCTTTAAATATTTAGAGTTAGGTATATATATATGTGGGGGGTTGGGTTAATTAGTGTAACACCCTAATTTGGGTACAGTACTTCTAAAATTATCGAGATATTATTTTTTAATAAAAAAATTTACTATAATTTAAAAATTTACTTTATGGTTGGTTGCTAATATATTTATTTTAATTTTTGTTGTATACAATTTTGATATGAAATTCTTCAGTTTTTAGATGATATACGTTAGTTCTTTAGTGGAAAAAAATATATTTTCATATCTTAAAATTCTTAAATTAATCTATTAATATTCGGTTTGCAAATATATTTCTTTGGCCAACTCATTTTGTTGTTGATACGAGAATAAGTAAAATCCGTACCAAATCTCTAAACACATTCATATAAATATATATATATTTAAAAATATACAACTAAATTCTCTCTCCAAATATATATATATATATATGTATATATATATATATATATTTCCCCACTCTCATTCACATCGGAGACACCTCTCTCCCCTTTCTATTCCTCAACCTCTTCTTCCCGAGGACCCAACTCCCTCGTCGCCACCGTCATCGCCGCCTCCATCTTCGTCGCAGCCACACCTACTTTCTCAACCCCAATCCTCCGTTTCCCCCACCCCCGATTACCGCCGGCGCCTTCACCTCCATCGCCCTCCTCATCTCTTCCTCTGTTAAACCCTCACCGAGAACCCACCGCTGCACCCTCCTCGAGATCCCCTCACACATCATCGGCGGCTCCCTCTTCCCCAGCAGCAACCCATCAAACCCACCTTCGAACCCATCATCTCCTCCAAACGCCTCGTTGCCGTCTTTCCCCAAGCACCGCAGCCGTCTTGACACCAGCACCACCATCGCAACACCATAACCCTGACTCCATCTCCTCTTCACCGCCACCTTCTCCCCGATCATCCAACATCCCTTTCCTCCGTCGGCGACTCTCGTCATCATCGTCTGCACCATCACCTCGTTACCTCCTTCTGCCCTTCCTCACTACCGCACCACCATCAACACCACCCTTCGCCATCATAGTCCTCAACCCTCTTCTCCGACCATTTCCCTCTCACCGCAGCCGCCACATCACCACCACAACCCTCCCATCTGCAAACCCGAGCACACCCCGGCGTCCTCTCGACTCGATTTCAGACTTTACCCATCATCTTGCTTGCACCCATCATCAATTACCGGCATCATCCCCTATTGCCGCTGCTGCACCAGATCAATACTCGAACCCAACTACGGTGTAGCCGTCTCTTTCCCCTCTCAGTGTAAGTTTCATTCTTGTTTTTCTGTTTTTGTGAAGCATGGGTAAATTATAATAACAGTTGAAATATAATATGTTTTGTATATATATAAAAAAACAACAGAAGCATGTTTGGGTCTATATACAATTATATGCTAAGTGCGGTATACTGTTGACTTATGGCTAAATCAATGTAGGCGGAGCGTATAACTCAGATCCTAAGTTGCCCTTTAGCTGAGATCGTGCCTCGCATTTTCATACATTGTTTTTCTGTGATCGTAATCTACAAGGCAGGTATTCTTACTTTACTTTTGGTCGATGCACATCGGCAATCCCTCGTATTTGTGTGTGTGTGTATATATATATATATTCTTTTCCTGCACTGTTAGAATAGAAAGAAAAGTGTTAGTACTTAACGATTTCATATCGTTAGAAAAATTTAGACTCGTAGGCAACCAAGTGATAAAAAGAAAACTAGATTAAGTGTGGTCTTGCTATGAGATTTATTTAACTACAAATGAAGTTCGAAAGTTGTTAATCTAACTCATACATATACCTTACTAGCCAGCTTATGATTATTATATCCATATTAAGGTTAACGGTAAAGATAATCGTGACTTATACCAGCTTGTACATTGCCTTCATGCAGTTACCACTATCAGTTAACAATTACTTTTGACGTGTCATGATTATTCATTACCCCGGTCCATTTATTTAAGAACGAGGTCTCTAATTAGGATGCTAAACTACATGCCATAACACTACTATTTACCAGTTTCATTTCTATACAATTACCATATCACAAGTTCCAGTCTTTTCAGCATTCTTAATTAATGATCTAGTCATTTCCATAGTAGATATGAATACGCGAGGTGTGGGGGTAGGTTGAGTGTGCCTTCGTACAACAGAATCTCAGGAGTCTCACGCCGGCAGCTCGTACCGGGCTATATCGGTCGCATGTTATCACAGTTCGTATTGGGCTATATCGGTCGCATGTTATTGCAGCTCGTACCGGGCTGTATCGGTTGCATGTTCATCCCACAGTTGGGCCCGTGTTTTCTAGCCCTTGGGGCGCTACCTTTGGGTTAGGAATACTCCTGCAGAGGTTGATGCACACACTCGGACTCACGATATGATAAATTACCTTTTAGTGACCAGTTAGATTATGACTTGACCTATTTATATGTCTGTTTCATAGTTTTAGTGTGTGTGTTTCTACTTGCGCACACGGGCTTCACTACACTCATATATTCATGCTATCATACCATACACATCTTATACGTTGAGTACTTGCTGGGATATTCTGACATCCCTGAAATTTGCCATCTCAGGTTAAGAGGCGGATTTTTCAGGCTGAGCAGGATCAGAGCGACTATCGTGACCTTACCGAAAATCAGTAGTCGTATGTTTATTTCTTTAGTATTTAGCATGTGCGTCCTTATGGGACATTAGGGCTTATGTGTTTGTTTTGGATCTTGTCGTATTTCAAACATATTGTATTGGATCTTTATTTGCATACATTAACTAGTAAATCTACTTCTAGTATTCCTTACGGGTTCTTTGCAGCATGACTATCAGTATTATCTCTTTTGTTTTTGGATTTTATCTTTGACAGGTTTAGCTAGATAGCCTTTATGTGATTATGGAAGGATGTTTTTTTACCGTAGGTAGCACGGCTGGCCTTCGTTGTTCTCTGTATTTCGTATTTTGGGAAGCGGGGCGTGACGATGTTTTGTTGGTATCAGAGCCAGGCTGACCTCGAAGTTAGTCCTGGGTCTTCTGACCTTTTAGGTTAGAATCACATGTATAGGTTCTCCCCAAGATGTCATGCTGCATATTTCTTTGACTCCGATTGTAGGATTCGAGCGACTTATATAGAGTTATGATATTGTGCCCATATACCGCGACTTGGATACAATATGGTATTTTGTATGAGCAACTTAAAGTTCTACCCTTAATTTGTATCCATTGATTTGATTATATTGTATTATCTATTTTTGCTCAATTATTTTAATATTCTGAATTTGAATCTTATGTTAACTGCTAAATTTCGTTGTTCGTTTTGACTTCAGAATCATGTCGGAAGAGAATTTGCTAGTATATAGGAGGCGTGGCAACAATGTTGCACTGCTTGGAGTTATACATGGCATGTAATAGAGCCAACAGTAGACTGACTTACTGTAGGAGGGTCTACTTGTTTCTCAGCAGACCGCTACTGCAGCCTTGATAAGGTGGCTGAGGTTTGTGAGAGTAGACGTCCGGGCAGCGTCGCTGATTTCAGGAGACTACAGCCAGCGGTTTTCACTGGCTCGGGTAGTCCACTTGATGCCGAGCAGTGGATAGTCGACATGGAGAGTTTGCTGTCAGCCGCCCGAGTTCCAGAAGAGGACATAGTAGATATTGTCAAGATTCAGGTGCAAGACGTAGCTAGAATTTGGTGGCCTGCAGAAGAGAACAGGATGAAGAAACCAATTGCATGGACTGATTTCTCTACGGCTTTTCTTAAGAAATTCTTTCTCAAGTCGGCCAGGATCGAAATGGAGCAGCAGTTTGTCAGTTTTCGGCAGAGAGATCACACAGTGGACGAGCTAGCGGCTGAGTTTATCCGACTCAGTCGTTTTGCTCCTTTGATGGTAGCTCAGGAGGAGGACAGGGCCAGGAGATTTTTACAGTGCCTTACTCTGGAGATACAGGAGAAACTAGCTTCGCATGATCTGAGAATTTATTCTGAGGTGTTAAATGCAGCCCGCATGATTGATGCCGTTATGGATAAGAGGAAGAAACTACAGGGTGGAGGGTTTAAACGCCCGGTAAATCAAACTTCAGGAAGGATTCCAGTTAAACAGCATGGAGGAGTTAAGATGAAGTGTATTGCAACCCTACTACTACGAGAACCTCTGGTTTGTGAATACTGTCAGATACCGGGACACATTTAGAGGGATTGCCGCCAGAACAAGGGTTTATGTCTGGTATGTGGTGCTAGTGACCACCTGATTGGTAGTTGTCCTAGGAGAGTAGAGCGCAACCAGCCTAAAAAAGGACTTGTCCCTCAGAAACAACTTTTTGATCAGAGGTGGGGCAACACAGGTCGTGGACAAGGGCGAACCTTTGCCCTGACGGCTGAACAGGCAGAAGCATTAGAGGATGTCGTTTCAGGTACCATTCTAGTTTGTTCTGTTCCTTTTAGAGCATTTTTCGATTCCGGGGCTTCGCATTGTTTTATGTCTTTGGTTTTTGCTACAACACATTCTATTACACACGAAACACTGACTCGAGGTTGGGACATTCACATTGGAAAAGGAGTAATTGCCACCAACCTAGAGTGCAAGCTTTGTTCAGTAGTGATTTGCGGCAGGAAACTTTTCGTAGATTTCCTGCTGATTGGGACCGGTAGTTATAAGGTTGTCTTAGGAATGGATTGGTTGAGCACCTTTCATGCACATATTGATTGTCGGGCCAAAACCGTAATCTTTCGCATTCCTAACCACCCAGAGTTCGTGTTTACTGGGGGCAGCAAATCTCTATGACCCATAAAGTTGATAGCAAAGCCGACAAGCAGCATACTTGCGTCAATAGAGATTAATAAGAGTACGGCACCAGTCGTAGTTCTGGAATTCTTGGATGTCTTTCCCGAGGATTTACCCGACCTACCCCTGCCTCGTGCTTTGGGGTTTTCGATAGAACTATTACCAGGAATGGCCCCGATTTCTAAGGCACCTTACAGGATGGCACCAGTTGAATCAGCGGAATTGAGAAAACAGATGGAAGACCTCCTCAGCAATGGTTTCATCCGTCCAAGTACTTCTCCATGGGACGCCCCAGTTTTACTAGTGAAGGACGGTTCGTTACGCATGTGCAGTGACTATCGGGGCTTGAACCGGGTTACGATTAAAAACAAGTATTATATACCTCAGATTGATGACTTGTTCGATCAGTTATGTGGATGCTCGAGTGTTCTTTAAGTTGGATCTTCGGTCGGATACCATCAAGTTCGGGTTAAAGTGGAGGATGTATGCAAGACAGCTTTCAGAACTTGATACGGTCGATATGAGTTTTTAGTGATGCCATTCGGTGTTACCAATGCCTCAGTCGTGTTCATGGATTTAATGAACCGAGTCTTCTCGCGGTATCTTGATCAGGTTGTTGTAGTTTTCATCGACGACATTCTTGTGTACTCCAAAAGTAAGGAGGAGCATGTCGAGCATCCACGGATTGTGTTACAGATACCGAGACAGGTGAAGTTAACGCAAACTTAGTAAATGCGAATTTTGGCTTGAACGAGTCCAATTTCTGGGCCATATCGTTTCTGGAGATGATATCTCAGTAGACCTGGGAAAAATTGAAGCAGCGAAAGATTGGCCAATACCAAAGTCAGTAGCAGAGATTAAAAGTTTCTTGGGGCCCGCAGGATACTACCGTAGATTTGTTAAAGATTTTGCACGAGCGGCTGAGCCGTTGACAAGACTTACTCGGAAGGGGGTATAGTTCGTATGGTCTGAAGAATGCAACCGAGCGTTCGAGCTATTGAAGGAAAAACTCACAACTGCACCCATATTAATCGTATCAGATGGGACATAAGGACTAGTGATTCATAGTGACGCTTTCGGTAAGGGGCTAGGTTGCGTCTTGATGCAGCATGGGGGTGTTGTAGCTTATGCCTCGCATCAATTAAGGACGCACGAGAAGTATTACCCAACCCACCATTTAGAGTTGGCCGCAGTGATCTTTGCTATGAAGATTTGGAGGCATTATCTCTTGGGGGAGTGAGTGGAAGTCTATACGGACCACAAGAGCCTGAAGTATGTATTCACGCAAAAAGAGCAAATATGAGACAGCGCGGGTGGTTAGAGTTCATGGCCGGTTATAATCTTGATTTGCAATATCACCCTGGGAAGGTAAACGTGGTTCCGAATGCTCAGCCGGAGACCAACAGTGATGTTGACTAAGATAGAAGGAAATCCTTGATGAGTTTCGGAGACTTGATTTAGAAGTGGTAGAACGGGGGACACACGGACAGTATTGACAACTATAAGTGCAGTCTTCGCTAGTAGACCGTATTAAAGCTGCACAGGCTGGGGACCCATAATTGCAGAAGTTTCGTGGGTTAGTAGAGGCCGGATTGAGAACAGATCTATTGATACATGAAGATGGCTTTTTAAGATTTGGCAGTCGATTATGCGTGCCGCAGGGCGAGGTTCGAGAAGAAGTATTGAAGGAAGCGCACAGTTTAGCCTATTCAGTGCATCCGAGTGGCACCAAGATGTATAAGGATGTTAAACAACACTTTTGGTGGAATGACATGAAGAGGGAGATTGCCCGCTGTGTCGAAATGCTTAATGTGCAGCAGGTGAAGGCCGAACATCAACAAGTGGCCGGTCTTTTGCAATCACTTCCCATTCTACAGTAGAAGTGGGAACACATCACTATGGACTTCGTGACGGTTTTACCGCGGAGTCCTAAGGGTAATAACGCTATTTAGGTTATCGTCGACCATCTTACAAAGGCAACCCATTTTTTACCCATTCGAGTGGGACAATCGACGGAGATGTTGGCAGAGAAATATATGCAAGAGATTGTAAGGTTACATGGGGTGCCTATCAGTATAGTATCAGACATGGACACGAGATTTTTCGCATTTCTGGAGAAGCTTGCAACAGAGCTTGGGTACTCGTCTCAATTACAGTACAACTTATCACCCTCCAGTCAGAACGTACGATACAGATATTAGAAGACATGTTGAGGGCCTGCATGCTAGATTTCAAGGGATCGTGGAAGGGTCACCTGCACTTGGAGTTCTCTTATAATAACAGCTACCAAGTGAACATTCAGATGGCCCCATTCGAGGCACTTTACAGACGTAAGTGTCGTTCCCCACTTTGCTGGGATGATGTGGGAGAGTGAAAATTGCTAGGACTGGAGCTCATAACCCAAACCGTTGATAAGTTCCAGTCAATCAGAAACCGTATCAAGACAGTACAAGATCGTCAGAAGAGTTGGGCAGACGCTAGTCGAAGACCTCTTGAGTTCGGTATAGGAGATCATGTTTTCCTTAAAATTTCACCGACTCAAGAAGTGATTATATTCGATAGTTGTGGGAAACTCAGTCCTCGATTTATCGGACCATTCGAGATTGTGGAGCGCGTTGGAGTAGTGGCATATAGATTAGCTTTACCACCCTCTTTGGGTGGTGTGCATGATATATTCCATGTATCTCAGTTACGTTGATATGTCCGCGATAACAATTATGTTCTTGATCACTCTGAATTAAACTTGAGCACCGACTCCAATATGAAGAACAACCTACAACCATTGTCGACCGTAAAGAGAATGTGTTAAGGAACAAGATCATTCCTTTGGTTCTTGTATCTTGGGACGGACGTTCACGCGGGGAATCCATTTCGGAGCGTGAGGACGAGATTCGTCAAAAATACCCACATCTGTTTTCTTAATCTTGTAGTCGTCCTTCCAATTTCGAGGATGAAATTTTCTGTAAGGTGGGTAGGATGCAACACCTTAATTTGGGTACAGTACTTCTAAAGTTATCGAGATATTATTTTTTAATAAAAAAATTTTTACTATAATTTTAAAATTTACTTTATGGTTGGTTGCTAATATATTTATTTTAACTTTTGCCTTATACAATTTTGATATGAAAATCTTCAGTTTTTAGATAATATACGTTAGTTCTTTAGTGGCAACAAAACAATATTTTTATATCTTAAAATTTTTAAACCAATCTATTAATATTCGGTTTGCAAATATATTTCTTTGGCTAACTCGTTTTGTTGTTGATATGAGAGTAAGTAAAATCGGTACCAAATCTCTAAACACACTCATATACACACACACAACTAAATTCGCTCTCTCCCTCTTTCTCTCTCCAAATATACATATATATATTTCCCCCCTCTCGTTCACACACAGACATCTCTCCCCCTTTTATTCCTCAACCTCTTCTTCCCGAGGACCCAACTCCCTCGCCGCCACCGTCATCGTCGCTTCCATCCTTGTTGCAACCGCACCCACCTCCTCGGCCTCAATCCTTCGTTTTCCCCAATCCCTGATTACCACCGGCGTCCTTCACCTCCATCATCCTCATCATCATCTCTTCCTCTGTTAGACCCTCACCGAGAACCCACCGCTGCACCTTTGTCGAGATCCCCACACATCATTGGTGATTCCCTCTTCCCCAGCAGCAACCCATCAAATCCATCTTCGAACCCATCATCTCTTCCAAACACTTTGCCGCCGTCTTTCCCCAAGCACCACGACCGCCTCGACACTAACACCACCACCGCAACACCACAACCCTGACTCCATCTCCTATTCACCGCCAACTTCTCCCCGATCATCCAACATCCCTTTCCTTCGCCGGCGACTCTCGTCGCCATCATCTGCACCATCACCTCGCCACTTCCTTCCGCCCTTCCTCACCACCGCACCACCATCAACACCACCCTTCACCATCACAGCCCTCAACCCTCTTCTTCGACCATTTCCCCTCCTCACAGCCGCCACATCACCACCATGGCTTTCCCATCTCCAAACCCGAGCACACCCCGACGCCCTCTCGACTCGATTTTAGACTTTACCCATCACCTTGCTTGCACCGTCACCAATCACCGGCGTCATCCCCTATCGCCGCTGCCGCACCAGATCAATATTCGAACCCAACTACGGCGTAGCCCTCTTTCCCCTCTAAGTGTAAGTTTCATTCTTGTTTTTCTGTATTTGTGAAGCATGGGTAAATTATAATAACTGTTGAAATATAATATGTTTTGTATATATATAAAAAACAACAGAAGCATGTTTGGGTATATATACAATTATATGCTAAGTGCGGTGTACTGTTGACTTATGGCTAAATCAATCTAGGCGGAACGTATAACTCAGATCCCAAGTTGACCTTTAGCTGAGATCGTGCCTCGCATCTTCATACATCGTTTTTCCGTAATCAGTATCTACCAAGCAAGTATTCTTACTTTACTTTTGGTCGATGCACGGCGGCAACCCTTCGTGTGTGTATATATATATATATATATATATATTCTTTTCCCGCACTGTTAGAATAGAAAGAGAAGTGTTAGTACTTAATGATTGCATATCGTTAGAAAAATATAGACTCGTAGGCAACCAAGTGATAAAAAGAAAACTAGATTAAGTGTGGTCTTGCTATGAGATCTATTTAACTACAAATGAAGTTCGAAAGTTGTTAATCTAACTCATACATATACCCTACTAGCCAGCTTATGATTATTATATCCATATTAAGGTTAACGGTAAAGATAATCGTGACTTATACCGGCTTGTACCTTGCCTTCATGCAGTTACCACTATCAGTTACCAATTACTTTTGACGTGTCGTGGTTATTCATTATCCTAGTCCATTTATTTAAGAACAAGGTCTCTAATTAGGATGCTAAACTACATGCCATGACACACTACTATTTACCAGTTTCATTTCTATACAATTACCATATCACAAGTTCCAGTCTTTGCAACATTCTTAATTAGTGATCTAGTCATTACCATAGTAGATACGAATGCACGGGGTGTGGGGGTAGTTTGAGTGTGCCTTCGTACAACATGACTCAGGGTTCCACGCCGGCAGCTCGTACCGGGCTATATCGGTCGCATGTTATTACAGCTCGTACCGGGCTATATCGGCCGCATGTTCATCCCATGGCTGGGCCTGTGTTTCTTAGCCCTTTGGACGCTACCCTTGGGTTAGGAATACTCATGCGGAGTAGAAACACACACTCAGACTCATGATAGGATATATTATCTTTTAGTGACCAATTAGGTTATGACTTGATCTGTTTACATGTCTGTTTCATAGTTTTAATGTATATATATATTCACACGGGTTTCACTACACTCATATATTCATGTTATCATATCACACACTTTATACGTTGAGTACTTACTGGGATGTTCTGACATCCCTGAGATTTGCCATCTCAGGTTTAGAGGCGGATTTTTCAGGCTGAGTAGGATCGAAGTGACTATTGAGATCTTGCCGAAGATCAGTAGCTGTATGTTTATTTTTTTAGTATTAAGCATGTGCGTTCTTCTGGGACATTAGGGCTTATGTATCTTTTTTAGATCTTGTTTTATCTCGAACCTATTGTATTGGATCTTTATTTGCATCCATTAACTAGTAAATCTACTTTTAGTATTCCTTACGTGTTCCTTGCAGCATGACTATCAGTATTATCTCTTTTGTTATTGGATTTTATCTTTGACAGGTTTAGCTAGATAGCCTTTATGTGACCATGGAAGGATGTTTTTTTACCGTAGGTAGCACGGTTGGCCTTCGTTACTCTACGTATTCCGTATTTTGGGAAGTGGAGCGTAGCGTGACAATTAGGGTTTTAAATAAAATAAGGTTTATGTTTTAATTAGAATGAGGAAAAGAATTTGAAAGAAAAATTGGAAAAATATTTATAAAGTACGGCAAATACATGGAACTGGGGATTTACATCATACCCTTTTACAAAAATTTCGTTCTTGAAATTAAAGAACGAAAATAACGGAAATAAACAAACGAACAACTACTCAAAATGATGTGAAAGTCGTGAACGGATATTCTCCTCACGTTCCCAAGTAGACTTTCATGGAGAACGACCACCCCAAGAAACTCGAACCAAGGGAATGACTTTATTCTTCGGCATGTTCTCCTTACGATCGAGAGTAGTAGTAGGCTGCTCCTCGTAAAACAGATCGGTGCCCAATGTCAACTCTGAATGGTCCAAGATATGGCTGTTATCCCGAACGTAGCGCCTCAACTGAGATACATGGAAAGTATTGTGCACACCAGTTAACGATGGAGGTAAGACAAGTCGATAAGCCACCTCTCCTACTCGCTCTAGCATCTCAAAAGGTCCGATGAATCGAGGAATAAGCTTCCCACGACTATCAAACCTTCACTCCTCGAGTAGGTGATATTTTCAGAAATACGTTATCACCAACACCAAACTCCAATGACCTTCTACCGTCATCTGCCCAACTCTTCTGTCGGTCCTGACCAGCCTTGATACGCTGCCTGATCATCTGAACCTTGCTCACTGTCTGAGCTATATTCTCAGGGCCCAGCAACCTTCGCTCATCACGTCATCCTAATATAGTGGGGATCGACACTTTCGTCCGTAAAGAGCTTCGAACGGTGCCATCTGGATACTAGCCTGATAGCGGTTGTTATACGAAAACTCCACCATATGAAAATGATCCTCCTAAGAACCCTGTAAATCCAGCATGCATGCCTTCAACATATTCCCGAGCGTCTGGATAGTACGCTGGGATTGCCCACCCGTCTGCAGATGATAGGCTGTGCTGAACTTGAGAAGAGTGCCCAAACTCTCCTGTAGGCTTCTCCAAAAGTGGGAAATGAACATGGTGTCTCGATCAGACACGATACTAACGGCATTCCATGTAGCCTCACAATCTCTTGCATATATCTCTCCACAAGCGACTCCGTCGATTCTCCCAATTGGAAATGTATGAAATATGTTGCCCCAAACAGCATTGTTACCCCTTGGGCTTCGATGTGGTGTTGTCACAAAATCCATGGTGATGTGCTTCCATTTTCATTCCAGTACTGGAAAAGGTTGCAACAATCCAGCTACTCTTTGATGCTCAACTTTCACCCGTTGGCATACCGGCAATTGGAGACAAAGCGAGCAATCTCTCTCTTCATTCTGTTTCACCAAAAGTGTTACCTCAAATCCCAGTACATTTTAGTGCCTCCTGGATGCACTTAGGAAGTGTAACTATGTGCCTCAGCTAGAACTTCATCTCGAATACCCTTTTGGAACACACAGCCGACTGCCAAATCTCAAAGAATCATCTTCGTGAATCAGCAAGTCCGTCCTCAAACCAGTCTTAACTAATCCTTTGAACTTCTGCAACTGAGAATTTTCAGCCTGTGCAGTTTTAATGCGATCTACAAGCGATGACTGAACTTGCAATTGCTACAACTTTTCGGGAACACCCGTTGTAACTACCTCTAATTCGAGTCTGAAAATCTTCAAGAATCCCCTTTTGACAAGTCAGCAACATAGCCGATGGCCTACGACTGAGAGCATCAGGAACGGCGTTAATCTTCCCCGGGTGATACTGCAGATCAATATCGTAGTCCGCCATCAACTTTAGCCATCTGCGTTGTCTCATATTCAGCTCCTTCTGAGTGAATACGTTTTTCAAACTTTTATGATCCGTGCACATCCACTCTTAAACCCAACAAGTAATGCCTCCAAATCTTCAAGGCTAACACAACTGCCGCTAACTCCAGGTCATGCATGGGGTAGGTTCTTCTCGTGGGCTTTCAACTAACGAGAGGTGTAAGCCACTACTCGACCGTGCTGTATCAAAACACAGCCTAAACCTTTCCCGACGCATCACTATGAACGACCAAGCCACTGGAACTATCTGGCACAGTCAGAATTGGGGACATTGTCAACTTCTGCTTTAATAGCTCGAACGTCTGGATGCATCTTCCGACCAAATATAAGGTACCTCCTTCCGCGTAAGCTTCATCAAGGGTTCTGTTACTTTGGCGAAATCTTGAACAAACCGCCGTTAATATCCAGCCAATCCCAGAAAGCTTCTTATCTCAGCTACTGATTTCGGTGTCGGCCGGTCTTTGATAAATTCAATTTTTGCCGGATCCACTGAAATGTCGTTACTCGAAACAACATGCCTCAGAAATTGTATCTTGTCGAGCCAAAACTCGCACTTGCTCAGCTTTGCATAGGGCTTCTCCTCCCGCAGAATTTGCAACACAATTCGTAAATGCTCGGCATGCTCCTCTCGACTCCTGGAGTAGATTAGAATGTCGTCGATGAATACAACGACAAACTGGTCTATATATTTAGAGAAAATCCCGTTCATCAAGTTTATAAATATGGCGGATGCATTGGTAACACCAAACGGCGTCACAAGAAACTCATAGTGGCCATATCGGGTCGAAAAGCCGTCTTGCATACATCCTCTGCCTTGACTCTGATTTGGTGATATCCTGACCGAAAGTCCAGCTTAGAAAATACCCGGGCACCATCTACATGATCAAACAAGTCGTCAATGCGGGGAATATGATACTTGTTCTTCACGGTCAGCCCTTTCAACTCACCGTAATCGATGCACATGCGCAAAGAACCGTCTTTCTTCTTCACCAATAACACATGAGCACCCTATGGGGAAGCACTTAGACGGATAAATCTCTTGTCCAGAAGATCTTCTATCCGTTTCTTCAATTCCTCCAACTCAACTGGCGCTATCCTGTTTGGAGCCTTAGTAATTGGCGCTGTATTTGGAATCAGGTTGATCGAAAAGCCCAATATGTGAGGCGGGGGTAAACCAGGTAGATCTTCGGGGAACACATCAAGAAACTCTCGAACTATCTCCGGTGCTGGCTACTTGTCTATCTCCATAGCGGTCAAGGTCTTCGGCTTCGCTCGAAACTTAGCTGGATCCAATGACTCGCTACCGCCCACGAATACGAACTCCGGATGATTAAGGATGCGAAATGTCACACTCCTAGCTCGGCAGTTGATAACAACATGGAATGTGTTCAGCCAATCCATCCCCACAATGGCATCATAGCTACCAGTCCCAATCAAAAGGAAGTTTGCATAAAACTCTTTGCCACAAACTACCACTGGGCACAACCCGCATCCTTGGCTGAACACAATAATTTCGTTACCTGTATGTATCTCCCAACTCTTGGTCAACGGCTCGTGAGGTATAGAGTGTGTCGACAAACCGTGCAGAAATAAAGTAATGCGAAGCACCCGAATGAAATAGTACTCTAGCTAGTACAGAATGAACAAGGAAAGTACCTGCAACCACTTCTCCAGAAGCTTCCGCCTGCTCGGCAGTCAGAGTGAAAGCCCGCCCCTGATTCCGACTTGTACCCGTCTGCCTCTAATCAAATAATCGCCGCTGAGATGCCAGAGGTGGACCCTTTTGAGCCGAAGTGTCGAACGACGGCGGTTGTTGTTCGGACCCTTCTTGTAGCTCGGATCTTTGGGGACACCTGCTGACAATGTCCTCACTGGATCCGCAAATAAGACATTGTCTCTTGGCTCTGCGACAATCTCTCTGCATGTGTCGTGGCCTCTGGCAATAGTCCTAAGTCAGAGCCTTCCGGCTGCTGAGGTGAGAAAGTACGCTTCATCTGTGGTACCCCTGGCCTATGAACTGGGATTGCTCCACTAGAAGTGGCAACTCGTGACGGAACTACATGGGGTCTTATATCCACCAATCACTGGCCCTTGGCCTTCTCTGCCAACCTTTCCTGTACCCGGACAACGTTCAATACCTGCGTGAAGGTCTGTAGGTTGAGAGATGCGATAAGCTGCTGCAGCTCGATATCGAGCCCCTGCTAGAACCGTCTTAGCCCTGGCGGCTTCGGTGGCTACCATGTACGATGCAAAATGACTCAGCATGTTAAACTCTGCGGCGTAGACATCCACTGGGCGGCCATTTTGCTTCAGCGTGATAAATTTCTCCTCCATCTCGGCCTTGGCAGTAACCGGAAAATAGTGATCTAGAAAACATGCGGAGAATGTGTCCCATCCGATAGGTTTCTCTAGCCTGCTTTCTTCTGCGGACTACCAAGTGCGGGCCTTGTCCTCTAGCTGGATCTTCACCACGCTTACTCTGTCAGCGTCAGGGACTCGAGTGGCCGTCAAAACACTCCACATTGATCAGTCATTGCTTGGCCTTAAGTGGATCTGCTGCCCCCGTGAATACAGCCGGGTGAAGTCTCTTAAAATTAGAAACGATATCTGCCCTAACCTGTGTAGTTGGTACGAGAGTGTCCTCAGGACAGCAGGGATTGCTGTAAATCTCTCCAAAGCGGTAATTGCGGTCTCTTATACCGTCTTCAATCTCTCAGTCGAGATATCGGTCTTTCTTTCCCGAGCCTTTACTAGGGTCGTCAGTGTGCTGAGGATCTTCTCTGTACGATTGTGGAGACCGGCATCTGAGGAGTTGCCTGAAGAGGTTTTATCTTTGAAAGATGATCACCAAAAAGGATCGGATACAAGGAAGGATTATAAGATGATTCAACGAGAATTATAAGAAATGAAAATTCAATATAATAAAGGATCAGTTAAGGGTGTAACTCAGTTAAGGGTGTAACTCAGTCTAGGGATCTCTCGACGGAACTGTAATTTCATTCTAAACCTGGTATTCTGATACCAACAAAACCATGTCACGTTCCGCTTCCCAGAATACGAAATACGAGGGGTGATTAAGCCAGCCATACTTCTATGGTCAAGAAATATTCCCGCCGTAGCCACCTTTCGGTTTCAGCATTACATGATAATCAATGAATACAGCACGAAAGTAAAGAAAATCACAAATCTCAACTTTATTATATCAAGTCAACAGAGTTCAAGATACAATTATTCGCATGAAAGAAACTAACCAAAAGAAATAACAATATCCTCAGTGCAAACAGAAGACGATAACGCTGGTGTCGCGGTTTAAATCTCCGTAATCTTGAATGGCAGGTCCTGCTTCTGAGCTTGGTCCATTACGTCCTCTGAGCATGCACACTCAGGTTGTCAGGACGACACATATAGCAATACACACATTATATGTACTATGACATTAAGCATGAAATGAACGGCAGAATACAGTAACATGAGAATATGGAATATCAAGTGAATGTGAACAGTATGGTATATGTATCATGTCAGCAATCCATGTAATGTGCATGTCATTACCTATCAGTCACTAAGTCAATTGAAATCAATCGGTGGAAAATGATGCTCGTGTTTAACAAGGGTCTCGTGTATATCCGAGACTATGGTCAGCTGTTGTCCGGGACATAATCCTACAGCCGTGCCGCTAGGTCCACGACCTAATATATATCGCTAATATCGAACGATCATCCTCTAAGTCACTGTACCTCGCTAAATACGAGTTCGATTCCATCTTAATTTTCCCATTTCCCCAGATTATAGTATGTGTTCAGGTATTAGACGGGTTGTGAACAAGTACGCATCGCTTTCATTTTCAATCATGCTTTCACTTATTAATTTCACTTTTAACCACTAGTTTACTGTCGTACTTGTCACAATCCAGTCGCTAACACTTATCTATCGACAATGCAAATCAGTCGCTAGGTTTCAATGTAAACAATCACTATGCACCGGGTATAAAGCAAACACACAATAAGGTAGAAATGCACTAAACAGACGTTTACTAAATTATGACAGCCAACGCCACGAGACTTGCAAAATTCACTATAAATCACACTTGTAGAATCGGCCAAAACAATATAAAAGGCATACGAAGTATACATGATTATCTAAACGGTAAAATTAGTTTCATGTCAATAGGAATTCGGGTTAAGGGTTTATCATCATTTTAAATTAGCGATTAGTTGCTGAAATTTCAGTTTCAAAACTGGAAGTCCAACACATGCGCAGTTTACTACGGATTGTGTTTGGATTTAAGTGTTGCTCCAGTTGAATAAAACCTAGTTCTATCGGTTAGGTTTCCAATGCATCAAGCGGATCAATGATAGTCTCTGTGTACTAGGAGATATGTTCTGTTTAGTGTCAAGGTATATAAACTGTCACTGCAGAAAACTGCAGGACACGTCGACAATCTAAAATATAAAATATCAAACGACAGGAAAACTGAACGGGACCATATCCATGAGTTATTTAACTAAATTATCTACGCGGCGATATAAGACTCCGCGTATTTTCGGTTTTATGTAGGGATGTACATGCGAGTAAGTTCAGTTATCAACACGAAATACTGCAGAAATTAGCCGCATACATCGATAAAATAAATTATGTTAAAAAAATAGCCAACAACGACGTAATTCAGTGGAACCAGTCGCGTAAGAAAGCTAACTCAATTTCCTACGTATCTATATAGGGTTCCATGCATTTACGAATTTGAACAGTGAGTTGCAGGTGTTTGATTTCAGGTATTCGTAGGGATTTCGGTTCAGGACTGTAGTCCAGAGCCATAAATCCCTTCAATTTCTGCTATCTAAAAGATACGATATTCAGTAAAAGTCACCGTAGGTTTATAGGTTATACAGTCCTCTTCGCAGCGAGCCTAAGAACGTTATGATCCAATTTTTGTACGATTTATTAAGAATTTAATGGTCTAGCATGTTCGGGGAAATTTTGATTTCGCAATGGTTATCGGGAGCAACATATTATGGGTGAAACGATATTAATTTGCAACAAAATTTCTGCAGTACATTTTTGAACAGTAAACGGGTTTAACGATCACAAGTTCTGCCGATTTTAATTAGATCCCGTCTTAAGGTTCTTATCGAACACCTTGGGTAAACATTCGGTTATCGTTCGAAACACACGTTTCGTTTTACCAAATGAGTTTAGATATTAACCATATAAGTTCTACGTGATACCAACACAGTAATAGGCCATAGTCGGACTCTAACAATAAGACGACACTATGGTTTGTTACACAAATTCAATAATAGTTTACGATCTAATTATATCTATATATCTATATATATATATCTAGTTATTGTAAATTTCTTTGGTTAGTGTTTATAGTAGCATGGTAAACAAGTGAAGGTTTTTACTTGCCCGACGACGATCGCAACGACGAATGCAACTAGCACGGCACGATCACGGGCAGCGGCGGTGATTCAGGGCCAAGGACGAGATGATGGCGATGGTGGCTGGGCTCGGAGCTCAGGCAGTGGCTCGACGAAGGCTCGATGGAGACTTGGGGCGTGGCTCGAGCTGAAGGAAGAGGAGCCGGGGAGTTCGGTGGGTCGCCGGTGACTCGTCGGCGAGAGGCAGAAATGCGGGGTGGTTGCTTGGTGAGGAGCTCAAAGTGGGCAACGGAGGAGTGGTGTTTTAGTTAGAGGTTGATGGAGGTCGGTGGGGTTGCGGAGGAGGAAGGGGTGCGGCTTGTGGCGGCGGCGACGTTGGTCTCTAGAGGTGACGAGAATAGGTCGGCAATGATGGTTGTAGAGATGGTGATGGGTGTTAGAGCTCGTGTTGGTGCTCAGAGAGGAGATGATGGTGGAGTTGGTGAGAGGAAGGTGTTGTTGTCGTGCTCGTCAGCGGTGAGAGAGGCCAGCGAGGTGACAGTTGATAGGGCTTGGTGAGTTTTTAAGAGAGAGAGAGAGTGAGTTTGAGAGTGAGAAAAGATAGAGAGGTTTAGAGAGAGGGAGCGGTTGAGGGAGATGCAGATTCGGAGCGCGGGGATCTCGGAGGCGAACGTTGGGGGGAGCGGGTCTCGAGGGGACGTTACATGGAAGGAGGAGACGAAGGAAGAGGCTCGGGTAAAAAAAGATGAAAAGGAGGGGAAGGAGTCTGGTCGGGTAGGGCATGGGTTCGTGGGCTTTGGGCCGGGAATCTCGGGTAAGCTTAGGTTAGGGCTTTATATATATATATATATATATATATATATATATATATATATATATATGGGGTTTGGGTTTATTAGGGTTTTAAATAAAATAAGGTTTAGGTTTTAATTAGAATGAGAAAAAGAATTCGAAAGAAAAATTGGAAAAATACTTATAAAGAAGTACGGAAAATACACAGAACTGGGGATTTACACTTCTACTGTTGCATGCTGCTTAGGCATACAGATTCACATCCATTAAAAATGGTTAGCTTCGTTGGCAACTTGACTTTAACTCCAGTTTATGACATGAATGATATGGTATACTATTTTTGTCACTTCGAATGAGAGATTGTTTTATCTTAGGATCATGAATTTTGGAATTCTATTAAGCATTTGTTCTAGAGTACACTTTTTACTTCACTTCATATTCGTTTAATCAAGTAGGAGAACTGAGCTAATTGCATAAATCTGATGTGCCAGAGTATTAAGCTAGTCCAATGATCTCCAATAGAGTATTTGTTTAATGGAGGTTGACATCCAATATGACACCAACTTTGTTACGTATTAGTGGTAGCAGAATGTAATTGCTTGGGGTTTGGCTAACCAGTGTACCAAGGTGGAACAGGATCGGGCTTGTCAAAACTAAAGTTGGTGTGTGGTTACACCCCATAGGGTGCAACATCGCCTAGCCATGGCTGCATTTCCGGCCCAGATAAATTTATTAGTTGGGTTTTTTAGGTATTGAATTTATAGGGCGGGCCTATCCTGCACGGTGATGGACTAGTTTTTTTAGCTGCTAGTCGGCTGAAATTCTGGGCAATAACTGGAATGGTTATTGGGTCATAATTTAATAAGAATATACATACCTTTTTTGACTAAATTTGACAAAAAAGCATACTATAAGATATTTCGCTTCTGAACCGCATTTTTTCAGCTTCATTTTGGTAGAAATCGTCTATAATATATTGAATTTTTTTAGCAAATTCTTTCTAGATATAGATAATCAAGTAGTTACTAAAATCAACCGTTTGATTTATCATCCGTGTTGAGAATTTTCATAGGAAAAAAAGCTTGCTAAAACTTATAAGATTCAAATGTTCTCTTCTAGTCTGTTTCATCTTCTTCTCTTAAATCTTGAATTCTTGTTTTGGTCCTCCACTAATAAGGTAGAATGGTAGATGACTAAAAGTTGGAGTATAAAGTGTAACCTTACAAAACATCAAAATCTCTCTCTTTAAATCTTCTAGGAACCTATCCAAAATAACTAATTTATAGGGCGTACAAGGAAAAATCAGATTACTATTGAGGATAGTTTGGTGTGACATGAAGAATATTACTCCTTCCGTTTCACAATATAGGTCTCTTTTTGCTTCTTTCTTTTTCATCAAAATATTAGTCCCTTTGCAATACCAAGAAGAAATTTTGATTCCCAATGCACTTTTAATACTACATTTACCAAACTAACGCTCAAGAAGAAACTATCATGATTTCTCTTCATGCTTGTTCAAATATCAACAATGATAGGGTTAAAATGGAACCTTGCCTTTATAAAGTCCTAGGTTTTAGAAAATTCAATCTTCTCTTAATAGGTGTGCGAAAGCAAAAAGACTTACATTGTGAAACGGAGGGAGTAGCAGATAGTGTTGAGCTGGTATATTCTTGGGATATGCCTATATGGTTGCACTGAATTTTCTTGGTGGGGCCGGGCTGCCCCAGTCTCCCTTTCCTCTGCCGCTACTGTTCCTTAAAGTGAGCATAATTCCCAATAGCAAAGTTATCATCTCGATCCTTCTTCTAGACTTCTGCCACTAGTTGGCATAATCCGGAGGATGCCGGGTAGTCATTTAGGAACTTGGCAAGCCATTTGTGTTTTCTTAACCAAGGATCTGACATGCTTATTAAGAGCCGATTGACGCTAATTCAACTAGTGATTGTTAAATTTTGTCTCTTTCATGGATCCTTGCTTCATGACCAACAAAATGCCTAGATGACTGTGAAGATGTTTATGTTGATTTTTGATAATGTAGTGTAGATATTCATTATATTTTTTGTTCATTTTGTAAAATAATTTTTTTATAAATTTTGAAAATAAAAGTAATACATGCAAAACATAAATATCCAATTTTTTTATGCACAACGAACAACCTTTTGTTAAAAATTAATAACACAATAAGGTAGATGAATAAACCTTGAAAAGAGAAAGAAGAATATGAATATCTAGTTTGGAAATCATGCAGCATTGGAATCTTTGTTTTTAGTAAATAGTTCATTTGTTCAATGAAAAATTCTTGGTGCTAGGTTATTTATAATCATCGCTGAATGAAAGGTTTTCCAAAACCCATCCTCATATATGAACATTTTTTATTTGTAACTCAGCAATTAGACTAACTGAAACATGCATTCAGAGACGGTGAAAATTAACATGTCATGAAAACAATAATAAAATGCAACAACGCAAGAATTGTAAAATAATTTCAGAACTCCTTAGTTCTGACCAGTACATATTGCAAAAGAAAGGCAAATTGAAAGGATAATTAGGCTGTTGAAATTGTGCCGGCGAAATCATTGAAAGAAAACAATGGCAGGTTTGATGGTTAATGTAGCGAGAAACCAGGGTTTTCCTTTGAAGATTGAGAAGTGGAAAACAATGAGATGAGGAGGGGATGAAGTAGATTGAGAAAAGAAGAAATAGATAATTTTACAAATAATGGTTCAATATAGGATTAAAAATCTACCCAAATACAAACTCGCGGTATGCTAAAATGCTGCCTGTGAATAATTTGAGACCGTGTTCTTGGTTTAATTTTTTGTGATGTGTGACGATGAAATGGGAGGAAAATAGATGTCAGCGATGGTGTTTTTTGTGCCCACTCTTTAATTAGGGAAGAGAAGCATCTCTTTTTTTAATTAAATATGGCTAGAGCTTTTAAAGAAAGCAATTGTTGGACTGCCTTGCTACCAAATATATCCATGAATTTTGTGCATGTTCAGATGGATTATTCTTCAATTTCCCTAAAGAACCAGCTCCAGAGTGTTACAACTTATGTAGCACAAACATTTCTTTCATCCATCCATATCCACGTTGGACACAGATAATACTTTTTAACACTTTTTTGAAGAGAAACTTTTCAACACTTACCGCACCGTTTAGTTATGTATTGCTTTCTTTAGGTCATATTAAGATTATATTTTACTGCAAAACTATATTGTACAAAGATATATAACTTTGGTGTACGTTTCATTGGCAGAAATAAGATGCATCGAGGCATTTTGTAGAAAGTTAAAGACTGAAGAGTATAGTGATGAGATACATTCTTCTTCGGGGGTTGTTGGAAAGAATGAGAAAGTCTCTTTATAATTATTTGCACCAATCCTTGATGTAATAGCTACAAAGGTGATCGGGTTTGTTTCTAAGTACTGTCAATAGGATCCTAATCAAGTTCTACTATTATAAAATTATAATATGAAGCTAACAGTTATGTCTCTGTAAGCTTTGCCCTTTCTAAGTAATTGTCTTGTCGGGGTGCCCATGCCGCGTCTGTGTCTACGTAGTTGGATTACAATCATGTCCTTGTTATTAAAATGATCTCCACATCTTTTATTGAGATCCAATCCAAACAATTTATTCTCCCACTTTGATCAAGGTTCCTTGTTACAATGCTATTAATCTTTGTCTAATTACTAAGATGCATTTCAAGTTTAATTCATCTGAAATTGCAGCCAATGGAGAGACTTGGGAGATCCACCATGAAGGATGACAAGATACTTAATGATCTGTTAGTACTCTCATGCGAAGAAGATTACACCATTTGCATTCCTCTCCTTGAGAAAAGTAAACCGCCTTTAGCTTCACCCAAATGCAAATCTCTCAATGCCTGTGGATCATTATAATGCAATCTTGTTCATTTTTAGGTGCTGAGATTTTCAGTTCGGAACTTTTATTGAATGGCATAGTTATTCAGAAGCTTGAGTTCGAGAGGTTTGTAAGTAAAAGGCTTAATATAAGTTAAATGCCATGATCTTTCAGAGTTTTTCAGATTAATACCATGTAGTTCATAAAATGCAAATAAACATGGATTCAGTATTTCTTTAGCACGACCATGAGCTTTAAATATATATTTTTTGTTCATTATTACCATGTCTTTTTTTTTAAATAATGAAGAGGCGTCGGATGGTAAGAAGGTTCTTGCTAAAAAAACATGTGGTAAACTGAAAACGGTGTTGGGGATTTTGAATCTTTAATCATAATAAACACACAAGATAGCACAATATCAATCACATCATGAGGAAGGACGGACACCGGATTTATGCTGCATCCACAGGGCAAAGCCCACCATCCCCCCCCCCCCCCCCCCCACACACACACACCCAAAAAAAAAAACCAACCAAAAAAAACGAAAAGAGAAAAGAAGAAAAGAATCCCTCTTTTCTCACGCCATCACAAGAGAGGGAGGCAACACCAAATCTCACATAAGTTACGCGTTGCCTTAAAAGTCTATATACTGTACAAGGATACCCCAACACTACCCATCATCTATTGGTGGCCAACGCAAATAGATTCTCCGGCCCAAAATGCCTAGGTCTAAATCCTGTCTAACCACGATCAAATCGACCGCTCTAGGTGCGTAACGAGTACACACAAACCTAACATAAAGTTCATGGTGTATATTTGAAAACTACTAATTTTCATGATAACTATTTGCAGTTTTACAAAGTATATAGCGTTTATCTGAAAATTGCGGAAACTCCATGAGTTTTTGTGAAATTTTGCTACTTGAATATACAATATTGAGCTAAATTCGTTCCCACAAGCATATAACATGTTTTCTTTCATCTATTTGCAGGCACAAACTTTTCTCTGATCATATTAAAAGGACTCGATCAACGATTTGGTTAAGACGAGAAGATGACAATCAATTCCTTCCTGTAGCCAAATATATATAAGTTCTTGCGTGTGTTAATGCCGCCTTTGTAAATAAGAGGGCTCTTCACTAAGTTACCACCTAAGTTAATGATTTTCGCTCGGATTATCTCAACTAAGGTTCTATTCTTCTTCTTTTTTTTAAATTTTTTTTGTAACGTTTCAATGTGTTTTAATTAAATTGTAATTGTCTTTTGAATTTCCAACTGTATTTGTTTTTGCGTGTTCGCTGGACACTAAAATGCTTGCGATTTTCGCTAACTGCAACTGAAATATACCTGTAACATTAACTGTTTTTTGTTGGGAAATGCCAAGCTTCTTATTATTCTGTGTTTAGGCGATTAGAGACCTGCTTGATGTTTGTATTAATTTGCGTTAAAATTGTTCTGGATCATACCCATTTCCTGTGTGTTTGAAATGAATATTATAAATTTTTCTTGTTTGAAATCTATGCCTATCAACGACTTTCATTTGATTTCAAGCAATAGAATTAGTTATTATGATATGATTTGCAATAAATATTATGATATCATAGATGATTAACATGGTTAGCTTTATTTTATTTCAAAGTGTTTTTCTTTCAGGAGTCTTCCTGTGTGACATTTGCAAAATTGAAACCGATAAACTCAACGAAATTTTTCCATGGAAGCTATGCTCATTCGGTTTGCAACAAAAACTTAATGATCATCGAAGGCGGCGCAAAATTCATCATTAGAAATCAAAACTGAATTGATTGCCAGTTTTAAACATTATGACCAAACAAAAATAAAGAAATAAAAATATAGAAGAAAAGGAACTTGAACTCTCTTAAGAACTTGATGAAAATGTTCAAAAATGCCGCCCTTCTAAAGAACTTGATGAAAAGATTTCCCTCCTTCAGCCTTTTGAAATCAAAGAAGCCTCAAGTAAATTCTCTCATGAACTCTTCATCCTTAACTTTCAATTCACTTCTAAGTTCCACATTTTCGTTCTTTAGCTTATCAGTCTCTTCCTTCCATGTTTCGGCTCACTCCTTTTCAAAAATTTCCTTCCCCTCGTCTCCTCCTTTAAATTCTTCATCTAGGTCTCAACTACAGACTATTCCGAGCAAATGTTATCATGAGATAAACTCACTCTGATCAATATGATTTTGAGTTTTCAACCAAACGTAGCTCTGAACGAGCGAGCGATGAGCTCTATGGAGATCCTCGATCATGGCCATTAGTTTAGGCCTCGTCTTATAGTATGTATTGACACACAATTAACAAAGGAGTCGGCATCTTCTTCCATTAGCTGTAAGATGCCTTTATTTTGTTGTCGAGCTCTGCGGAATTATATAAAAAGTTGAGCAGAAGATATTCCATAAGGATTACTGTATCATGGAATATATTTAAAAAAAAAACTGAATAGACAACTCTTTAATATTGCTTCTCTTTCGTTTTGCATAGATTTTCTTGTAAATAATCAGGGCCAGATTATTTGCTATATTTGAAATGAGGAGAAGTATAAATAAAGAAGCAAACTATTTAGGGATCCTGCCACTACCCATAACGGTCATGAGAAATCTTTGGTTGATAAATTCTGTAACTATTATCCAACCCGATCCAAAGCCCAAGGCACTTTTATTAGTTGATAGGTTTTTTGGGATATAAGGGGCTTTAAAACATTGGTATTTTGAAAACGCCCCCTAAAACATCATATTTTTAAACACACCCTTTAAAACTCTTAAATAAACTAAATTAGCCAATCGGCTTAATTATCATCCATAACTTTGTTAGAAATCTCAGTTAAGAAACTAAAATGACAACTCTACCCTTCTAATGGCTTTATATTTGCATTGGAAAAAGAGTCGGAGAGATTTTTATCTTGAAGGTGTATATAAGACTTTTTAGCTTCCAATTCATCGTATTAACTCTAATCCAATTATTAATCCTAATTAATTTAAGGAAAGGGCTGTTTTTAAGTTAAAGGAGGGGTTTTAAAGGGTGTATTTAAAATATGAAGTTTTAGAAGGCGTTTTTCAAATTACCCATGTTTAGAGGGCTTATATAAAAAAAAACCTAGTTGATATTAGAGTCATGCTCATTCCAAGCAAGTCACGCACAAAACAAATGATAATGATTATTGTTAATATAGTATGATGGTCTCTGATACAATTCCTTCTACCAAAAGAAATTTATTGAAAGAATTCCTTTGAGCGGAAATCTTTGCTTGGATTATGAAATAAAATGAATTAGAATATTTAAGATAGTTAAAATGATTCGGTTTTGTCATTTTCAAAATTAGGAATGGATGGGATAGGAAATAAAAACTAGAAGCAAGTGCAAATGGATATGTTCAAAAAGAAACTAAAAAGATACCATTTTTTCACTCAGAGTTTGCAGGAATACAATATGATGTACATTGTTTTCTTAGAATCAATTGGGGACATGGGAGTTACAAAACGAATGTATGACTATTTATTAGTGGAATTTAAAAATCTCTACTATTATAAGGAAAAGGAAGAGGGTCATTAAATTTTGAAATTGATTGGTTACGTGGCTTCTTATTTTTTCCAGAGAAATCAAATAAAAAAACATTGTTGATTTATATGCAATGCATGTAATTAAATGACATGTCATTATTATTTGATATGTGCATGTAATTAAATTCACACGTCAATATTATTTTATGCATTTAGTTAAATTAATAAATAGATTTATCATAAGAATTTCTATGACTATGTGCAAAGCAGGTGCCGAAAACATATATAGTTTGTGATTTTAGTGTTCACTGGCAAATTTGTTTAAGTTATGATAAGAAGTTAATTATATATTTTAATTTGCAAATATTAATTGGTTCAATTTATCTAAAAAAAATTGCCCAATTTTAGAATGATATAATGCTATTTTATACATTATTAATTAGATTTCTCAATGAAATCATGTTATGTAAAGTGCAATTATATTTGCAATTTACAAATTATATAGCGTTTACATGGAGGGTAAAAGGGGCCTACAATGTCCGTGTAAGATGAACCCTGTAGTGGAGCATGTGTGGCATGTATTTATTGGACTTGCATGATATTTTTATATTTAACTGCAGGACCCAATGAAAAGATGAAATCACTGGATTGGGGGTCCATACTATTATGAAGTTAATAGCATGTGTGCTATTTTGATCACAACCACACATTTCTTTTGTGTGTGGTTGAGATCAATTCCAATCACCATCAATTATTTGGGATCCACATGATAAAAGAGTCCCTTAAAAAAATAAATATATCCCAACCAAACACAAAAGAAATGTGTGGTTGGGATCAAAATAGCACCCATGCTATTATCTTCATAGTAGCAAGGGACACTCTAAGGCCTATTTTATGAAAGATGCTGAAATTACGTGGTGTTACAGTGAAATGTAGCCCGTAATATTCACCGTTGAACCAAATTGATTTGGTTAAGATAAGAAGATAACAATCAATTCCTTACTGGTACTAAGCTAAATTTCAATTTGTTACCATAAACTATAAGCACTTTTTCTGAATGATATCATAAACTTTTAAAATGATGGAATGATACCATGAACTTTAACAAAAAAAACTGAGGAAAATTACAAAATTACCAAGATACCCCTCTAATATAATAAAAATATATATATTTAAAAAAAAGGAAGGGTATTTTGGTAATTTTGCAATTTTCTCGTTGGCTTTTTTAGTACTTTTGAAAGTTTATGGTATCGATATTTCATTCTGAAATTTCATTTGGAAAAAACGTATATAGTTTATGGTAAAAAGTTGAAATTTAGCCTAGTAAATATACATGGAAGTTCTCGTGTCTATTTAAGTCTCCTTTTATATATATATGAGCTCTTTATGAAGCTACTGCCTCCCTTAATTATGTAACTTAGGACATATTATTCAATTGAAACTTAATACTACTCTGAAAACATTGACTCTTCTTTGGATTTTCTTTGGAACCGAGAGGTTTTTAGGATTCTGAAACAACTTGCACTGAAATGTAGAATTTTATTGTAATTTTTACTTATGCATAATCATTTCATTTTATTTTATGTCATAAAGTATTAAATTTTTATGTCTGCATCATATTTCCTTTTTTATGTCACATCATGCTTTATTTATTTACACTATTTTCTAGTAAACTTAATTAATTAATATTTATGTTTTATTAGTTTAAATATAACAATCGGTGAAAATAACAATTTTATAAATAGTTTAAATTAATAATTAGTAATATAAATTATATTGGTATCATATTCTTGGAAATACAAATTGATTAGGCATAAAAAAAATTTGTGCCTCTGATTACAAATTAAACAAAGTACGATGAAAATAAGGTGTACAATTTTCCAAATTATGATTTTCGATTATGTAAGTTAAATTTTAGGTTTATCTTTTTAAATAAACTTTTTCAAAATTAGAGTTTATCATATTGAAAAAAGAAATTATACAAAAAATTCAAAAAAATTGAATTACCTATTCAATAAACATATAAAAATAGTTAATCGATACAAGTTGAACGAATAAATCTCATGACGTAAAATACTAAAATAAATTATGAAAATATATAAATTTTATTTTCAGGGTTTAACTTTGATGTAATATTTTTTGACTGGAACATAATAAAAAGAGAATATATATATATATATATATATAGAGAGAGAGAGAGAGAGAGAGAGAGAGAGCATGGGAGACATGGGAATGGAGGAAAAGAGGGGGAGGAGGAGAGAGAGAGAGAGAGAGGGAGACCACTAGAAAAAGAAAAAAAAACATGTGTAAAGAAAGGAGAAAGAAAGAGTTATGATGATCAATTTCAATAAAAATAGTTAGGATAATTTTAAGGGATGGAGTTGGAGAGTCTTTATATAGTTGAACAAAAATTAGAACTTTTGTCCCATCAGTTCCAGTTCTAGTTCCATTTATGACCAACACAAAAAATAGAACTTTTAGTTCTAATTCCAATTACTAACACTATTAATTTTATTATCCCAATATGTTCCAGTTCCGATCATTGTTCCAATTTACTAACTCTTTCTTTCTCCTTTCCGGAAATAAATACTATGATATGATTTGCAATAAATATAATGATATCATATATGCTGGACATGGTTGGCTTTATTTGGAAGTGTTTTTCTTTGGAGAGACTCCTTATGTGATATTTGCAAAACTGAAACAACAAAGGCTCTTTTGAATATACACTCTAACTGCTGTGCTGTAGACGTAGGAGATGCTGCATAAAAGAATGATGCACAGGTAGTAAGAAATCTCGTACCATTGATCACAGACTTTCTGAATTGTAAACTTAGTGAAGCTCGGGTCCCCGGCACGAGCGAAACGGTACTTTAAGCTATTTTGACAGGGCCGCAAAGTGAAGTGAGTCTCACGAGTTAAGTTGAGTACGGCGCATTCGAGACGTCTTGTCTGTAAGTCAAGAAGACTCGTTGAGTATGGTATACTATCAGTGAGCGTAGCTCTGTCAAGCATATGAGAGAGAAGTTATGCTTGGAAGGCTTTCTTCAAACAAAAAATCTCACCGGCGTTGCCTTTCTGTGAAGAAACCCTTGAGTGAGTGAGAGAGCGGAGGCCCCTTCGCAAAGGAACGTATCCCGAAGGGCCTCTCAGTAGTATGAGCTACCTGACTCTAAAAAGACAAGGAATCAAAAGGTGCTATATCCTTCTTGTACTACTGATCGCATCAGACGTTGAGATTGTAGTTCATCAATTTCAGTAGTTGTTTACACTCGAGCGAGGTAGTTGACTTGCTGACTTGTTACAGGGTTTCAAAGAGAAGGATGCGATTACTATAAAGTAAGGTAGCAGAAGTGGACTTGAATGAATCTGCTATAACGGACCATTGCGCAGATTGGGAGAAAAAATACTGGAGATCGAAACCTTATTATATATATGTCTTTATTTCAAAAAAATCTTGAAAGAGGGTTTCCCATAAAAGTTCTCCCAGCAAGTGGAATCCTAGAGGAGGAAGAATCGCCAGTTTTTACATTCTTTAAAGTAAGATCCTTCCTCCAGTCTGTCTCTAAATAGAAAGAGCTTAATCAGCCAGCAAGAAGTGCATTCTTACTCTCCTGTCTCAAAAGTTTCTTTTTTCTTTATCATACCGTTTATTAAAAAATTAATAATAGCTTACCCTCTCTCTCATCCTTATCCGTGTTTTTGGGCATAGAAAACATAAGTTTAAGGTATTTTCACTCGTTCAACTACATGAAAGAAGAGTTGTTTACGTCCTTAAACCCCATGTTTTTGGGCATCAACCCTAGGTTAAGGAATGAGATTTTCAAGGCTGACAATACATGTTCATTGAGCGTTTTCTTGCCTTGATTGCCTAATGGTAATCTGGTGTTAAGGTATTCAAAGAACTAGTTTCACTTCACTTGCATCATATAATGATCAGACAAAGTCGACTTTGCTGTGAAAAGCCAAGGTTAAGTATAAAGTTTCAGTTTCTTTGATCTAAACATGCAGACTCTTGCCCGAAAGATGGTCATCTTCATAAACGCCCGTAACCCGAGTAAGCGAAAGAGGTTCGGATTTCTTCTTGAAAAAGCTAAGCTTGACCACTATCTTATTCTGCGATTGCTACTCATGATGCACTATCGACCTTGTAGGTTGTCATCATGTCGCCCTTCCCCCAAAACTTAGTTAATTATAAAAAAGCCCAATTTTTCGATGTAATTGAAAAAAAAGCCCCTGAAAATGCTAACTGAAATAAAAAAGAATTCCCTCCAATGAACTTAATGCAATTATCATCAGCGCAAAATTCATCATTAGGTATCAAAATTACATTGATTGCCTGCTTAAAACATCATGACAAAACAAAAATAAAGAGCTAAAAATACATAAACTCAATGTAAATGGAACTTGAATTCTCACAATCTTTAAAATGTTCAAAAATACCCTCCAAAGAACTTGATGAAAAGAATTCCCTCCTTGATCAACCTTTTCAAATCAAAGATCAAACCCCTTAAATTTTTTCTCATGAATTCCATCCTCTCTTCATCCTTAACTTTGAACTCCCTTCTAAGCTTCGATCTTCTTCTACTTCTTCTTCTCTTCTCTTTACTTGATTCTTGTTTTCCGGTGATCGCCGGAGCCGTGCACGTCGCCGACGATCCGGACGACCCAGTCGTCGTCCTCATCCAGCGTGGTCACGTTCTTGAGTAGCCAAGTCCAGTTCTGTACGCGCGTGTGTGCATTGCGACGTTTACCCAACGTCGAACGCGGCATACGCACCCCGTCGTGAGATCCGATCAGGCAAGTTTATCTTGCAAGATGCCATGCTACTATATTTATATCCATATGAATAAAAATATTACATGTAGTTTAATTGTGCATCCCATATTACAGTTTTACGATACCCGCATGTATCCGTACTGTCTATTGCATATCTAGTTGCATGCCGGAACATCCCGATATCATTTCATTATTATATTATCATGCCATGTTATCTAGCTTGCATCATAAGAGTGTGTGTGTGTGTGTGTGTGTGTGTGTGTGTGTGTGTGTGTGTGTGTGTGTGTGTGTGTAGATAGATAGAGAGAGAGAGACATATGCATCCTGACATCAGTACTTTTTACCGTGATCCCGATATCGTTTACAGTTTTACTTTTGGTGTCCACTTGATTCTTTTACACCACATGACTTGCCCTGATACACTACTTGACCTGATACTTGATCTTGTTACTAATGCCGACAATCTTGACTGGTTGTCCTGATGGACGTAACATGTTGTCTATATAGACAAACCTATACCTGCTTGATCCTGTGCTAGCATTAGCTCCATATTATCAATACTTGATTTGAACACATAACTTTGGGGGTAAAGGGAAATCAATAATGAAACCTGACTTGTAACTCGACAGTTCGATACTTATACTGATCAGTTTTTACGGGCTAGACAAGCCCCGAGATGCTGCTGCTGATATCATTCATCTGTACATGTTACCTATTTACTGCCTAGCGGCACGTCTCGGATTTCAGCCCGAGAATCTGGACCGTGGTCCCGGGCATACACGGGATACTATTGAGTTACATCGAGGATTCTATTAAATTGATTTCAAAAACTTTAGAGTAGATAACCCAATAGCACAGTTTAGATTACCTATCGCACTTCGCATACACATACATATCTCACTGTTATATTCATGCTGTTGATTTATATTCATGCCTGCATATCTGGTTACATCCTGGTTATTACCATTGTTTGATATTATGAGACATTGACGTCTGGGTTTTACATGGCTCAGTTCCTCTATCTCTGCCGCAGGCTGACCAGGAATATTTTAGCCATCAAGCCGAGCAGTGAGGATCGTGTTTAGTGATATTTAGTTTAGTTTGCTTTCCGCAGCTTTTATTTCCTGATGTGAGCCCGTATTGGGATGTATTTCCAGATGTTATTATTTATTGGATTTATCGTTTCCACTCATATATTTCTTAACTCTTTTATTCTGGCAGATGGACATGTATTAGATAATTTTATATTTTTTTATCCTATAGACAGCCGTAATGTGACTGTGGAGGGATATTTCCTAACCACAGGTAGTATGGTTGGCTCTGTCACGTGTCGTAGTTAGCGCACTCTGGGAAGCGGGGCGTGACATAAGTCGAGAAGTCCTTTGGGCGCACTACAACGTGATATGTAGTTGCGACTTAATTGGATACATAGTTGTGGGTATTTGGCCTAGAGTTGGAAATAAGTGCACGTAACGGAAGGATAAGGGGCACTAGGAATGGATTTAGCGTTGGAAAGTTTGCTTAAACTTGCAAATCTCATTGCTATATCCTCCTAATCCCCGCTACTTTCTATTATCCCAACATCAGTTTAAGAATGACAAAAAAAAGCACAAGACTAATTCTAACTCTACTAACCAACCTTAATTCTAACAAGTTTACTTGAACATAAATACGAACACGTAGGATAGAATTGAATATAAACATATAAAACTTCATTAACTCGTCTAAAATAAGAACTCAAATACGAACCATCTCTCAGTGGATGACTCGTACTCAACCGGCTAACTACAAGCGAAACCGACTTGATTGTGGTAAGTAGAGAACAGAGTAGAACGCATATCATAACACATATCGCGGTTTTTTTGCTTCAATCAAATGGCGCCGTTGCTGGGGAGACGGTAACGTATTTCTTTCATGTTATTAGGGTTAATATTTTTTTGTATATATATAAAAAAACATAAATATAATAAAAACCATTTTGTTACTTTTAATATTTTTTGTGCAAGTGTGCAGCCAAATCTGGAGCAACTACAGTAATCAAATCAAAAAACATAGGCTTTTATACTTAAGTACAGAACAAGGGGAGTACATAGAGAAAAATTGAAGCCCCAACTCAACATTTCAACCGCAGAACCGCGGTCAAAACTAGAGAACCGCGGCGGTTCCGTGGTCATTCCTAGGCTTCTGAGCCTAAATTTTTTGTACTTCCTCTTCTTCTCTGGAAACCTCTGTAAACTCTAATGCATTGTATTTTCTGCAGGTTTCTTTGCACAGATTGCGCCGCCGCCCAATAAATTTTTTGTTGTTTTAGATTTTGTTTGCTTAAACGCTTTGCATATAATAATACGGACATTAAGGGGCTATAACACCAATTATGATCGGGTGGGGATTTCATCACCCTTTCTAAGACCCCACAAATCATAAAAAACATACGCATTATCTTGAGTTAATAAAAAATATTTAGACCAAACCTATAAGAACTTGCATCGCTCATTTAGGATAAGTGAAGGTTGCAGAGAATCGGTCGTTTATCAAAACTTGACTTTGTGGTGCCTTGGCTAGACAAGTGAGGAGGTAATTTTAAAATGCCCGTCTTACGGTGATTCGTGAGCGAAACCCTCCTTACCTCACTTGTGATTACCTGACCATAATTGGTGAAGAGGCGATTTGAGAGTTATCCTGCAATTTATCGCTTGGAAGTTTAGGAGCAGTCTAGTTGGATTTTGAAAACTCTAGCTCTAGGTATTGTTTATGTATATTGTGATTGTGATTATGCTTGTGTAAAGTTTAGTCCCTTAATTCTGTATTCTTTCAAAAACCAACAAACAATTTCAAAAACTCCAAAAACATTAAAAAAATCCAAAAAAAAATTTCAAAAATTTATAAAAATTCATTCACCTTCCACCCTCCCTTTTCACTTTTTTTCATAACATGGGTACCCCAAAACGACCAACTCTTGCTGAACTTTGGTACACACAATCAGACATTTCTTTATACGGTTTTTGCTATGGTCGAACTTCAAACGATCCATCCATACCTAAAATTTCTTTGAGAAATTGGGTAGACGCGTCTAGGACCAACAATTGGATACCGCAATCCACGTCGTATCAACCATTTCAAACTTTCACCCCTTCTCATGTTGATACCCTTTCTGAGAGTCATGTTGCGACTCTGAAACCCATGTCCATTGCTGACAGAATTGAACAATCCCGTAACCGATTTTTCATTCTTTTCACCACTCCAAATTCCTTAGGACAACAATTCCAATCATCTTCATATCAAAATATTGATTCTAATCTTGTCCATTTTTCACATCCATTCGATTCTTATCAATCCTATCTGACTTTTACAGCTTCTTTAGACATTTTTTCTGAACAACCATTTGGGAGTTTCACGTATCTAGACAACTTTGAATCTGTTACTGAAACCCCTTCACTACCCATGTCTAGTCTTGAACAGTCATTAAAAGAATTTCGGGTAGCGTCGTGCCAACAAATGGTAGATTTGAATGTGTCCATGGCCGCCCTCACACAACCTAACGAACCGGCAGCTAGTTTCCAATTAGCTCCAAATTTTCCAATGTATGATGAGGCGATAGGAAAATTTGAGGATTTGAGTCGCGGGAGTGAGCAGTACACCCTTCCAAATCAAATCTACCCGTTTCAAATTAAATTCCACAACTCCAGTTTCGACAATCTATCGAGTGCCCCAAATGATTCACCAATTGAAGATAGAATATTTGATGAGTTGTGCGACTACGTAGTGTTTGATTTACCCGATTGTGAAGGGTCGATTTCAAGTGAAACCAATGTTAATCTCTTTGGTCTTTACACCTCCACTCTAGAGCCACAATTGATTAAAATTCATACTTTTGATGAGGTGTCTGAGAAATTTGATTTTCTCTTGATTGAGAATATCGACGCTGGGAATATTTTGGATAATGAACCCACAATTTTGGATGAGTTTTTCTCACCAATTCATCATGTCCTTTCACTTCCGTGTGGGCATCATCTCGAACCATTAACTGTTTTTCCCGAACTCCATATGCCTCTGGAAATTGATGATGATGAATGCATGGATGAGCTGAATTTTGAGAAGAATTTTGAGGATATCATTGAGGATGAAATAGTTTTACTATATGAGTTGGATTTTCCAATTCATCCTGTCCCTTTCATTGACCGTGTACACCTTCCTGAACGGTTAACCGATACCATTTCTCAATCACTTCCCTCCATCCTTTCCATCATTCTCACTTTGCAAGATACCGTATCACCTTCATTTCCTACGTCTGGTTCTCCAAATCCGGTCGTATAATACCCCAGGTGGAGTTGGGGCTGAATATCACCTATCCCGTGAGAAGTGAGATGTTATCCGGTATCGAGGTGGGGATGTAACCGATACGGATGCACACGGGGACCCATCAGAACAATGGGGAGTATTGAATTCCATTCTGAAAGAGGGCACGATCTGAACTATAAATGGAATGATACCACTCTTATAACACAGAGGCGTCTTTTGGACGAATCGGAACTCCGGAGTTTGAAAAACTCCGTAGTTAAGCGTGCTTGAGCCAGGGAAATTCTGGGATGGGTGACCTACTGGGAAGTAGCCCAGGGTTCATTCAAAGGGACAAAACCGTGCAGTTTCGGCCAGAGCGGACAATACCATCTATGTTTGGGGATGGGTCGTGACAAATATGGTATCAAAGCCGGTCCCTCAAAAGTAGGTCTGTGGTTCGAGGACGAACCATTGTTCTAAGTGGGGAGGGGGGTGTAATACCCCAGGTGGAGTTAGGGTTGAATACCACCTACCCCGTGAGAAGTGAGATGTTATCCGGTATCAAGGTGGGGATGTAACCGATACGGATGCACACGGGGATCCATCAGAACAACGGGGAGTATCGAATTCCATTCCGAAAGAGGGCACGATTTGAACTATAAATGGAATGATACCACTCTTATAACACAGATGCGCTTTTTGGATGAATCAGAACTCCGGAGTTTGAAAAACTCCGTAGTTAAGCGTGCTTGAGCCAGAGAAATTTTGGGATGGGTGACCTACTGGGAAGTAGCTCCGGGTTCATTCAAAGGGACAAAACCGTGCGATTTCGGCCAGAGCGGACACCATCTGTATTTGGGGATGGGTCGTGACAGGTCGACCCATGCCTTCTCACGAATCTTAAGAGGTTTGATCCCATTTCTCAAGATGTTAATAGATTAATACAATCCATTTTTTCACTTCAATCATTACAAATTGTACTAATTTATTCACTCAATTTTCACCCTCAAGATCGTGTTCCATTTCTTTTTCCCCTCCGCCATTCATCTCCTCTACCGAGACCGTATCCCTCTTACATCCACACACGGTCTCGTGTATTCTCCATTTCTTTTCTCTACGCCTTCTTTCATCAACCACTGTATTATCACGATAAAATGTTTGAATGGTTGATATTAACTTTTGGCTTGTGTAAGGCTTTGTATAGATTAATGACGTTCTCTCCCCCTTAATTCTGAACTTAACGCTTAAATTGCGGCAACACTGTTTCAATTAAGTTTGGGGGGACCATTTTGTATACATATATATTTTGGTTTGCCTTTTCTTTTATTAAAAAAAACCAGGACAACTCTGACAGATTTTGACCCCTCAACAATTTTGAACCTCTTGGTGTAGCACGACAGTGAGGGCACTGTCAAGTTTATGTTTGGGGGTATACTCGGTAAGCTTTCTACCTTTGCATTCATGTGTATATTTTGTATTTGCATACTTATTTAAAAATCCATAAAAATCGAAAATTTTTACAAAAATATAAAAACTTTTTCGTCATGTTAGCTAGTAGGGTAACTTAGATTTTTATTCCGAAAAGTTAGCTTGATAGGTTAGAAATAACTAAATCCTGGGCTTAGAAATTGAAAACCCTAAATTAACCCTCTTTCTGTTTAACCTTGGTAAATATACGTCCTTGCAGTTATTTTGTAGAAGTGGGCTATCTTGGGTTCAGTTCTTGAGTTAAGTTGAGATGAAGGAAAAGTATTGAAAACTTTATTGAAGGATACAACAACAACCGAGCCTTTTATCCTAAGCATATGGGGTAGGCTACATGAACCAACATGAGAATCACGCCGGGTCCAGCACATGAATCCTCCGCCTCCACTCACTCCTATCGAACAATATACTTTCATTGAGTCCTTTGGCAACCATATCGTTTCGTATCACCTCAATCCATGTTTTCTTCGGTCTCCCTTTTGCCCTTTTGCCATTGCCCATATTGAGAGTATCTATTTGTCGAATCGGTGCTTCCATAGGTCTGCGTCGCACATGACCAAACCATCTTAGCCGGTTTTCCCGCATCTTCTCCTCCACAGGTGCTACACCAAGTTTTGCACGAATATCCTCATTTCGCACCTTATCTTTTCTAGTGTTACCGCACATCCAACAAAGCATGCTCATCTCCTCTACGTGCATCTTCTGTGTATGATGCTTCTTAGGAGCCCAGTATTCTGTACCATTTAATAAGGCAGGCCGAATAGCGCTCCGATAAAACTTCCCTTTCAATTTTAACGGAAAGTTACGATCACACAAAATCCATGTTGCACTCCTCCATTTCAACCAATCGGCTTGGATCCTTTGATTAATATCACTATCGATCTCCCCATTCTTTTGGATGATGGAACCTAGATATCTAAACTGTTCGCTCGGTGATATCTCTTGCCCTTCCAATGTTATACTAATATGGTTTTGACTTCTCTGGTTACTAAATTTGCAATGCATATATGCTGTCATGAACCTGCTCAATCTGAATCCCCGAGATTCCAATGTTTGCCTCCATAATTCCAATTTGGCATTAACCCCTGCTTTCTTCTCATTTACTAGAACAATATCATCAACGAATAGCATACACCAAGGTATCTCATCTTGGATAGTTCTAGTAAGCTCATCCATCACGATGGTAAACAGGAATGGACTTAATGCAGATCCTTGATGTAAACCAATTGTAATCGGAAAATCACTCGTTAAGCCGCCGCAAGTTCTGACATTTATCACTACACCATCGTACATATCCTTGATTATGTCAATATACTTGACGGGGACCCCCTTCTTCATCATTGTCCCCCCATAATACCTCTCTAGGTACCTTGTCATATGCTTTTTCTAAATCAATAAATAACGTATGCAAATCTCTTCTCCTCTCTCGGAAACGCTCGACAAGTTAACGAAGCAAATGAATAGCCTCTGTCGTCGATCATCCAGACATGAACCCAAACTGGTTCTCTGATATCTTAATATCCTTCCTTAGCCTGTGTTCAATCACTCTCTCCCAAAGTTTCATGGTGTGACACATAAGTTTTATTCCACGGTAGTTTGAGCAATTTTGAATGTCACCCTTGTTCTTGTAGATAGGTACAAGGATACTTTTCCTCTATTCATTTGGCATCTTTTTTGTCTGCCAAATCTTATTAAACAGATCTGTCAGCCATTTAACGCCTATTTCTCCTAAGCATCTTCAAATCTCGATAGGAATCCCGTCAGGACCAACCGCTTTTCTTAAACTCATTCTGTTCAAAGCTTCTTTAATCTCAGGTAGTCTTATTTTACGCTTGAAATCACGGTTTATATTTTGAGATTGAATGACAAGTCTATCCAAATTCTTAGTAAAGCTCTCATTGAACAATTTGTCAAAATAATCTCTCCATCTTTCCTTGATATCCTCATCTCGAACTAAAACCTTCTGATTTTCATTTTTGATACACTTCATCGCAGATAAGTGTCTAGTCTTCCTTTCCAGCATCCGAACAATCCGGTATATATCATTTTCAGTCTCTTTAGTATCTAATTTCTCGTACACCTCCTTGTAGATCTTAGATTTAGCTTCCCGAACAGCTTTCTTAACTTCGTTTTTAGCCATTTTATACTTCTCAAATCTCTACTTTTCTTCAAATCTTTATAAGAATCCCTTTTAATTTTAATAGCAGCCTTTACTTCTTCATTCCACCATGATGTGTCCTTAGATGGTGGAGTACCACCTTCCGACTCACCAAGTAGATCTCTAGCTACCTTCTTGATACAACTGTAGAGTTCCTATGAATGACAACAAGGTTTCAGGAGGTATCGTCCATGCCATTTTCAAAATTTTGCCGTTTTAAAGAACCCTAAACTAGAATCGATAACTAGAGAATCATACGAAACACAAAATAAACTACTTTACATCTAAGTGTTTGCGGAATACAACCTTTGTAGACCGGTCCTTCGCTTCTAAAGCTCCGAGTTGAAGTCCCTTCGCTGCGATCTAAGTCCCGGACTCTTGCATGGCTTCTCAAGGTGAAAAGAACGATCTTGCTTGAAGTCTTCGAGGCCGAAGATGATCTACGTCGAGGAGACACTAACTCAAGCTACTACTTTACTAATTGAGAGATTAGTGAAGCTAACACCCTATATTAAAGTGCTAATCTAGTAGAGAATGATGAAGTAGGAAGTTGGCTCACTTTAGTTTTATTTTTCTCACAATATTTTCTCTCTTTAGAAAACCCTAGCAAGCTTTTTGCTCAAGAAAGAAGAAGATGAGCAAAAGAAATGAGAATGAACTAATGAGGTGAGAGAATGAACCATGTGTGAGTTTGTATCATATAATAACTCATGTAGAGACATAAACATGGCTAAATTATAATGGTTAGGTTAATAAATATCTTAAGTAAAAAAAAATTAGTGGACTAAGTCAATGCATCCACAAGCTTCATGAAGCTTCATGCATGTGAGCTATTATCCACTAATTTGGAATTACTTTAAATACTAAAACCCAACATTATAATTAGTATGATGTAAGTCTCATACACCCATGTAGTGTGTATCAACAACCATGATACAAAAAAAACACAATTAATATATATCACATATATATTAAGTGTGCACATGTGAGAATAATAAATGCTTAAGTGAGCTAATATTAGTTAATGTAAATTAGTATATCAAATATACAATTATACACTAAATTATCAAATCAACACTTGATTTAATAATCCGGCTATATCACATATAATCAACTAATATTAAATGTACCAATTTATCGAATCAACACTTGATTCGACAACCCGGCTATATCACATATAACCGTCCGATACAAAAATCGCGAGAATAGAATACAGTATCATATACTCGCATCAATATCGGTCCCGCACATATCACATATGTGCTCCTACTTCGTTTTGCCTGAGCCAGTAAAACCTCTATGTAGGACTCTAAAGACTCGTCAATACGCTAGCAGTAGGTGATGATCACATTAAGCACTCACAAGCCGTCAGCGGTACTAGCTGGATGTAACGGCTACCCAAGTATTGAACGATCAGAAGATCAGCAAGCAAGCCCTCCCTAACTCCTGCAAAAGCCCGGCAGTAACACTATCGTACAGTCCGGTCTCCTCGTCTGATATGTCGCATATTAAGTCTAGGGGTGGTAAACGTCAGACCCCAATAACCGATAAATCATGCCGATATGAGTCTCATAACGGGTCGAGAAACTACTGATAACAATTACCAGTAAATATCTAAATCAGCCCTGGCCAGGGACTTCCCTATTATGGCCAATCGAGCACAGCGCAACATCAACCCCTAATACCGGGAGAGACGAAACCCCTCCTATCGCTCATTGCATCTATGTGACTCGAGACTGTACCCAAAAACCACTATTTTGCACGTCCTCTTGAACGTGGTAAGGTGGAAATCAAAGCACAGTGGGAATCACACAAGACTCTATGACGATCTCGGGTCTACAGACTAACCTGTACCAGTGTCTCCTGAGAACTGCTATCTGACGTGAGGTATAATACCATCTAGGAGTTCTCAGCGAGTCCGTCCAGTGTACCCAATCTCCACTGAGCACCCGTATACCATCTCTGATGTCAAACACCAATGGATATGGGATCATCCATCGCTTATCTACATAGGTCGAGAAGCTATACACTAGTCTACTCTGGTATATCGATGCCCCGTCTCGATGCACCCACGACTAGGGACTTTAAAGGATGTACTTATGGACTACCATGGCCCCACTAGTATGATCTGCATCATAATCCTGGTAGTCAAGTACTCATCCTAAGGGCTTTACCAACATGTAACCATAAGACAACATCAAGAGATAAGTATACATGTTAAGATAAAGAGCAACCAGATAGCATACTATCATGTCGAGCAAGAAAGTCCTCTCTATATATGTCCAAGCATCCAATATAATATACATCATATGTACAATAATGGCCTCTAGGGCATACATACAACTAACAATCTCCCACTTGAACTAGGGCCAGCTGTTGTAGTATCTCATACCCAACTTCCCGAAGAGTCTCTCGAACTGTATCTGGGGATTGTCCTTCGTGAGTGGATCCGATGTGTTGTTCTTCGTGTCAACTCTCCTGACTTCGATCTCCTAGCGATCAACTATCTCCCGGATCAGGTGATATCGCCTCAGAATATGCCTGGATCGCTGATGGGACCTGGGTTCCTTAGCCAAAGCCACCGCTCCATTGTTATCATAATACAAAGGTATTGGATACTCAATGGATGGAACCACTCCAAGTTCAGTTATGAACTTCTTCATCCAGACAGCCTCTTTGGTAGCATCGTTGGCAGCGATGTATTCAGCCTCCATCGTCGAGTCTGCCATGGTTTCCTGCTTGGAACTCTTCCAGCAAACCGTCCCTCCATTGAGGGTAAAGACAAATCCCGAGTGCGACTTAGAGTCGTCCTTATCACTCTGGAAGCTCGAATTGGTAAAGGACTCCACTTGGAGTTCTTCGTTACCATACACCAAGAGCATCTCTTTAGTCCTTCTCAAGTACTTGAGAATGCTCTTCACAGCTGTCCAGTGACTCTCTCTAGGATCTGCTTGATACCTACTCACTACTGTTGGAGATAGTGCCCTCATAGTCAATTATTGGATCGCAGGTACGTGATTACAATGATTGCGGAGGACCTATCCCGGTAGCACAGTCTTACTCGAGATGATAGTATGCTATCTGGTTTGCCTTTATCAGTCGTGTACATGTTCAGGTGACTGATTGCATGTTACACTTTGATAGAGCCCTTAGGATCTTGCTTTACTACCAACAGTATGATGGTGATCATATACGTGAGAGTTGGGTAGTTTATATGCATATCCTTAATTGTGGTCCCTAGTCGTGGGAGTTTCGAGACAGGGCATCGATACTCCGGAGTAGACTAGTGTGTACAGTCGAGACCCCGACGAGGGGCGGTGGCCGGTCTCACAAGCCACTGGTGTCAGTTGGATCACCTAAGATGTATACAGGTGCTCATTGGGTTATGAGTACACCGGACAGGACTCGCCGGGAATCTGCTAGTTAGTATTATATCTACCGTCAGATAGCAGTTCCCTGGTGACATGTGTACAGGTTAGTTCATCGACCTGAGGTCGTCATTTGTCTCGTGTGAGTTCCCACTGTGCTTTGATTTCTACCCTACCACGGCTCAAAGGAGTCGTGCAAACAGGTAGTTTTTGGGTACAGTCCCGAGCCATATGGAGGCACGTGAGCGGATCGGCAGGGGATTCGTCTCTCCCGGTATTGGGGGCGAGGTCGTGCTGTGTCTAGGAGAGCCATTACACAAAGTCCATGGCCATGGCAGGAGATTTACTGGTAGGTACTCCAGTAGTATCTCAGGGTGTAATTGGGCTTCACTCCGACACGACTTATACTGCTATTGGGGGTCTGACGTTACTAGCCCCCTAGGCAGATATGCGATACTCATTGACGAACGGACCGGACTGTATATACATTGTCACTGTTAGGCTCAGTAGGGTTTTCCGGATGAGTGCGCTCATCGGTCTCTCTTGAGGTCAGTCCGTAGGCAGCCGTTACGCATTGCTAGTGCCGCTGACGGTTTGTGGTTAAACCCACTGCCAGGGTACTGACGAGTCATTAGAGTCCCCCACAGACAGTTTCCCAAGTTCGGGCGAAACGTTGTAGAGGCCGTATGGTTTTATGGCAGGGTTCGGAAAATGCACGTGCGTTTACGCACGTGTTATTTTTCGGGCAGATAATACTGGTCGGCTTTGGTTTAAGCCGGATCCGAGTATTATATTGAGTAGGTATAATATCTTTGTCTCAGTTGCATTTGTATTCGGTCGTAATACAAATGCGGGTATATTTATACAGTTTCGGGGTTGTCCTGAAATTCGTTTCAGGATCACTTTTGGAAGTTGCCAGTTTCCAGTTTTCTATCAGCCGTCTTTTAACATTCTGTTAAAGACGGATTTATCTTTTCTTCAGATATGATGAGTCGTGCTTCTAGAAGTTTCTAGATATGGTGACTAGGGTGATGACTTGGCTTCATGACTCATTAGGCATTAATGGTGTCATTAAAGCTTTTGGTGACTAGGTTATGAAAGGTTCATTGTATTTGTGACTCATTGTTTTTCTTTAATGTAAAAGATAAGTATCATTTGTTATGGTCACCACTTGGACTCTCCTACACTCACCTCCCTCCTTTGATATAAAGTGGCCGGCCATCCTATTTGAGTGAGAGAGATTGATTTTCATTTTGGAAAGAAAAAGACTATGGTTTTGTGTGCATGGAAATTTCATTGCTTCTTTCATTTCCATCACCCGATTAAAATGGCGACTTCATTAACCGATCGTCCACGGACTTGGACGAAGAGAGACAAAGTCATCTACTCATTCTCTACATCATTCTTGGTCGTCTCTTTTAGCAAACTTGACGATCGAGTTGCCTCGAGTCAGAGGCGGGAGCCCGTTTAAAGAACCGATCATGTGGTGCCACCTCGACGAGGAGATCGGAGATCGACGAGATCGGAGCAGCCGCAACGGAGCGTGGGATGATGGTTGAAGAACGAATGACTCGGATCGTTCGGTACAATCTTTCTACACTCTTTACAGTTTGTTAGTTTAGCAATAATGGCAGATCCGGGTTAAAGTATACGATAGCGCCAGTTTAAAAGTTTTTGTTCCGCATTTGGCGTCTGTAGACTGCCGGGGCGCTAACGTAGACTTACAACTACACTTAGTGAGTATGCTACATCGGGTCTGGTACATAGTATCGCGTACATGATAGAGCCTACTGCCAAAGCATAGGGTATCCTTTGCATGCGAGCTCTCTCCAAATCAATCTTGAGAGACATCTCTTTGGAGAGAGTGCGTCCTGAGATCGTGGGTAAAAACCTACGCTTGGATTCTTCCGTACTAAACCTCTTTAGTATGGTGTCAATGTACCTGGATTGAGATAATCCCAGTGTTCGCTTAGATCTATCTCTATAGATCTTAATCCCCAAGATGTAGGAGTCATCCCCTAGATCTTTCATTGAGAATCTTTGTGATAAGAAGAGCTTGACCGAGTGCAGCATAGAAATGTCATTTCCTATCAAGAGTATGCCATTCACATACAATACGAGGAAGACAAGCTTACTCTCTGCCACCTTCTTGTATATACAAGGTTCATCTACGTTATTGACGAAGTCAAACTCTTTGACCACGACATCAAAACAGATGTTCCAACTCCGCGATGCCTGCTTCAACCTGTAGATGGATTTAAGCAGCTTGCACACCTTTCCGTTGCTCCCACTGTCTACGAAGCCCTCTGGCTGAGTCATGTACACGCACTCTTCCAAATCACCATTTAGAAAGACGGTCTTAACATCCATTTTCCAGATTTCGTAGTCATGGTATGCAGCAATGGCAAGTAGGATCCGGATGGACTTAAGCATAGCCACTGGAGAAAAGGTTTCGTCATAATCCACACCTGGTCGTTGACGAAAACCCTTTGCAACAAGTCTAGCTTTGAAAGTCTCAACTTTTCCATCTACACCAAGTTTCTTCTTAAAGATCCATTTGGTCCCAATGGGTTTTACCCCTTCAGGAGCAACTTCCAAAGTCCATACTTTGTTGGTATACATGGATTCTATCTCAGATCGCATTGCATCCAGCCACTTCACTGAGTCCCTACTCGTGATGGCCTGCTCGAAGCTAGTTGGGTCATCATCCTCCATGATGCAATCCTCGCTTCCACCATCAATGAGAAAACCGTAGTATCTCTCAGGTGGATGAAGAACCCTACTAGATCGACGGAGAGGCTGGGGTTCGTTGGGAACTACCGAATCCTCTGGTTCCACCAAATCTTCTGTCGTAGTTTGTATAGCTAGAACTTCTTCCAGTTCTACCTCCTTGCCATTAATTTCTTTCATAAGAAAACCCTTTTCTAAAAAGGTGGCAAGTTGAGAAACAAACAACTTTTGTTCCTCGGAATGGTAGAAGATATACCCTCGCGAATGTTTGGGATATCCTACAAACTTACACAGAACTGATCTTGCCTCGAGCTTGTCCGGATTTTGTGTTTTTACATAGGCCGGACAACCCCATATCTGAATAAAATTAAGATATGGCCTCTTCCCATTCCATATCTCATATAGAGTGGTAGGCACTGATTTGGTGGGAACTCGATTCAATAGATATGCTGCTGTCTCAAGCGCATACCCCCAAAAGGAAATAGGTAACTCAGCAGTGCTCATCATAGAGCGCACTATATCTAATAGGGTGCGATTCCTCCGTTCCGATACACCGTTGTGCTGTGGTGTATACGGAGGAGTAAGCTGAGAGATAATCCCATTCTCTTTTAGATAGTCCAGGAACTCCGTACTCAAGTATTCACCTCCTCGATCAGATCGTAGGATTTTAATACTTTTACCCGTTTGGTTCTTGACTTCGTGCTTATATTCCTTGAATTTCTCAAAAGCTTCAGACTTGTGTTTCATCAGGAACACATGTCCGAATCTTGAGAGATCTTCAGTGAATGTAATGAAGTACGAGGAACCATTCTTGGCATGTGTAGATATAGGACCACATACATCACTATGTATCAGTCCCAAGAGCTCACTAGCTCTTTCTCTGTGTCATGTAAACGGAGTTTTGGTCATTTTGCTTTCGAGACATGACTGGCAAGTGTCATAAGATGAAAATCGAACGAATTCAAATATCCATCCTTATGCAACTTAGCTAGTCGTGTCGCATTGATATGACATAGTCTACAATACCACAAGAAGGATTCGTTCATTTCTGAACTCTTCCTCTTGTGTGTGTTTTGTACATTAAGAACCGTGGTTTGATCTAGAACGTATATGCCATGATTTAACGAGCCTGATCTAATCAACTTTTGATTCAGGAAAATGTTCATAACATTATCCTGTACTACAAAATTATATCCCTCTTTACTTTATAAAGAAACTGATATAAGGTTGCATATCAGGGTCGGAATGTAATAGCATTCGTTTAGAATTAATGTATTGCTATTTGGTAATATAAGGTGATATTCGCCAACTGCTTTGGCTGCAACATTTGCACCATTCCCTACTCTTACGGAATGATCATCCATTCTCAGTTCTCTACCTTTCCTTAGCCCATGTAATATATTACATATATGGGATACTGATCCGGTATCTAATACCCAAGACGTAGAGTGAACTGAGAAACAGTTCTCAATAACTAACACACCCGAAGAAGATGCATCATCATGCTTATTCTTCGTTTGGGCGGCGTGGGAATCTGGATATGTCCCTATTCCCTGTTCAGTCTTATAATAATTATAATAAAGAACAGAACCAACGTTCCCCAGCACAGTATAACATGCGGGTTCGGTCAATACATCCATATTATTATCTTGATTAAGACGTGACATGGTCGCTACCTGGAGAGAGAGAGAAGAAAACACTTTAGCGTATGCTCTTGCAAGATCAGATTGGTTATTATTTTATCTAATCAGGATGGCTCCCACTGTTTTTATCTAATCTTCCTTCAAACCCTAAAAGGAAAGACTAGCCGGGATTAATTACACCCTACAATTTCGCCAATCTTTCAGCCAGGCCAGTGCCGGTACTTTGAGAGAGGTTCCCCGTGCTTTTGCACAGACCTAATTAAAATAAACCTCATTTTCCCAGAGGCATAGCCCCGTTGACACCTTCTAAACATCTGCTTGATCGGCTAATTGTCTTAAGTAAAACACTCCCAGGAGTAACTCTTACTCGCAGTAGGCATCGGGATCCAACTATCTCATAGAAGGTATACAATCTCATTGCAAATTTCAACACTTGAAATTCCCGATAATATTTTACCCCTAGCGTCCTATGACCTTGACGGAGGCCAAACAACCCATAGTCCGCTAGTCAAGTTCAACCCGTCATTTCCTGATTGAATTAGACCCGCCTGCACGACCCTTGACGGAGGCCAAACTACGCCGTACGAATACCCTAATCCAATCGCATCGTATGCTGCAGATAAGCACTAATTTAGCTACCGTACAATACGCTTTGACGGAGGCCAAACTACCGTAACACGAATACTAAAATAACACTTATCTGAAATGACAGAGGGCTACGACAGGTTTTTGTGAAAACCTTTTGCATAATGAACTTGATATCGTTGTAGAATCGAGTGATTTTGAAAAGGAGTGTTTTTGAGGTTTTTATTAGTTTTGCTAAAGAGGTCATTCCCGGTGAAAGGATCTCATCTCTTTCCTCATCGAATATGGTGCGGGATACATCACATATACCACTATGCAAAGCAAGAAACTTTAAAAGCAATCAAAAGACAAACCGAGTGTTGTAGCATTTGTCGGTTATTGCTAAAGAGGTCACTCCCGGTGAAGGGATCTCGGCTCTTTCCTTATCGAATAAGGTGCGGGATGTATCATATATATCACTATGCAAAGCAATAACTGTAGCTACCCTTTTTGAAAATTTGATTCTACAACATCTTTTAGGTTTCTTTTCCTTTCATTAATCACATTAATAAAGTCCCATCATTTAAGCTTCCTAAGCATCACAGAAGAAACGAAAATACAACGTACATTTATGCCATCCGCATTCTCCACGGTGTCCCGTTATGCACCATTAGGTTACTTAACTAACGGCATACCGGGAAGGGATTAGAGCGGGTGCAAAACATAAACAATGTCTACTATATATCTCATATATAATGTATATCCATTCGTCTCAGAATCCACAGTGATCACATCACAGAGCAGCAGAATAAACATATGAAATATTGGATATACTAGGAGGTCCGTATTTTATTTTGAGCATGTATAAAACACGGATTCCACGGTCGCGATGAATAGCCAAACCCATATCCCTATACCCCTACGAGAGCGGTAAGTAACCCTACCAATTCTAGAGTTAGGAGACCCGGACTCGACTCATCGAATTGGTCTCCCACTGGACTCTAGAACCCGGTTACTTGTGCTCCCCTCCTTGGGTCTATCCTAATGCGGAAAAGTAAATAATATACAACAATGGTGACACCATCCTCAACCCGGAAGTGCCCCAATAAAAGAATATTACATACATTGAATTTTACATGAATGAAAATAAAAACTCTCATCTCACATAAAACCCCCGGCTATTCAAAACGCGACGATCCAATATAACATATCACAGCAACACATAACATCACATATCATCAACGTAAGTAAATATGCGTATCCCAATTGTCGTTGACATATTACACTTACGGTCGCAGAAAAAGCTAGACGATGTTAAACATTCCGATCGAATCAACAAACAACCAAAATTACCCAAAAAGCTCAACACTTGAGTGTAATTTAAAATTATTTAGCACATGCCACAGCACCAATGAACCAGCCGTAGAAGGGTCAACCAAGGCCTCACATGTGGCACCGTTGAACCACCACAAACCCTAGGGTTTAGTGGCGGTTCTGACGGTCACATAACCGAGTTAGGATTTCGTTCTTCTAGAGGGTCCATCAAATAACTTGCATGATGTTTGAATGATTTTTAACTACGGAAAAAATCCAACCGTTTCCCCCAATCAGAGCAAAGCTCTGTTTGAATTTCAAATTCAAAAGGTGAAGCAATGCTTCAGATCCCTTGCGCTGCGCGCAGAGCGCCACGTGTCAAAAGCAGACAGGCCAGCGCAAGGGGCGCTGCGCCCAAGGCAGCGCACCCCAATCAGAGCAAGGCTCTGTTTTAAAATTTAAACTTTAAAAATAAAGGAAGCAACGCTTCAGATAACTTGCGCTCTGCGCTGCGCGACACGTGTCAGCGCAGTGGCGCTAGCGCAGCCGCGCTGCGCGATACGTGTCAGCGCAGTTGCGCTAGCACAGTCACACCGCGCTCTGTATTGCGCGACACGTGTCAAGCGCAGGTGCCCTTGCGCCAACATGTGCCAGCACTAAAACTTAAATAATGAATTATTTAATCAAAATTAAAATTCTAGAAAGATCTTTTTAATCTTATTAAAACAAGAAGATTATCTTCCGTAAAACAGAGGCCTTAAGATCAAAGATCCAACGGTTGGGAAATATCCCCAGATCAATCAGAGAAAGATCTCTGTAACTAACCTAACAAACTAATTGGCCCTATATAAAGGCCCCTAGACTCCAAGTCTCAGATATATAGAGCTCCTTCAAAAACTTTGAAAAAAAAACTCAAAGAGAAAAAAAGGTAAACCTTTGAAAAAAGAAGAATTTCTTCTAAAAAGATCAATGATCTAAAAACAAGATCAAGATCTTCAATAAAAAGAAAAAGATCAAAAAAAAAGATCCAATCATAAAACAATAAAGAAGTAACTTACTTCATTTCTAGATCTTTTGATCTATATAAAGGCACAACCTTTTGATGAACCACTGGTTCTTGAATCTTGAGGTAGAATCTCTTTAGAATAAGAAAAACTTGTTTCTTTGATCTTAATTAGATCAAGATGCGCTCTGCGCTATTGAATAGTGCCCTGCACTCTTGATTTGCACTGTTGCACTCCTTGGACTAGCGCAAGTCACCAGAGAGCGCCACGTATCAATCTGCGCCCTGCGCTCCTAAAAACAGAGCGCTGCGCTCTTGAACTGGCGCAACTCACCAGAGCGCGTCACGTGTCAGCAGCGCACTAGCGCAGCGCACTGCGCTAACAGAGTTGTGCTCAGTAGAGCGTGGCACGTGTCACCTCCACATGCGCTGGCGCCTTGCGCTCTTTAATTGGCGCAGAGCGCCTGACAGGCCACGTGGCGCACTGTCAGACCATTAAATGCTCTACATTATTAAAAAGGGGCAGAGCCCAATTAAAAGGTCTAACAGACCAAAACAAATGCTATGCATTATTAAAAAAAGGGCAGAGCCCAATTAAAAGGCCTAAAGTTTAAATACTGTGCATTTAATTAAAAAGCCCAATGCTGTGCATTATTTAAAAAGGGGCAGAGCCTAAGCAAATGCCTAAACAGGCCAATCATGAACAAAATGTTAAACATTTTCAGATGGACTTAACCCAATTCTGGCCATAAGTACTCAAATTAAGTTGAACTGAGCGCAACTGCTCTCCCAAATCAATTTACACCCGGTTCAAGGGTATATCTCTGAACTCCTCTGATATTTGTCGTTGTAATCCTTCAACGTCGTCAGAGAGGTGAAGGGTCCCGACAACCATACATTGCTACGGACTGTGGGGTCCTTAAACTCATGGACCGAAATGTCCTTAAACTAATATTCGTCCCCAAAATGGGAATGATGGACCGAAATGTCCTTAAACTAATATTCGTCCCCAAAATGGGAATGTTGGACTGAAATGTCCTTAAACTAATATTCGTCCTCAAAATGGGAATGTTGGACCACCATGTCCTTAAATTGGTAATCGACCGCAATGTCTCTAAACTAAATACTAGAGTCCAAATGCTCTCTTGTTGGATCTAAACGATCCCGTTAAGTCGATCTTAGTCTTAAATTAGACTAACGTGTCCTAAACAAACGTTTAAGTCGATCTTAGCCTCAAACAAGGCTAACGTATCCTTAAACCAAAACCCCAAAACCAAATCTATGAAAATACAGATTTGGACTAATCCACGTCCTATGGGCGACAAACACAAATTAGTCTCCGTATACAATCCACGGGCAACCGAACACAAAACAAACACCCACGACACGAAGTGACCATCTGGAGAAGGAGAAAGTTGCTACCGCGATGCGGTAGTGTAATTAACTGCTGGGGCTTGCGCCTGCATGGAAGAACGTCCCCATAATCAAAAACCCCTCGAGCGAGGGGGAATCTGACGAAGTCTGCTACATCGGCCGCATCCATCTAAACCTTCGATACACGGTGCCATAAATCAACTTGGCATCTTCGGAGAGGTGGACGGATAGCTCCAATTAGCATCTGCCCCGAATTTCAGGCAAGATGTCAGTCTTACGCCGTCTTTCGGAGGGGAACAGATTCTGGCACGCCCGGTGGGACCTTTTCCTCTTTCCACTCTACACTTCGTGTGTCGTGTTCGCGAATGAATCGCGGTTTGTTATGGTTGCCTATGGATTCAAGGTACTAAGATTTGGTGTCTTGCTCCGTACAGAAAATCGAAGACTAATGGCTTCAAACTGCACTCATTGCAACAACTCCCACTCCATCCTAGCCGGAGTAGTAACCTACGGGCCCCAAGCAGCCTCTCTGTTCACGATGCCCGTGGAGCAGATTACTCAAGCCACCACAGGGCTATTTTTCGGGACCATGCTCCCGCCAATAAGCTTCACCGCTCCTCTGTCCGTACCAGAAGCTCTCAAGAAGTCGGTCTTCGATCGGCTTACAGCTGCTGCGGCCCCTCTCAACGGATTGTCCAGCACCGGCGCCTCGGTCTTCTCCAGATTGGGCCAAAGTTCAGGTGGGTCCATGATGATGCCTGCAACTCCAGAGAAGGTTATTCCGGAGAGAGTACCCAACCCTGCTCCTGAAGTAGTCAAGGTGGCTTCTCCTGCCAGGGGATCGGTCTTTACAAGACTGACTGTCCCAACTCCCGCTCCTGCTATTCAAAGGACATCAGTGTTCAACAGGCTGACACCAGCAACAGGCCCTCACCTGAACAGGGGGCAAGATAAAGTCATCCTCGTCACCAATCCAACTCTATCAGCTCGATATCGCCACTGGCGACGAGTAAGGAAGGCTGGGGGCAACTCTCCTTCTGGATTGACGCCACCAGCTCCAACGGTGGAAGTTAATGCTGCTGTTCCAACCGGGAACAGCTTCGAATTGCTGAACAAGGTGCGCAGGAACTCTCCTACCGCCATATTGAAAAGATCTCCTCCACCGGTGGAGAATATTACAGAAGAAAAACTGGAACATCCCCCTCAGCGGCTGTTCTCCAAAGTTTACAAAGTCTGGCGACGGGTCCAGGAGTCAGTGATCGATCAAGACTATCTCCGCCGACAGAAGAAGCTGAAGGTTCAGCAGGAAGAGAACCGTCCTAGCAAGCCACAAAGGACGACAACCACCTGGGTGCCCGCTGCAACGGCCCCCTCAACTTTGACCACTCATAAGAAGAGAAGGCCGGAGAAGATCCCCATGCCTGCGACAAATGTCAAAGGCATTGAGCCCAAACGCCCTAAGTCTGGGGGCATAACGGTCCATACTATTTACATGGCATCCGGAAAGGAGGATAGCCGCACTTCAACAGGCCACCGACCACTTACTCGATCCATCACAAGAGCCCAGGAACAACAGCAACAGAAGCTCCAGGAGATGCTCACTGCGATGGCCGCGCTCACCGGACCCAAAGAAAGTTCGTAGGCGTCATCGGAACAACGTCGCGAACACGAGACCGATGCCGAATTCCTTCGTAGAATGCTTGAAAGGAAGGACAAGGAGGCCTCGGAACACGCCGCCAATATAAAGCAGATGGCTCTCCTGTTCTAAGACATGGTCGGGATGATGATCCAGCCGGATCCCCCAGCCGAAGATCCTCCGATTATCCTTGAAGATGACAGAGGAGAAACGTCAAATCCACCACATGCTCTTTCAACAGCCAAGGAAGAGACAATTTCCAAAGCTGCCCTGGATGACTACATTGCTCAACAAATAAGAGTTCACCAGGCAAATGAGGCAGTCGGCCAAGTTGCCAAAACGGGGCGACCATATCCGAGCTGGTATGATCAGATAAAATACACGCCGGGCTACACGATCCCGAAATTCCATGTCTACAAGAGGACAAGCAATCCCCATCAACATGTCGCCCAGTTCAGGGCTCTTTATGGCAACACCGGCGGTGATGATAAGCTCTTGCTTCGCCAATTCGTCGGCAGTTTATCGGAAACGGCATTTGAGTGGTATTCCGAACTTCCAAATGACTCCGTCAAAACTTTTGATGAAATGGAGTTGTTGTTTACCAAGCGTTTCGCGAGCGCCAGCGAACGCACCCCAATAACGGCGTTGATTAATGCAAGGGTGAAGCCGGGCGAAACTTGGGTTCAATATGCAACCCGATGGCGAAACTTGTAGTCGAAGTGCGAGCAGCGCATCGAAGAAGCACCAGCGGTGGGCATGTTCGTGGGCACCCTAGACCCTCATGCAACTATTTCACAGTTCATGATATTCTTCAAACCGACCACGTTCCAGGCTTTAATCGATAAGTTGGCCCAGATGGATCAAATGGGTCACAGACCGTCTCCCCTGAAGCCGGAACCTCGGAACGACAAGGGTAAAGGGAAAGCGACCTTCATTGCGAACACCCAATAGTAGCCCAGTACCCCAAAGCTAGCGGATCAACTGGAAGAAAGACGACGCTATTACAATGAGAAAATGAAGCGTCCTTACTCATTCCCACGGGACAAAACAAGGAGGCTGTTCGAGCTGGAGGTGCGCAACAAGCTTATCAACTTACCAAATCCAAGGCGACCGCCGCAACCCAGCAAAGTGAATAATCCTAATTACCACCCTTACCATCAAACGGTAAGTCACCCGATCGAGGATTGCTTCGTCTTTAAAGGATGGATCGAAGATCAATACCTACAAGGCAAATTTGCGCAGTCCGAGAAGTGGAAAATAAACCTACCACAACCGCACACTCCGAAGAAGACGGACACACCAGGAGGAACTTGTTCTTTTGTTGAAGAAGCTCCATGGGAGGTCGTGCTGTCAGCCAAAACCAAAAGGATGTTGAATGATCTCCAGACATGCCCGGCGATCAGGTGGAAGAACCCGCTGGAACCTCAGATCATCGAAGGGATGCTGAAGCCGCACCCAACTCCAAAGATTGGTGGTGATGGCTTAAGCACTCACGCCCAGCCGTCAAAATCTTCAAAAAAAGAAGAAAAAGAGATCCAAAAATCCCGTGAAGCCTGGCGACAAGCACACGGACTTATAGAAACAGATTGACGTGCTGGAAGAGTACAACCAGAAAGCGCGAACCCCAATCACGCTCCAAGAGTTTCTCAGCCACGTCCTTGAGGATGAAGATGATGAAGAAAGCTCGTCGGATGGATCTGAGGATCACATAGCAAGTTGTCATATGATCTCCCACTCGTTTACAGACGATGAAGAAGCTCCTAGCATAGAGAGACTGGGGGAAGGTCCCGAACCGGAACTGCTATGGCCGTCAGATGAAATGATCGACGCCTTCCTGAATGAGATTCGTCTGGAAAGTAAAGCCAATCGGGAGCGTGAGATGGCCATATTTGAAAAGGTCGAACGTCGGCGACTAGACAAAAGAGTTGAGACACTCCCGCCGGATCAAAGTACATCCACCGTAAATAAAAGCAAGTTCAATACGAGGAAAAGGTTTGCTAAAGCCATATCAATGGGGATGAAACTACCACCCTCTGAAGGAAACATTGCCGGCAAAGCAGAAATGCACCCTTCCTACTGCTTATATCATCGAAAGATTTCGCACCCCACCGAAGAGTGCAAAGCTTTCAATAGATGGTGGCAGGGGTATGTTGTTCACCGGCAACATTTTAAGCGGGAGAAGCGCAAAACTCGTCGGGAGCGGAAAAGTACGACTGAGGAGCTTAGAGGAACTACCGGCGATTGTCGCATGGTTAATGCCGAGGAAGCGCAAATTCTCACATTCGGGAGCGACTCTGACGAGGAAATGGCTCTTAGCCCTCTCTTTAAAGAGTTCACCTCGGGAAAAGAGGAAGAGCCGAAGGTCTGTGAAAATATCCAGCTGCGTAATCGTACGCTACCCGAAAAGAATCTTGGACCCTCAAATAAAAAAGATAAGGAAAAAGAAAAGGTCTCCGAGGATATCGCCCTGGATGACCAAGTCATGAAAGAACTGACCGCCAAGGAAGTTAGGTGGACTATAACGTTCTGGCACACTTGAGGAAGTTACCCTCGCAGCTCAGTATTCTCGATGCCCTTTTGCTATCCAAAGAAGCGAGAGATTCGTTGATCAAGGCGCTACTAGAGCTAGAGCAATTCCAAGCTTTTCTCGCCGAAGAAAAGATGAAGGACGAGCTAGAGGAGGTACACACGGCTGATATCACCTTCGGCGACGAAGACCTTCTCCTTGGGACGTGCGAGCACAACCGTCCCCTTTATGTCTCAGGATACTGCTACGATATAAAGATAAGCAAAATCCTGGTCGACAATAGGTCTTCCGTCAATCTTCTCAACGTGCGAGTGTTGAAGGAAATCTGCATGAGCGTCCAACATCTCGCTCATGATAAAATCACCATCTCTGGTTTTGATTCCCAGTTGTCGCGGACTTTCGGATCTGTGATACTAACACTACGCTTCGGGCTGCTTGTCACAGACATTAAATTTCATGTCATTGAAGCCAAGACATGCTATAACGCTTTGCTCGGCCGGCCTTGGTTACACGAGTACAACATCATCCCTTCTACACAACATCAGTGTATGAAATACTTTAAGGATGGTCTTGGGTACACTGTGACAGGAGAGCTGAACCCATTCTCCGTGAACGAAGTCCGGAAATACGAAGATGCAAGGTACTTCTTACCAGATTTCGAAGACACGGAGAGATGTCATAAACCAGAGAACAAAGCTATCGCCACCATTCCCGTCTTCGGGAGTGATACCGAGGAAGAGGAAGAGATGATTTATTCAGGCCCACCCCAATACAACAAGCCGGGACAGTCCGCTCCTATGTTGATCTTTGGCAGCGACTCGGAAGATGAGGTCCATGCTATATTCTCTGCTCGGCCTTCAATACGAACATTCGCTAATGAAGAGCAAAGCTTGCAAGTTGTTATGATTCCGCCAAAACATCATAAAGAACCGGACGTGCTTGATACCTATAGTGTGGAAGAGTTGCAGACGTTCTATGTCCCTCCTAGGCGAGAAGGTGAAAAGGCGATCCTATTCTACCGCTCCGGGGAAACTAAAGTGGAGTAAGAAATCTGGCACGGCGCAGATCCTACACTTGACAGGCTCCAGCCCATCCGCCTTCCTAGATATTACACAGAAGGCTTGAAAAGGCTATTGAAGCGCCAAGGGATACCCGTCAAACAGACCACTCGAAAAGCTAAGTTCTATGACAGGATCTGGAACGTTCCCGGAACTCAGCGCAAGATGCCCAATGGAGAATGGAAGCAATCGGGCTTGGATACGTTCGATCCAAGAAACGGGAACTACTCCGCGATTGCTATGCATACATGACTTTGATGAAGAAGGAGATGCACAATGGGAGAGTGCTAATCCTGAACCAGAAAAAGTTCCCGACGTAAAAATGCCCAGTCCGTCGTTCGAAGAACAAATGGACAAGCTTATAAGAGAAGTTGGTCAAAAAGTTCGAGACGACCATAACCGCGAAATGGCCATCTACGAGAAAGCCAGGATGCAAGGCCTTCTCCAACAGGCTGCGAGAAATGAAAATGCCCCTCCTTGTCAACCTGTTGTAAAAAAGGCCCGACGCAGAGGCAGAAACAAGTCAAAAAGCGAAAAAGGCATTCAACAATGACAAAGCGGGAACAAGAAGCCACGCAGTCTAGAATAGAGCGGTCCGGATTTGCCCCTTATGAAGAAGATGAGTCGAGCATACTCTTTTCCTCAAGACAAGACAAAGAAGATACTTGACCTAGCTATAAAACACCAAATGATTACACTTCCGAAGTCTAAACACCCCGAGCAAGTAGGTGAAGTCTCTCACCCAAACTATTGCTCTTATCACCAAGTAATAGGGCATCCTCTCGAAGACTGCTTCACCTTCAAGAACTGGGTCGAAGATCTGTATCAGCTATGCAAGTTTGCTCTATCCGACAGTTGGAAAGTAACACCGCCGCAGAAGCATGAACCCAAATCCATGAGGGTAGACCCAGATCCACATCGGTCTTCGAAATGAGCTCGTACTTGTCATATGATAACGGTATCAAGAGAAGAACCCGAGAATATGGATGACCTTCCCTGGTGCATCGAAAACAATGATGACGAGGTGATCTCAGAATTTCCACCGGCACCAAAAGAGCTGGAAGATGAAATACATATCACTGCAGATAACGTCAAGAAAATTGATTTGGGGACGACAAGCGACCCGCGGCCTACATTCGTCAGCGAGCCGCTGCCTGAAGAAAAGGTGGCTGCACTAAAAGACGTGCTTATGCAGTATAGAGATTGCTTCGCATGGAATTATTCCGAAATGCCAGGACTGGATCCAGAGATTGCTGTCCACAAACTGACGATCGTATTTCAACGCCTTCGGCAATACAACTTGAAGATGAACCCTCTCAAATGCGCGTTCGGGGTGTCCTCAGGTAAATTCCTAGGATTCATCGTCCGGCACTGAGGTATCAACATAGACCCGTCAAAAATCAAGGCGATCATGGAAATGCCCCCGCCAAGGACTCTCAAACAATTGCGGTCTCTTCAAGGGAAGCTCGCGTATATCCGGCGATTTATAACCAATCTCTCTGGCAAGTGCCGTCCTTACAGCCCCCTGATGAAGAAGGGAACCCCTTTCGTCTGGGATCGCAAATGCCAAAGCGCACTAGACGAAATCAAGCAATACCTGCAGAATCCGCCAGTACTGGCCACTCCGGTCAAGGGAAAGCCTCTCATTCTGTATACAACAGCCCTCGAAGGTTCTTTAGGCGCATTATGGGCACAGGAGAACGACCAAGGGAAAGAACGAGCCTTCTACTATTTGAGTCGAGTTCTACTGAGGGCAGAAAGCAACTACTCCCCCATCGAAAAACACTGCCTAGCGTTGATTTCGCGATAACAAAGCTCAGGCACTATGCGTTGGCGCATGAAGTCCGTCCCATTTCGAAGTTGGACCCCCTTAAATATTTAATGTCGAAGGCCATATTGACAGGGAGATTCGCTAAATGGGCCTTGCTCTTAATGGAGTTTTCGATAACCTATCAATCTCTTAAGGCAGTGAAAGGCCAGGCCATCGCCGACTTCCTCGCTGAGCATCCGATACCGGCCGATTCCCCTCTGAATTGCGAGCTGCCAAATGAACATGCTTTTGATCCGATCGACGGTAGTAATACCCGATGGGAACTCTATTTTGATGGAGCGTCTTCCATGAAGAAGTGCAAACAAAGCACCCCTATAATCAAATTGGGGGTAGGCCTCATCTTCTTAACTCCACAAGGAGAGATAATGCGCTTCGCTTTCTCCTTAACAGAAGCCGAGGACGAACAACGAATCCGAATACGAAGCTTTGATAGCAGGACTCGAGATCGCCATTGTCACGCCCCACCCCCAATACAGAGAGTATTGTCCGCTTTGGCCGAAGCCGCACGGTTTTTCCCTTTAGAGCGAACCGGACCCGACCAGGGGCCACTTCCCAGGAGGTCACCCATCCCAGAACTTCCCTGGCTCAAGCACGCTTAACTACGGAGTTCTCAAGCTCCTGTAGTTCCGGTTCACTTAAAAGGCGCCTCTGTATTGAAGAGTGGTATCATTCCATTTATAGTACAGATCTGCCCTCTTTCGGAATGTATTCCGAAGATTCCCCATTGTTCTACAGTGGGTCCCACGGACTCAAGAGGTGGCCCCCACGGATTCAAGAGGTGGCCCCCGCCCACTTAACATGACACTTGGCGTGTCACTTTGCTCCGTGAGCAAGAACCGGGTCCCGACATTCTTCCCACCTTTGAACAATGGTTCGTCCTCGAACCACAAACCTACTATTGAGGAACCTGGCTCTGATACCATTCTGTCGTGCCCCACCCCCAATACAGAGAGTATTGTCCGCTTTGGCCGAAGCCGCACGGTTTTTCCCTTTAGAGCGAACCGGACCCGACCAGGGGCCACTTCCCAGGAGGTCACCCATCCCAGAACTTCCCTGGCTCAAGCACGCTTAACTACGGAGTTCTCAAGCTCCTGTAGTTCCGGTTCACTTAAAAGGCGCCTCTGTATTGAAGAGTGGTATCATTCCATTTATAGTACAGATCTGCCCTCTTTCGGAATGTATTCCGACGATTCCTCATTGTTCTACAGTGGGTCCCACGGACTCAAGAGGTGGCCCCCACGGATTCAAGAGGTGGCCCCCGCCCACTTAACGTGATACTTGGCGGGACACTTTGTTCTGTGTGGCACCTTGCTCCGTGAGCAAGAACCGGGTCCCGACATTCTCCCCACCTTTGAACAATGGTTCGTCCTCGAACCACAGACCTACTATTGAGGAACCTGGCTCTGATACCATTCTGTCACGCCCCACCCCCAATACAGAGAGTATTGTCCGCTTTGGCCGAAACCGCACGGTTTTTCCCTTTAGAGCGAACCGGACCCGACCAGGGGCCACTTCCCAGGAGGTCACCCATCCCAGAACTTCCCTGGCTCAAGCACGCTTAACTACGGAGTTCTCAAGCTCCTGTAGTTCTGGTTCACTTAAAAGGCGCCTCTGTATTGAAGAGTGGTATTATTCCATTTATAGTACAGATCTGCCCTCTTTCGGAATGTATTCCGAAGATTCCCCATTGTTCTACAGTGGGTCCCACGGACTCAAGAGGTGGCTCCCACGGATTCAAGAGGTGGCCCCCGTCCACTTAACATGACACTTGGCGTGGCACTTTGTTTAGTTGGTATCAGAGCCTGCGTTTAGTATCAAGGAATAACATTAACTATACTGTATTACGTTATTCTTGTTTCACTACTGTTTCCTGATTTAAAATCAGGAAAGCTTCTGTGAAAAGCATCAGAAGAGGGTCACGTGCTTACACGTGACTAGCGGTCACGTGTTGGCACGTGACACCTAAAAACGTCATCAAGGCAAGTTCGATTCCCTGACTACGAAGAAGAAAAGGAAAAGCTTCAAGGAGAGTCACGTGCTCCCACGTGATCAGGGTCACGTGGCGACACGTGACGTTGAAATGCAAGCGTCAAAGGCACGTCGGTTAGCTGACCAAGTCAAAGAAAAGGCTTCAGAAGAAGTCACGTGCTCCCACGTGACCAGGGTCACGTGTTGGCACGTGACGTTCAAGGCAGCAAACGCGTTTTAAGAACAACCAAGGAAAGAGAGTTCAAACAAGGGTCACGTGCTCACACGTGACCAGGGGTCACGTGGTAGCACGTGACGTTTAAGCAGCAATCAGAAGACACAGCGCAGAAGGCTCATTCCAAAGGGGGTCACGTGCTCACACGTGACCATGGGTCACGTGGTCACACGTGACCGTCTTTCAAAGCCCATTTTATCAACATAATTAAATTCTGAAAGAAATTCAGATCTTTCCAAAGGAAAGCGGTTATCTGGAACCAATCAAATTAAAGATTCAGAGGTCATCTATTTATGGAAAATCTCGGGTTTGGAAAGATTTCCCCCTTAAATCTAACCAAAATAAAAAGGGAGAATCTCTGGATTTGAAATCTAACGGTGAATAAAATTCACCTAATAATCCAAAGGTCCAGAACGAATGAAGGATGCAAATCAAATCTCTCAATGAAGATTCGTCACAAAACTAATTTATTCGGCTGCTTCTCCTATAAATAGGAAGGAAGAGATACAAAAAGACATACATGCGCAGAGGAAGAAAAAAGGAGGAGAGCTTTGATACTTTGAAAAGACTTGGATCTTCTGCAAAAAAAACCCTAGGTAAGAAAGGGAAGGCCTTTTGAAAGAAGGAGAATTTAATTCTCAACAGAGTTTAACTCTGATACATAAAACAGAAGAGCATATTTCTTCTCTCTTTGATAGAGGATCTGCAAAGTGCACATCTCCCCTTAAGGTTGAGAATTTAATTCTCAATGGGTCGAGATCCTGTCATGCAGATCCAAAACATAGAGAAGGAATGCAAGCATGAGAATTTAACTCTCACAGAACTATAGGAATTTAATTCCTTTAAAAATAAAATTAGGGCTCGACCCTGTATCATGGGAATTTAATTCCTTCAAAACAAAAGAAACAGGGTTGAACCCTAATTAAGAACATAGTTCTGTTGAAACAGCGGGAATTTAATTCCTTTAATCATAATTCCCTGAAATGGGAGTTTAATTCCTTAAAAGTTTTTGTTAGGGTTTAACCCTATTTGGATCTCCACATATATGAGGAATGTAATTCCCACAGAAAATTCAGAGTTAAACTCTATTCCAGAATACAAGTCTTCAAAAGGAAGTAGGAATTTAATTCCTCGGAAATTTGCAGCTCGAGGAATGTAATTCCTGAAAAAAATTAACAGATCCTCTAAAAACATACATAGAGGCAGGGTCACGTGTTACCACGTGACCCCCCCAAAGAGATCTACAGAAAGTCCCTTTGAGGCAGCACCCCACGTGATCCACGTGACCCTTGATAGAAGTTCTAATACATAGGCATTTGAATGCCCATCACGTGATGGCACGTGATACTCTGAAAGACGCGATAATTTCAGCAGAACAAACGAAGGGAGGGCGCTCTCACGTGCTGCCACGTGACCCCTCTTGCCTTAGTGTTTAACACTAAATTAAAACTCTCAAACCCAGTGTTAAAACACTGTTGGGCCTTAGCATTCAACACTGATTAAAAAAAAAGCCTTATTTGCAGTATTCAACACTGAGCTGTTTTAGTGTTTAACACTAATTTGAAAAGCCTTGTTGCTGGTGTTTAACACCAATTATCTCTTAGTGTTAAACACTAACTTGTCAATCTTATTCCCAGTGTTCAACACTGATTGCTCTGAAGTGTTTAACAATAGTCTTCGGCCCAATTGGCTAAAGGGATAGAGGCAAAGCCTCTCCCTCAATGGACTCACAAGAAATCAATATTCCAGACATGATTGGACTTAGCCCAAGCTGGCCATAAGTCCTCAATTCGTGATTAACCGGGCCAATGGGCTCATAACATAATTAATCAGTCTTGACCCCAAATTGGGCCAGGGACTACTCAAGCCACTCCGGTTCTAGGGTACATCTCTTCACTCCTTTGATACTTGGCATTGTAATCCCTCAATGTCTTCAAAGAGGTGACGGGTCCCGACGACCACCCATGATATGGACTGTGGGGTCCTTAAACCCATGTCTAAATGAAAAATTCCTGGCCACGTGGAACGCGGATAACGTCACTCTTTGACCCCGCGGAAAACGTCCAGAGCGGAGCCTAGTCCTCGCCGAACATGGCAGTGAACCCGTGTGAAGCATCTAGTGCAAAATTCCTGGTTACGTGGAACGTGGATAACGTCACTCTTTGACCCCACGGAAAACGCCCAGAGCGGAGCCTGGTCCTCGCCAAGCACGGCAATGAACCCGTGTGAAGCATCCAGAGCACATACCGGACTGTGGAGTCCTTAAACCCATGGACTATGACGTCCTTAACCTGGACTGCAATGTCCTTAAACTACCCATGGACCGCAATGTCCTTAAACTACCCATGGACCGAGATGTCCTTAAACTACCCATGGACCGCAATGTCCTTAAACTAGAACCATAGAGCCTCCATATGCTCTTTCGTCGGATCTAAACGGTCCTGTTTAAGTTGATCTTAGCCTCAAAGATGGCTAACGCGTCTTTAAACCTTCAAGCAGACTGGACTATGAATCCCCCTAATTAACTCTGGCTCGAGGGTACATCTCTGAACTTCTCTGACATCCGTCGTTGTAATCCTTCAACGTTGTCAGAGAGGTGACGGGTCCCGACGGTCACACATGCGAGGGACCACTATGTCCTTAAACTGGAACAATGGAGTCCAGACGCTCCTTTGTCGGATCTAAACGATCCCGTTAAGTTGATCTTGATCTCAAACTAGACTAATGTATCCTTAACGAATGTTCGAGTTGATCTTAGCCTCAAGTATGGCTAACGTGTCCTCAAACCAAACCCCCCCAAACCCAAATCTAAGATAACACGGATTTGGACTAGTCCATGCCCTACGGGCGACGACATAACTCGGTCTCCGTAAACGATCCACGGGCAGTAAAACCATAAAACAAAAACACACGACACGAAATGACCATCTGGAGAAGGAGAAAGTTGTTACCGCGATGCGGTAGCATAATTAACTGCAGGGGCTTGCGCCTGCAGGGAAGAGCGTCCCCACAATAAAAAAACCCCTCAAACGAGGGGGAATCTGACGAAGTCTGCTACATCGGACGCATCCGTCTAAACCTCCGATACATGGCGCCATGGATCGACTTGGCATCTTCGGAGAGGTGGACGGATAGCACCTATTGGCATCTGCCCCGAACCTCAGGCGAGACGGCCCGACGTCCCGCGTGTCCGTTCGGAGGGGAACAACTACTCTTGATTTTCATCCTTGAATCTGATCCTATCCTTTTGAATCTTCCAGTGATATGACGTCCCCGAACGACCCCTCCTCGGACTCCAGCTCTCAGGACCACACGGAAAGAATACTCAGTGTACTGACCACTCTCGCAGAAGTTCAGGAGAGGAAGACAGATTTGCTTACTGAGGGACTCAGGGCGATTACCGCCGCAGGAGGACCCTCCGCACTCATTACTTCCCCCGAGGGCGCTACTCCACCAGCTTATCAGGCTAGGGCTGGTACCGTATCAGATTTTCGACGGTTACACCCAGCTGTCTTCACAGGACTAGCTGAACCCCCTGAGGCTGAGCAATGGCTGGCAAACATGGAGAATTTATTGACAGCCGCCAGGGTTCCAAAGGAAGACAGAGTGGACGTGATAAAGATTCAATTAGAAGACGAAGCCCGTACATGGTGGTCGGTGGAAGAAAGCAGACTTGACGAGCCGATTGAATGGAGCAAGTTTAAGGAGTGCTTCTTAGATCATTATTTTCCTCCCACAGCCAAGGCAGAAATGGTGGAAAGGTTTATTCTTTTGAAGCAGAATGGACGCCCAGTAGACGTATATGCGGCAGAGTTCAACCGTCTGAGCCGCTTTGCTCCATACATGGTTAAATCAGAGGCCACCAGGGCCAGACGCTTCCTTCAGGGGTTAGATTTTGAGTTGCAGCAGTTGATTGCATCGTTGGATTTGCAGACTTTTGCACAGGTACTCAACGCGGCGAGAGTTCAGGAGCAATTGATTAACAAGTTCAGAAGACCCCCAGTCGTTCCAGCACGTACCCACGCGCCTTCTCGAGGAGCCATACCGGTTCACAGAGCAGGAACGACACAAATGAAGCGCCCGTTTGTACCACAGCATCGCCCCCAGAGACAGGGCGTAACTTGCGGCTATTGCGGTAGAGGAGGACATACTCAGAAGGACTGTCGCCGTGCCAAGGGACAGTGCTTGATTTGCGGTTCCAGTCAGCACAGGATTAACAGTTGCCCTGAGCGAGCAGAGATACAGGGAGGTTCTGGACCGCCACAGCAGAGGCCTCAGGAGCAGAGGCAACCCTTTACAGGTCGCGGTCAGGGACGGGCTTTCACCTTGACCGCCGAGCAGGCAGAAGCGTCAGGAGATGTGGTTACAGGTACTCTACTCGTACATTCCTTGCCAGCTAGAGTACTATTTGATTCGGGAGCATCGCATTGTTTCTTGTCTGAGCATTTCACTAATACACACTCAATACCACATGAACCACTAACCAAGGGATGGGAAATTCATACGGGTAATGGCATTATTATATCTAGTCGAGAATGTAGACTATGCCCAATTGTAGTGTGTGTCAGGGAATTCTATGCGAATTTCCTTCTGATAGGGACAGGCAGTTACGACGCAATTCTCGGGATGGATTGGATGAGCACCTTCCATGCAGTTATCGATTGTCGTGCAAGGAAGGTGATCTTCCGCATCCCCAATCATCCGGAGTTTATTTTTGAGGGCGGGAGTGAATCTTTGGAGCCAGCTAAGTATAGAGCCAAGCCCAAGGAACTGTCAGCTATGGAGATTGATAAGAGCCCAGTTCCAGAAATTGTTCAGGACTTTCTGGATGTATTTCCCGAAGATCTACCAGGTCTACCACCTCCTCGAATCTTGGAGTTCTCAATCGATTTGATTCCAGGTACAGCCCCAGTATCCAGGGCCCCATATAGAATGGCACCAGTTGAGTTGGCGGAGTTGAAGAAGCTGGTTGAAGAACTTTTGGAGAAGGGATTTATTCGGCCAAGCGCTTCACCGTGGGGTGCACCAGTTCTGTTAGTAAAGAAGAAGGATGGATCGCTGCGAATGTGTATAGATTATCGGGAGCTGAACAAGGTCACAATAAAGAACAAGTATCCAATCCCGCACATTGACGACCTATTCGATCAGCTAAGTGGAGCCAAGGTATTCTCGAAGTTGGATCTCCGTTCTGGATATCATCAAATCAGAGTAGCAGCCGAGGATGTATGCAAGACGGCTTTCAGGACCCGATACGGACATTACGAGTTCCTTGTGATGCCGTTCGGTGTTACCAATACCCCAGCAATATTCATGGACCTGATGAACAGAGTGTTCGCAAAGTACTTGGACACGTTTGTCGTTGTGTTTATCGATGACATACTTGTCTACTCGAAGACCCGGGAAGAGCACGCTCAATATTTGCGCACGGTACTACAAATTCTTCGGGAAGAGAAGCTATATGCGAAGCTGAGCAGGTGTGAATTCTGGCTCGACAAGGTGCAGTTTTTGGGACATATAGTTTCGGGCGAAGGCATCTCGGTGGACCCGGCGAAGATAGAATCTGTCAGAGATTGGCCAACGCCAAAGCCAGTAGCAGAGATCAGGAGTTTTCTGGGATTGGCAGGTTACTATCGGAGATTCGTCCAAGATTTCTCAAGAATCGCGGAACCATTGACGGGCTAACACGGAAGGACGTGCCGTTTACATGGACAGAGGAGTGCACTCAGGCATTCGACACACTAAAGCAGAAGTTAACCACGGCGCCTATTCTTACTGTACCAGATGATTCAGGTGGTTTGGTGATACACAGTGATGCCTCTGGGAAGGGTTTAGGCTGTGTTTTGATGCAGCATGGCCGAGTGGTTGCTTACGCCTCTCGACAACTGAGAAACCACGAGAAGAACTACCCCACACATGACTTGGAGTTAGCCGCGGTAGTCTTTGCGTTGAAGATTTGGAGGCACTATCTATTGGGTGAGAAAGTGGAGGTTTACACGGATCATAAAAGTTTGAAGTATGTTTTCACTCAGAAGGAACTATACATGAGGCAGCGCCGATAGCTAGAGCTGATGGCAGATTATGATTTGGACCTTCAGTATCACCCGGGAAAGGTCAATGTTGTACCAGATGCGCTCAGTCGCAAGCCAGCGGTCATGATGTTGACCGATCAGAGGAGCATTATTGAGGATTTCCAGAGACTTGAACTTGAGGTCATTACTCCGAACGCACTCAGTCAATTTTGGCAACTACAGGTGCAATCTTCCCTAGTGGATCGCATCAAGATTGCACAAGCGGATGATCCTCGATTGCAAAAGTTCAGAGAGCAAGTGGAAGCCGGATTGAGAACGGATTTGATTATACATGAAGATGGCTCTCTGAGATTCGGTAGCAGACTCTGTGTACCTAAAGGAGATGTTCGAGAAGAGGTTTTGGCTGAAGCACACAGTTCAGCTTATTCTGTTCATCCAGGAGGTACAAAAATGTATCAGGACCTAAAGCAGCACTTTTGGTGGAACGGAATGAAGCGGGAAATTGCGAGGTTTGTATCCAGATGTTTGGTATGTCAGCAGGTGAAGGCGGAACATCAGAGGACAGCAGGACTGTTACAACCTTTGCCGATACCTGAATGGAAGTGGGAGCACATTACTATGGATTTTGTGACGGCCTTACCATGGAGCCCTAGAGGCAATAACGCTATTTGGGTTATCGTCGATCGCCTCACAAAAGCTGCACACTTCCTACCTTTCCGAGTGGGACAATCGACAGAATCATTGGCAGAAAGATATATGCAGGAGATTGTGCGACTTCACGGTGTTCCAGTCAGCATTGTGTCAGACCGGGACACGAGATTCTTGTCGCATTTTTGGAAGAGTCTACAGGAGAGTTTGGGAACCCGCCTTAAATTCAGCACAGCTTATCACCCACAGACGGATGGACAATCCGAGCGTACGATTCAGACGCTCGAGGATATGTTGAGAGCCTGTATGTTGGACTTTCAGGGTTCCTGGGAGGACCATCTGCACCTAGTCGAGTTCTCTTACAACAATAGTTATCAGGCTAGTATTCAGATGGCTCCTTTTGAAGCACTATACGGGCGGAAGTGTCGATCCCCAGTATGTTGGGATGATGTGGGAGAACGAAGATTACTGGGCCCCGAACTCATTGTTCAGACAGTTGACAAGGTCCAAATGATCAGGCAGCGTATTAAGACGGCTCAGGATCGACAAAAGAGTTGGGCAGATGCCAGCAGAAGGGCACTAGAATTCGAAGTCGGAGATAATGTGTTCTTGAAGATTTCCCCTACTCGTGGAGTTATCAGATTCGGAAGTCGGGGAAAACTTAGTCCCCGTTTTATCGGACCTTTCGAGGTGCTAGAGCGAGTAGGAGAAGTGGCCTATCGACTTGCCTTGCCTCCATCGCTAGCTGGTGTGCACAATACCTTCCACGTGTCACAGTTGCGACGTTATGTCCGGGATGAGAGCCATGTCCTGGACCATTCGGAGCTAGTTTTGGGAACCGATCTGTCATACGAGGAGCAGCCTACTACCATCCTCGACCGCAGAGAGAAAGTGCTGAAGAATAAGGTCATTCCGTTAGTCCGAGTGTCTTGGGGCGGTCGTTCCCCAGGGGAATCCACCTGGGAGCGGGAGGAAGATATCCGTGATCGTTATCCACATCTCTTTGTTTAGTACATTGTTTCTTGTATCTTTGTTAAATTTCGAGGACGAAATTTTTTGTTAAGGGGGGGTATGATGTAAATCCCCGTTTCCATTCTAAATAAAGTTTCCTATTTTCTGAATTCTAGTGATTTCCTTTTCTTTCCTTCGTATTTTTTTATTGGTTGTTAAGCCTGATATTTAAGCCTTACTTTTCCAACTCTTTTGAAATCATAGTTCAAACCCTAAAAGCCAAACTAAATTAATACCCAAAACTAAAACAAGCAAAACGTTTTAAATTTAAAACCCTAGAATTATATTTTTTCCAATTAAAACCCCAGCCCAATTGGAAATCCCCATTTAAAATTTAGAACTTAAATTCATTTCCTCAGCCCGTTTCCTTTACCAAGCCCACACATTTTTTTTATAAATAACTTCCTTATAAATCCCCAGCCCACCCCTTTAAATTTCTCCAATTCATTTCCCAGGTTAATCAACCCAGCCCATTCAAATTTTTTTTAATTAAATCCCTAATTATTACCCCCGGCCTGTCCCTTCTTAGCCCACCAGTTTTTTTTAAAAAACAAAAGGAATTTTTTACCGGCCCAATCCCTACGGCCCGTGACCATTTTCCTCCACTCAACCCGACCCGAACCGCTATTCCTATTCATCTTCTTCGAAATTTTTCCCAACGGTAATGTGCACTGTTCACAGCGCGCGATCCCCTTTCCTCGCCGCGCCACACACCCACGCCCACGCCCTCGTTCCTGCCGTTACACCCACGATTTCACCCCGCTCTCTTCCCTCACACCCCATCTCTCTTCTCTGTTTTTTTTCAAAGCTAATCCCTCATCTCTCTCTCACAAAAAATTCACAGAGCACCAAAACCATCGCCATCTCCACCGCCGGCGATCATCCCACCGCTTCGCTCGACCCACGACGACGACAGCCACACGTTCACCCTCCTTCTCCCTCCACGACTCCTTCCTTCATCAACCGAGCCCCCACCAGTCATCCCCTGCACACAAACCCACTTCAACCAAGCTCGGCCATCTTACCCTCTCGACGCCGACGAGCCCCCACTGCACCTGAACCACGTCGTCGACCTCCACCTCCTCAGCATCGTCACCATCACCATAATTCCCTAGCCCCATTGCTCAATTTTTCCCTCTCTTCAAAAATCACCCAAACCCATTTGCAAGCGCTTCACTGTTGCACTTCGCCGGAGCGCCGCCGTCGACCATCGTCAATCTCAGCACTACTCAAGAGATCCACAGAGTCCACTCTACACTTCCAGCGCGCACAAGACGACTCCGCGAACTCCGACGTCAAACCCGTGTCTCGAGCCAAGCTCGCACGAACTTGTTCCACGGCGTACAACGCGCGTTCGTGACATCGTTGCTGCCGTGCGACCCCGAGGCGTTTTCCAGGCAAGTATTTACTTGCTTCATGCTAATTTAGTTGTGTTACAAACCTAAATCACATAGTTATTAAACTTACCGATTACCGATATATATATCATGACCTAAGTGCTCGATGTTAGATCCCAATAGAAATGATTGTTTATTTTGACGGAGACTGATATTTTCTGTTGGCCCATCGGAAGATGAATATCTTGTGTGAATCTCGCTGGAAAATATGATTGTTAGTGACAAAAATCGATACCCCCAAACATGCCGTTAAAACCAATATTTTCTCGTATCTGAAAATGAATAAATCACCGTAAATTACATACATGCTGGAATGCTGCGTTCGAGGGCTTAAATCGAAGCCGACTCGACGAACTTTAACCCTATGTAAAATTTCAATGATTTCTGTTCTGAAACCGTGATGATAATTGGATCGGAATGCGACTCTGGACTGCAGTCCAGAGCGTTTCTGATTATTGTGTTCTGTCCTAAGACCTGCGTCACTGTGTTTTCTGAGGACGTATGTTGCGGAACCCTGCAGTAGATTAAATATATTTCTGTCAGTTAAACAAAACTGGTGGTTCCATTCCGATTCATCGCCGTTTGCTATTTTAAACTGTATTTAAAAGGGCAGAACGTATAACTGTCCAGAACAGATTATGAAATGACACCCTGAGGTTAAACTGTGTATAACTTTCAACGTACAGATGCGATTGAGGATCCGTCTATTGAGTTGAATACTTTATCGAAAACCCTAAATTTCATTTAACTGTGACATCGCTAAATTCTGAGCCCAACTGGGTGCAATTCGTGTCGCGAAACGGACATTCAGTTCTGAAACTGAATTTCCAGCCGCGAGCACTTAAAATGAAATAGCTATATCTTGAAAACCGGAATCCCGATTGAACTGAAACAAATTTTGTTGAATTGATGACTGAGTGTTCTATTTATCTTACTTGTATCATTTTGCTGAATTCCTAACATATTAATTTATGTAAATTAGTTTAGTTAATGACATGCATGTTGATTCATAACATAAGAGTTTATTGGTAGCATACAATACATATATCATACCCTTGCCATATACTCAGTGTTAGTGCGTGTGGACATTGCATTATCATGCGTGATAGATGTTGGTTTAGGAGTGACGAGTACACCAATGGAAAGTGAATATTCGTGACAGTGATTGATACAGTGAACATTGACAAAACCGTGTCATTGGTATACTCGTACACGACTAAATCAAGATTATAACTAGTGAGAACCTGGGGAAAAAGGGGAAATCAAAGTGGAAAGAGTATCGTATTTAGCGGGGCCGTGTTTAGAGATGATCATTCGAACCGTGATACTGATACGTGTAGGATAGGATCTAGCGATCCGGCTGACAGGGTTATGTCCCGGGCATGTGGGCCGTTGTCTCGGGTATGTACGAGACTCCTGTTAAACATGATCCTCCTTCCACTATGTGATTTCAAACATGACCTAGAGACCGACAGGGACACATAACATATTCTGCATCATATAGTGACATAGTGATTACTTGTATTGTTTCTACACCAGTATTACCCCATTTACTTGTTTCATCTTATTATAATAATATTATTATTGTGTCGCTCTGACGACCTGAGTATGCATGCTCAGATCCCGCGGGAGGACCAGCACAGGAGACGGATCTACCCTTCGAGTTCACAGAGATATAGTCTGGCGTACTCCCTACCTTTACTGCTTTCCATAGAGTGATCGTAAGATTGAACTTGGTTAGTTATTGTTCTTATTATTTGTAATTTGTGAACAATGGAATTTCAATGTAATAAATTAGTGATGTGATTCCTTTAATACTGTGCTTTATTTACTGATTACCATGTAATGCTAGAAGCCGAAGTGTGACTACGGCGGGATGATTCCTTGACTGTAGGAGCATGACTGGCCCAGTCATCCCTCGTTTCCGTATTTTGGGAAGCGGGGCGTGACAGCCATCGACATGGGCATTGAAAACCTCCTCATATATGGATATTCTCAACTGGTCGTCAGTCAAGTAAATGGCGACTACCAAACGTGCAAACCCGAACTGGTAAAGTATGGTGAGAGAGTACGGTAATTGCTGACTCAAATCCCTTCCTAGATGCTGGAAAGCATACCGCGCGTGGAAAATAGCAAAGCAGATGCACTAGATAAGCTCGCTAAAGAATTGGCCGACAAGAACCTCGATGACGTAAGAATCGGGTACAAAGTCGTCGGGTGCTTGCCCCAGCAGAAATATCTCCGGAATCATCCAAGAAAAGGGAAGCGAATGGGCAGACGGCCCTGCAAATAAAAGACCAAGAAATGGTCGAGGATTGGAGAGAAGCCTTTGTAGACTACTTCAAATCTCGTCGAACACCTGAAGATGCGTCCTTAAGACATCAGCTTATGAAACGAGCTCTGTCTTTCGCCTTCATCAATGATACTCTATACAAGAGGTCGTTTAATTCTCTATGGTTGAGATGTCTGGGACCTGAAGAGGCGAAAAGAGTCGTCCAAGAAGTTCATTGCGGACTCTGCGGTTTTTACCAAGCAGGCCCGAAGATGAAGTTGAAGATCAAATGGATGGGTTATTATTGGCCTACGATGATCCAGGATTGCCTTGAGTATGCAAAGCAATGCCACTCGTGCCAGATTTATAGGGACTTTATCCATCAGCACCCAAATCCTCTACATCCAACGGTGGCTAGCTGGCCGTTCGAAATGTGGGGAACTGACATAATTGGCCCCATCGAACCGGCATCGTCCAGAGGACATCGATTCATTTTGGCGACGACTGGCTACTTCTCCAAATGGGCAGAAGCAGTACCGCTGAGGGAAGTGAAGATGGAGAATATCCTCCATTTCTTCAAAACGCACGTCATCTTCGGTTTGGAACTCCACGACGGATCATCTCCGATAACGGACCAGCCTACAGAAGCCACAAGATCAGCCGCTTCGCGCAACAACACAACATAGACTGGAGATATTCCTCAGTTTATAATCCCCGAGCTAATGGTCTAGCTGAGGCTTTCAACAAGACCTTGACGAAGATCGTGAAGAAGACGGTGTCCCGAAATAAGAAGGACTGGCACGAGAGACTGCAAGAAGCTCTCTGGGCGTATCGAACTACATTCAAGACGGCCACGAACACAACGCCGTATGCGCTGGTATTCGGTACAGAAGCAGTATTTCCCCTCGAAATAGAATTATCCTCTCTACTAGTGGCAGTCCACTACAAACTGACAGACGAAGAAAATGCTCACCTTCGACTTGAGGAGCTTGATGCTCTTGATGAAACCCGGCTCATAGCGCAACAAAATCTGGAGGCTTATAAAGCAAAGATGACGCGCTCATATGAAAGATTGACCAGGCCGAGGACATTCCGCCAAGGAGAACTCGTGTTAGTGGTCAAAAGACCTATGATCCCCAATCGCGCCAAGCGGGGAAAATTCGAGCCGAACTATGAAGGCCCGTACATCATAGATAAGGTCTACCAGGGTGGAGCCTATCTACTCATGGATATGCACGGTGAAAGGCCTTTCAGGCCAATAAACGGTCGCTTCCTGAAGAAATACTACACCTAACGAGTTACGGCCTAGGTCAATGATAGATGACGACGACTATGTCCGCTCGCTATCTTCCTAAGCCCAAAACTCTATAAGTAGTAGCTGGTTAACGGACCGAAACGTCCTTAAACTAACAGCGGACCGAAACGTCCTTAAACTAATGACGGACCACTACGTCCTAAAACTAGCTGTTGACCGAGATGTCAATAAACTACGGTGGATTGCAGCATCCCAAAGCTGATAAAAAAGAATAAAAAAAAGAGAAAACGGTATGTCCATAAGCAAAATGGGCACGGATGAAAACCCGAAAAGGCTCTGTGAGTAAAAACAGCAGGGGTACCGGCGAGTCTTGTGAAAACCCGAAAGGGCGCAACCTCGTTATATAAAAAAAAGAATAAGAAAAAAACGGTATGTCCATAAGCAAAATGGGCACGGATGAAAACCCGAAAGTGCTCCGTGAGTAAAAACAGCAGGGCTGCCGGCGAGTGTTTGTGAAAACCCGAAATGGCGCAACCTCGTTAAAAGACACTTACAGGGTCCTCTCGACCTTGTAAGGAGAAATCACCCGCGTGAGATCCTTACGACTCACAAGGGAGCAACACACTTAGGAATCCCCACGATTCCTAAGGAGAAATTACACTTGCGAGATCCTCACGACTCGTAAGGAGAACTCTCTTATGGGACCCTCACGGCTCATAAGATTTGAAAGTCTTAAGTTACAGAGACCTGAACCTGTTCTTAAGCAACCCCCACAACCTTCGATACTGCCCTACAAGCGGCTCAGTGCTGACCCTTGTATACAATCCACGGGCGCGAATAAACATTTCCCTAACAAAGTCCCATCCATGACTAGGGATATGTCTACACGGTAAACAGCCCTTACACGGTAAACAGCCCTTGTAAGTCCTCTCGACTTGTAAGGAGAAAGCACTCTTATAAGATCCTTACGACTTATAAGAGATCATACACTTAGGAATCCTCATGACTCCTAAGGAGAAAACACACCTACAAGATCCTCACGACTTGTAGGGAGAAATACCTTTGTGAGACCTTTACGGCTCATGAAGTTAAAAGCCTTAGTCGACAGAATCCTAACCCTGTTTACTAAGCCACCTTTGTTCGACATTGACAGAAGCAAATGATGATTCGCTCCTGGCAATATCCCAGTTGTAGCGGTGCTGATGCCGAAATCAGTGTCTAATTCCAAGCTTGAAGCAAAAAGACAGCAAGCCACACATGCATGCAAAATAGCCGAAATGATGGGGCGACTTGCAACAAAATCAGCAAGTAAAAATGTATGCATGCGAAATAGCCGAAATGATTGTACAACTCACAATAAAAAAGCAGCGAGTAAAAATAAAAAAAAATAGCCGAAATGATTGGGCACCGCGAAAAATAGCCGAAATGATTGGGCAATCGCAACTTTCGCGATATAAAAGCTGAAATGATAGAGCATCGCGGGAAGAAATAAAAAAAACTTATGAAAGAATGAAACTTTCGCCCTACAGGTGCTATTACATCAATCCCTGTATACAATCCAGGGGCGCAAACAAAGGGGGAATCATACCTTCCCAACATGCTCCATCAGAAAGCGAAGCCAAATCTCGACGGTTCACCTGCAACCTAGAGACAACTGCAACATTCGTCTCGATACAGCCGACGATATGTCACTACAGAGTTCTTCCTCCAACAGGATTCGGACACGCCATTGCAAATGAAGCGAAGGCCAAATTCCTAGCTTCAGGGTCTTGACGGCAACTCATATAAAGCCTGAAAGACAATCGGAGATCATCCCGCACCAGCGCGGAGTGGTCACCACCTCGACGTTTGTCTCGATACAGCAGACGTGATGTCACCCCAGCATTCCTCCTCATTCCAGCAGGATGCAGATGCAACGTAAAAAAAAGACCTCATGGTCGAAACAAAGCGGAGTGACGGCAAAATCCCAGCTCTACCTCAGCATTCGTCTTGTTACAGTAGACACAATGTCACTACGGCGTTCTTCCTCCAACGGAATCCGGACACGCCAAAGCAAACGAAGCAAAGGCCAAATTCCTAGCTTCAGGGTCTTGACGGTAACTCATATAAAACCTGAAAGACAATCAAAGATCATCCCACATCAGCGCGGAGTGGTCACCACCTCGACGTTCGTCTCGATACAGCAGACGCAATGCCAAAGCAAACGAAGCGAAGGCTAAACTCCTAGCTTCAGGGTCTTGACGGTAACTCATATAAAACCTGAAAGACTATCAGAGATCATCCCATATGGAGTGGTCACCACCTCGACGTTCGTCTCGATACAGCAGATGGGATGTCACCACAGCGTTCTTTCTCCAGCAGGATTCAGACGCGACAATCAAACAACGGAGCCACGGCAAAATCCCTAGTTCCAAACCTCGACGGTTCACCTGCAACCTAGAGACAACCGCGACATTCGTCTCGATACAGCAGACACAGTGCCAGCAAACGAAGCGAAGGCCAAATTCCTAGCTTCAGGGTCTTGACGGCAACCCATATAAAACCTAAAAGACTATCGGAGATCATTCCACACCAGCGCGGAGTGGTTATGACTCATCGGGGCTCTCCAAAATGAGCCTAACCTCAAGTAAAAAGCGGCATGGCAAAATTCCTAACGCTTGCTCTTCCGATGGTTAAACTGCCTAGGAAGATTGCTTGAAGACGTCTTGTCCAGCCCCAGAAGGGATTGGAGACACGACAATCGCAAGGCTACTCGAACAGCAAGATTGCCTATCGAGGAATACATCAGCCAATGCGACAGTACAATGGACAAAATCCTAGTACCACAGACCCTAACGGACCTCTGTCGTAAAGAGCAGAGGTTAACTGTGACGTTAGGATATTCTTGCGAGAAATGCTCGATTCGTCTCGACTCGTGAGGAAAAGCCTTAGGCAGCAGGGATTAAAACACTTGTTTCCTAAGCACTGGGGCCCTACAAGTCGGTCCAAAAAAACGGACTCTTGCATACTATTCACGGGTCACACTCTCCAAAGTTGAATCTCGACAAGGAGGGAAACAACCGCTTACGGGTCCTCTCGACTCGCAAGAGGAAAAATTCTCTTATAAGATCCTTACGACTTATAAGAGAAAACGCACTTAGGAATCCTCACGATTCCTAAGGAGAAAATACACCTACGAGATCCTCTCGATCCGTAGGGAGAAAAGTCTTTGTGAGACCCTCACGGCTCATAAAGTTGGAAAGTCTTAGGCATCAGATCTGAACCTGCCTCCTAAGCCATCACTACCTCTTGAAGAAGCGAAGACAGGATGCTCGCTCTATCATCTGTCGACCATGTTTACTAAGGTAACATGCTGATAATAAAAGAAAGAAGAAAGCGGAGAAATGACACAAGACATTATGAAGAATGTATATCTTTTATTCATGAATTCAACTGAGTACAAGTTACATCGTGTTAAAGAATAAACAAATACATTTTATTTACAATTACAAATAATACAAAATGTTCATGGAGAAGGAAGCGTCTTCAACAAATCCGCAAGTTGCTCTCGCACTTCCTTCAGCGCCTTCTCCTGATCGGCTGCCGCAGCCAACTCTGCTTCCACCTGGGCCCGCTGCTGCAAGTAGGATGAAAGTTGTTCTTCGACGGCTCGCCGAGCTGCTTCGCGACCTTGGGCATCACGCTCAACGGCATCGAGCTTCTGCTTCAGTGTTAGCCCATCAGAAATACTTTGCAGAAGGCCCTCGAAGATAGCCTTCACCCGGACAGCGTTCACGTCGACCTCAGCACGCAGTCAAGTAGACTCGCTTGAGGTCTCTTGGCATTCCTTCCACCTTAAAGCCGCTTCTTGTTCCAGATGGCGGAAGTAAGAAGCGCTCTGCTCGATCCATGACGCCTGTTGAGTACTCGTGGCTAAAACATCGGGGGCAGGGCGCATAAGCTCCAGCCGATGCAGGCGGGCCTCGATCTCCCTGCAGTGGTTAACCCAAGACTCGACGATGCCTTCATTATGGAAATTTACAAGCGTCGCCAGCATCGGATTAACCTCCGCAGCGAAATTTGCGGCGGATGTAAAAGCTTCTGTGTCAAGCTCCTCGACGCATCCGCTCAGCATGCTCAAACTCATCGCAGCACCCTTTGAGGATGGACGCCTGGAGAACGGGCCTGCCGGCATCATGATGCGGGACTCGAAAAGGACCGGAACCGGAGCGATAGTTGCAAAACAAATCACAATCAGATGACAGACCTAAAAATACAGGAGACTCATGAACAATAGAGTCTACTATACTGGCTGCAGCAGGCGGCAAAGCCGGGAGGTTTGGTGGCGCAACTGATCTCTCATCTCCTCCTTCGATCTGTAGCACTGCAATCAGAGCAAGAAAAAATCAGAAACAATTTCATTATTGGAAAAAGAAAGGGCATTAATTGAAAACTATACTCACCAGCGCCACTGGAAGAAGTAAGCTCCAACGGGAAGGAGAAGTGTGGGTGCAGCACCTGGTACAGGTGATCAAAAAGCACTCCTGCAAAGACGCAATAGTACAACATCAGTATATAAATTATGCAGCCAAGATAAGACTGATAAGTCACAAATCCATACCTTCCAGCATTTGCGACGGTACGAGAGAGGGTAGAGATGTGGTCACCGTCAGGGTGGTAACTGACGGCGCTCCTTCGAGTAAAAGGGCATCAGCGCTAGCCACACCTGCGTTAGAAACAAGATAACCCCTGTCAGGAAGGATTGCGGAATAAAAAGAAGGACGGTAACCCAAAATTTACCTGATGAGTCGCCAGCCGAAACGGCGGCGTCTCCCTCCTCCATTGGCATGAGTTCTCCTCCCGTTGCCTCATCGCCAGACTCTACGAGAGCCATCGTCACACTCGTGATGCCGGAAGACGACAAGGAGCCATAAACGGGGAGAACGATGATCGGAGCGGCACCCGACTCTTGAGAAAGAGCGACCGTCTCATGCTTAGCGATCATGCCCGTCTCATCCACTACCCCCTAGGGCTCAGCGGTCGTGGCCATCTCGTCCACCGCTGCCATAGGTTCGTCGGTCGCAGCTGCTCCATCCGCTGCTGCCCTAGGCTCGGTTGTAGCATCCGTCTCAACTGTCACCCCCTCAGGCTCGGCATCAGCAACTTTCTCGGGCATAGTAGGCATGATTGTCTCGTCAGCCACTAGCTCAGGCCCGGCAACTACGACTGCACTACCTACCATCGCCTCGGTTTCGACTGCTGCTTTCTCCACCGTCCCCTTAGGCTCGACGGTTTCCTCCGCTCCTTCAGTTGGACTTGGCCCTGCAGGACAAGATGTATAAGAACGATAGTTTTATAACTTTTACAACAAAGTCTCGAAAAACACATTATCTGAGGTGGATTGATCGTTAGCTCCCCGAGCTGCACGCGCCGCCTGTCTATGAGTAGTAGACAAGGCGACCGGTGGCTCCTCGGAAGGAGTAGCAGCGGGAGTAATGGCACTTGGGCCCGCTCTAACTGCCAAAGCAGCGCTGCGCTCCTTCGCTGCGCGCCTCAAGCGCTTCCTCTCCTCCCTGGCCGTCATGACGTACCTCTTGGAGGCCTCCTTCAGCAAGGCGTCGTCGTCCGCGTTTAGAGTTGCCTCCAGAGCCTTCAAGGCATCCATCATCGGCTTTTTGAGTCGGGTCTCTTGCGGCAATTCCGAAGAGGCCGGAACATCGGTAGCTGGCCCGGAGAGAGGTCCCGCATCAGTTTGCGAGATAAGTCTTGTGGTCCCTGCGATAAGACAAAAAGGGGGGGTCAGATCACTCATAAGAAATGGAAGGAGAGACATAGTAAACCGAAATGTACCAAGGCCTAAGGATGCTCTGAGTCGTTCCTCCTCCTGGAAAGTTTTGAGGGAAGCAGCGATGGCTTCTTCAGTAGAAATGCCTGTTAAAGAAGGAAAAGTGTTAGTTAAAAAACAATGATAGAGGCACGATGCAATGACGGAAAATACAACTAGTAATTACCCGATTGTGCAAGTTTAGCCAACCACGCATCGCGCCTTGCCAATCGCTCAGAAGCTGCAATGGCGGCCGCCATATCAGTGTCGTCTGGCGGCGTAAATAGGCCCTCGTTGGTCCCATACTCACCCAAGCCCTCGCTATAAGGAGCATGAGGTTCCTGGCCAAACGCAACGTCAGCAGAGAGGATCAACTTCTTCTTCCTCTTCTACGCGCGAGCCCCGGGTGCACCCAAAATCATTTTACGTTTCGTGGGCACCTTAGGACGGCGGGTCCCGATGTCCGAGCCCACACCGGACTCCGGCGAAACCACATTCACCGTATCCACCGGAACACGGGTCGCTGGGGGCACGTCCACGGTATCACGAGGCAATCCGCGCGGAGGGCTCAACACGCCCGATGGCTCAGCTCCAACATCTCTCAGCGGAGGAACGACAGGGATCCTTGGCCTCAGGGGAGCTTTGCAGTTGCTGCCAGGAGGCACACCCTTGCGGTCAACCAACAACAGCCTTTCTTCCTTAATAACGGCGCCCGTCGAATGCTGGTACCATGCCGTATATATATTAAGGATCCGTGGGACGCAAGTCGGCTCGCTGATGAAAAAGTGAGAGCCCGTATTCAGACGCATGAAGTGATGCAGCGCGCTCCGCATCCCTTCTTCAGTGGCAGCAGGTTCCAGCAAGAAAGCCTCCAACGGCACTCCTTGATTATAGCTCAGTTGCTGGGCAAAACGTTGCGGGTTGTATCTCATGAAAAGCGCCGCATCATTTTGCCTAAACACCAGGAAACCCGGTCTGATAGAATATAAGTGGAGGGTCTCCCGGGCTGTCAGAACCGAGGCCCCATCTTTGAAAGTATCTTGCAATGACCACACCGTGGTAGTAGACGCCTTTTCGATGGTTAACACTTTGTCGGTGAAGGTCATCCCGTCTCCAACTGTGCAGGGACGAAGGAGCAAACCTCTGGCATACCATGGCGACAGATTTACAATTGAGCCGCCGACCAATCGCATAATCCGAGGGAAGCTGCACCTGTCATAGAACGAAGGCCTTTTGTGCATACCAAAAACGCCAAGTGCATGTAGCTCAAGCCATGACATGAAGTAATGCATCTAGAAGATCACGTACGGTACTCCAGGTTCATTAGCATCCACCACTTGACTAAGGCCGTGATACAGGTGGGCTAAGCCGGCGACCCCGACGGCCACTTTTACCCCAATGGTCATCCAGTGAGCTGGGTAAAAGACAGATGGCCTCATACGGTGAAGGTGCATCGGGAGTGCAAACCAGCTCAGCCATAACCCAAGAAATCCTAAGAAGAATGCGTCCTCATCCATCCCAGGGACTGTAACCTCCGCAAAAGGGACAACCGGGGAGTTAGGAAGGAAGAAACCCTTCTGATCTACCTCCGTCGCTGGCAGGTTGTCCAAACCTAAACCGAAAGGGTCATCAAGCGTGGCAAACTTAGCAGCTTCCGCCGAGAGGACTTTCGGGTGAAGGAAGAGAGCGATGAAATTCTCGAAATTAACCCCGCGACTCCCAGATTCGAGAAAAATGTGCTCGTAGATTTTCAACACTTTGATCAGACTAGGAAATTGGTGTTGAACAGCATTCGCCGGAGTAAGGCCCATTATCACTGGCTTAGCACCGAAGACATATTCGTCCGTGGGAAGCAGCTCCTCATAATGCTCCCCTATGACCGGTAAGCCGGAAACTTCTGTGAACTCCTCTAAAGAAATCAACACTTCCCGGTCCAGTGCGAGGAAAGTGTGAGTAGGGATATTCCACTGCTCCAAAAAAGCCTTAGCCCACCAGGTAGAAAGCGTAGGATATTGGAAGAGGGAAGCATAAACAGCGGTATACAACCCAAGCCTCGTCAACTGCGACTTCTTCGCTGACAAAATGTAGCGAGCCCATGGCAGATAACCGATCGGATGACGGGGGATCAGACCTATATTATATGGTTGCCCCCAGGGTCGCGCTTCGCCTTGATAAATACGGCGTCCTAAGATATCTAAAACCATGGGAGGCTGAACGGGAATTGAAGCTATAGCGGGATGAAGAAAGTCTTCTGAAGTCCAATCGACCATCTCCACGGCATACTTCACCGGGGGTGCATCTGCGTAATGGATCACCGTGATAGGCTCTGGAGGCACCACGCATGAAAAGCTTTGTCGACCCCTGATAATCTGATTGTACCATGATCCCCAAAGGTGAAGATTCTTATGTTCTGGATTATGGTCTCTGATCAAAGCTAGGACCTCCCGGTCTACGGGTGCTCCAGGGAATCCTCCCTCCGAGCGAACGAATGGGAACGAGGCATCGAAAGACATGTTGCCTGCAAAAAGAAGGGGGACGGAGATCAACTGTCAGTATTGTAATTTTTAATTTCTGACACTTGGAACTTTAAAATTTGTACCACACTGCAATGCAGTGGAAAGGGGGCCAAAGGGGGACCCACAAAATCCAGATGACAATGCATCAGTTAATAAGACAGCCTCATCATTGGATGAGACTGTCAATTAATGAGAAGATCCTCAAAAGAATATTCTCATTAAATGAAAAATCTCTTGAGACAAGGAGAAAATCTCCCTTTTCAGAGCAAAGCTCTGTCACAGAGTAACACTTGTCAAACTCTGGTCACAAGGGAATAAAATTCCTTAAAAGAGCCTAACTCTGTAATAATGATGGAAAAATCCATCAAAGGAAAAATTAATTTCTAAAAAAAATTTAAAGTTTGAGATCTGAAAGATCCATGAAAAACTCTTAAGAGTTCATCATCAGAAGATCAAAAGATCTATGGTTTTGTCAATGAGCAAGGCTCTGTTCATGGGTTAAGAAACCCTGAAACAAATTCTTGAGAGCAAAGCTCTATTTATGAAACCCCAAAAGGGTTTTCTTTAGATCAAAAGATCTATGAGAGCAAGGCTCTATTAATTGAAATTAATTTAATTAAGTTAAGTTAATTTTTTCCTAAGATGTTTCTAAAGTTCTAACTCTGAAAATGAGAGCAAGGCTCTGAGGTTCTGAAAATAGAATTCTTGAAGATGATAATCATCTGCTGAGGACCAAGGGTCCTATTTATAGGCGCTTAAGCGCCTCTTCAACTCCTGAGTTGATCCAACGGTCTGGATCTTGCCACCGCTGGACTCACGTGTGCGCCACGTGAGCGCAACGGTGGGGGGGCATTTGTTTCCCCCAATCAGAGCAAAGCTCTGTTTGAATTTCAAATTCAAAAGGTGAAGCAACGCTTCAGATTCCTTGCTCTGCGCGCAGAGCGCCACGTGTCAAAAGCAGACACGCCAGCGCAAGGGGCGCTGCGCCCAAGGCAGCGCACCCCAATCAGAGCAAGGCTCTGTTTTAAAATTTAAACTTTAAAAATAAAGGAAGCAACGCTTTAGATAACTTGCGCTCTGCGCTGCGCGACACGTGTCAGTGCAGTTGCGCTAGCGCAGTCGCGCTGCACACCGCGCTGCGCGACACGTGTCAGCGCAGTTGCGCTCGCGCAGTCGCGCTGCGCGACACGTGTCAAGCGTAGGTACACTTGCGCCAATATGTGCCAGCACTAAAACTTAAATAATGAATTATTTAATCAAAATTAAAATTCTAGAAAGATCTTTTCAATCTTATTAAAATAAGAAGATTATTTTCTGTAAAACAGAGACCTTAGGATCAAAAATCCAACGGTTGGGAAATATCCCCAGATCAATCAGAGAAAGATCTCTGTAACTAACCTAATAAACTAATTGGCTATATATAAAGTCCCCTAGACTCCAAGTCTCAGATATACAGAGCTCCTCCAAAAACTTTGAAAAAAAAACTCAAAGAGGGAAAAAGGCAAACCTTTGAAAAAAGAAGAATTTCTTCTAAAAAGGTCAATGATCTAAGAACAAGATCAAGATCTTCAATAAAAAGAAAAAGATCAAAAGAAAAGATCCAATCATAAAACAATAAAGAAGTAACTTACTTCATTTCTAGATCTTTTGATCTATATAAAGGCACAGCCTTTTGATGAACCACTGGTTCTTGAATCTTGAGGTAGAACCTCTTTAGAACAAGAAAAACTTGTTTCTTTGATCTTAATTAGATCAAGATGCGCTCTGCGCTATTGAACAGTGCTTTGCACTCTTGATTTGCGCTGTTGCGCTCCTTGGACTGGCGCGAGTCACCAGAGAGCGCCGCGTGTCAATCTGCGCCTTGCGGTCCTAAAAACATAGCGCTGCGCTCTTGAACTGGCGCAACTCACTAGAGCGTGCCACGTGTTAGCAGCGCACTAGCACAGCGCACTGCACTAATAGACTTGCGCTCAGTAGAGCGTGGCACGTGTCACCTCCACATGCGCTGGCGCCTTGCGCTCTTTAATTGGCGGAGAGCGCCTGACAGGCCACGTGGCGCACTGTCAGACCATTAAATGCTCTACATTATTAAAAAGGGACAGAGCCCAATTAAAAGGTCTAACAGACCAAAACAAATGCTATGCATTATTAAAAAAGGGGCAGAGCCCAATTAAAAGGCCTAACAGGATTAATTTAAATGATGTGTATTTAATTAAAAAGCCCAATGCTGTGCATTATTTAAAAAGGGGCAGAGCCCAAGCAAAGGCCTAAACATGCCTGTCCCCTCCGAACGGCGGCCGAGACATGGACGTCTTGCCTGAGATTCGGGACAGATGCTATTTGGTTTTATCCGTCCACCTCTCCGAAGATGTCAAGTTGATTTATGGCACCGTGTATCGGAGGTTTAGACGGATGCGGCCGATGTAGCAGACTTCGTCAGATTCCCCCTCGCTTGAGGGGTTTTTGATTGTGGGGACGCTCTTCCCTGCAGGCGCAAGCCCCTGCAGTTAATTACGCTACCGCACCGCGGTAGCAATTTTCTCCTTCTTCAGAATTTCACTTCGTGTCGTGGGTGTTTGTTTTGTTTGTGGTTGTCCGTGGATTGTATACGGAGACTAATTTATGTCGTCGCCCGTAGGACGTGGATTAGTCCAAATCCGTATTTTCTTAGATTTGGGTTTGAGATTTTGGTTTAAGGATACGTTAGCCCTATTTAAGGCTAAGATCAACTTAAACTTTTGTTAAAGATACGTTAGCCTAATCTCCAGACTAAGATCAACTTAACGGGATCGTTTGGATCCGACAAGAGAGCAATTGGCTCTATTGTTTAGTTTAATGACGTTGCGGTCGATTTCCAGTTTAGGGACATGGTGGTCCATCATTCCCATTTGGGGAAGAACATTAGTTTAAGGGCATTTCGGTCCACGAGTTTAAGGACCCCGCAGTCCGTATCGATGTGTGGTTGTCGGGACCCGTCACCTCTCTGACGTCGTTGAAGGATTACAACGATAGGTGTCAGAGGAGTTCAGAGATGTACCCTTGAACCGGATGTAAATTGATTTAAGAGAGCAGTCTTACCCAGTCAATTTAATTTGAGGACTTACGGCCATGATTGGGCTAAGTCCAGTTGAGAATATTCAACGTTTTTATCTTTGGCCTATTAGGCCTGTGTTAGGGCTTTGCCCCTGTTTAATAATGCACTGTATTTTATTCTGGCCTGCTAGGCCTTTTTAATTTGGGCTCTGTCCCTTTATTTATGATGCAGGTCATCTGTCATTGTTGGGGCTCTGCCCTTTTTAAAATAATGCATAGCATTTTATTAGGCCTGTTAGGCTTTTTTTAATTGGGCTTGGCCCTTCTGTAAATAATGCAGTGCATTAATTATCTGACAGTGGCTTGTCAGGCGCTTTGCGCCAATTATTAAGCGTAAGCGCTTGTGGTGGTGACACGTGTCACACTCTGGTGAGCGCAAGCGCAACAGCGCAGTGCGCTGCGTCAGTGCGCTGCACTATTGCGCTGCTGACACGTGGCGCGCTCTGGTGAGTTGCGCCAACTTCAGAGAGCAATGCTCTATCTTAAAAGCGCATAGCGCAAGTGATCATGGTGCTGACACGTGGCGCTCTCTGGTGGCTTGCGCCAACCCAGGAGCGCAACAGTGCAGATTTGCAAGTGCAAGGCACTATTTTAATTTCTTGATCCAAGAAAAGAATCTTTAAGATTCCAGAACCAATGGTTCATAAAAAACAATGCTTTTGTTATTTATTATATTTTTATTGAAGATCCTTGATCTTGTTCTTAGATCAATGATCTATTCAAAAGAAATTCTTCTGTTTATAAAGGTTTTACCTTTTTTCTTCTTTCTGAATTCTTCTCAGAGTTCTTTAGAGGAGTTCCCTCTTTGTTTCTTTAATTTCTCTCTTCTCTGTCTTGTTCTCTTTTTCTGAAATTGGGGTCTAGGGGCCTTTATATAGTGCCCATTAATTTGTTAAATTTGTTTAAGAGATCCTTCTCTGAGTGATTTGGGGATTTTCCCCACCGTTGGATCTTTGATCCAAGGGCTTCTGTTTTACAGAAAACAATCTTCTTGTTTTAACAGGAACAGAAAGATCTTACTGGAATTTTAATTCTGTTTGGCGCAGATGCACCTGCGCTTGACACGTGTCACGCAGCGCACTGCGCTAGCGCAATTGCGCTGACACGTGTCGCGCAGCGCACAGCGCAGCGCAACTGCGCTGACACGTGTCGCACAGCGCAGAGCGCAACGCAACTGAAGCGTTGCTTCCTTTAATTTTGTTTTAAATAGAGCCTTGCTCTGATTGGGCACGCTGCCTCGGGCGCTGCGCTGACGTATCAGCTTTTGACACGTGGCGCGTTGCGCGCAGCGCAAGGAATTTGAAGCGTTGCTTTATTTATTTTAATTTTAATCTTCAATTTTCAAAACAGAGCTTTGCTCTGATTGGGAGAAACAGAAGCGTTGCTTCTTTTCCCGCCTTGGAATTTGAACAGAGCTTTGCTCTGATTGGGGTAAACAAGGCCAATCATGAACAAAATGTTAAACATTTTCAGATGGACTTAACCCAATTCTGGCCATAAGTCCTCAAATTAAGTTGAACTGAGCGCAACTGCTCTCCCAAATCAATTTACACCCGGTTCAAGGGTACATCTCTGAACTCTGATATTTGTCATTATAATCATTCAACGTCGTCAGAGAGGTGAAGGGTCCCGACAACCATACATTGCTACGGACTGTGGGGTCCTTAAACTCATGGACCGAAATGTCCTTAAACTAATATCCGTCCCCAAAATGGGAATGATGGACCGAAATGTCCTTAAACTAATATTCATCCCCAAAATGGGAATGTTGGACCGAAATGTCCTTAAACTAATATTCGTCCTCAAAATGGGAATGTTGGACCACCATGTCCTTAAACTGGTAATCGACCGCAATATCTCTAAACTAAACAATAGAGTCCAAATGCTCTCTTGTTGGATCTAAACGATCCCGTTAAGTCGATCTTAGTCTCAAATTAGACTAACGTGTCCTTAACAAACGTTTAAGTCGATCTTAGCCTCAAACAAGGCTAACGCATTCTTAAACCAAAACCCCAAAACCAAATCTAAGAAAATACGGATTTGGACTAATCCACGTCCTACGGGCGACAAATACAAATTAGTCTCCGTATACAATCCACAGGCAACCGAACACAAAACAAACACCCACGACACAAAGTGAACATCTGGAGAAGGAGAAAGTTGTTACCGCGATGTGGTAGCGCAATTAACTGCAGGGACTTGCGCCTGCAGGGAAGAGCGTCCCCACAATCAAAAACCCCTCGAGCGAGGGGGAATCTGACGAACTCTGCTACATCGGCCGCATCCGTCTAAACCTTCGATACACGGTGCCATAAATCAACTTGGCATCTTCGGAGAGGTGGACGGATAGCTCCAATTAGCATATGTCCCGAATTTCAGGCAAGACGTCAGTCTTGTGCCGTCTTTCGGAGGGGAACACCAACGCTTGGAAAATTTTCTGGCAAGGGTTAAAACGGGTATTTGATATCTGATTGAACTTTTTAACACCGTCTAAAGTAACCCGAAAACAGTTAGAATTACGACTACGAAACACTCCAAGTTGTCTTTGCAGAAAATTAATATCACGTGAAAATTTAGCAAAAACAAACAACACCTAAAAATCAAATTCATCCACTGGAACACTGAAAAATTTAGGGGGGGGCTCGGAATTGGGCCGAGATCAAGGGGGTGTGGACGGCCTACTGTTCACAGAATTGCCCTAAATTTCACCAGTGTTAATGTTATCACACATATATGATTCTGCACTTGTTTAAAAAATTTTTAGAGCTCATATAAAAATCGACAGAAACATGGTTTTGATGTGTCAAGTTTCGGAGTTGTTTCGGTTTCGTAATCCTACACAATCCGTCTAATTCTCTAGCTAGGCTCTGATACCACTGTAGGGTTCCTATGAATGACAGCAAGGTTTCAGGAGGTATCGTCCATGCCATTTTCAAAAATTTTCCGTTTTAAAGAACCCTAAACTAGAATCGATAACTAGAGAATCATACGAAACACAAAGTAAACTACTTTACATCTAAGTGTTTGCGGAATACAACCTTTGTAGACCGGTCCTTCGATTCCAAAGCTTCGAGTTGAAGTCCCTTCGCTGCGATCCAAGTCCCGGACTCTTGCATGGCTTCTCAAGGTGAAACGAACGATCTTGCTTTAAGTCTTCGAGGCCGAAGATGATCTACGTCGAGGAGACACTAACTCAAGCTACTACTTCACTAATTGGGAGATTAGTGAAGCTAACACCCTATACTAAAGTGCTAATCTAGTAGAGGATGATGAAATAGGAAGTGGGCTCACTTTAGTTTTATTTTTCTCACAATATTTTCTCTCTTTAGAAAACCCTAGCAAGTTTTTGCTCAAGGAAGAAGAAGATGAGCAAAAGAAATGAGAATGAACTAATGAGGTGAGAGAATGAACCATGGGTCAGTTTGTATCATATACTAACTCATGTAGAGACATAACCATGGCTAAATTATAATGGTTAGGTTAATAAATATCTTAAGTAAAACAAAATTAGTGGACTAAGTCAATGCATCCAAAAGCTTCATGCATGCGAGCTATTATCCACTAATTTGGAATTACTTTAAATACTAAAACCCAACATTATAATTAGTATGGTGTAAGTCTCATACACCCATGTAGTGTGTATCAACAACCATGATACAAAATAAAACAAAATTAATATATATCGCATATATATTAAGTGTGCACATGTGAGAATAATAAATGCTTAAGTAAGCTAATATTAGTTAATGTAAATTAGTATATCAAATATACAATTATACACTAAATTATCAAATCAATACTTGATTTAATAATCCGGCTATATCGTATATAACCGACTAATATTAAATGTACCAACTTATCGAATCAACACTTGATTCGACAACCCGGCTATATCACATATAGCCGTCCGATACAAAAATCGCGAGAATAGAATGCGGTATCACATACTCGCATCATTCTCGGTCCCGCACATATCACATATGTGCTCCTACTTCGTTTTGCCTGAGCCACTAAAACCTCTATGTAGGATTCTAAAGACTCGTCATTACGCCGACAGTAGGTGATGATCACATCAAGCACCTACAAGACGTCAGCGGTACTAGCTGGACGTAAAGGCTATCCGGGTATTGAATGATCAGAAGATCAACAAGCAAGCCCGCTCTAACTCCTGCAAAAGCCTGACAGTAACACTATCGTACAGTCCGGTCTCCTCGTCTGATATGTCGCATATCAAGTCTAGGGGTGGTAAACGTCAGACCCCAATAACCGATAAGTCATGCCGATAACGGGTTGAGAAGCTACTGATAACACTTACCAGTAAATCTCTAAATCATCCCTGACCAGGGACTTCCCTGTTATGTCCAATCGAGCACAGCGCAACATCAACCCCCAATACCGGGAGAGACGAAACCCCTCCTATCGCTCATTGCCTCCATGTGACTCGAGACTGTACCCAAAAACCACCGTTTTGCACGTCCTCATGAACGTGGTAAGGTAGAAATCAAAGCACGGTGGGAATCACACAAGACTCTATGACGATCTCGGGTCTACAGACTAACCTGTACCAGTGTCACCTGAGAACTGCTATCTGACGTGAGGTATAATACCATCTAGGAGTTCTCGGCGAGTCCGTCCAGTGTACCCAGTCTCCACTGAGCACCCGTATACCATCTCTGATGTCAAACACCAATGGATATAGGATCATCCATCGCCCATCTATATGGGTCGAGAAGCTATACACTAGTCTACTCTGGTATATCGATGCCCCGTCTTGATACACCCACGACTAGGGACTTTAAAGGATGTACTTATGGACTACCATGGCCCTACTAGTATGATCTGCATCATAATCCTGGTAGTCAAGTACTCATCCTAAGGGCTTTACCAACATGTAACTATAAGACATCATCAAGAGACAAGTATACATGTTAAGATAAAGAGCAACCAGATACCATACTATCATGTCGAGCAAGAAAGTCCTCTCTATATATGTCCAAGTATCCAATATAATATACATCATATGTACAATAATGGCCTCTAGGGCATACATACAACTAACAACAACTAGCTATTTTGTTCCATGTCCTGTCTGAATTATTTTCCGACTGCCAATCCGCTTCTTGGACTACACGATCTATAAAAGCCTTTTGGTTACCTTCTTTCAATCGCCACCATTTAATTCTAGGCTCTACCTTACGTCTAATCTTCCTAGGTCCTCTTCTAAATCGAAAATCTAGAACTAAAAGTCTATGTTGAGTGGTTACACTCTCACCCGGCACTACCTTACAGTCGATATAACAATCTCTATCTATTCTTCTCGTCAGAAAAAAGTCTATTTGACTAGCACTTGATCCGCTCCTAAAAGTGATAAGGTAGGACTCTTTTTTCCTAAACCAGGTGTTTGCTAAGATCAAGTCATAAGATAAAGAAAAATCTAGAATCGAGTCACCTACTTCATTCCTTTGTCCAAAACCAAATCCTCCATGGATAGTATCAAACCCACTACGACTAGTATCTACATGTCCATTAAGATCACCGCCAATAAATAACTTCTCTCCACCAGGTATACTTTGCACCATCTCGTTTAAATCCTCCCAGAATAGACGCTTACTAGCGTCATCTATGGTGCATAAGCACTAATAATATTAAGGATCTCTCCACCTAGAATAAGCTTAACCAGTAAAATTCTATCACCTTTTCTCCTAATCTCAACTACATCTTCAAGCAACCGTTTATCTATGATTATGCCTACCCCATTACGATTTTTATCTCTACCCGTATAACAAAGCATATAACCCCAAGACTCTATGACTCTACTCTTTTTACCTACCCACTTAGTTTCTATTGAAGGATAATTCTGAAAAATAGTGCATATTCTTAAGTCCAAATTCAGAAAGTATATACCCTACAAATCGCATTTACACGCACCTTGAAACTTGGGATAGTAGAGGATACCTAAAATACTCTTGCCTGAAAGCCTAGTATGAAATAAAAAATGGTATTTAAAGCTAACCACCAAAAGAGCATCATTGAAAAATATTTCCGGTCTTGAAAAGGAAAGGAAAAAGAAAAAGAAAAAAAAATTAATCAAATGACCTGGAAACTGCTATTTACGTTTTAAGCTCACACATTCAGTAATCGGCTGATTAGTGCCTCAAGAAGTAGTAATAGTCATATGAAAGGTATGTGAGCAAATCCGACCACCATTAATGAAAAGAAGTAGTATTAGGTATTAGGGCAAGAGCATTATAGTTTGAATTGAATTCCTGAATGTAGGGGTGATATTTACACACACGTAGGGGTATACGATCGATATTTGGAGGAAAGATAGGGATAAAGAATAAGACTTATGTTTTCCGTAAAGTTGATAAAATTTTTGGATTGAAGACTGCGCTTTAGAAGGAAAACTCAAAAGAAACCGAGATCTTTCTAAACTGTAAAACATATGGGATCTTAGCTTGAATAAATAGGAGGTGTGAAAAATAAGGGATGGATATTTCTAATTTAGAATAATAGAGCTACTAACTTAGATACTAAACTATAGGAGTAGAATCGACGTTAATTTATGAAACTAGCTTGACGGGATTTTGTGGGCAGTATCCGCTGAAAACCCTCAGGAGAAAACACTCCTCCTACTAGGGATACCAAAAGGTTTAACGGTTTGTTGCACATGCTAAGTGCAACCGTGATGCCTGCGAAAGTGAGCTGATCAGTCGAAAATATTGTATTTTTAACACATCAATTTCCCTACTCTTTGCAATCATCTAAAGGTGTTTGGTATAAATATAGCACATATTAGCAATTTGTCTGCAAAATACCAAATAACATGTGTTATACGTTATAACCGGCATTTTGAGGGAAATTGAGTGTTTATTATTGCACGCATGATCGTTGTATATCAAACACTTGTCTCGAGATTGTGTGCAGAAAATCCTTCAAGTTAAAGAGCCGGAATCACAAAAGTGCCGATAAAATGCATCAAGTCCAAGACTTGAGATCTTGCAGCAACCAAGAAAGAAATGTCAGATTCTAGGTATCAGAAGAAGATCCCAACATTGTCAGAAGAAGACCACAGAAATTTCATGCAGTGGGCCCATTATATGGCCGCGGATCCGCGGCCGAGTTGGCCGATCCGCCGCGGTTCCGCGGCCTGGTTAGCTCCTTGGCGCTCCAAAATCCTCTGGAATATTTCCTGTAACAACCCTAGCTTCCAGAAGACTCTCAAAGACCACGTGGCTTCTTCCAGAAGGCTCTGCATAACAAACTCACTCTAGAATATTCCCTCCAACAACCTTATTCTAGAAGGCTCTCTCCAACAACCTTATTATAGAATATTCCCTCCAACAAACTTCTTCTAGAAGCCTCCTTGTAACTACCTTCCCCTAGAATATTCCTTGTAACAACCTCGTTCTAGAATATTCCCTCTAACAAACTCATTCTAGAAAGCTCTCTTTAACAACCTAGCTTTGGAGGGAAGATTCAAATGAAGTGGTTATAAAAGAGATCTAGATCTAGGGTTTAGAGGTTGTTGAATTTGGAGGGAAATCATTTTGAGTTATGAAAATTGTAGATCCAAATCATTTCAAAATCAAATTGAGTGACACAATTTGATCCAAATCAAGATCCACCGGGTACCGAGCCAAAGAAAGCCTTCAACGAGCCTTTTGAAGTGACGCCGATCTTCATCCGAGCAAGAGATCCACGACGATCCGCGACTCAAGAAGACAATGCAAAGCTAGTTTCGACGATTGAGTTTTCTCCTCAAAATCTTGTAATCTTTGAGTGAATTGTAACGAAACGTCGATTAAATAAAAGGTGGAAATTCTTGATCTTGCTTTTCATTACATTTGAGAATTATGAAGAGTTATCAATTCTTGATTGTTTTCTTTTTCATGATGTTTGAGTGAAAACTCCGCTTGTGGAGGAATCGAGAAAATAGGTAGATGATGATGATTAAATTCTTGAACGATTCTTAAGTCTTATAAGTTTTGTAAACTTTAGGAAATTGAATCATCGACAACCTAATTTGAGTGAAATGCTTTCTTGAATATTTTCGCTCCAAATTAGAGATCAACAATCGATGATTGAATTTCCTAGAGACTAGAATTTGAATGCTAATCAACGAAAGGACAAGGGATAGAAGGAGAAACCCTAGTTTCTTCAATAGATCCCTAATTCTCGTTGATCGTCATCGATCTAGAAACAAATCATCGATAGATAAGAATTTGTAATCATAATTATTCATCATCACTATCAATTGGATCGATTCCTACAAGCCTCTTTACAAATCTTGATATTTCATTCGATTTGGACATCTTCTTGAACTTTATTGAGTCTTGATTTTAGATCTAGTTCTTTATGAGTCTTGAAACTAAATTTCACAAATCTTGAATCAATTTTCTTGCAATTATTTTATCTTTTCATTTCGACTCATCTAAAACAAAATCGATCAAAACACACATCTCAGTGGATGATTCGTATTCATTAACGCGCTACATCGACACCGTTAATTGATTGCGGTATAAATTTCTTTGGTTGTGAAACATTTACAAATACACACGAAGATATGATCAATCAAATGGCGCCGTTGCCGGGGATGTGTACTATTTTGTTTGTTTTTGTTATTTGAGTTGAAGAATTATTATTCCATCAGAATTTTTAGATCAAATTCGCATCAAGCGCTTAACGATTAGTTGTGAATTTTTGCGAGGGAATCTGGAATCATTGTAGCAGTGCGATCAAGATTCAAAGAAGTTCTGCAAATTCCAGAGGAGTACCAGAAGCTACAGAAAATTTTTGAAAGCCTAACTCCTCCTTCCCACCGCTGATCCGCGGCCAACAGTAGGTTTTTCCGGCGGTTCCGCCGCCGTTTAGGGGATTCAGTGCTCCAAATTTCCCAGGTATCTCTCTGACTTTCTTATCTCCTCTCTGATCTTCTCCATTAACCATTTTCTGCAGGATTCTTTGCAAAATTCGCAGCGCCACTAAAAAAAAATTGTTGCATGTTTGATCTTGGTTGTCTGCATATTTTTAATACGGAAACTAAAGGGCAAAGACAAAATTCAGATTAGGTGGGGAGTTCATTACCCTTTCTAAGCCCCAAAAATCACAAAACTGCATCCGCATCACCCTCATTAATTAAAAAAATATCTAGACAAGACTATAAAGATCGTCGCGCTCACTTAGGACAGAAGGAGGTCGTGGGTAATCTATTGCTTATCCACATTTCTTTTATGGTGTCTAAGGCAAGTGTGTCTAAGGCAAGTGGTTACTTAATTAGGCCCACTACTTATGTAGTGGAGAACCTCCCACTTACCTGGCACTTACCTGGCCATAGGGGGGATAAAGAGGCAGTAGAGGTTTTATCCTGCGATTTGTCTTCTGGAAGTCTAGGAGCGGTCTAGTGACTTGACCTAGGTAACCATTAGATCTAGGGTGGTGCGTGCATTATTTTGTGAATTGATTTTTCAAAACCCGTATTTTTTAAAACAAACACCAACCAACTTTTCCTCTAATTATCACCAACGCTGCCACTTGTGCTACAACCATTTAGCACATGTTAGGCTGGACACGGGATTCCATTTCCTGTCTTGTCTGCGTTTCTTTTATCGACCCCAGAGTCGGTAATTCTTCGTCTTCTTTCCCACCACCCACCTCGACCGCGATGGACGGATATCCATCAAACTTTAACACCACTCTGCCACCGCCCGCAGGTGCGCAGAATCCTCCACGCATTTCTCTCCAAGAGAGATGCTATCCTACACGTGTTTCCCTTCCCACCTGTCTTTCTATACCACCAGCCAATGGGGACAATTTCGAAATTAAACCCCAATTCATCAAACTTTTACCCAAATTTCACGGGCTCGAGTCTGAAGACTCATACGTTTTTATCACCAAATTCGAAAACGTATGTGCTTTGATGGGTAATTCACAACTGTCTATGGATGCTATGCGTTTACGTATTCTCCCATTCACTTTGTGCGATTTAGCCGAGAAGTGGCTTTACAACACACCCGCACATTCTATTTCAACATGGGACGAATTCGTTGCAGCATTCCTTAAGAAATTTTATCCCAATCATAAGACCGCCTGTATTCGAAGCGAAATCTTCAAATTTACCCAACTTCCCAATGAACCATTTTGGAAATGCTTTGAACGGTTCAAGAATCTTCTTTTACAATGCCCTCATCACGGAATCCCCAGATGGGATTTGTGTCGAGTTATTTATGAGGGTATTGATTTCACGACTAAACAGATGCTTGAAACCATGTGTCATTGCCAATTCCTATCTAAAGATGATGGTGAAGCTTGGAAATATCTAGAAGATCTAGCTCAAAACACATTACAATGGGAAAGTGTTAGACCACCATCACCTAGGGAAGATATCAATCAGCTCGATATTTCCATCACAATAAGAGCCGAAATGGCCGCAATGCAAAGGAAACTCGACGCTATAGGAAACAAAATCTCTTCAGCCTCCCTAAATCAATACACACTTCCCAAAACCGTGTGTGGCTGCTGTTCGAATCCATCACATTTGACGGAAGAATGTCCTTTGAATATACCGTTTCAAGGTCATACTAATGCTGCATTTCAGCAAAGGCCTGGAAACGATCCTTCTTCTTCCTCATATAATCAAGATTGGAGGAATCACCCTGATCTTTCTTGGATCCAACACCAAACTCAATACACGGATCCAAACCAGAATAACTTTCAATGGGTCCCTCCACAGCAACAGCAACCACTACCAATGAGTCAGCACCCCTACCAACCACAAATTTTTCAAAACCCGGCCAACAAGTTTGATCCTTTTTCTGTCGGAACCAATAACACCTCTTCACTCGAACAAACCATAAATTTGCTTCTGACAAATTTTATGCAAGTTACGGCAAATTTTTAGTCTTCCTTCGATGACATAAAAAGAAACTCTGCCTCCCAAGGTGAGATTATTAAATCGATGGAAGCACAAATTCGATAGTTTACAGCCGAAATGAGTGCTAGAGAGAAAGGGAATCTTCCATCTCAACCCCTACCTGATCCTGGACCTTCACATTACACTAATGTGGATGCACTTACTACTTTGAGATCTGGAAGAGTGCTAGACAATCATGCGGGTGAACAAATTGATAATGATGAATTGATCATTAACACCCCGGCTTCCACTTCCACTCCCACTTCTATTTCTTACCCTATTTCTTCCAATTTACCTTCTTCTTCTTCTGAGCCTATTCTCCGTTTTCCCAAAGGCTCGAACCCTCCACCCACTTCATCCTTTCCACCCCTACAAACTTCTCCATAAATGTTGGACCCATCACTTATTGATAGAGCTATATTTCCAAATAGGTTGAGGCCCAACAAACCCAATGCCCAAATGGAGAAGCTTGTGGACATGTTTAAGGAAGTTAATATCAACATCCCTCTCCTAGATGCTATCCAAAAAGTTCTATCCTATACGAAAATTCTTAAGAACTTGTGCACTAGGAAGAGGAAGACTCAAGCGCCGAAAAAAGTGTTCATGTCGAGTACTGTAGACACAGCTTTTCCCCAACACTTACCAAGGAAACGTAAGGACCCTGGCTGTCCTACTATTTCTATTTCTATTGGGGATAAACACATTAACCATGCTTTACTTGACCTTGGCGCTAGTGTTAACTTGCTTCCATATTCAGTCTATGAGCAACTAGGTATCGGAGTGTTAAAGCCCTCGAATATAACTCTCCAGATGGCCGACCGATCAATCACCAAACCTAGGGGTGAACTTGAGGACGTGTTGATAAAAATCGGGGAATTTGTATTCCCTGTGGACTTTATTGTTCTTGATACACAGTCTGTAGTGAACCCACGGAACCAAATTCCGGTGATTCTAGGTCGTCCCTTTTTGGCTACTTCCAACGCTGTAATCAACTATAGAAATGGCTCTATGAACCTATCTTTCGGGAATAGGTCAATTGAGCTCAACATTTACAAGTTGGGAAGTCAACCCTCCGATCCTCATGCTCGAGTCTGTTCTGTCAAATTAATGGATGTCGACAGCAGCGAATTTGATCAGCTTCACGATACAGATCCAGACTTCTTTTATACGTTGTTGTTTGACCCAAATATGTATCATATACATACGGACCCTTCTTTCGAGTTGTCCGGGTCAACATCTAACGTCGATTATGAATCTTTTCTGGAGTCTGAGTATCATCATGTTCTTTCAAATGAGAATATTCTTCAGTATATTGATGAAAGTTTCAAGGAAATGTTCACTGATAGACTTGCATTCTTAGCAAACACGGGTGTTGAGATGAATCATCTCCACAACGAAGAAATTGAACCTCCACCCCTTTTTCTTGACAATCACGAGAATGTAAGTAATCCATCACAATCACTGTGTCGTCTCTCCAAAATGAGACGCAGACCCTTTCTTTTACACCACTTATTTTTTCCCCACTTCTTCTTGGCTCTTTTCAACTTGTTCTTCCACCAACCGGTGCACTACACTGATAAAATCTTCGAATGGTTGGTGTTGACTTTCGGTCTTTGCAAAGCTTGGCATTGACCAATAATTTTGACCCCCTCTTGTGATTTTAAAAGATTAACATTGTTTAACTCAAGTTTGGGGGGTGTATTTTTGGCTCTTGAACATAACTGTTGTCCTCAATATTGTGAGCCAAAAATAAGTTTAGGGGAGGATTTTCACTTTAATATATTTTGCCCCCGTTAATAAATGTCCTCCCAAGCTTACAGGTTTTTGAGCCTTAGCAGAAGGCAACAGTGAGGACACTGTTGAAAACAAGTTTGGGGGAGATTTGTGCTTATTTACACATCACTTGGCATCATACTTTGCATAAGCACAAAACATATAAAAAAAAGTTTGTACATAAATAAGATGATAAAAGATTAGATAGTGAAAAATTACATCCAAAAGATTAGAAAAATTTAAGAAAACCAAGAAAATTAGACGTTTTCTTAAACGAAACTAGTAATAAATAGTTATGAGCCGTTGTCCTAAGAGCTAGTAAGATGAAAGAAGTCACTAATCTGAGGATAAAAATAAGTCTGAAAAATAATTCCTATTCTGAAAGCCAAACATTTGAATGTTGATACCCTACTATACGCACTTACACACGTCTTGAAACTCGGGATAATAGAGGGTACCTTGAAATGCTCTTGTCTAAAAGCCAAAGTATGAAGGAAATAAAATAAATGAAGAAAAAAATAAAAAGGTGAAGAAAAATGAACACTGGTTTTGTTATCACCAAGGCAGCGATAAAAAAATATAGCGAGGGTGCTTCATCACCTAATGCCTTAGACCAACTGGTCTGCGAGTCACTGCTAAGCCTTAGGTGGTGCAAGGCGAGGAAAATACTAAAACACCTAATCGGCAAGCACATGAGTAATCGGTTAGTTAGTACCTCAAGAAGTATTAACGGTCGCATGAAAAATGTGTGAGCAATTCTATCTAAATATTCATCAAATTAAAAAGTACTGAGGTGATGGACAAGAGTATGATAGCTTGAATTGAATTCTCCGAGTGTAGGGATGTCTTTTACACACACGTAGGGGTATATGATCGATGTTTGGATGAAAGGTAGGAATGAAGAATAATGACGATGTTTTATTGAGGGATGATGTGATTTCTGACATCTTTTTATGACTATTAAGATAGAGCTCATGACAACCGAAAAGATAATATAGTTGGAAACTCTAATTTTCAAAGTCTTTCTTTTATAATTCTTATCTTTACATGTAACTTTCACGGTCTTCCTTTTATTATGGGATTTTGTGGGTGCAATCCGATGAAAACCCGCAGGAGACAACACTCCTCCTACTAGGGACACCTAGAGGTTTAAAGGCTTGTTGCACGTGCTCAGTGCAATCGTGTTGCCTACGAAAATGTGCTAGTTAGTTTTTCTTTTTCTTATATTTTCTCCTTCTCTTGAATAAAAGATGTTTGCTCGAGACGACCAAAATTAAGTTTGGGGGAATTTGATCGGTCGAAAATATTGAATTTTTAACACATCAATTTCCCTACTCTTTGCGATCATCTAAAGGTGTTTGGTATAAATATAGCACATATTAGCAATTTGTCTGCAAAATACCAAATAACATGTGTTATACGTTATAACTGGCATTTTGAGGGAAATTGAGTGTTTATTATTGCACGCATGATCGTTGTATATCAAACACTTGTCTCGAGATTGTGTGCAGAAAATCCTTCAAGTTAAAGAGTCGGAATCACAAAAGTGCCGATAAAATGCATCAAGTCCAAGACTTGAGATCTTGCAGCAACCAAGAAAGAAATGTCAGATTCTAGGTATCAGAAGAAGATCCCAACATTGTCAGAAGAAGACTACAGAAATTTCATGCAGTGGGCCCATTATATGGCCGCGGATCCGCGGCCGAGTTGACCGATCCGCCGCGGTTCCGCGGCCTGGTTAGCTCCTTGGCGCTCCAAAATCCTCTGGAATATTCCCTGTAACAACCCTAGCTTCCAGAAGACTCTCAAAGACCACGTGGCTTCTTCCAGAAGGCTCTGCATAACAAACTCACTCTAGAATATTTCCTCCAACAACCTTATTCTAAAAGGCTCTCTCCAACAACCTTATTCTAGAATATTCCCTCCAACAAACTTCTTCTGGAAGCCTCCTTGTAACAATCTTCATATAGAATATTTCTTGTAACAACCTCATTCTAGAATATTCTCTCTAACAAACTCATTCTAGAAGGCTCTCTCTAACAACCTAGCTTTGGAGGGAAGATTCAAATGAGATGGTTATAAAAGAGATCTAGATCTAGGGTTTAAAGGTTGTTGAATTTGGAGGGAAATCATTTTGAGTGGTGAAAATTGTAGATCCAAATCATTTCAAAATCAAATTGAGTGACACAATTTGATCCAAATCAAGATTCACCGAGTACCGAGCCAAAGCAAGCCTTCAACGAGCCTTTTGAAGCGACGTCGATTTTCATCCGAGCAAGAGATCCACAACGATCCGCGACTCAAGAAGACGATGCGAAGCTAGTTTCGACGATTGAGTTCTCTCCTCAAAATCTTGTAATCTTTGAGTGAATTGTAACGAAACGTCGATTAAATAAAAGGTGAAAATTCTTGATCTTGCTTTTCATTACATTTGAGCATTATGAAGAGTTATCAATTCTTGATTGTTTTCTTTTTCATGATGTTTGAGTGAAAACTCTGCTTGTGGAGGAATCGAGAAAATAGGTAGATGATGATGATTAAATTCTTGAACGATTCTTAAGTTTTATGAGTTTTGTAAACTTTAGGAAATTGAATCATCGACAACCTAATTTGAGCGAGATGCTTTCTTGAATGTTTTCGCTCCAAATTAGAGATCAACGATCGATGATTGAATTTCCTAGAGGCTAGAATTTGAATGCTAATCAACGAAAGGATAAAAGATAGAAGGAGAAACCCTAGTTTCTTCAGTAGATCCCTAATTCTCGTTGATCGTCATCGATCTAGAAACAAATCATCGATAGATAAGAATTTGTAATCATAAGAATTCATCATCACTATCAATTGGATCGATTCCTACAAGTCTCTTTACAAATCTTGATAATTCATTCGATTTGGACATCTTCTTGAACTTTATTGAGTCTTGATTTTAGATCTAGTTCTTTATGAGTCTTGAAACTAAATTTCACAAATCTTGAATCAATTTTCTTGCAATTTTTTTATCTTTTCATTTCGACTCATCTACAACAAAATCGATCAAAACACACATCTCAGTGGACGATCCGTATTCATTAACGTGCTACATCGACACCGTTAATTGATTGCGGTACAAATTTCTTTGTTAAACATTTACAAATACACACGAAGATATGATCAATCATGAGCTTAGCACTTTTTTGAGAATAAATGGTTTTGCTCGAGACGAGCAAAAGATAAGTTTTGGGGTATTTGTTCACACCAGAATATTGCATTTAATACCGCCCATTCTTATGCTTGTTTGTATATAGGCAGGTGTTTTTGATCCGTGTTTACTACATATTTACAGGTTATAGGTTCTCAGTCCAAAATAATGCAAATCATACAAAATCTCCATAGTTACGCCAAAATCTAGAACATCTGCCACAAATAGATAAAATCCGTGTTCCGGTCATCCATATCCGTCCAGTGCCGCTTAGCAGTTCAGGAGACAAGACAAATAACAGTGGTCATTCGTGTCTCGGTCAAGCACAAAGCATGAGAGGGGAAGCACAAAATTCAATAGATACGCGGAGCTCGAGGGAGATAAAGGTCAAATGAATTAAAAGTGAAGCCATGTTGGACTGTTGAAAATATGAACATATTTTGGAACTATTTTGCGATTTTGGACCTGTCAAACAGATGATCAAAGCAACAGGAGGAAGCACAGAAAAAACGAGACCCCGATTCCAAAAAACCGCGGCGAAACTGCCGCTAAATGTGAGTTTTGGCGGCGGTTCCGTGGCCAATATGTGTCATCATTAAACCATCTTTTGGGGGTAGTTGGGTAATTGTATTAGGGCTCAGAATATGACCACAGGGTTTCAGTTCTCTGCCTATAAATACTCCAGTTTTGAGCAATTGTAGCATGCTTTTTCTTTGTTAGGAATTAGTGTAGTTTAGTTGTATCTTCTTCTTCTTCATCATCTATTCTCCATGAAAACTGTAATGAGAGCTCTTGAGTGGAAGTTTAATGAAGATGAGGGTTGTTTTTATTATTTTGTATCTTTAATTTTCTTGTCTTGTAATTTTAATTCATAGTGTAATTTTATTTATTGTTGTTAAGTAGTTCTTATTATTTCTTGTTATTTTTCTTTTCTTCTTATCCGTATTTTCAAACCATGATACTCTATGGAGTCCCTTATTTAGGTGAGGGCCCAAGTAGTTAGCTAGCTACCATTTATAAAATCGTATTTTTTTTCCTTTCTTTCTTTTCTTCCTTCTTGTTTTGTTTTCCTTTTAAATGTGTGAATAATTCCACACTTGTTATGGGCTAAGGAAGGTTAGCATAAGGGAAGGAAAAATCCCTTGTGCTTATCTTCGCCAAATATCGTAAAACAAATTTAGTCCTAACAAACACAACCCCCTCACTTAGGCGCACTATACGTGACATACAGCCGCGACCTAAGTCGAGAAGTCTTTTGGATGCACTACAACGTGACATATAATTGGGACTTAATTGGATACATGGTTGTGGGTATTTGGCCTAGGGTTGGAAATAAGCGCACGTAGCAGAAGGACAAGGAGAACCAGGAATGTATTTAGCATTGGAAAGCTTGCTTAAACTCGCAAAATTCCATTCCTATGTCCTCCTAATCTCCGCTACTTTCTATTATCCCAACATCAGTTTAAGAATGCTAAAAGAAAAGCACAAGGCTAATCCTAACTCTATTAACCAACCTTAACCCTAACAAGTTTACTTGAACATAAATACGAACACGTAGGATAGAATTGAACATAAACATATACAACTTCATTAACTCGTCTAAAACAAGAACTCAAATACGAACCATCTCTCAGTGGACGACTTATACTCAACCGGTTAGCTACAAGCGAAACCGACTTGATTGCGGTAAGTAGAGAACAGAGCAGAATCCATATCATAACACATATCGCGATTTTTCTTCTTCAATCAATATGCGGGTATCTTAGACGAACAGACCGGAATGTACGAAGATTATCACAGATAGGCTCAGTAGGAGGTCGGATGAGTTTGCTCATCGGCCTTCTTATCGACAGATACCTGGGTAGCCATTATGCACAGCTAGTGCCGCAGACGGATTTGTGGTTAAACCCACTGCCAGCGTACTGTCGAGTATTTAGAGTCCCACACAGAGGATTTTCCTATTTCGGGCGAAACGATGTAGATGCCGTATGGTTTTACGGCAGGGTTTCGATCATATACGTGTACTAGTTGCACGGATGTTGTTCGGACGGATAATACTAGTGGGCTTTGGTTTAAGCCGGATCCTGGTATTAGATTATTGGATTATTTTCGTCTCTTGGTATTCGTGGTACGAATACGGGTATGTAAATGCAGTGAGGGGTATTCTTGTAATTTCATAAGAGTGCATCTAGAAGAAAACACCCCATTTATGTTTTAATCCATTTATTTAAATGTATAATGAGGTGGAGGTATGAGGTGTTACTTGATCATTATTGAAGCATGGCTACTTAGGTGACTCATTGTTTTTTGATGGCTATGAAGCATGGTTGATTTATTGTGATTATTATTATTGATATCAAATGGTTCATGGTCATCAACACTTAGCCATTCTACACATCATTCTTATCACAACACTCTCATCTCTCCTTGGCTCGCTTCTTCTTGCTCAAACCCTAAACACTCTCATGAGTTGAGAAACCTAGAGTAATTGAGTCAAATTAATCCATAATCATTCTCTACATCATCTAAGCTACCTAGCTTAGCAAACTAGGTATCTTAGTTACCTCGGTTTAGAGGTTAGAGCTTGAAGTACATACTCTCGAGTGGATCGTCTTTGATGCGAGGAGGCTGACGTTTCAAGCGTGATCCGATCTTCGAGGAGCTCAAGAAGAGGAGGAGAAGAAGAAGAAGACCCAAAAGACTAGAATCAAGAAGGTATAAAATTCTTACCGAGTAGTTAAATCTCCTAGTAGATATAGCTAGTTAAGGTTTCCGTATTGATCATGGAGTTAAAGTCGGTGTTGCTGTCGGGACCCGGTTCTTGCTCACGGAGCAAAGTGCCACACGGAACAAAGTGCCACGCCAAGTGTCCTGTTAAGTGGGCGGGGGCCACCTCCTGAGTCCGTGGGGGCCACCTCCTGAGTCCGTGGGACCCACTGTACAATAATGGGGACTCTTCGGAATACATTCCGAAAGGGGGCAGATCTGTACTATAAATGGAATGATACCACTCTTCAATACAGAGGCGCCTTTTAAGTGAACCGGAACTACAGGAGTTTGAGAACTCCATAGTTAAGCGTGCTCGGGCCAGGGAAGTCTTGGGATGGGTGTCACGCCCTGCTTTCCAGAGTACGCTAAGATGGGCACGTGACATAGCCAACTATGCTACCTGTGGATAGGAAAAATCCCTCCACAGTCACATTACGGCTGTAGAGATATCAAGAACAGGAAAGTAAACTAAACTATCTATTACATATCCATGAGCCAGAACGAATGAGTCAAGAAATAATGATATACGGAAGCAAAAGATACAATAATGAAACACCTGGAAAGTAAAACTACATACCGACAGGAACTTCACCGCTCGGTCTAACAGCGGCAATACTCCTGATCAGTCTGCAACAAAGGTAGAAGGATCTGGGCCATGCAAAACCCAGACATCAGCGCGTCATAACATCAAGCAACAATATGTAAACAGGGTAGCAAGACATGCAAGTATAATCATAAATGGTAAAGAAGGTGTAAAGCAATCCAAATCAGGGTAGTGAAAGGTAGCGTGCAGTGAGTAAACTAAACTGGTCAGTTTGTTATCCACTCTCAAGTCTGTGAAATCAATTTGATGAATCATCGATGTAACTCACTAGTATCCCGTGCATGCCCGGGACCACGGTCTACAGACTCTCGGGCTGAAACCGAGACGTACCGCTAGGCAGTAAAAAGGTAGCAGGTACAGACGAGTGATGTCAGCATCATCACTCCGGGGCTGGCCTAGCCCGTAAGACTGATCATAACAGGTATCGAACTGTTGAGTTACAAGTCAGGTTTCACCATTGATTTCCCCATACCCCCAAGTTATATGTGTATGTCAAGTCAGGTATTCAGTAATCAAGAACTAATGCCAACACAGGATCAGGTAAGAGCAGGTTTGTCTGGACAGACAACAGGAACGGTCCGTGAGGACTACATATCAGGTTTGTTGGCATTAGACACAAGATCGGGTAACGGGTCAAGCCATGGTACATCAGGTCAAGCCAGGTAATGTATAAAGGTGTCATGTCATGTCAGGAGTGTACGGTACCATGTCATATCAAGTAATAGTTGTGGCAGGTCATGTCAGGGTGTACAAGATATCATATGGGTGCTCAAAATCAAACTAGCACAATCATGGCATACAGGACAAGCATGTGTACTAATAGAATCAACAAGCTGGAATTTATAACGTGAAATGCAATCAGGTACAGATTGAACTACTAGGATGCACGGTTATCAGTTTGGGTTTAAGGGATAGTTTTAACATTCCTCAACTACAGTTTAACAATATGGATGATAAAAAAAAGGTTAATATGTATTAAATAATCTAAGATGCAATGGACGATAAATCAGGTTAGACGTACGCGAACGGTCGTCCGACAGATATAAAATATGAAAGGGTACTGTGAGTCATGCAAATAAGTGTTACAAGATTTAAATATGAATGTGGGCACCATGTATGACAGAACTAACAACAAACGGGTAGATTTCGAGCCATGATTCTAAAATGATATAATGGGACGTCGACGTGTTAAAAAGGGAATTCTGGTATTAAAATGGAACTACAGATCTAAAGTGCACTCTAACAGGTACATAGTAATTTAAATAGCATATGTATTAGTTTAAATAGCATGTAGCAAGATTAACTTGCTTGGACGGATCCGGAACGGGAATACGGAACGTCTCACGTCGGCGGAAAACGTCGCGATGCGTGCACGTTGCACGGAACAGATCCAAACCATGCACAGTGTGATTACACGGGTCAGGTACGCTCGCTGGGCCGTCGGGATCGTCGTCGGCACGACCGGACTCCGGCAACCAACGAACAGTGAACACCAAATACAAAAAGTAAAGAATTATTATAGAGAATGGAAAGGAGGAAGAAGAATGAGGCAAGAAGAATTGCGCACTGGTATACAGAGGAATGATGGCGTCGACGGCGATGGTCGGAGGAACTCCGGCGATGAGATTATGCTGTTAGGGGTTCGGTTAGGGTTACGCCAAGTATTTTGTTGGATCAACTCAGTTGTATAAGTAGGCTAGGGTTTCATTGTGTTAGGGTGTTGAGTTAGGTGGTGCCGGTGGATAGAGGGTCCAAGGAAGAAGATGGTGGCGAGATGGGTCGAAGGGGGTTGCTTAGGTCGGTTGGTGCATGAGCGTGCAGGTGTGGGTGATGGTGGTGCCGGGGTTGGAGAGAGGTGAGGAGAGGAGAGGAGAAGAAGAAGGAGATGATAGAGATGAGGAGAGGAGAGGAAGGTGGAGGAGATGGTGGTCACGAGGGTGAGGCGATGACGATGTGATCGGCGACGATGGAAGTGAGGATGGCGGTGATGGGTTCTGGGGTTTGCAGGCTCGGGAAAAGGATGAATGAGACGGAGAGGACGGGGAGGAAGAGATGAGTGCTCGGTAAGGTCGTAGGGTTAGGGTGATGGAGGCGATGAGGGGTTGAGTTCGTGGGGCGATGAGGAGTTGGGTTTATGGAGGCGAGGGCTCCAGCGTTTTAGAAAAAAAATACAGAAGAAGAAGAGGAAGATAGAAGGAAGGTGACGAGAAGCAGGGGGCGGTGACGAGAATCAAGGAATGCAAAGTAATTGCGATAGTTGAGAGAAAGTGCGAGAGGAAAGAGAGAAATAAGAGAGAGAGAGAGAGAGAGAGCCGCGTCGCTGAGGGAGAGAGAAAGAAAGAGAAGGGAAAAAGAAGGGAAAAAGAGAGAGAGAGAGAGAGAGAAAGAGACGTGGGGCCCAGGGGAAAGGAAACGAGAGTTTTGATTGGTGGAAAAAGAAAGTATATAAGAGAAAGAAAAGAGAAGAGAGAGAAAGAGGAGGTGGGCCAGGGTTTTAGAAAAGAAAGAGCTCGGTGAGGGGAGAAGGAGAGAGAGATGGGGCTCAGGGAGAAACGAGGGTTTGATTGGCTGGGGAATTTAGGGAATTTTGTTTTGGGAAAATATAAAAGATTTACCAGCTTACACAATAGCTTGGTTAGTTGAGGAAAAATATACAGTAAGCTGTAAAATATTTTCTAAATGATTTAAGAAATTCAAAATTAAATAGGATTTGGCGGGATACAAAATATTTCAGAATTGTGTCCGGGTCGGGTCCAAAATTTCGAATTTGAAGTATAAAATTTATCGGCAAGTTCCAAAACTAAAGTGAAGGATTTTGTAACAGAAATGTATACCCCCAAGAACGGACGCACGTACGTGCACGTAGCCATCCACATGCGTCTGTTTCATTGAACGGAATGAGAACACGATGCAAGGACGCTACCACAGGGTTAGGGGTATCATGCAGGCCATGAAATGCAATTTTAATTTATTTTACATGATTTAAACTGTTATATGCAAAAGATGTGTTACAAGATAAATACCAGTATATACTAAATTATGAAATGCACTAGTCCATGCAACAAGTCAAGGTAACTTATAAATGAGGGTTACACAGGTTCAAGCAAACGGGTCGGGTCGAATGCCCAGTAATATGTAGAAATACCATTCGCACCCAAACACGCCAAATCAAGAAAAACCACGGATAGGTAAATACGGAACTGGAATTGGTATAAGTGAACTCGGGTGTTACAATGGGTGACATCCTGGGAAGTGGCCCCTGGTCGGGTCCGGTTCGCCCCGAAGGACAAAACCGTGCGGCTTCGGCCAGAGCGGACAATATTCTCTGTATTGGAGGTGGGGCGTGACAGAATGGTATCAGAGCTGGTCCCTCAATAGTAGGTCTGTGGTTCGAGGACGAACCGTTGTTCAAAGGTGGGGAGAATGTCGGGACCCGGTTCTTGCTCACGGAGCAAAGTGCCACACGGAACAAAGTGCTATGCCAAGTGTCGTGTTAAGTGGGCGGGGGCCACCTCTTGAGTCCGTGGGACCCACTGTAGAACAATGGGGACTCTTCGGAATACATTCCGAAAGGGGGCAGATCTGTACTATAAATGGAATGATACCACTCTTCAATACAGAGGCGTCTTTTAAATGAACCGGATTTACAGGAGCTTGAGAACTCCGTAGTTAAGTGTGCTCGGGCCAGGGAAGTCTTGGGATGGGTGACCTCCTGGGAAGTGGCCCCTGGTCGGGTCCGGTTCGCTCTAAAGGGAAAAACCTTGCGGTTTCGGCCAAAGCGGACAATACTCTCTGTATTGGAGGTGGGGCGTGACAGTTGCGAAATATGAAAAATCGTTTTTTGTATATTCCGTCTTCCCACGAACCCGCGGGGTGCGCGACATCGACTTGCATACTACTTATATATATGATATACTAGTAGACACTATATATATTTTGCATCCGCGCTAGTACTGACTCCGCCCTCCCGTAAGTTAAGTAACCTTACGGTGAAAACCCGAGTCCCTGTGGTGAATGCGGATGACATATATGTGTGTTTTATTTTCGTTTCTTCTGTGATATTTAGAAAACATAAATGATGAAACATCATTAATGAGATTAATGAAAAGAAAAGAAATCTAAAGATGTTGAAGAATCATTTTTTTCAAAAAGGTGGCTCTAGTTCTTGCTTTGCATAGCGGTATTCTATTATGAACATCCAGCACCTAATTCGATGAGGAAAAAGCCTAGATTCCTTCACCGGGAATGACCTCTTTAGCAAAACTAGTATATGCTACAACCCACTTGGTTTGTTTTGAAAACTACTCGATTTTAAAAGCGGAGCTTAAACCACTCATTTTCATATCACTAGATTCTACAACAATATCAAGTTCTTTACGTTAAAGGTTTTTTCAAAACCAGTCGTAGCCCTCCGTCATTTCAGATACGCAATATTTAGTATTTATGTTGCATTTGTTGACCATAATCAAGGCATAGTGTGCGGTAGCTGATTAGTACTTATCTGCCGTATATTGATGCGATTGGATTAGGGTAGTCGTACGGCCTTGTTGACCATAACCAAGGGTCGTGCGGGTGGGTTTAATTCAATCACGAAATGATGGGTTGAACTTGACTAGCACTTATGATTTGTTGACTATAGCCAAGGTCATAAGTCGCTAGGGGTAAAAACAGATATCGGAATTTCAAGTGTTGAAATTTGCAACCGAAACACGTGGAGGCAGTGAGCGGTCGAGAGGATTTGTATCTCCCGGTAAAAGGAGTTGATGTCGCGTTGTGCAGGATATGACTACAAACACTTATCAGTTGTATTTCCGGTTGGTTATGAGTTCTCCGACGCATGACTTATCGAGTTATTGGGGTCTGACATATTCCAAACCTTAGATCCGATATACGATACTCGTAGACAAAGAGACTGGACTATATGGTAAATGTCACTGATAGACTTTGCAGGGTTCGTATGAGCTTGCTCGTTGACCTTCTTTCGATCAATATCTGGGTAGCCGTTACATGCAGCTTGCACCTCTGACGTGCTTGTGGGCTATGGATATAATTCTAACCTACTGCCTGATTATTGTCGAGTTTTTAGAGTCCCACATAAAGCTTTCCCAGCACATGTGAAACGATATAAGGCACATATAAGGATACGTGCAGGAGTTCGATTAAACATGTGTATTTGATACACATATTTTAATCGGGTGTTAATTGTTATTGGCCGGTATATATATGATATAACCAGATTATTAAATCAAGTGTTGATTTAATAATTAAATGTATATTTATATATTGATATATTTATATATTAACTAATATTATGCTCACTTTATTATTTTCTTCTTTTTATTAATATTTATATTTGAGATAAATATTGTGACATGTATATTGATACATTAAAGATGGGAGTATGAGACTTATATAGAAGAAAAGCAAAGAGAATGAGTCATGCATATTGGATGGTAGTAGAATTCATGAGATATTTTTCTTTGATGACTCATTTTAGTGACTCATTTTGTAATGACTCATTTTTTGTTTTAGTTCTCATATTGAACCTTATCATCTTCTCACTCTCATCTCCATAGTTTCTACATCTCTTGAGGTTTTTCTCAAGTGAGGTGTGGAAAAAGAAAAGAGAAAAAAAATTAGTGAGCTAATTATTCTACAGCTCCTACTAATTATTCATGTCAGGTTTAATTAGTTGGTTGCTTCATTTTAATGAGATCAATTTAAAATTATAGCTTGTGTTGGAGTTATCTCAAGGTGAATCATTTTCGGTAAGGAGATAATCGAGCAAGCTTGCTCCGGATTTCGTGGAAACTAGCTGGAGTCTAAGGAGAGGTGGCCAACGCGCTACAAAGGTTGTAGTTCGTCATCCTTTTTGTATTAGCTTACCAGTTTAGTTACACTTTTAGCATTTTGGTTTGATTTTAGGGTTGGATTTGCTTTTACTCTCTAGATTTTTAAAATTTTCGCTTCCACCGCACTTTAAATCCTATTATAGGAGCCTAGCATCCCAACAAAATGTATTGTCTTAAATTAAATATGGATTTTGAAATCAAATGAGTAGCATTTTAAATAAAAAAGAATTTTATCAAAATGACGGACATTTCATTTACAAATTCTGGATTATAAAATTATCTGGAACTAACACCCTAACAGACAACATATGAATACCATGTAGAATTTTAATAAAAGTTCAAAACAAAATAAAATTGAGAAAAATACAAACAAAAATTTAAAATAAAATCAGGAACTATCTGGATTAGGAAAAATAGGATTGAAACAAAAAATGAGAAAAAAGCTGAAAAGATTAATAAATTATTTTAAATATATTTAGTTAAGATAATAGATTCATTTAAGTTAAGATATTGAGAATGTCCATATAAAAACCTTCTATATACTCCTTAAGGGTTCCTTTGGCAATGAGAAAATATGGTGGAAAGTAGGTAAGTAGAAAGTGATTCACCTTCCACTATTCTTGGTGTTTTGTAATTGGAAAGTAATAAATGAAAAATGAGCCCACTTTCCTTCTATGTAGGATTTAGTAAGTCAATCACAAATTTTTTCTCACTATCCAAAAGGATGGAAATTCGATGGAAAGTTAAAAATAAAATCATTTTATATCCAAACTAATTTTTTGTCTCTGCAAAAATTTTATTATTAATTTATAAATATGTGCCATATCATTGTTCATCTCAACTTCTTTTATACTTTCTTATTTCAAACCAAACACATTGTTTCACACAGAAAGTGAAAAGAAATTACTTGCCATAAAAATTACTTTGTTTTGGCTTGTCTACTATTCTTACCTTCTATCACTTTCTTTTTGCCAAACAGCCCCTAAAGCAAATTTGTGTTTTTTTTGTTATTCGTCGTACCAAATCCCGGCTTCCCTCTCATACAATTGATCCAGTAATTGCAATCAAAACTAATAAAGATTGTCATATCAAATCCAGCTCGTAAATAAAATCAAATCCCGTGAAATAAAAATAAAAATCAACAACCATTATTATGCAAAAAAAAAGTATTTTCTAAATAAAAATCATAACGAATAAAGATTGAAAAAAAAATCCCTAAATATTTTATTGAAGATTTGAGATACAATAGACGAACACTAAAGAAAAAACTATTCTTGAGAAAAAATCCTACACTCCTCATATTGGTGTTTTTTTGTTTTTACCAAATCCTACTTACTCCTCGGAAAAAACTTCTCTGCAAGAGGCTTGCAGAGAAAATTTCTCTGCAGGCCCTTGGATGGGTTTTGAGATTCGAGCAATTTTTTTTGTACGCTCTCTCTCTCTTCCCTTGCATGAATCTCAAGAGCCTGTAGATAAATTTCTCTACAATCCCTTATAGAGAAGTTTTTTCGTTCCCTCTCATACAATCAATCCAGTAATCGCAATTAGAACTAATAAAGAGTGTCATACCAAATCCAGCTCCTCCTCAATAAAATCAAATCACGTAAAATAAAAATCAAAACCAACAACCATTATTAGGAAAAAAAAGAAAAATATTTTCTTCAAAACTTGAGATACAAGTGAAATAAAAGTCAGAACTAATAATCTATATCTATATCTATCTATATGCTTCTTAATTGGTGTTTTTTTTTCATACCAATTCCAGCTTCCCCGTATACAAACGATCCAGTAATCGCAATCAGAACTAATAAAGATTGTCATACCAAATCCAACTTCACCTCAATAAATTCAAATCATGTGAAATAAAAATCAGAACCAATGACCATTATTATGCAAAAAGAAAAGAAAACATATTTTCTGAATAAAAGTCTAACTAATAAAGATTGAGAAAAAATATTCATAAATATTTTCTTGAAGATTTGAGATACAACATACAACCACTATTAATTAACAAAGAAAAAACTATTCCAGAGAAAAAATCTATATCTATATACTTCTCAAATTGGTGTTTTTTTTTTGTTTTTCTTTATACCTAATCTAGCTTCCCCCTCATAAAATCAATCCAGTGATCGCAATCAGAACTAATAAAGATTGTCGTACCAAATTCAGCTCCTCCTCGGTAAAATCAGATGAAATAAAAATCAGAACCAACGACCATTATTATGAAAAAATATATATATATTTTCTAAATAAAAATCAGAACTAATAAAGATTGAAAAAAATATGTTCGTGAATATTTTCTTGAAGATTTGAGATACAACAAATGACCACTATTATGAGAAAAAGAAAAACTATTCTTGAGAAAAAACTATATCTATATACTCCTCAAATTGGTGTTTTTTTTTTGTTTTTATCATACCAAATCCAACTTCCCCCTCATAAAATCAATCTAGTAATCGCAATCAAAACTAATAAAGATTATCATACCAAATCCGCTCGATAAATTCAAATCACCTGAAATAAAAATAAGAACCACAACCGTTATTAGGAAAAAAAAATCTTCAAATTTTGAGATAACGCCAAATAAAAATCGAAACTAATAAAGACTGAGAAAAACTATTTGTAAATATTTTCTTGAAGATTTGAGATACAATAGACAACCATTATTATGAAAAAAAAGAAAATCTATTCTCTATATCTATATCTATATCTATATCTATATGCTTCTTAAAGCAAATTGGTGTTTTTTTGTTTTTCGGTCATATCAAAATCTAGCTCCCCTCCCATACAATCAATCCAGTAATCACAAAGAACCGATACAGATTGGCATACCAAATCCAGCTCCTCTTCAATAAAATCAAATCACGGTGAAATAAAAATCAGAACCAACAAGTAATATTATTGAAAAAAAAGAATATTTTTGAAGATTTGAGATGCAACAAAGCTTAAAATAAAAATCAGAACTAATAAAGATCGAGAAAAATATCCGTAAATATTTTCGTGAAGATTTGAGATACAATAGACGACCATTATTTTGAAAAAAAGAAAACTATTCCCAAGAAAAAATATTTTGAGAAAAAATATTTTCTTGAAGATTTGAGATACAATGGCGTGGAACGTGGGATGTGGCCGGCGGAGATCTCGCGCATGGCGAGATTCGCGGGATGGCGGTTGCGTCTGTGAGTGGTGTTGTTGGTCGGTCGATGAGACCGAGGAAGATAACCTCGGCAGGAGAGCTCGAAGACGAGCGGGTGAGCCGAGGTATCTTGGTTCTGCGGTAGCCCGGAGACGAGCTGTGAGGCCGAGGAGGCCGGTTATGCAGGGGGCTCGGAGGTGAGCCAGCGTTTGCTCGGTAGGACGAGCGTAGGTGTGGTCTGGTCGGCCACTGTAGGTCCTTTCTTGTATGTTCTGGGACACGTTATCCGCCACGTGTCCTGATCTGGGAGATCACCGATATCGAGCATCATCATTAGCCCCCCACTCTCGTCCCGACCAGCTGACGGGTTGGGTCGAGAGTGGTTTGCCGGGTTACCCGCGGTGAGCTCCTTCTCGAAAATATCGGCAAGCGTGTCCCTGGGCAATCGGTTGTTTTTTCTGGGTGATGCCAGCGGATCAGGACGAGATCCCCGCATTAAAGAGGGTGCGCCAGATCGTGTGCACTTTTGCTGAAGCTACAGACCACGTGTCGGGTGTCGGTTGGCTTATGTGACGTGCCGCAGGCTTCTGGCGTCCGATGGGATGCTGTGCTTGCGACAAGTGGAGCGATCGTGGCCGTCGAGTGCAGTGAACCATTTTGGCGGGAGTTGACCGTCGCCATTGGATGAGGACGCCGGCAGTATAAATCGAGGGTAGGCATGATTCGAGATCTCTTCCTCTTCACATTTTCCTCATTCCAAGTCTTGTTAGCTTGGCGCTCTCCCCTTTTAAGTCGGATTTTGCGTTTTCTCTTCTCGAGAATTTCTTTCCATCAGGTTAGATGTCTTGTTTTAAGGAGTTTGTAGATGTCGTAGGGATAGATTCTAGGGATTCTTCCCCTGGGTTGGAGCCCCTTCGGGAAGTTGGGATCAGATCCTCTTCCCGGGATCGCGCATCTGGGGTGGTTCCCGGAGCGGTGGCGGAGGACGCTCCTGGTGCGTCGTCCTCAGTAAGGTATGAGGACGAGCTTGTCACTGCTCGGGTTCGTTTTCATATTCCTTCGGGCTACACGCTACGATTGGTCGAGGAAGGAGAGAGGGCAGATCGGGTGCGGGGTAGAGAGATCGCCTTATATCTGGAAGCCCTTTGGGTCGGAATGTGTCTGCCTTTCTCTCCCGAGGTTATAACTGCGTTAAATTACTTTGGGTTAGCCCCGGGCCAGCTAGTGCCGAACTCCTGGAGGATTCTCCTTGGGTTCCTGGTCCGGCTGAAGCTGCAAATGATCCCCTTTAGTCTGTCCATCCTTGCCTCCTCTCACGTTTACAATAGTCATCCCGAAACTCGCACGGGCGACCCGAGGTGGGTTTACCTCTCCTTTAGGAAGCAACGGGGGAGTGTGGCCGGGTCAGGAGTTGTCGTCTTGCCTTCTTCCATCCATGATTGGAAGAAGAAGTTTTTCTTCGTCGAGCCGCCAGAGGGTGAGGGCTGGCCCGTACCCGTCCAGTGGTCTAGGGATAGGTGCTGGCAGGGCAATCCGTCCAATGACCCCGACGCGGTGAGGGTAGCGGGGTGGGAGCCTATTCGCTGGGCCGACGTGCTGCTTTTTGAGCGGGCCCTTAGTTGGGCTGGGCTCAGCCCCTCCCAGTTCGTCGGTAAGTTAGGCTTGTGTTTGTTTCCGTTTCTGTTTGTGTCGCTGATTCCATTATATCTTGTCGTGTGCAGAAACCATGGACGTGGACCTCCTCCGAGCAGCCATGCTCAAGCTGGAGAAAGGTTCGAAGGCTAGAGGGGCCAGCTCTTCTCGTCATACGCCTGTCCCGGCTCCCCCCGCAGCCGTCCCGCCCCAGCGCTCGAGTGCGGGTCGTGCCCCGGAGCCTGGCCAAGCGCCGAGCAGAAAAAGGGCTCGGGGAAGGGATGCCTAGGCTTCGGAGGTGGAGACGAGCCCCTCGCCGTCGTCTTTCAAGAGGTTCCCCCGAACAGTTCCGTGGACCCTGGCCTCTCCGATCTTGGTGGACGAGTGGGATCTCCGCTTTAAGGTGCCATCGGGGCTCTCCGTCGCTGACAGCTTGCTACACGATATGGAGAGGTCGGCCGGAGGCCGGGTCCCTGGGGGGACGCTGAAGGCACAAATGGCGTCCATCGCCCAAGAGGTCGTGCAGGTTAGTGCTCGTACATCGTCTCATCACTTGCGAGATTTGGTGCCCCTTTTTCTTTCTGACCCCCCTCGGATTTCTTCAGGTCTTTCAGAACGTCGCTATCGTCGCCCGGATGGAGGAGGAGGAGATAGCCCCGGCGATGCGAGCCGCGGGCGAGCTCTCCTCGCTGGGGGAGAGCTCTAAGCGGGAGATGGAGGTGGCGATGGCGAGGGTCGTTGCCCTTGAGGGCGAGGTGGCGGCCGGGAAGCAGGAGGCGGCGGCGGCCGCGAGGCAGGAGGTTGCCATGTTCCGCGAGGCCGCCCAGGCTGCCGAGGCCGAGCTTCGGGACTCCAGGGTGCTCGTCGGCACTATGAAGAAGTCCGTGAGCACCCTCCGAAAGGAGTTGGAGGCTGCGGGAAAGGCGGCAAAGCGAGCCGACCTCAGAGCGGCGAAGGCGGAGGAAAACTTCCAAAAGTCGGAACAGTTCTACACAATCCTAACCTCGGCCACCACTGCCATCTGGCACGAGGCCCTTGACGCCGTCAAGGCTCGGATGCCGGAGTTCACTGACGAAGAGCTCCGAGCCGAATATCCCCGAGAGGATGACGAGCAGGAGGACGGACCCGGGGAGATACCCGACGAGGGCGACGCCGAGGCTCCTATGGTGGGCGCTGGGCTTCCCTAGGTTGCGCCCGACCCTGAGGCCTGAAGCCCCCTGTCTTCATGTTTTTTCTTCTTTTTTTGCGTCGGGTATTTTGTAGGCCTTCAGGCATTTTTGTAAGGCTGGGGAGCCCACAGTACCCTTATAAAAACTTTGACTTTATGAATAAAGATTTTTGTTTTTGCAGGAGTGTTTGTGCTCGTATTTTCCTTTGTCGGTAAGCACTCGTATTTGCGCAGCACTGCCTTCGTTTTATGTCGGTTCTTTGTCTAGTGATCACACATCGAGTTGAATCTGTTCGTTTGCCGAGTGTGTAAAGACCGGTGCGAAGACGGTATCTCCATGGCCCCGAGATTGCTTATACGTAGAACCGGATGCCTCTTGGTGAGGTCATGTTCCTTAGCGTAGGAGGGGCCGTAAGTGGCCTACTAAGGATGACCGAGCAGGGTTACTGCTCGGTGCCTCTTGGCGAGGGCTTTGATCCCTGGTTTGTTGGGGTAGGGAGCTACTAGCCAGGGATAACCGAGCAAGGGCGGGCCCGGTTGCCTCTTGCGAGGGCTTTGATCCTTAGCGCGGGAGGGGCCGTAAGTGGCCTACTAAGGATGGCCGAGTAGGGTAGCTGCCCAGGGCCTCTTGGCAAGGGCTTTGATCCCTGGTTTGTTGGGATAGGGAGCTACCAGCCAGGGGTAACCGAACAAGGGAGGGCCCGGTTGCTTCTTGCGAGGGCTTTAATCCTTAGCGCGGGAGCGCCGTAAGTGGCCTACTAAGGATGGCCGAGCAGGGTAGCTGCCCGGGGTCTCTTGGCGAGGGCTTTGATCCCTGGTTTGTTGGGGTAGGGAGCTACCAGCCAGGGATAACCGAGCAAGGGCTGGCCCGGTTGCCTCTTGCGAGGGCTTTGATCCTTACCGTGGGAGGAGCCGTAAGTGGCCTACTAAGGATGGCCGAGCAGGGTAACTGCCCGGGGCCTCTTGGCGAGTGCTTTGATCCCTTGTTTGTTGGGGTAGGGAGCTACCAGCCAGGGATAACCGAGCAAGGTCGGGCCCGGTTGCCTCTTGCAAGGGCTTTTATCCTTAAGGACGGGCCGAGCAGGGTTACTGCCCGGTGCCTCTTGGCGAGGGATTTGATCTCTGGTTTGTTGGGGTAGAGAGCTACCAGCCAGGGATAACCGAGTAATAGCAGGCTCGGTTGCCTCTTGGCGAGGGCTTTGATCCCTGGTTTGTTAGGGTAGGGAGCTACCAGCTAGGGATAATCAAGAAAGGGCGGGGCCGGTAGTCTCTTTCGAGGGCTTTTCATCCTTAGCGCGGGAGGGGCCGTAAGTGGCCTACTAAGGTTGGCCGAGTAGGGTTACTGCCCGGTGCCTCTTAGCGAAGGCTTTTTGTCCTTAAGGATAGCCGAGCAGGGTTGCTGCCCGGTGCCTCTTGGCGAGGGCTTTGATCCCTGGCATTGTGGGGTAGGGAAGCTACCAGCCAGGGATAGCCGGGCAGGGTAGCTGCAGGGCTGCCTCTTTGTGAGGGCTTCGATCCCGGGCATTGTAGGGTATGGAAGCTACCAGCCAGGGATAGCCGAGCAGGGTTGCTGCCTGGTGCCTCTTGGCGAGGGCTTTTATCCCTGGCGTTGTGGGATTGGGAATCTACCAGCGAGGGATATCCGAGCAGGGTAGCTGCAGGGCTGCCTCTTTGTGAGGGTTTCGATCCCTGGCGTTGTGGGGTAGGGAAGCTACCGGCCAGGAATAGCCGAGAAGGGTGGCTGCTGGGCTGCCTCTTTGTGAGGGCTTCGGGAAGATGGACAGTCGCGAGTGACACGTGCCACGAACGCGTGGAGGAGTCGAAGCGCCAGAGCCGCGTCGTTTCGATTTCGCATCGAGCGGCGCGATGCCTGCCGCGTGGCGGTACAGTTGCGAGCGACCATTGAACTCCGGGGGAATTGTAGGCTATAAAATGGAGAGATTGTTGATGACTCCTTTCCTCACACCCAAAACGCAAGAATGGAGGACTTCCCTTTCACCATCCCCGATATCATAAGTTTCGAGGACGCGTATCTCTACGATCAGTACTGCACTGATGACATGGCGCAGTTGGTGATAGGCAGGATCGAGGATCATTTCGGTCGATTGCTCCCCCGGCGCTCCTCCTTACTTCAGGCGTTGATATACTCCATCTGGAGGGCGTCGCCGAGGATCTACAACCCCTTATCCGAGCAGCTGAAAGACGAGACCATTGGAAAGCTGAGGTCTCTGAGGCGCTTCGGTCTGATCTCTGCGAGACGGCTAAATCGCTCGGAGGCGCTTGTCCTTGAGTGCTACCACTTGAGGCTCGATGCCGACGCTAGCGGGGGTTATTGAAGCGAGATGTTAGACGCTGCGAGGGCTCGGTTGGCAGAAATATCTTCAGAGTACCATGAACAGTGCTCTCTGTACCCCATGCCCCCGTTGCTGTAGTATATATTTTTATGTACGGCTGAGGAGCCTATAGTACCTCTTGAATGAATAAGATTCTTTTTCTTTTCTGCAATACTTTATTGGTCCCTTTATTATATAAACAAAAGATCTCAAGAAAGATGTACATTGCTCTAAAAAGAAAATACAAGCTAGTAGATGTTCTTATCCGTTTAGCTTGAGCCCCCCGGATGTCTGTTGGCATCTATTCCCGGCCTAGGGTACCGAGCCTCGTGGGTACCAGGCGTATCCTCCGCTGACACTACCATGATTTGGCCGATGGTCAGCTCGGCGGGAGGGGGACGCTGCTCCTGCTCGCGGTCAGCTTGCCGCTTGTCCCTTAGGTACGCGGCGAGGTGCCCCGAACGGATGAGCTCTTCAATATAGTCTCGGAGTTGTTTGCAGCTCTCCGTGGAGTGGCCAAGCGATCTGTGAAAACCACAGTAGGGGGCCCGGTTTCGCTTTGAGGCCATTCGCGAGACCGGGGGAAGCTTGAAGAACCCCTCGCCTTTGGCCTCCTCTAGTAGCACCTCCTGGGAGACATTGAGCGGGGTGTACTCCTGGAATTTTAGGAGATAGGGTTTTTGCTGCTCAGGTCCCATTCTCTCTTCTCTTGACCTCTTCTTTTGGTCGGTTTGCTCTGCCCGGGGGAAATTTGCGTTCACCTCGGCTTCGAGCTGGACCTCGCGCTCGGTCCAGGCCTTTATCTCGGCCATGGTCTTAGGTTGCACTAATGCAAAGGAGCGTAATCACTCCTTGTGCCTAAAACCATACCTCAGAGCCGTGATGACCGTCTCATCCCGGTGCTCTGGGACCTCGAGAAGGGCGTTGTAGAAGCGGGAGACGTATGCTTTGAACGTCTCCTTGTCCCCTCTCTTGATCGTGAAGTGATGGTCGACTGTGCTTTTCTGTCGCTTGTTCCTGACGAAGTGGCCGAGGAATTGCGTGGCCAGCTCGTCGAAGGTTGAGATCGAACGTGGTTCGAGTCCCCAGAACCAGTCTCGGCCAGAGCGGATGAGAGTGGTCGGGAAGGCTCAGCACTGGGCGGCGTCGGAGTTGTCTTGGAAGCTCATTCCCGCGGTGAATGCATCTAAGTGGTCCTTCGGATCAGATTTGCCGTCGAAGAGGGAGACCTTTGGGGGCTTGTTGCGGGAGGAGACGTGGGCGGCAAGCAGCTCCTCGGTGAATGGTTTGGTGAGCGATTCGGCGGCATACTTAGCCCCGTCGCTCAAACGGTGACCTTCCCGATGCATACCCTCGATCTTCTTCTCGAGGGCGTCGAGTCGGCCGTGGTACCCCGAAGACTCGGCGCATTCTGATCCCAGGCCTCTGCTGTTGGAAGTCTGCGTCTGGCCGCGGCTCCGGTTCCTCTCAATGAGGTTCCTTAGATTTCCGGGTGAGGTGGCCTTCGAGCCATCGTGGCGAGTCCCGTCCGCGCGACCCCGTCGAGGGAGGAGGTGTCGGTCATGCCTGGTAACAGGCGAGCTGACAGACATCTTCTCGGGAGGGGCAGGTGCGCGGAGGATCTCGGGGCGAGGTGCTCTGACGACAGACCTCGGTGTCGAACTGTGGGGTGCCCAACGGGTCTTAGAATGTATAGGTCCGGGAGATCTGCGGCCGTAGGAGGTAGCGAGGCGGTGGTCGGCAGTGCCGACGCGGACAGAGTCTTCTTTCCCCCTGTAGGGGTCTTGGTCCCGAGGCGGGGGAGCGGCGACTTGGTGATCTTTCCCCGACGCTTGGACGCGGATCAGCGCCTCTACAACAGACGCGAGTCGGTCTATCCGGCCGGCGAGGGCGTTGATGGCATTCGGCGGAGGAGGTTCGTCCGCGCCTCCGTTGAGGGGGAGGCGGCGACTGGTGCTTGGATCGTCATGATGATCGCTCGCCATTAGGTTGAGATTGGGAGGCGAACTTTTGTTTTTGTGGAATCAAGGAGTTCCCACAGACGGCGCCAGCTGATAGAGGCGTGAATCTCCTTCAGATGTTGCCTTCCGTTGATCTTCTGATGGTGGCGATGGATGGCTGAGATTGGATCTGGAGGCCGTCGCTCCTGAAGCGTGTGGATCTTAATGGGTTTAAGGTTGTGGTTGCCGAGCTACCTGCAAGGAAGTTCCGGGGTGGTTGTACCACCGAGGACCCTCCGACAGTCAAGTTAGACTAGAGATCCGAGCAGAGTAATGGTTTAGTGGAGTAGAAATGGCTTACTTGAACCGTCTGAAGAAGGGGTTTATATAGCGGCGGCGGCAGGCAGGGCAGGCGCGAGAATCACGCCGGCCGTTACGCTCCCGACGTCACGCCCGCGTGATGAGCGAGACCTCCCATTAATGGCGAGACAGGCTCGTTAGTGGGGGATCGTGGTGGCGTGGAACGTAGGATGTGGCCGGCGGAGATCTCGCGCATGGCGAGATTCACGGGATGGCGGTTGCGCCTGTGAGTGGTGCCGTTGGTCGGTCGATGAGACCGAGGAAGATGACCTCGGTGGGAGAGCTCGCAGACGGGGTATCTTGGTTCTGCAGTAGCCCGGAGACGAGCTGTGAGGCCGAGGAGGCCGGTTATGTAGGGGGTTCGGAGGTGAGCCAGCGTTTGCTCGGTAGGACGAGCGTCTATGTGGTCTGGTCGGCCACTGTAGGTCCTTTCTTGTATGTTCTGGGACACGTCATCCGCCACGTGTCTTGATCTGGGAGATCACCGATATCGAGCATCATCATATACATATCTACTTTTTTTTGCCCAATTTTCCTTACATATATATAATACACAAATGGCTCCGGAGTGCCAGTTCATCCAAAAGGTGCATCCATAATTGAGAGTGGTATCATTACTTTTATAATGTAGTTCGGTCTTCTTTCGGAATGTACTTCAGGGATCCGATCCCATTATTCTGAAGCGGCTCCATACTCAGATCACCATGTTTCCGCAACAGACCGTACTAAGTATAGACAAAGCAGATCACCTTAAAATCTGAAGACCGCACTGCTCTGAGGTATTACATTCCCCCATCTAAAAATAATAGTTCGTTCTCGAATCAAAGACCTACTGCTGAAGGATTTACATGGCCCACTATAAATGTCACCCCCACGGCTCAGTATAGATGGTTTTGTCCGCTCCAGCTAAACCCGTACGATTTTGTCCTTTGGAGCGAACCAGACTCGAGAAGTAGCAATTTTCCAGGAGGTTAACCTTTCTAGGATTTTCCTAGCCTGAGCATGCTTAACTACGGAGTTCTTTAAACTCCGTAGTGCCGGTTCATCCAAAAGGCGTCTCCGTAATTGAGGGTGGTATCATTACATTTATAATGCAGTTCAATCCTCTTTCGAAATGTACTTTAGGGACCCGATCCCATTGCTCTGAAGCGGCTCTACATTCAGATCACCATGTGTCCGCAACAAACCGCACTTAGTGTGGACAGAGCAGATCACCATGATGTTCGAAGACCGTACTGCTCTGGAGTATTACAACAAATATATGTATACTAATGTTTTCGATATGTGCGATTTTTTCGTCTACTCCATCATTTTTTTTACAATCTCAACAAAATCAAAATCAAGATATAAAACAATTTTAATAAAATCAAAATCAGCATCTTACTCTTCTAAATTGGAGATGGGTAGGAGATAAATCTCAAAGGTCACATTGTGACCGGGTGTATCAAGAAGATTGATAGTAAATCTATCCTTTCGATCCATTGTGTGGGTATCTTTATTTTGATCTTAATATTTTTTATTCAATTTCTATTTGTTGTTCAGAACGTATGGTTAATATTGATTGAATAGGAATTTTGGAGTGCAGGATCTGCTCGGTTATGTCCAGAATCAATGTTGAAATTTCTTTACCAATTTGGAATCGAGGATACTTAGATCTTATTAATTGTTATTGTTATTTTTTGTTAGATTTCAATTATTTGTTGAGAAGTAGGGTTGAATTTTTGATTAAATGAAAAATTTTGTTCGCAGGAACCTCGCGTTCATCAAATTTGAATTTTTTTTCGGTTTGGAATCGATGGTACTTTGATCTTATTATTTTTTGTGAAATTTATATTGTTTGTTGAAAAATAGGGTTTGGATTTTTCGGTTTGGAATCGATGGTACTTTGATCTTATTATTTTTTGTGAAATTTATATTGTTTGTTGAAAAATAGGGTTTGGATTTTTAATCAAATTTAAAGTTTCTTCTCTATGCTCAACCGTATCAAGTAATAACTTAAGTAACTAATTTCGATTTACAAACTATTACATATCTAAATCCATGATTTAAGTCACTAATTTCTATTTACTCATTAACAATCTTCTAAATCCTTAAATTAAAACACCTTTGCTCTTTACTCTTCCCTACTTGCAATCCCAATCACCCATCCTTCTTTCTTTGTATGACATCGAACAAAATAACCCACAAGATCAATATTGAGATGAATATGAAAGGAAGAAAACAAATAAACATAACTTTATTACAATTTTAGTGTTCATATTCCACATTTATTTAACATTTTAAAATAAGTTTTGGATTTTATCAAAATTTTAAACTCCTAAATCTTATTGTTCTATTCTATTAGATTTGTTATGAATAAATCAAAAAGAAGAAAGAAAACTGAAAAAATTTACAAACATCTGAAGAATAAAAGAATTCTAAAGAGATTAGCAAGATATGAAATTAGTTATTTATTATTTTTCTTGTAAACTACACATAAGAAATGCAAGAGCAAAGCTCTGGAAACCAAAGTTTAAAAACTTACACAAATTTTATTTATGATCTTCAACGAAGTACAGTAGTAGTTATCAGAGTACAAGAGAGAGAGAGAGAGCGATCTTTTTACATGCGATGCCTTCTGAATGCAAAGGCCTCTCTTTATATAGAGGGAGAATGGGCTCTATGAGTGCCTCACTGATTGGGGGTGAGCTGTCCTCTATGATTGAGGGTGAGCTGTCTTCATTTATTGCTCTGCACTGTAGCTCTATTATTGCTTTGCACTGTTGGCACGCTGTCCTCTTGTGCAACGTGGTTGCGCTTCTAGAAGTTGCGCAAATGTACCGTTGACGCGCTGTCCTCTTGTGCAACGTGGTTGCGCTTCTAGAAGTTGCGCAAATGTACGCATGCACTGTTCTTCTGGTTTTATAAAAACCTTGGGCCGAGAATACTGACTCCCGTGTGCTAGAATGCTGCAGTCGTCTGCTTCAGTATCGGCTCTTACTGTAGATCGCGCAGTTTCTGGGGACTGCGCAGTACTGTAGCAGTACTGTAGATCGCGCAGTTTATACTGTAGACTGCGCAGCTTATGATTGCGCAGTTAAGATCGCGCAGTTTATACTGTAGACTGCGCAGCTTATGATTGCGCGGTTTATTTCATCGGGCCCTTTCCTTTATCTTGACTCAATTTTGAGCCCATGAGATCCTCTCATAGCTGGTCTGCTGTCTTCAAATCTTCTTCTGGATCTTGGGAGTGCCCTTGAAAGCATTCTTTCATTTCTACCGATTTGGTAGTTTCTTCGGACTTTGAAGAACTTGTGTCTGTATTATCGAACGTCTGCTCGAACTGCTTCTTGATATGTTCTAAGCAACGTTTCATGAGATCTTCCTCAGAGATGTTAGGATACTTTCTTCTGAAGGAAGCCTTTAATTTTAGCATCGGATTTTCCGTTGCTAATTCTTCATTAATTTTATTATCTAGAGCTTTATTATTGCTCTTAATGGCTGCTTTTATCTCAGCCGTTTTTTCTTCTTCATTAATTCCAGACCACCATTTTATGAGAAATTTTCTGGAAAGAATAGGAATGTTCTTATTATTGAACTCAGAGATGATGGTCCATCTGAATATAAACGGCATCTCATTTTCTATAAAATAATGGAGAGTGCTCTCTCCTTCCATAATGGATTCATCATGAGTATTATGAAATCTTGGATGTGATTCTATCCAAGGAACAAATAAATTAAAAATAGATTTTGGCAGTATGGCTAGTTCTGCCCCAATTTTTTGCCATAGTTGGATAAACCAAACTGGTATACCTGCTTTTATAACCTCAGGTTTTATAATTATAAACCAGGAATGTTTTTTCGCTGGGTTTTCATAGTATAAATTTTTTTTAAAAGCTTGGATATAATCCCAATAATTGCTTTCGTGTCGTTCTTCTCCTACTTTGAACGACCTCGCCCTATTAGGGTGTAAAGCCCATTCATGTGGGCTAAGAATCTTTCTAATAATTGCTTTGGAGAAGTTTATAATTTCTCCACCTTCTTTTCCATTTGGATAGTAGTGTTTTATTTCTACTGATCCAGAAACAATTAGCAAGGCTTCATAAACTTGCCTTGTTTTTCCTGCTGATGCAGCAAAAGAAATGGTCTCAATATATTTTTCTTTTAAAGACCATGGATCATGCATCTTAGGAATATCATTCCTTTCCAAACATATAATTTGTTCAGAGTTATCTTTTGACGTATAACTGTCATTAGCTTGTTCAGAGTTATCTTTTGACGTATAACTGTCATTAGCATCTTCAATTGCCTTTTTAAAGGATTGTCCAGGAATATTTCCTGTTGAAGATGTCTCAGCCTCGCTTTGAGGGCTGTAAATACTCATATTAGAAGTATTTTTATTCGCCTTTTTCTGAGGCGTTTTCCATTCTGATGGGGCGTATGACGCCTCTGATTCCATGTCGACTTGCATGGATTTTGGCTTTTGCATTCTAAGCCAGTTTGCATAAGGGGAGTTGTTAGGAGTATTACTCCTTCCCCTTCCTCGCCCTCTGTCGGGGCCTCGTCCCCTCATCGGGGTCTGCATCTGCAGTGTCCTGCAGAAATTCCCTGGTCAAAAAATCAGGAAGACAATTGTTAGTTCCTTTGATATAATCAATATCAAAATCAAAAACAGATAATTCTGCTTGCCATCTAGCAAATATTTGCTTTGATGTTAAATTTTTAACATCCTTTTGTAACACAGATTTGGCTGCACTACAATCAATTCTTAATAGGAATTTTTGATTTAATAAATCATCTTGGAATTTATAAATGCATTTGATAATTGAAAGAATTTCTTTCTTAATAGTTGAGTAATTCAACTGGGCTGGATTCCATTTTCCAGACGTAAATCTTACAAGTATTTCCTTATTATTAGTAGGATCTACTTGTTTTAAGATGCCCCCGTAACCTATGTTTGAAGCATCTGTCTCAACAACCTTCTTCCAATTAAGATTGGCAATATGGAGACATGGTAAATTTTTCACTGTCTCTTTAATCTTTTGAACAGCTTTAGTATGATCATCTGTCCAAGGTGATGGATTTTTTCTTAGCCTAGTGTATAATATGGCTGCATCAGTAGCTAAATTTTTATAATAATCTGCTACATAATTTAAATTACCCAAAAATCTTTGGAGCTGCTTAACATTAGAAATATAGTCAGGAAATTTAGAAGCAAATTCTATACTTCTTTCGATTGGAACAATAGTTCCATTATTAATATTATGTCCCAAAAAGCGTATAGCTGTTTGAAACAATTTCATCTTTGGAGCAGATATAACTAGTCCATTTTTTATGATGAGATGTTTAAAAATATTTAAATGTTTAAAATGTTGATCAATGTTCTCAGAATAAATAAGAACATCATCAATATATGAAAGGATATAGTCCGTATAAGGATTAAATATCGAATTCATAATATTTTGAAATTCAGATGGTGAATTTTTTAATCCGAACGGCATAACATTCCATTCAAAATGCCCAAAAGGTACTGCAAAAGCAGTTTTATATTTATCAGATTCATGAATCTGGATTTGCCAATAGCCTGATTTTAAATCAAACTTAGAAAATATTTTGGCCTTGCTTATTCTGTTAAGCAGGTCCCTTTTATTAGGTAGAGGATATCTTATCCATTTAAGTACCTTGTTTAAAGGTTTATAATTTATGACAAGGCGTGGTACCCCCCGCTCTTGTTCAGCAGCATTATTTACATAAAATGCTGTACAACTCCATGGAGAAGTTGATTTTCTTATTAGCCTTTTGTCTATAAGACTGCTAATTTCCCTTTTACAAAGATCAAGATATTCTTGATTCATTTGGCATGGTCTTGCCTTGGTAGGAATATTTTCCTCAGAAAAATCTTCTATATAAGGAAGATTGACAATATGCTGTTTCCTTTCCCAAAATGTATTAGGAAAGTTACTGCATGTTTGAGTTATAAACTCGTTTTCTAGATTTCTAATTCTAGTTTTTATTATACTAGAATCCAGTTGTTTGTTTATTTGTAAAGAAGTTATTTCTTCTTTAATAAAGTTTATTTGATTTTCTTTTAGGTAGATATCTTTTACCTCATTTATGATTTTCATCATAGGATCAGTTATAAACTGAAATATAATCTCTCTTCCTTTATAAGAGCTATAAATGCCTTGTGAGTCTATTTTATTTATAGGCATTATCTTAGTGAGGAACGGTGTTCCGAGTATCACATGTTGTGATATCTCCTTTACTATAATTAAGGGAGAGGGAATACAAATGTCGTTATTACAAATATTTGCATTAGACACCTTATAAGGTGTAGTAAGAGTACTATTATCAGCTGTACTCAAGGTTTGTGTAGTTCTTTCACAATACTTTATAGGAATAATTCCTTCTTTTATGCAGTTTAAATCCGCACCACTGTCAACCAGTGCAATAAGATCGGGTATAACCAAATCATTGTTTATTATCAAGGTAATTCGAATATACCATTTTTGATTTAATACTAAATCAATGGTTTGTAGGAATTTATCTGGGACAATTTCCTCAGTAAATTCATCTTCATTATGTGAAGATTCACCTTGTATAATGGTGTTTCCTTCAATAACAGATATTCTTCTCAAAATATCTTTATTTTGAACTTTTAGTTCTATAATTTCGGTTTTGAGGTTATTAACCTCTTTCTGTAAAGCTGCAATTATTACAGGCTTACTTTCTCTTAATTGCTGTCTTTTAAAGACTTCTGATAATCTATAAACATTATCAATAGCAGGAGATTTCTCCTTATCTTCTTTAAGAAGAACTTCAACCATCTTAGATTTAAGTTCTGGCTGAATATGTTCGTCTTCAATGATTTTAAGAATGATCTTTTTGTCATCCTTAGTTATGATATTAATAGTGAGACCGTTCATCTCAACTATAGATTTCCAGTAATTTTCTCCATTGTTGATATTACAACATTTACTAGAACAAATATCATCATCATCTGATGAGGAATCTGTTGATTCAGATTCAGAGGATTCAGAAGATTCCGATGAATTAATCATTATTTTATATAATGACTTTCTTAATTCTTCATCTTCTATTTCATTAATTCTCTTTTTTGTATAACACTTGTTGGTAAAATGACCAACTTTTCCACACTTGTAACAAGTGGCAGAAGAAGTAGATTTCTTCTTAAACCTATAAGGTTTTTTCCTTTTATCTCCTTCTTCTTTATGTTTAGAAGGTTTATATGGCTTTTTATACCTCCTTTTATAATGAGGCCGTTTAGACTCCGTTCTTTTGGTCTTTCTTTTGTCTTTTCGATCCATATAAGGATCTTCCATTGCGAATTGGCTACAAAATTCTCCCAATTCGTGTTTACCAGTCAATCTCTGGCTTTTCAATTGGTTTCTTAACTTTATGTCATTACATAAAGATAAACCTTCTTTAACACAGGTGCTTATTAAGCGACCATATGTAAATGTATTGTAGGGTATAACCCCATCATGTTGAGCTCTCAGGTTAGTTCGAACTCTCTCAGCAAATAGGTTGGGTAAGCCATCTATAAATTTGGCTTTCCAATGAGAGTTATTCGCATCATCTAGTTGCATAACTCTGCTAAGAAAGGTATCTTTGTACCATCTAAAATGTGTCAAAGTAGGACATCTTAGATTCTGTAACAAAGTCCTAACTTTCTCAGCTTGATTACTTACATCCCCTGTGAAATGATCGAGGATTGTAAGTATTAGTGTATAAACAGCATCAGAAACAGGAGTATTATTCTCCATTTTTGCTGCGCTCCAAATCTCAACCTTTTGAGCTGGGGATAAGCAATGATCCCACCAACCTTTCAGAATTCCGGTGAATCCACACGATATGAATCTTGCAACATCAGCATCAGAATTTCCTTGCTGTTTAGATACAGTTGCATACATCATCATACGATGTAATGTGTCATGGATTTGCTTATCAGGCATTCCATCAATATTCCATTCATAAATGGAACGTCCTGAGTATGAATTTGTGGTAAGAGCTTCGCTCTCTTCATATAGGACATCTAAAGGAGTTGGCCTTTTATAATAATGCTTGTCCAACGTCCTTAGAGGATATTTTATCGTATTTACGATATTATTGTCAGACATATTAATCTGACTTTCTGCTGGCTCAGTTATTTCTGAGTCTTCTTCTGATATTTCAGAAGGTTCTCCATCAATGATGTTTAATCTTGCATTGCTGAACTTCTTCTCCAGAGCATTTATAATATCTGAAGATATATCTTTAGATTTAGATAATTTATATCCAGAAATTTCTAAAGCTGGTTTTATAGGAATATAATTTTTCTCGTTTACAGCTCTAACAACAGGAGCTTCTATAACTCACATAGCCTGTAATTTATTATTCAGGCTTTCAAGAGCAGATTCTACTCTGGTCAATTGTTGACCAATCACTTGAATGTAAATATTAGAAAAGTTATTTTGTTTGAAAACCTTTTGAAGTTCTTTCAAAGTGTTTTCTATTTTGTCATCAATAAGAGGCTTTATAAAAGCGGTTGCCTCTAAATTAGAGGTAGAAACACCAGATAACCTTAACGGTTCTGTTGGTGGGTAAATTGATCTCACAGTTTTACCATTTTGTGTGGTCCACTGTTTATAATGTTCTTCTAAAACATTAATTTTACTTTCTTGTTCATTAAGAAAGTGTTCAACAAACCAATCTATAAAGTATTTCAGACATTGGTTTTCTTCAAGATTTTTATAATATTGATCTTTATAATGATACATTTGTTCTGTAGAAAAGGTTTTTCCAAACCATTCTCTAAAAGCAGTATGCTTTTTACTCATAAATTCCTTATTAAGGAATTTTCTCAGATCACTATCCGGTCTTAAATCCATAAAATTATATGTGAAAACTCATCTCTGATGAGATAGGAGAAGTTTTATTTTCCTTCTCATAGATGGGATGAGAAATATTATCTTGGGAAATATTAATCCCTTTAACATCTCTATAAGAGGTGCTAGGTCTGGAGAAAGATCTTCTTAAAACAGAAGAACTAGAACCACCTTCCATATAAGGTTTTCCTGATATTCTGGCTATATTATTAGAGCCAAATTTTACTTCAATGTTTCCATCGTCAGTCTGTATTATCTGATCGATGTCAGTATCAATTATAGGTGCAGGTGGAACTGCAGAGGTTATAACCCAAGATTCTGGAAAGTCAATTTCTTCCCATTTTATAATCCTATTTGTAGCCACACCAGAGGATAAAAGATTGGTTTCAATAACCGTGGTTTTACCATTTTCAGTTTTAACCTTTACCTTGGGTGCCATTGTAGATAAAACTTTATAATGGATTCTATAAATTATAGCTATATTTTCAGATCCTTTCATGAAGTTATAGCCATGGGTTTTTAGATTCAAAGTTACTGCCTCAAGTATATTGGGGTCAGTTAGAGATAAGGTCAAATTAGGATAAACATCAAAGTAGACTGGTCCATGACACAGACTTGTTTGCATAATTCCCATTAGGGAAGGAATCCAGTCTAAACATCTTGCATCTCTTAAGGATGTTAATATGGAGGCATTTAATCCTTGGAGAGTAAGTAGTTTAAAGGCCACTTGAATTAGACCAATATGAAGGTACTTGTATTGTTTTTCAAATCTGAAAACATCCTTTTCTGAAAGGAGTTGGATAGTCTGTTCAGTGCTATCCACAGAGATGGTGTTTTCCATGCTTTTGATGGAAAGTCTGGACGATAGATCAAACGTCCCAATATTATAAATTTCTTTAGCTGGAACATTTGGAATTGTCCATTTGTTCAGCTGTTCTTCATCTGAAGGATACTCAAGTAAATTTGAGTTTTTAATATGTTTGCTCTTATTACGAGCAATCTTTGTAGATATTGCAGTTGATGAACTGGGTGTAGTCATATGAGTTTCGTCTTCAAGATTTCGATACCATTAGCTTACACTGAATAAATGTTCTTCTATTACATGCAATTCTGTATATTCTTCTTTTAAATGATCACTCAAGAGATATCTGACTGCAATTTCAATTACACGACTGTCAACGATTTATCGGCTACCAACACGCCAATCTCTGGACTTAATATGGGATCCCCTACGCGACTTTGGTGTCGTTCCATAATTAACTTTGCAGAGAGATATTTCTTAGAGTGGATCTGGAAGAAGAACTATACCTGATTGCTTGGCCTAAAAGAACATTTTCCTATGTAGGTTTATGGATCTCCATCTTGAAGAAGAAAGAGATTTAGCCAATCATGGCTCTGATACCAGCGAAAGTGGATCAGTTCAAGAGCAAGGCTCTAAGAGTATAAATGCAAGAGCAAAGCTCTGGAAACCAAAGTTTAAAAACTTACACAAATTTTATTTATGATCTTCAACGAAGTACAGTAGTAGTTATCAGAGTACAAGAGAGAGAGAGAAAGCGATCTTTTTACATGCGATTTCTATTTACAAACTATTACATATCTAAATCCATGATTTAAGTCACTAATTTCTATTTACTCATTAACAATCTTCTAAATCCTTAAATTAAAACACCTTTGCTCTTTACTCTTCCCTACTTGCAATCCCAATCACCCATCCTTCTTTCTTTGTATGACATCGAACAAAATAACCCACAAGATCAATATTGAGATGAATATGAAAGGAAGAAAACAAATAAACATAACTTTATTACAATTTTAGTGTTCATATTCCACATTTATTTAACATTTTAAAATAAGTTTTGGATTTTATCAAAATTTTAAACTCCTATATCTTATTGTTCTATTCTATTAGATTTGTTATGAATAAATCAAAAAGAAGAAAGAAAACTGAAAAAATTTACAAACATCTGAAGAATAAAAGAATTCTAAAGAGATTAGCAAGATATGAAATTAGTTATTTATTATTTTTCTTGTAAACTACACATAAGAAATACTTTTTAAAAATTAATTAGGAGATTTATCTCTCTAAAAATATTTTGTGAAAAATTACATGTTTTTTTTACATAAGCAACAATTCTGTGTATATGGCTGAGCCCAAAAATAAATAATAATAAAAAGATTTTTAAATATTTAGTAGATTCAACAATAATAACAAAAAACATTTTAAAGATTTGAAACTATCTAAAAATATTTTCAAAAATAAATATAAAACCCATAAATAGAAACTGAAAACATACATATTTTAAAAAATAATAAATAACAGCTAATATGATTTGAAGCCAATTTTTACATATATATATACCAGAACTCAAAGAGATTGTTAAGTCTAAAAATAAAGAAAAAATGTAAGATTTTTAAAGATATAAAAATCCAAAAATAAACCTTAAAAGACGAATTACAAAAAAATAAATAAAAGCTTAAAATATTTGAAAAATGTATACTTTTTTATTTCTAGGACATTTAAAACTAAAAATATAAAAATAGTTACAAATACTTGAAAAAGATTTTTACCCAAAATAAAAAAAAATCAAGATTTTCAAAGATTTAAAAATCAAAACACCAAACACAAAAAATATTTACAAAGATTTAAGAGAATATATAAAAATCTAAGAGGATATGAAAGATATGATTTTTTTTATTTATTAACTTTCTTATAAAACATATTTAAAAAGTAAGCAAAAGTTTAAGGATGCTTTCAAATTTCTTTTTAACGGATAATTAGTAGAATAAACTCTTTAAAATTTATTGTGACAACAATTATGTGTATGAAAAAGTTCGAAATAATTGAAAAAGTTAAATTATTTTAAATTTTTAACAAAAATAAATTAAATAAATTAAAAAGATTTGACATATTTAAAAGTCTAGAAATATTTGCAAGATTTAAAAATCCGGACACATAAAAAGATTTGCAAGATTTAGATATGTCAAAATAGAAATATAAGGAAACATATGTCACGACCCGAAAGTGCCACATGTCCAGCACTTAAATCACGTGATATCTAAATATATCGATGCGATCCAAGTAAGCCAGAACCCGGAATCTAAACCTTTTTTCGAAAATATGGAAGGTGAAATTTAAAAATAGTCATTAGATGAAATCAGTTTTAAATAAGTGTGTTTGAAAAACATCTATGACGTTTTAAAAAATCGGCAGCACCTCCTTTGTAAATTTTGAATAAAACCTAATACGCGCATAATAATATATAAAGCATCCCAACGGGAGCTGGTTTCTACGTCCAAATGGCGGAGCAACCACGTAAATAAAATACGACGCCCAATGGCAAAGAACAGAAAAGCGAAACAAAACCAACAAGTATAAAAGAGTCGACTCCAACGAGTGCGACGCTCAAAAACACAAAAACTCTAAATCTCACTTCAGAGTCCACAATATACAAAATCTAGGTCGATGGAGTTTTAACTAGATACAAAGAATACACACACACACAAGTGTGGATATGTAACACCCTACTTCATTTATACCAATTCCATTTTGAGTATTTCTTTATTTATGGTATTTTCCTGATTTATTGGGTTTTGGATGCGAATAGTGTATTTGACATTTGTATTTGCATCCGACCCGACCCGCTTGCTTGAAACCTGTCTTGATTCCTGTTTATGGTTTATCCTGGCTTGTTTTATGGATCCGTGCACTTTCATTTTTTATTACATACATTGCATACTGGCATTTTATCTGACATCTGCATTTTTTAATATAACATTTAAAGTCAAGAAAAATATTTTAAAAATATATTGCATGGCCTGCATGATACCTCTAACCCTGTCGTAGCATCCGCGCATCTTGTTCTCATCCCGTTCAGTTTAACGGACCTGTTTGGATTGCTACGCGCACGTACGTGCATCCGTTCTTTGGGGTATGCTTTTTCGTTATCCGGATATCCTATTCTGTTTTTGGTCACTACGTATATTATCCGTATTTTCAAACCGTAATTTTAAACACGACCTGGGTGTGTTTTGGACTAAGTTTGTATTGTGCCAAAATCTCAAAATTTAACTAATATTATATTCTTTTAATATATCAACTATTATATACGAAAATATAAATTTTAATAACTAGATATATTTTTTTAAATTGAATCTTATCAGACTCTCTCTCTCACAGCTCTCGTGACTCTCTCTCTCTCTCTTCACTCTTTATATATATATATTAATTTAACCAAACCCTATTCTAAAGAAAACCTGTGTACCTCTCTCCCTTCTTCTTTCTCGAGTTCCCTCACTTTCCCGCCTCCTCGAACCCAAACCCTTGCCTCGCGTTCGTCCCTCGCCGACCCTCTTCTCGACCTCCACCATCACCTCACCCCTCGCGGCCACCTTCTCCTCCCTCGACCACCTCACCTCTCTCCTCTCCTCTACAACCCTCAAACCTGCACACCCGCAATCCTTGCCGACGCCCTCACGTCGCCGACCCATTGCCGACCACCTCGTCGTCGCCTTCACACCCTCGACCACCTCTCTTTCCTCTCCACTTCCCTCTCTTCTTCTTCCTCTTCTTCTTTTCCTTTTTCTTTTTTCTTTTCTTGAATCTTGTATTTCCAGCGATCGTCGGAGTCGCGTCGCCGCTGCCGATCCAGACGATCCAGTGAACGTACCTTGCCTGCGTGATCGGTCTTGCCTTGCCTGGACCCGCCCCGCGTGCCGCGTGTGCGTTGCGACGATTTACCGACGTCAGACGTGCCGTGCGTATCCGTCGTGCGATCCGATCGAGGCAAGTTTATCTTGCTACATGCTATGATATATTTTACATCCATATTAATAATAATATTTAATATTTAGTGTATTGTACATCCCCTGCTATCATTTTACTGTTTTACGACGTCCATTTGCATCCGTACAATTTATTTCATATCTAGTTGCATGCAAGTTAATCTTGCTACATGCTATACTTCAATATACTGCACCCATTTGAATAATAGTATTACATTTTGTTTAGTTATGCATCCATTTTACAGTTTTACTGTTTTCGGATACCCGTTTGCATCCATATCATTTAAAATATATATAACTGCATTTATAGATCAGATTAATTCATGTTATTATTATAGTAACACCCCATACTTAATAATGTGCATCCCATTTAGTCTTAGAACTGTAAATATAACCCCAATCGATAATTGTGCATCCATACCATTAATCTTATATCTATTCGCATACCAGGTCATATTGTTACATATTATTGTTATAGTGACACCCCATGCTAGATAATGTGCATCCTACATAGTAATGGAGCTATAGTTGCAATCCCTAATAGTTAGTTATGCATCCATGTTTTATTGTGTACCCATACCATTAATTCTTTATATCCAGTTGCATCTACAGATTATATTAATCCATATTATTGTTTTATTAGCACCCCATATTTGATATTATGCATCCTACATAGTCCTGACGTAATCCTTGATAAATAATTGTGCATCCATGCTTTTATTTGTGCATCCGTACTTGCTACAGTTTTATTATGAGTATCCGCTTGACACATGTGCACTACCTGTCATGACCTGATGTCTATTTCAGTCAAAACCTGTACCTGCTTGATCCTGTGTTGGCATTAGCTCCGGATTGTCAATACCTGACTTGAACACATAACCTTAGGGTATGGGGAAATCAAAAGTGTAAACTAAAGTGTAACTTAAAAGGGTATTACTTAATCCGTGGTCCAGGGGGTAACGGGACAGAGCCATTCTTAATTCTTACATCTTGATCCGTGGTCCCGGGGGGTAACGGGACAGAGCCATTCTTGGTTCACATATTCCTGATCCGTGGTCCCGGAGGGTAACCGGACATATTCTTTGAGTTACATGGAGGATTACATTAATTGATTTCAAACAAACTTTAGAATAGATAACCCAGTAGCACAGCTTAGATTGAGCACTGCACGTCACACATACTGATATACTTTACTGTTATGCATTCATGTTGACTTGTTACTATTTATGATTCCTGCCTGCATATCTCGTTAGATCCCGATTGCTTATATTATTGTTTGATATCATGACGCACTGACGTCTGGGTTTTGCATGGCCCAGATCCTCTACCTTTGTCGCAGGCCGAGCAGGAGTGCTTCAGCCGACAGGCCGAGCAATGAGGGTCCTGTTAGTATTTTAGTTTAGTTTTCTTCCGTACTTTCATTTCCTGATGTGAGCCCGTATTTGGGACATACTTTCCAGATTGTTATTGTTTATTGGATCTATTGCTTCAGCATATTATTTCTTGACTCGTTTATTCTGGCTCATGGACATGTACTAGATAGTTTATTTTATTTCTACTGTTCTTGATATCTCTAGACAGCCGTAATGTGACTTTGGAGGGATGTTTCCTAGCCACAGGTAGCATGGTTGGCTCTGTCACGTGCCGATCTTAGCGCACTCTGGGAAGCAAGGTGTGACAGGATACAATACAACAGTAACTCACCTACCAAAGCAATCACCGAAAAAAAGAGTGTTCCGTAAGTCGTTGATGATCCGAGCGGTAAATCCTGTAAGAAACTGGGGTACAATGGGGGTGAGTTGCCAACTCAGTGAATAAAAGTGTATCACAAGGTAGAAATCGAAATGCATAACGCTATACCTAGGTCATAAAGTATAGTTTATCATATTCTGAACTAATATATATATATATATATATATAATGCATATATCTTTCTGATGATATAATCAATCATCATATATATATCAGTGTCCCATACCACTGATATATATCATCAAAGGTAAAAACATCATAAAAACTCATAACAATCAAATACGGATACCTATGGTAATGGTATTCGCAATTAAACAACAGGTAATAAAGGTATCGTACGTAAATGTAGTCAGTCGTGGAACCAATCACAACAGTTCTACAGTGTCATGGCAATACTAATGATGTGTAGTGTAGTATACGCGTTTGTACTCGTGCAGCATGGCAATCATTAGTATTTGTGCAAGTATTCTATAAGTGTTTATAACAGAATGTGGTTCTATCCATATCCATAGCATATAAATACAACCCAATTCCCCGGATATAGGGAATTCATAACATATCGTATCGGTATTTATATAGACATCGCGAGGTAGAGCGGTCTTACAGTGTCATGGCAGTACCAATGAGGTGTAGTATAATATATGCGTCTGTGCGTGTTGTCACGCCCGCTTCCCAGAGTACGCTGAATTGGGCACGTGACATAGCCAACCATGCTACCTGTGGGTAGGAAGTATCCATCCACAGTCACATTACGGCTGTAGAGATATCAAGAACAAAAATAACACTAACTAAAACATGTCCATAAGCCAAGATAACATGAGTCAAGAATAATAAAAGTGCGGAAGCAAAAGATCCAATATACAATAACTGGAATGTATGTCCCATAATGCGGGCTCACATCAGGAATAAAATGCAGGAAATAAAGAACTAACTACTACTGACACCTCACAGCTCAGCCTGCTGGCTGAAGTACTCCTGCTCGGACTGCAACAGCGGTACAGAATCTGGGCCATGCAAAACCCAGACGTCAGCGCGTCGTGTCATCAAGTAATAAAATATAAACAGGGTAACAGGCAATGCAATATAAACATGAATGAAAAGCAGGTGTAACAGTAATGTAAGTCAGGGCAGTGTAGGGTAGTGTGCATTGAGTAAACTAAACTGTTCTATCGGGTTTTCTGTTCTAAAGACTTTGAAATCAAATTGATGAATTATCGATGTAACTCAATAGTATCCCGTGCATACCCGGGACCATGGTCCAGATTCTCGGGCTGAAACCGAGACATGCCGCTAGGCACTAAAACAGGAATATGTACAGATGAATGATGTCAGTAGCATCATCCCAAGGCTGGCCTAGCCTCTAAAACTGATCAGAACAAGTATTGAACTGTCGAGTTACAAGTCAGGCTTCATCATTGATTTTCCCATACCCCCAAGTTGTATGTGTAAGTCAAGTCAGGTATTCAGTAATCAAGAACTAATGCCAACATAGGATCAGGTAAGCAGGTTTGTCTAGATAGACAACAGGAACGGTCCGTGAGGACTACATGTCAGGTTTGTTGGCATTAGACACAAGATCATGTAACGGGTCAATCCATGGTACAACAGGTCAAGTCAGGTAGTGTACGGTACCATATCGGGTCAATCAATATGTATGTAGCAAGTCATGTCAGGTGTAAACGATATCATGGGTGTGCTCATAATCAGCTAGCATAATCAGGGTTAAATAATCAAGCATGGTTATCAACAACATGATCTAATCAATGAGTTAAGCAATAAAGCAGATTTGTTTATTTAGCTGTACAGTTATCAATTGTGTTAAACAGACAGTGTCAACATAATGTGAATACAGGATGATAGATGTAACTGCTGGAAATAGGTTAAATAAATATTGAGTGTCCCAAGGATGCGACGACATGTATAATATGTTTAATGAATGCAGTTGTAATTAGACCGGTTAAAGTTGCACATGAATGTCTGATAGTCTAAACCGGATAAAAGAGTATCATAGCAATAAACATTTGTGATCTATCATGTACCGGTGATTATTAGATGTAAATAATTAGATGCAAGATTAAGTTTCACGTTTGGAATCATGAAATGTATAACGGAACTTTACACGGTTAACTTGTAATCCATTTCTATCAATTCTAATTAGGGATTTTAACAGGAAATAATTAATTTAGCATATAAATAGTTTAAAATAGTATGTAGCAAGTTTCACTTGCCTCGACGGGTCGCGAAACGGAAAACGGAACGTTACGCGTCGGCGGGGAAAAGTCGCGACGCGCGCACGGTGCACGGAATAAGTCCGAACGACAATCAATGGAACCACACGGGTCATAGTTCCTCGCTGGATCGCCGGGAATTGTCGCCGACACGGCCGGAATCCGGCGATCCCAAAACAGCAAACACATAAGCTAGAAAATAGATGCAGAAATAGAAAAGAAGAGAACATGACAAAGAGAAGGAGAAAGTGAAGGAGGGATAGCTTACTTGCTACAGAGGGATGCTAACGGCGACGGTGAGACCACGGTGATGAGATCGACGGAGCTCCGACGATCACCAGAGGCTTCTCAAAAACATAGCAAGAAAAAAATCTTAGGAGAAAATCATATGTAGAAGAAGAAGAGAAGGATGAGAGAGAGAAGAACGCTTAGTGGGGGTTTGGGAGACGTCTGCGGATGCCAAGGTGGGAAGTCGTCGGCAAGGGATCGCCGGCGAGATCAAACGCAAGGTGACAGGGTCCACGCTGCAGGGATGACTCGGGCTAGGGTTGCAGGGTTAAGTGATGGGATTCTGGTGAGGGGATGGTGTCGAGAAGAGGAAGGGAATGAGGTGGTGATGATGGTGAGAGGGAGTCGGCGGCGACGCGAGGGGCTGAGGTTGCCGGGTCGGTTCTGGGTGTGCACAGGGGGAGAGAAAGAAGATGAAAGCGAGGAGGAGGAGATTGAGAAGAAGAAGAAGAGAGATGGAGATGGCGACTAGAAGAGGAGATGCTGGGTGATGCGGTGGTGATGAGAGGTGCGAGGCTAGGGTTAGGTTTTTCTTTTCTGTACTCGTGCATGAGTTCAGAACTTCGAAGAAGAAGGAGAAGATGAAGAAGGGAGGTGATCAGAAGAGGGGAGGCGGTGACGGGATTCTCGCGCACCGCGAGAGGAGAGAGAAGCGGGCGCGAGAGGAGAGAGAGAGGGAGAAACGAGAGGAGAGAAAAAAAGAAGGAAAGAGAAAATTGTCTCGTAGCGGGGGGGGTTGAGCGAGAACGAGGAGGAGAGAGAGAAGGGAAGAAAGAGAGACGGTGGGGCCCGGGGATTTAAGGGACGTTTTGATTGGCTGGGAGTTAAAGAAAACAGTTAGGAAAATCTTTTAAAAATTCCTAAAGAAAATTGTAAAGCTTTGAAAACAATGCTGGTAAAAGATTTCCTGTGGATAAAGTATTTTGCCCCTGTTAACCTACCCAAAATCTTTCAACGAAAGTTTTAACCGAATTAGAAAATAATGGAAAAATATTTTCTGTTGTTGTATTTTAATTTCGTTTGATTAAAAAAATTAGAAAATAGGATTTGGCGTAAATGTAAAGTATTTCAGAATTGTGCCCGGGTTGAGTCTAAAAATTTGAATTTGAAAAACGAGAATTATTGGCGGGTTCAAAAAATTAAAATGAAGCATTCTATAATTAAAAAGCATACCCCCAAGAATGGACACACGTACGTGCGCATAGCCGTCCAAACACGTCCGTTTCACTGAACGGGATGAGAACACGATGCAAGGACGTTACCACAGGGTTAGGGGTGTGAAGCAGGCCATGACAAGTATTTTTAATTAAATTTTAGATGACTAAATTGTTATATGCAGAATTTGAATTGTCGGGGTAAATTCATAACTAGCAACGGTCAAGCAAGACAGATGAAATAAATACCACACACCATACATACGATAACTGAGATTAGTAGAATAGGACTCGGTTGTTACATTATACCCAACTACAAAAAGAATTTCGTCCTCGAAATTCCAAGAATACAAAGGTTAGACGAAAACAACCTACAAGAAAAGATGGGGAAACTTCTGCCGGATTTCATCTTCTCGTTCCCAAGTGGACTCTCCATGCGAGCGATTACCCCAAGAAACAAGTACAAGGGGAAATAACCTTGTTCTTAAGAACATTTTCCTTTCGATCCACAATTTCAACCGGTCGCTCCACAAAAGTCAAATCTTCTCGTACAGTCAGCTCCGAATGATCCAATACATACGTTTCATCTCGAACATACCTACGGAGTTGAGATACGTGAAACACATCATGAACATTCGCCAAGGACTGCGGTAACGCCAAACGATACGCTACCACGCCAACACGCTCCAAGATCTCGAAGGGTCCAACGAATCGAGGACTGAGCTTTCCTCGACTTCCAAAACGAATCACCCCTCTAGTCGGTGATATCTTCAAGAATACCAAATCACCCACGGCGAACCCTAGAGGTCTTCTCGACGTATCCGCCCAACTCTTCTGTCTGTCTTGTGCTGCCTTCATATGATTCCTGATAGTGTTAACTTTCTCAACTGTCTGCATAACCAAATCCGGTCCCAACAATCTTCGTTCACCGACATCGTCCCAACAAACAGGTGAACGGCATTTACGACCATACAAAGCTTCAATTGGAGCCATCTGGATAGCTGCCTGGAAACTATTGTTGTAAGAAAACTCCACCAAATGTAGATGATCCTCCCATGAACCCGTGAAGTCCAACATGCACGCTCTCAACATATCTTCAAGAGTTTGGATCGTTCTTTTCGACTGACCATCAGTTTGAGGATGATAAGCTGTGCTAAATTTCAATCGAGTCCCCAAACTTTCCTGTAAACTCCTCCAGAAGTGTGACAAGAACCGAGTGTCCCGATCGGACACGATGCTCACCGGTACTCCATGCAATCTTACAATCTCCTGCATGTATCGCTCCGCCAAAGTTTCTGTTGATTGACCAACTCGAAAAGGGATAAAATGAGCTGCCTTAGTCAAACGATCAACAATCACCCATACTGCAGTGTTGCCTTTTGGACTCCGCGGTAGAGCTGTCACGAAATCCATGGTTATATACTCCCACTTCCACTGAGGAATCAGAAGTGGTTGCAATAAACCCGCAACTCTTTGATGTTCAGCCTTAACTTGCTGACACACCAAGCACTTTGCCACAAAGTGAGCAATCTCCCGCTTCATACCTTCCCATGCTGCATCAAAACGCATCCCAATCCTTTCCCAGATGCGTCGCTGTGAATCACCAATCCTTCGGAATTGTCTGGCACGGTCAGAATAGGGGCGGTTATCAATTTCTGCTTCAACGTCTCAAAAGCTGACGCACATCTATCCGTCCACACAAAAGGTACCTCCTTGCGCGTAAGCTTAGTCAACGGCTCTGCCGGACGAGAAAAGTTCTCCACGAATCTTCTGTAATACCCGGTGAGTCCAAGAAGACTTCTTATCTCCGCAACATTCTTCGGAATCGTCCAATCACGAACTGCTGCAATCTTTTCGGGATCGACGGCGATTCCATCGCCATACACAACATGCCCCAAAAACTTTACTTCTTCCAGCCAAAACTCGCACTTGCTCATCTTCGCATATAACTTTTCCTGTCTCAACGCCTGCAGTGTGAGCTTCAAATACTCAACATGCTTTTCAAAACTCTTCGAGTAAATCAGAATATCGTCAAAGAATACCACAATAAACTGGTCCAAGAATGGTGAAAAGATTCGGTTCATCAAGTCCATGAATATTGCCAGTGCATTCGTTACTCCGAAAGGCATCACTAAGTACTCGTAATGTCCATACCGAGTTCGGAACGCTGTCTTGCAAATATCTTCTGCTTACACTCGGACCTGATGATAACCGGACCGCAAATCCAGTTTCGAGAATACCCTCGCGCCACTAAGCTGCTCAAAAAGTTTACCAATACGAGGGATCGGGTACTCGTTCTTAATAGTCACCCGATTTGATTCTCGATAGTCGATGCACATCCTTCTCGTGCCATCTTTCTTATTAACTAGAAGAACTGGAGATTCCCAAGGCGAGTTACTGCTTCGAATCCAACCCTTCTCAAGCAATTCAGCAACCTGTTTTTTGACTTCTTCCAACCCCCCTGGTGCCATTGGATAATACGCTTTAGATACTGGCGCTGCACCAGGAATAAGATCAATTGCGAACTCCACGTCTCGCTTCGGCGGTAAACCCGATATATCTTCAAACACATCCATAAAATCACGAACAACAGCTGTCTCTTCACTTCCGTCAACCTCCATTGATGCAAGAATATTATTTGTCGGCCTAACCCTAAACTCGACTGGCCCGACAGAACCGCTTCCTCCCGCGAAGGTAAACTCGGGATGTCCGGGAATCTGAAAAATTACTTTCTTTGCCCTACAATCAATGTGAGCGTGGAAAGTGCCAAGAAAATCCATTCCCAAAACAACTTCGTAGCTACTCGTATCAATCACCAAGAAATTTGCAAAAAACTCCCGTCCGCAAACAACAACTGTACAATCTTTACATTCCCTACTAGATATGATTTTCCCATTCCCAGTGTGTATGTCCCAGAAACTAGACAGGGTCATGCAGGTAATCGAGTGTGTAGCTATAAACTTGGACGACATAAAACAATGGGATGCACCAGAATCAAATAACGCTAATGCGGGAAAACCATGAACGAGTAGAGTACCTGAAACAACTTCTCCTGACGCCTTAGCTTCCTCAGCCGTCAAGGTAAAAGCTCGAGCCTGATTAGATCCTTGAGTTAAATGCTCCTGCTCCGGAAACTGCTTCGGCTCATGAAACTGTCTCTGCGGTGGCTTCTGAGTATCTTCCTTCAACCGTAGCTTCGACGGACAGGTATCAATGATGTGATCTGCTGATCCACAAATAAGACAAAGTCCAAGTCTCTTACGACAATCCCTTCGATAATGGCCCGGTCGTTGGCAGTAATCACACAACACCCTTCCCTTTTGCTTGGCCAAAACTGGCCTCCGAACATTCTCCTTCTTACGAAGTTTCGACGGACAAGCATTGATAGTATGATTCGCCGATCCACCGACCAAACAGAGTCCACGCTTTCTCCGACACTCCCTTTGCACATGCCCAGGCAAACGGCAAAAGTCACAAATCACACTCCTTCTCTGACCATCAACGATTGTTTTCTTCATTGGTGCCACACCGCGTCGGTTCACCGGAATACTTCTACGTACGGGCGTTTGATTTGGTGCAAACGCCAGCTTCAGCTCGGTCTGCTGCTTGTGGTCCTTAAGTAAGTCACGAATTACTCCAAGCAGGGTAGCGTCATCCATACACCTCTGGTATGATTGTAGATTCCTGGCTTCCAGATATACTGCAACCAAGACACCAAAAAGGATTAGTATGAAACAAATTCAAAATGTAGATCAAGGGTATGAATCAAGGCTAGAACTCCAAGTTACTTAAACAGAGTACCGCATTGTAACTATGCCGCGGTATCATAGCCACAATTACATAACTCCACCCAAATCGTCTAAGTCCTAGAGATAACAGGTTGGAAGTTGGATAAATGCAAAAAAGCACTAATGAGTTAATTATGTGGGAGCTGTTTAGTTAAACATCCAATAAACAACATGAGTTTGACATTTACGTAGTCTAACAAAGAAATTTGTTAGCAATCTTTAATATTATATATAAAAGTATATTCTCTCATCTAGCTTTGATTTGTTAGCTTGTAGCTTTGCTAAAAAAAATTGATATGCCCCCTATATGTTTTTGACAATTTGTTATTAACCCACATTCACTATTATTTATCCACATTTAGTTTGGAGATGATGATAAGACAGAAACTGCTTTTTACTTGTTTTAAAAAATTGCAATTAGCTCCTATTGCCTATTCTTCGGTGTACATCTTAGTTATTATCTATCCCGTCTCATATTTTTTGCCTAACGGAAAAAATAACAACCATTATGATTACAGAAATAAATATGACAGCTATGAGTTTTTTTCCAAGATTTTAATTTTATCTTTAATGTGTCTTTAAAACAACTGTTTATTTATATAGGTATGTCATCTATGCAAAAATTTACATATTATAATTTGTCTAGAGTCGCAACAGCTGCCAGTGGATTTATGATTGATTCCTCTATACCCTAAGACTGAAAAGGACTTTGTATAAGCTCTATGAAAACGTTTAGATTTTCTATAGCTATTTCACGTGTTGCGGAAATGTACTTCTAAAAACATGGTAGCATATGCTTTTTTATAAATAAGTTTTTTTTTTATATAAAAGTCCTATACTTCTTCTTGATTAATAAACAATAAGGATTAAGACCATTTTATCCCCTCAACTTTAATTGAATCCTTAAAGCCCTTTATATAAATATTTAATTGAAAATATTTTTCTCTCTCTTTTTTAATTCATATACAGGTTCTTTCGGTATACTCATAGAATTATATGCTAATTTGATATACCCTCCAATATTTTTGGTTATTACCCACACATTCTAAAATTCTTTAAATTTTTAAATACCCCTCAAATTGGTGCTTAAGTGTCCATTAAGTTTCTTTTAAATATAATTTATTTATCAAATACAATCTTTACTCCCGTCATCACAACCCAATAAAACCCTATCTTCATCTTCTTTCTTTTCATCTCTTCGTCTCGTTCATTTTAATTCTCTTATATTACTCTTTGTTTCTTCTTTCTTCCTCTCCTCCTCTATTTACCCACAAATAAAAAAACCTTAATTTTATTTAATAGAAAGAAACCCTACCATAAAATAATCCAAATTTTAGTAAATTCTAATCCAAAAGAAACCTAACATTATGCAAATCCTAACCTAAAATAATCCAAATCAATCAAAACTTACAAAATAGAAACCTAAATCAATCAAATCTTAAACGAAAACCCAACTAGATTAGCGAATCTTTTTGTGGGATTTGAGAGCATGTGAGGGATATATAAGAAAAGTCTGTGAGGGTATCCATGTTTTTTTACCGATTTATGTGTAACATAACCGTCATTTCATGGTGTTGGAGAGTATTTAGAGAAAATAAGGAAGTTTGGGGGTGTAGGTATAGCATAGAATTTTAGGGGTAATATCAAAAATATACTTCATCTAGATATTTTAATTAAATATTTAAATGAAAGGCATTTTGAGAATCAATTAAAGTTGAGGAGGCAAAGTGTTTATTTAACAAAATAAGGGATATTTTATGCTATTAGAGCAAAAGTTAAGGGTATTTACTACAATTTAACCAATATTCCTTTTTAGCGCTTGATATTAAATAGTGAGGAAGGGAAAGTTAAGAATTAGAAAAATTAATTTTGGGTTAATTTTTTTAATCCGTTGGAATTCGGAGTCCTTTTTTGCATATTACAACTTGTACCAACTTCACCGATTAAATTGGAAATTGGATTGGAAAATTACCACATACGATCTAACTTAATTTTTTTGTAGTGCATGAGAAATGCAAATATTTAGATTTTTCTCTCATTTGATTCTTATCTGCATTGTGAGAAAAAATAAAATTTGTTACTAAAGCATTACGTGGTTTACAAAAAAGAAATATACTTTACCTATTCATATAGTTAGTAACTTAAGCATTTACTAATTTATACCTGTAAAATGTTAAGGATGAATATCACTTCACCGTATTGTCTAAGTAAAGATCCACTGTTTTATTTTTGCTCTATCTTACAACGAAACATCTGTGGCAATTTCCACTAACAGCTCGGATAATATGTACAATAAATATTTGCAAGATATATATGAATCTAAATTCTGGAAAAAAACATAAATTTTGAATGCGTGTCCTGTACCCATGCTAGTAACAAGGAAAGAGCGCTCCACAGGTAAGCAGGCTTTATAATATATATGTCTAGTTTTTGATTGTTGATTGTCATTGCACCACAATACACCATATATAGTTTTATGTTAGGTTAGCATACACGGAAGTTTATGTTAGCTAAGTAATTAGAAATTAATAGCTAGTTTGGCTGGCTTTTCATCTTAGTGTTTAGAAGCAGCATGTTTGTTATGTTTTCTTATGTCAGCTTATTAGAAGGGGTTGAAAGAGTGATATAACCGTTTTAATTAATGTGATATGATATGAGTTGATAGCTTAACTGCATCTGTTATTATGAAGTTCTGTTTTTTGCATTGCCGATTAATTCAAAAGAGCAAATGATCTTGTTTTAGCCACTCATTTATTGAATCTTCTATTATTATGTACCGTTGTTTACTTAAAACTCTTCTCGGGTTTGGACCCCTGATAAAAAACAATCATTACTTTTTATTTTACATAAAACTAGCATGACTTAACAGTGTTAAATTTCATTAAAAAAAACATTTTTGCCATTTTCATAATATAATAAATTAATTATTAATTATATTAACAATTATTTTAAGGATAAACTTTATTTAAAATGTTACTTAAAGAGTTTTCGCTATCAAACTTTAAAGATAGGCTAAATTGCACTTTAAAAATAAGCTAAATTGCACGTAAATACCTAAGTTTTCACCGTTTTGAAAAATAAATACCTAAGTTTATGTGAGTAACAGAAAATACCCAACCTTTTACCTTTTACTCTGTTTGCACTTAACGACCTCTGTGTGATATATGAAGATGATATAACGGTTATTTTGCCATTACCGTTACTTTTGTTCAAAAAAAATGCTTGAGTCAAAGATATGTATTTATGTGCAACTCATAGAAATTTTGACATTTATCTGTGAAATCGGTGAAACCTTGAATATTTACCTGCAATTTAGCTTTAAAAAAACTTATAAACCCGACTAACCTACTAATGTTATCTGAAATCGTTAGTTTGAGTAATCATGCAAACGATAATTGGACTGAATAACCTCAAAATGTCTTGTAGATAGATTAAATAGACTCAAAATACACTGAAAATGACACCTTTGACTTAAATACCTTTCAATTTTTTCTTAAAAAACATACTTTAATGAGATTTTATAGCATTTTTAAAGTTCAATGGTGTTATCGCATAAAATCCAAAAGGAAGGTGGACCCTGGAAGAAAATGCTACTTGCATACATATACTGTGTATATATAATCAAAATCCTATATATCAAATGTTTACAATTTTAAATTGGACAGCGTATTAGTTGAACATGCATCGTCCGTGTGGTAATCTCACTTTAAAAACCTTATTCCTTGGTTTTAAAACTCTGCAACTTTGCACCAAGAAATTTTTCATTCAAATATTCTGAAATTTTGCTAACAGCTAACATTAATACACTTAGAGCTCACGATGATATTGCATCCAACAAGAAACAGATAACTTAATGACCTAATTGATCAATATTTTGCCATAAATTAGGCCAGCATACAACAAATAATTGTATCAAGACACTTGACGCTAGACCAAGACCCCGAAAAAAATATTTCTATACCATAACATTACTTCCCCATTCTTTATCATGGCTTACCTTCTGTCTAACGATTTCGACACTGCACCAACAATTTTTCTTTCTCTCCGGCTCTTTCACTCGTTGAAAAACCATTATGCTTTCCACCCAATGCATTATACCCATACATTTCATTTTGTCTAGAAAATAGAAAAAATAAAAAATAAAGTTAGAGAACGAACTTTAATTAGTATATGATTTATGAGCTTCAAATGATAATTTAATCATTTGGTGATAAGAAATATATCATAGATACAGTTCATATTAGATGCAGACTTACCTATATAGAACTGGCTATGTGGTATTCAGTAAAATGTAGCGCATCAAATCTGCAGGAGCTGTACAAAGAGAAGATACAAACAAAAAACATGAATTTGGTGAGACACTGAGACCCAAACAAAAGATAAGAATGTGTTCAGTGCTTAGAGTTGGAGATGCAATCCATGTCCAAATACTTCCAACTACATAGCAATTTAACTAATGTAGCTAAAACTAAATTTCCTTGTTTTAGTTGAAATACATTTTTAACCAGGGGGCTCTTTGGTATGCATGCAGCATTTGTTGCACAAAATCTTCCTTTTTCAACAAACTTCGGTTGGAAATGAAGTTGCAAAAAGCAACAAATTTTTGCAACATTTGTTGCATTCATTTTGGTTGCAACTTTGAAAATAGCGAGCATATCAATTACTGTGGATGCCACATAAAATGAAATGCACTGCCTAGGCAAATTTGCAACATATGTTGCATTCCTCTTGTTTTTCGTTCTACCTAACACGAAAAGGTTGTATGCATTAGGAAATCCAATTACAAACATTGAAGTTACCCAAACAAAGGGATTGTGTCTTTTTATTTGCAACATTTGCTTCACGCAACATTAGCTGCTAACCAAACAGCCCCATGTAGAAACATGCATTTTGTTGTTAGGAGTTTCAGTCAGCTATATTCGGCATTCCAACAATGGCTGTACTGAACTATATTAGATATCTACCTAGTTCCAATAATAGAAATTTAACTCCATTGCAAGTTCCAAGTACATATTAAACAAAAGAGAACTTGAAATCAAAAATTTATTTTTGGATTTTGGTGCAGTTGGATACACAAGGTTCCAAGGACACCTAAGCAACTCTAAATTGTGTTAATTAAAAAAGGGCTAAATTACACTAAAAAACACCCATCGTTTCTTAGATAAATAAAATGACAAAATAGTTAGATACCATAAGCTTTATTTATTATAGAAAAATACCATGCGACTGTTTTGGACCCTGAAATAGCAGACGCCGTCCCCAGAATTGGCAAAAAACGTCGACGGAAGTTGCCTTAGGATCACTATACCACTTTGTATGATTCATAATCTAACCTATCCTGCTTAACCTTTTTTTAGAGTTTCCATCCTCTCGACACTTCAGCCCTCCTTTTATTGTCCTCCTCTGCTTTTATCTTCTCAATTTCAATCCCTCAATAAACCAAGGCAAAATAAGGGGAATATCTAAGTAGATAAGGGAAAAGGCCATCATTTGTATTATCAAAACAAGAACAAAAGAAGAGACATGTGTTTTAATCGAATACAAAGGACAACTTAGAAATAAATTAGATATATGAAAATCATATGATAATCAACAGAACAACAGTTCATTAAAAAAACACGGGCTTTACAGCTTTACATACAACTGGCATGCAAAGGTCATGGTATATTTATCACTCAAGAAAAAGATGCATGGCATTTATTAAAACAAATGAAAGCTCATGATGATCTAGTGTCATTTAGCCAAAAAAAAAAGAGGGGAGATATAATATAGTTGTGGTGGAAGTATACCCGGTGAATTGGTGAACAATTCAAATTGCTCGATTGCCTGCCTCAACAGCATCTCCAGTCCGCTGACAAGAGCAGCTCCACACTCTCCAGCATCATGCATAAGTTTTGTTACTTTTGGGTTGTAAATAGCATCAAACACCACGGCATAAGAGCTGAGAGCTTGCTGCAGTGGCACATGTCTAACTACAATTAGCTGGATCATAAGTTGTGGGAAAATTGAATGATAAAGAAACTATAGATAGGCATGTGCTTTGCACGTGCAAGAAAACATGGGAATTGATAAAGGAAATTTGTAATTCTAATCTTATAAAAAATATTAAAGTTATTTTAAGGGCTTATGCGCAAAATAAAGAACAATAAAAAATTATTTATATGAATTAGCATTACTACTACTACTGAAATTTATAAAAATGAAAGAAGAATTAGAAGAGAAAGTTTGGAATAAAGGGATGTTGTTGCTGTTACAGGATGCAAGAAATAGATTGTTTTCCCCAACTTACCAATGAAATGACGTTTGTAAAAAAAGCCATAGAGCATCCTTAATAGATTACCATATGGCTTCCAAAAGATGAATGCACAAACTGGATTTTGACATAGCAAACACCTAATAGTTTGCCCTATGATAGTAGAGATGACAAAAATTATTTCAACACCCTTTCAAAGTGAGCAACTACAATGACCTTTTATGACTAGAGCATTGATTATTGGATCAGCCCAGAAATTGAAAGTCGATGCATAGAGAAACTACTTAGGTAGTCCTATCAAAGAGAAAGGCGAGGGATAGAAGCAAGCAACGATCATTTGTTAACCATACGTGCATCGATAATTCAGACCAGCCTTTCATTTTCCTAGACGATGTATAGTTTTACATTCCCCTTTGATTAAGATTGCAAGGAACACGACTATTTAATTATAGGTAAAATTAATTTTGTATCCAGAGGAGGATCCAAACCTTAGAGGATAGAGGTGTCTCCTGAATGTTTGGATGCATTCCTATAGATGTCGTATTTGCAAGAACTGCGCCCTCCTCTGCATGAAAATTTTCCAACTCGGCAAGTGTTAAGGCCTGCCCTCCGACTAATGCAGCAAGCTCCTTGGCTCGTTCTAGCAGTCAGAAATGCAAGATGAATTCAACGTAAACTCAATGGTACCATAGTTTCATGGAAAATAAACAAGGTACTGAGTAAAAAAGCATGGGTATAAATCTCGGCAGATACCGATCCAAGATGGCCGATTCCGATTCCAAAAATAAGTCCGGATACTGATACCGAGATTTATACTGAGATTGCATACCTTGGAACTGGGGTTACCAATTGATTAATGAGGTTTTAGTATTAAGTTTATTTACAAGTGGGTTTATTTATGAGGTTTATCATTTACCAATGGATGCTCAGCTTATTTGACATCATAAATTACTTGGAAAAATATCAAAAAAAAATCATACTGGCTTTTACAGTGTTTTTTAAAACTATTTCAGTGATATTCTTAGAGTATCTGATAATATCAATCCAACATGACTGATTCCTATCCCAAAAATGACTGTCCCTATCAGTACCAATTCCAAGATTTTGAAGCTTGGTGAAAAGTAGGAAGCTTTGTTTGTCGAAGTAAAAAGTAGAAAACCATAATCCATATATATAATACAATCTAATAAGACAGCCCTAATCAATCAATCTATATAAAATCCTCTAAAAACCCTAGAAAGAAAAGGTTCAGTAATGCTAGTGGATAACAAGGAGAACTTACACAAGGTGTAAAGTTATACAAAGGCACAATTCATACCATGAATTCTTCAAATTAGAAAGCATGCAGACAAATTTGTGAGCTCAGTCAAGGTTTCTTATTCTTTGTTTTATTTATTACAGCTAGTCATATACCTCGGCATTATCTTTCAGTAGCCAGTGCAAGGAAAATTTCATTTCAGCTGCAATCATTTTGCTCGAAATGTTGTTATTGATTTGTGGGTACATGCACTTAAACGGGAAGACCGCTAGCAAAAGTTTTCCCTACCTGAAGTTGGAATATGCGGTGATACTTGATCTTAAATAACACTACTAATTTGTTTCAATTAGCAAAGATAAAACATTGAAAGGATATAGCTAAATTGTACCATAGGTTCGGTTCGCAATCACAACTTTCGCACCCTTATACTTCGCTCCAAAAGCAAGAGCCTTTCCAGCACCTCCAGCACCTATGACGACAAAGAGTCTACCAACCAGAGGTGAAGCAGTTTCATCCTTATGACCCTCTAACCCTGTTCAAAGATAATACAAAAACTATATATGGAAAAGTAAAAATTTCAGATACTATCCGCTTCATTTCTCAAACAAAAAAAGGTACCTCTGATTCCATCCTCAATTGCAGAAATCGCACCAACATAGTCGGTGTTGTAACCTACAAGTTTTCCATCAGGCCTCCGGATAATAGTATTTACTGCTCCTATAGACTGATAGATCAAGAGGAAAATAAGCCAGAAGCTATGTATTTTTCAGTTAATTGCATATAACACCTTTCAGTCATACTCATAATATACTCGTTCGGGTTAGTAGCACAAAATCCCATGAGATATACCCGGTCAACTGACAAATTCCAGGGCTTTTTGGTGCTAATAAGCCAGCTGACTGGTTATAAGTCATAAATGCCAGATGCTAATTAGTCAGTTTAAGGGTTTGAGGTGTACATGGTCTTCTATGCAATTAAATTATTACATATACGACACTTCATCTTGTCTCGTCCAACACCGATACACTTTAACTGGCTTATTAGCACCCAACATTAATGTGAAACTTGATATTCTAGTATGATCATTACCAATCTCAGAGGTATTGTGTGATCATAAACCACCATACAAGTTACAAGTGTTGATGAGGTATGGACGAAGAGTGTTAAATGCAACTAATACTTTTTTTTATCACGTCCAAGTTTGATTCTAGAACACGCAGCAACTAAAAGTGCCAGGTGAAGCAATTTAAAATTATATCACAAAAGATGTGATCCATTACCTTAGCAACTGAATCAACCTCGTGACAAAGACCAACTGCAGTTTCCTTGTGAGGCATTGTGATACTGAAACCGAGACAAACAAGGAATAAAGAAAAAGGTTACAGCCAACAGTCAAGACGAATCTGTAAAGAGAATAACCATTGCTTCTCAAAGAACATTAAAATAAATAAATAAATAAAAGCAAACGGAAGGAACTATGAGCAGTTCTGGCACCCATTTGGGCTTAGTTAACCTTCTGAGTGTTTGTGGCACTGCATGCTGGACGTGATTATGGACTACATTAAGAAAAGAAAATTAGCAACAAGGATTCGTTGGAGAGTCAGTTCCTAAATTGCATTTAAAGTAGAAAGTCGAAGTGTTCTAGCAAGTGGTAATATAACATACAATGGCGAATGTGATATGATATCAGACCTATATATTTTCTAATAGGTCATTATCACTTTGGTATGCGCCACAAAAGATAACTAACTATTGACTTAACTTTTCCAACTATTGACTAAACTTTTCATATCTTATTGATATATTTGCACAACACTGCCTTGTACATATGTATGCATCCGAACCATATTTTTGCATCAAATAACTGATCTCATTAATCATCAAAACATGTGGCTATGTGTTGTGTTTCACTCTTGGCTTTATTTTAATTGGATCTGAATATAATTCACTACAGCTAAAATACTATCTTTCCCTTTCTTCTAGACCTCCCAGTTCTCACCCTGTTTAGTAGAATTTGGAGCATGCCATTTCATTGTTAGGTTAGCTCTTGTCAATAATTTCCTCAAACAAGAATTCAGCACTAAATATGAGAGGATTGATGCCAAATTAAGAATTTGGCACTAACTTAGAGAAGGTTGTTATATTCACATTTTATTCCCTTATATTTTTCTTAGAGAAACATCCTCAAGGTTCTTGTTTTATTTTTCATTTATGAATAATTCTGGTACCTCATGCTGCCACAGTCAAGAATCAGATATTCCAGATTTATTCATATCTTAAGTTCCCATGTCTCCACAAGGCTCTACATCAAGTCTTCTCAAGTTTCTCAATAACCATTAACCACGTTTAACAACATTTTTCAATTTTTTTGCGAATCAAATTAAAACTGCTCACATAAACTTTCCTCAATTGAATATGCGCTCAAGCATTTCCTTCTCACAAAAATATATGCTGGATAATAAAGAATCTAAAATTCGGTCTCATTTTTCTGGTATTACCTAAACTGACAATAATTTAAGAGCACAACACAATTGCATAACAATATCAATTAGTGGCTTGTGTGAGCACATAAGAAATCACTATTTACATGAAGAAAACGATTAAAAACTTATTTACGAAAATATTACTTTCCTCAGCCCCTTTCAGGATCGCATTAGTTATACATAGCCATGTCTCCCATTAAAGTGACCCCCCCCCCCCCCCGTGCCAAGTTCTTTTTAACTTTTTGCAATGATATGCAGGTTAAAGATATAACATGAAAGGATGTTGGCCCGCTTTTGAATTCCTTGTTGTAGAGTTTAATTTAACTGGCAAAAAAAGGGAAAAGAAAAGATGTGAGCCTGCTTCCAAATTTTCTCGTCAAGTTCAGATCCCATTCTTTGATCAGGTATTCTATCTGTAGTTCTTATAACAACTATCAGACTTCTAGCACTAATATAATTATATGGCCTGCAGGTTATTTTCAGAAAATTTTACTGCAACATAGTTTCTTAGGTCAATAACCAAAAAACATAAATCAAATGCCAACTCTTAGAAAACACCACACTGGATGACTAGCATTTTATATCAAAACCATAAATCCCAACATAAGTAAGAGAGGGTCAGCACGTGGCATGAAGTTCAAACAAAGGTTTAATAATGGATTCTTGGTATCGGTATTGGACGATCATCTTAGCGATCGGAATAGGCCATCTCAACGATATCGTCCATTTCGGATCGGAAAGATCGGAATTTTTATCGTTTTAAGTAAACAAAAATAATAATAATTAGTAAATGTTTTAACTAAATACTTAAAATAGCTATAAACAATTTGACACATTTCTTAGTAGTTAATGATGTCTGGAATGGTTTTTAATAATGTTAAATGTAAACTTTTGATATTTTGTTACATATTATTAATGTCAAATAAACCAATAACCCATATTAAACTCACTAATTCATTAATAAACTTAACACTAAAGCCTTAATAACCAATTGGTAACCCTCTCGGTATCGATCTTGGTATCGGAACTCGGATGGTCATTATTAAGATAGGAATCGACTATCTCGGATCGGGATCAACTGAAATTTCAAACCATGGTTCAAACATAGTGAATCATTGAAACCCAAGAACTGCTACAGATTATATTGCAAGGGGATTTTAACATTTAAATACCCAAAATCTTATTTATCTATGTATTAACCGTGAAATTTTGATGCTTTCAAATTGAATATGCAATTCTTAGGAAGTTTCAACCCACCACCTCCTGTTACATTTGCTAGTTTCTCCATTTAATCAATTAGAATACACTACAAGTAATCCTTAAGTTGGATTTAAACCCACTAAGTAATAGACGCTCTTTCCTCAATACCCTACCTTCATCTTCTTCCCAGGTTACCCATACATTCATCTTCCCTCGTCAAAAGAATAAAGGAAAGTTTGGCTCTTTATCGTTTCACAGTCAGGACTTACATGTTGACTAAAACGTTGTGCTTTTGTCCCAACTAAAACAAGAGTTAAATAGGCCTGAGAATGTTCTCAGGAAAATTTTTACGCGGATGGTAACATCAACCTTTTTTTTCTTTTGGATGATTGACACCGTTTATCTCGATCTCCATGGCCTAATGCATGTGTGGACAAATTTTCTTATAGTTTGGTCCTTGTATAAAAAGGTTGCAAAACTAACTCTTTGCAACTATTTTGCTTAAAATAAACTCTTTTCCAACTATAGAACATTTTATACCTCTAGATCAACGGGCAAAGAGTATCTAAGCCACATGAATGTCGGTGCGCCTATGCATTAGGCATGAAGATTAAGATGAACAGTGCCGATAATTCAAAAGAACGGTTGGTCTTTATTTATAACGCCATTCTCAGGGCCAATTTACTCCTAAAATAATATGAGGCTGCAATTGAAATATTACGATTTTGTGTCAATGTGAAAATATATGAAAATTCAGGGGCTAATCAGTAAAAAAGCCTATTACAAAAATGTACAAGGCCATGATGAACACTTTCTGGAGACCTTACATACATTGTACATATCAGTACATATGAATGTCATAGCCATAGGTCTAGGAAGAAGCAACCTTAGTTGGTCCCAATTTGGGGCTAGACACCATAATTAAATACTTAAACTACCTGGCCTAGTTTTTAAGCCAATCGGCTCGCTTAGACAGAAATCATACATGCCTATAGTCTACATGGGAATTAAGCGGGTCTAGATAGGAATTAAGCAAGTCTAGATGACTAAGATGAGAAGTAAAAGTTCCACTGCAGATCTTCAACTGATCCATTCTTCTCTTTTTTGTAGAACGTACTAGTCCATCGTTATGCAACCAATGTCAAGTATATCTACTAAGTTTATTTATTACATGCTGTCGCTGGCATTTATATCCACTACACTTTTAAAAAAATATTTCACATTGTTGTACTATTTAAGGATTTGATTTAACTGTTCCTGTAATTTTTACTGCTTTACGCATTAATATTTATATAACTTAAAAAATAGCAGAACTGTTCCGGCCTACGCAACACCTTTGACAAACAATTCTGGCTATTGCTTTTTACAGTATGGATACATAAACAAATAAACTGTCACGGATACATACATTAGTGCATACAATATATAATAGTTTGTAAGACCTCCAATTACAAAATATAGAATGGAGGATATCACAATGTGAAAGTATTTAGTCCTAACTCTACGAAAGAGACCTGCAGCACTATTTTGGCAAACATTAACTCATTAAAAATGAATCATAACTATTAGTTTAAATAATCATTTCTTTAGTTCTTAGACTTCAAAATGGTCTTGAAACTAAACAATAGTAAAAAGCTACTGTCTAGACTGTAGCAAAAACATGGACTATAAAAATTACTAAGAACAAGCCACACCTGAACCCAGCGAAGTCTGAAGACGAGTAAGCACTTAGGAAGTTGGTAAGATCATCTGTCAAAAAAGGCACATAAACTGCGTCGAGACCAAGTGCCTTAAATCCTGCATTGTGCATCTTTGGGCTTTTGCTGTGGCCTACTGGCTTTCCGATTATTCCGTACACTTTTGTATTTGCTCCTATCTGTTTGATTCTGTACACATCCAATAACTCTGACAAGGTTGGCTGACCTGGAGCCGATTCTTTTCCCGCACCAAGCGCACCAAAAGTAAGATATCCACCAAATTTAGGGCAAAGTAAGCGGGATATAACTCCCCTTTCCGCCATACATAATCCTATCATTGGGACCTGCCGTTCCTAGCCATTAGTCAAACTTAGGCAATTAAAATAGGTTTCATGCCAAGGAAACTTGGTAGTTTCCTTTATAACTTTCCACTCAAATGGGAATTAGAAAAGCATCATAAGTAGCAGAACACAAGATTAAGAGTAGGTCGAAAACTTCGGCAGATCTTTCATGGAACCGTATCTCCATCCCCCTTGTTGATGGGAAAATGATTAGACTGTGATGATGATTATTTATTTGAAAAATAACAACATACGATCATACAATAACCTATCGTCTGGTCCAAAACATGCATTAAGGAATTATACAAGAAAAATATAGATGCTAGGTTCACTGATTCAGTATATACTTCACGACAGAGAATAGATAATAGCAACTGATAATGGGATTTGGTGGTCTAGATTCAACGAATTAATTCCTCGGGCGAATTAAAAAGTCGGAATATACATGTAATCCGAAATATAAGATCATGCATTTTCCAAGATGCAGCTGTATTTACAAATGTATGTTTATTCAAAGTTAAGGCCTAGATCAGTTGCAAACCTTGCGGCTTCATCCAAATCCTTCACTCCAGTTACACCTAGGTAAGATCATATACAGCCCTAACCACCAACGAAGTATTGCCCCCGCCTGAAAATGTAATAATGATCGCTCACAACAAAAGCCTATAATTATAATGATGTGTACAAAGCTTTTTTTTATTCTTCGTTCTTTCTTTTTCTTTCTTTCTTTCTTTCTTATAAGGATTTTTTTTTTTGGTGGGGGGGGGGGGGGGGGGGAAGGGAGAGAGGTGTTTCAGAAAAGACTGTTTCCCGAACCAATGGAATCACTCAAACAATAACAATTAAGTCATACTGTCATAGGCTAAAGGCACGTCCATAAAAGATGGATTACAAACACATGAGATCATATGCATATATGTACATTACATACTTGAGAGAAGATTCTGTATTTTAATAGACATTTAAACCAAAGATACATTAAGAGATCAACCTTCAACAGGGCAAGCAACTACATAGATACATGAACCGCTATAGGGGCTATGGGCATAGATTACTTGAGACCTCTATGTTGCATGGATTCATCGTTGTAGTGATGTATCTGCATCAAATTCACATCGGATACCTATCCATTACGGATTCTTTCGGATTCATGTGAGGATATTTATAAAACTCGTTTTGTCAAATCCTAAAGTTAATATTGTAATATAGATGCATAGGACATGCATCAATGGCCAATACCAACAATCTAAACATCAACACTAACAAATTGTTTGTATTCTTTCAGATTTACTGAAATGATAATGTTTTGTTATTATGTATACATATTTAAACAGTAAAAATATCAGTTTATCCCAATGAATCGTATCCTAGATTCAAAAAATTGTGAATCCACAAATCCGACTTGTATCGTATCATGTATCCATATCCAAATACATGGTACTTAACAACCAAGAAGTCAACTTAGAAATATGTAAAATCGATATTTAGAAAGACAACTATAAATAAAAAGCAAGTCCATATGTTTCATCAATGTGTTTATGCATGTGGTACCTGGCAATGCACGAGCACTTGAAACATCCGTGCCACATCACAAATGTCAACAGAAAATGTTGCAATCTTCACTATATCAGCTCCGACAGCTTGTATCCTTGCCACAAGGCTGCTGAGATCCTCACTGGACGGAGTGCATTCATAATTGTGAGAAGAAACAATGAGCTTAGAGCTCTCTGGTCTCTTGCCTGATATGAAATCTTCAAAATCATTAGCAACCTGCAAGTACCAAGTGAATTGTCGACATGTAAAAGTGATGAAACGGATCTAAAAGTAGGTGCATGATAATAAATAAATATGGTTCCCTTGATCAAACACTAGCAATTGCATATCATTTGGAATCGCAGAAATGCAAATGTATGTATACACTACTCTAACTAGTTGATACAGCTTTCAACTAGTTTCCACCAAAAACAAAATTTGATAGCATATAAAGATTAGCACCATATATCAAATGTGCGTTCAGAACAATGTAACACTAGCAGTACTTAAACCCAAGGCATGCTTACTCAACTTAAGTGTTCCTACATATCAGCCCTCTAGAGTTTCTCACAATTTTTCAGAACCGCCAATAAGAAGACTTAGGGTTTTGTTGCTAGTTTTCAAACATCATTGCAAGTATGGTGTATGCATGCCATGCCACATGTCAGCTCCAAATTTACCCCTACCACTGCAAAACTTAGAGCCATGCATAAATTAGTTTCTTCATCTTCTAATATGTTTTCCGGATTCATATGTTGGGAAATAAACAAAGTAACAACATATTTGAAAATGAGCGGAGCTAGCTAAGGATGTTGAGATGGATGACGGGCAATGCACAAAAAAGTACTGGAGAGAAAACGAGTGCATGCATAATAATTTAGAGCCTATAGGGTGATTCAATTGAAGACAGAATGTGGGTGATTGGTTGAGATGATTTGGGTATGTCCGATGGGGGAGCAATTGGCTCAGGTTTGGACGAGTTGTTTAATAATCATTATACTCGACCGAAAATTTACAACTTGAATGACTGAACCCAAAACTTGTCCAAACATGATGGGTGAACACATGAAAGCATGTGTATTTGAGTTTCAGGCGGGTTTGGGAGGGTTTCGGGTTTAGGCAGGTGGGTCGGGTTAGGCGGATTTTTCGAGCTTGGCCCACAATACATTTTTAAAAGAAATCTATTATGTTAAAATTGTGATGAATGTTACAAAAAATATATTTGATGAACATATGCATTGACGAAACTATATTATATAATATCATATATATTAAACTTAAATATTGCACCAACTTGATAAAATACATGTTACAATATTTACATTTAAACATTTAAAATTAAATGCCTATAGTGTACATTTTGGTTCGGTTGGTCGGATATAAGTGGGTTTGGTTCGGGCAACGTTTAGACTTTGGACAGACCAAGGACTGGTTTTGTTCTATATTCGCCAGCTCGAAAATTTTGTAGCTAATCTTCTATTGGCCCGATTGGGTTCAGGTGGGTATAGGATGCTAAAATAACGAAAATCTCAAGTTGGGTAGAGCCGGGTTTGGACCAAACCCGGCCCGGCTTGTACCCCAATAAGTGAATCGTTGGAACAAGTAATAGGATTGTAGATGATGGACACGGATTTAGTCTCCCACTTTAAAAAGAGAAGAATGGGGAAAAAGATTCATGTTGACCCCAAAGGTTAGGCATAGAGAGGTTTTGCTGTTGTTGATGATGTTGTTTTCTATTGTTTAGTATAGAGCATCAGATAGGTTAAATAGGGAGGAGTTTCAAACACTGATTATTATAGATATTCATGATTCTACTTATGATTCTACTTATGATTGGATTATTGGCTTAATATGCCATTCCCATGGAATTATATTTTATTCCTTCAGATGATACTACAAGGAGTCAAAAGTGAAGGAAAAAGGGAAGCTAATGATCAAGACAAATACTAAACTGCGAACAAGCATATTCAAAATTAAGTTTTTAATCATCATCATCATCTAAATGGAGTCGGATATGAAGCAAAGCTCCAATAAAGATATGACAGGAGAGGGGCTCGTCATTGTCCTAGATGACCAGACATCCTCCAAATTCTCATAGGCTATGGAGGAGTCTACATGCAGACGACATGATGATATACTTACTATATGGAATTATGATCAACTCTAAGGAACAAATATAACCCTTGAGGAAAATTGAACATGTTCTTCTAAGAAAATTGCGGACTCTAAGTTAAATATATTTGTAATAATCACATACAAGATTAATGATACAGCCTTTATCACTAATCCATTGTCATCTAATGATAACGCAACAAAAAAATCACCTTAAGCTCAATATCGATGTATTCAGCACCTAATTTCATTGCTAAGTGTAGCGCTTCAAACCGCTTCTTGTCATCACCTTCATATTGACCACCTTCCCATTTTGGTCTATAACGAAGACAAAAGAGGCCCGGCGGAAATTATAGCAACTGTTAGTATACATGTTAACAAAATGCATGAAATCAACACAGGCAATAACAGGGATCTTTCAATAATTAATAATAAATTTGGACTGCTGATCAACTGAACCAAGCATCATCAAATCGCAGTGGCAAATGGCATTTGCTTGGGTATCCCAAAACGAAATCGTTTCCCTCCTTTTAGGGATCTTTATAAAGAAAAACTTTGAAAAAAGTAACTATTTTGGGATACCTGTAGGTGATGAGGACGGGGAGGGGGCGATTGTTGATCAAGAAGGGGAGATCTGTGATGGGATCGAAGGAGGCGAGGTAGTCGAGCCTGATCTCGACGACGTCGGCGCCCTGAGATTTCGCCGTCGCCATATCCCTCGCCATCTCCTCCACTGTCGTCGCCACCGTCGGCGCGCACAATAGCGTCGTCCCGTACTTGCCCGCCATTTCCCTCTTTCTCTCTAGAGATTGAGATTAGAGTGAGAGAGAGAGAGAGAGAAGGGATGATGATGAGGTTCAGGCGCCAGTGGACCCCTGCAGCGGAAAGAGGATGAACGTGGGTAGGTTTTATGGCTTACAAAAAAACTCACAGTTGGTTGTCCAAGGCCCTCGAAATTTTTTACTGTGGTATCTGAATAGTTTGGGCCATTAAAAACGCTCAAAGCTCGGAGCTCGGCTTTCGGCTTATTAAAAACTTGGATCGGACTCGTCTGACAGCTAAACGAGCCGGGCTTGAACAAAAATCTAAGTTCGGTGAAATAAATGAACAAACACGAACACGGCAGGCTCGGGCTCGAGCTCGGCTTGTTTAAAGCTGGTGTGAAATTGGATAATTTGTATGTTGTTTGGTATTAGAATAAATATATGATTACTTATTCATAAACTTAGATTGTAATTATCAGCTTGTTGATGTTAACAGACTTGCATCATGATAAATATTGAATCAAATATTGTTATACTAAAATATTGAAGAATTTAAATAATTAATAACTTCAAATTTTGTTGACAAAGTTCAAAACAAGTTTTAAACTCGTTTATTTAATTATAATAAATGCATATCTCGTCGCTCATTTTGTCAGATGTAATATTGAACACTGATATGATGTTTTTATATATTGATGTAATAATTTATAGATTTTTTAAGATTTTAGATAGGCTCGATAAAGCTCGGGGCTCGATGAAGGCTCGGTTTGGACTCGTTTGATAAATAAACGAGTCAAGCTTGAACAAGTTTTTAAACTCGTTTAAATAACTGAGTCAGGCCAAACGATCTAAAGCTCGGCTCGTTTGGCTCGTTTAACAACCCTATATATAGTTGCATATTTTATCTAATTAGCTTATACATAACGCAAACAACTGTATACATGATTAAATATAGCACTCAATTATATAGATATCGTAAAACTTTTTCAAGGGGTTTCACAGCCGCTTCAGGACCAAGGTTTGTTGTCAGCGGGCAACTTGCCGGGGGTTCTCACCCTACTATCTATCTATCTATCTATTTGTTTATTGAGTAAAACGAATGCACGAATGCTTCCGCGTTTCATCAAAAGATATTTTAACGAAACAACAACAAAAGCATACAGGTACAAACGCAAACCAAAATTCAAGACTGGGGAACAATCTCTGTACAAGCCAAGTCCAAAATCAGGAAACAAACCCCGTACAAGACAAAAAAAAAACCCCCATACTCAACAGAGTATCAGAACAAGGACATGTAAACTCAAGACGATGAAGTATAGCCAAAATCATGACCCAACCCATCAGAATCATCTACGTCTTTGCGTTCTGCTGTTGTCTACCATCCACCTGGTCTGCAGCTCCCTTCATTATGTATCCAAAGTACGTAGCATCTCTTACAATGATCGATGTGCTATCTCCTCGGCCCACAAATCCATCATGCGCGTCGTCCCCTCGCATAGTCAATCTGGCTCTCTTGCGGCTCCTATCTACCGCAGCTCATGCCCATAACATTATGATTATATCGGTGTTATATATTATGTTAGCTATTGATTTGATTTTTGCATTGAAAATCTTATTATTACGTTCTGTCCAAACTATCCAACATATGGTGCTAACTATGATGTCCCAAACCAGAAGATCCCCTCTTCCGTAGTTTCTAAGTCTCCAAGCCCTCCAAAAATCATGAATAGAAGAAGGCATCACACACCCCTCTGTTGAGCAAGTTATATATTTGTGTTATGTGCCAAACAAGTGGATCGAGTAATTGGTCAATTAATTGATGGTTGTGGAAGGTGTCGGGGAGTTTGCGCCTTGCTTTTCCCTGTTCCGAAAGGTTGAGTAAGAAGTTACGCATGTTAAAAGGATAATTTGGTTTGCTTGGAGGGAAACCAAGGCCTCCAAGTTGGTCAATGGTAACATTAAAAGAAAATAGGAATTTTTTTTAATTTAGACATTTTTAATAATATTTTTAAATTTAGGCTATTTTTGAAAATATTTATAAATTTAGGTCACTTTTGGCTACATCAGTGCCAACTGCGTTTTTTTAAAAGATCCTCTGGGAGCACTTTGCAAGTGCATCCCATTGAAAATGTATAGGACACACTTCCCAAATGCATCCCATACAAAACACTGAGACGAAAATTGAAGAAGAAGGAGAAATTGAAGAAATTGAAGAAGAAGGTGGTGCTGGCGAGGAGGGAGAAGGGGACGGGGTCGGAGGAGGGGGCCGTGGGGGTAAGGGGGGGGGGAATGAAGGCGGAGGAGGAGAAGAAATTGAAGAAGATGAAGGTGGTGCAGGCGGAGTAGGGATAAGGGGGTCGGAGGAAGGGGTCACAGGGGTGGGGTGGGAGAATGAAGGAGAAGGAGAAGGAGAAGAAGAATAAGAATAAGGTAATGCCGACGGAGGAGGGAGAAGGGGGCGGGGTCGGAGGAGGGGGCCGTGGGGGTGGGGGAATGAAGAAGGTGATGATGGTGGTTGTTGTATGGGGTGCACTTGCCAAGTGTGTTCCATAGAAAAATTTTTTAGAAAAAGCGCATGTGGTGTTGATATGACCAAAAGTGCATAAATTTGTATATATTTTCAAAAGTGTCATAAATTTAAAATTATTTTTAAAAAGTGTCTGGATTAAAAAAGTGTCCAAGAAAATAACTTCACATCTTTCGCTAATGCAAATTGCAAGACACTAAACATACAGATTCCAACATAAACCAACACGACCACTACTTCATGCTAAAAACTAACTCCTACAAAAACTCCCACTCCAACACACAGTGGGTGCATGGGAACCTGACTCCTAATCTTACTAATCTACTAAAACACGTAATAATAAGAAGAAGAACTCAACAAACTAATTCCTACAATTTCTTATAACAGCACAAGTGCCACATAACATTCCTCCCCTCTAACAAACACCCTTGTACGTCCTCAAGAGTAGTATTTGGAAATCTCAACTTCAAAGCTTCTAAGTCTTCCCAAGTTGCATCATCTGGTGATAAGCCTTGCCAACGTACTAGAACTTCTTTCTTTTTCTTGATGGGCTGGTCCAAAACAACTTGTGGTGCAGGAGTAATTAATAATCTCAACTTCAAAACTTCTTTCTTTTTCTTTGGCATATGTCATAATTCTTGATAAACTCCCTGATGGTTTTCCTCATCCCCTTCCAATAAAAAACTGATCGGATCCTTTGCATGGTTTTATGATATCCTTAATGAGTACTGGAATGCATCTCTTGCACAATATTGGGAACTAAATATGGGTTAATAAATACGATTTTTGAAGTAGAGAATACCTTCTTCATACTTCCAAGGATCAACAGCTTCACCATTTAAGCACAACTCCACTAAACGTTGTAGAGTTGTATTATTTTGCACCTCCTCTTTGATGGGCTCAAGCCAATTAGGAGCTGATATGGCTACAAGTTCTCCTTTCTCATCTCTTCTTGAAAGAGCATCCCCCACCAAGTTATCTTTTCCTTTTTTATATTCAGTAGTAAAGTCATAACCCATTAATTTTGTAAGCCATCGTTCTTGAGTTGTTGTTGTGATTCGTTGCTCCCATAGATGTTTCAAGCTTCTTTGATCAGTTCTCACCACAAATTTACGACCGAGCAAATAAGGCCTCCATCATATGTAGATAGGAACAAATTTTTACCTTGCAATGCATGGCTAAAAAATGCTATTGGACGCTTTTCTTGCATGAGACTCCACCAATTCCCACCCCCGACCCATCACATTATTCCACAATAAAAGGCTAGCTTTTCAAAATTTGGCAGTGCTAAAACAGGTGCTAGTGTCATCACCATTTTGAGTTGCTTGAATGCCTCCTCAGACCTGGAACTCGATTTGAAACACCCTTTCTTCAACATTTGCGTCAATGGCCCAACAACTTTTCCATAACCTCGAATAAACTTTCTACAATGTCCTGTCAAGCCCAAAAATCCATGCAAACCTTTAATTGTAGTCGGCTTAGGCCACTCCAAAATGGCCGAAATTTTATCAGAGTCCACAGCTACTCCTTCGCTAGAAATTATATGCCCCAAATATTTGACCTCCTCCCGTCCAAATGAGCACTTCTCTTTTTTCACAAACAACTTGTGAGTTCTTTATGACTGTGAGAGTAGATTTAATATCATCCAAATGCTCATTCCAAGATTTGCTGTAAATTAAAATATCATCAAAAAATACCAATATGAACTTAACGTAAGTATTCTTTGATGATTTCATTCACCAACGGCTGGAAGGTGGAAGGAGCATCAGTAAGCCCGAAAGGCATCACTAAAAATTCATAGCACCCTTGGTGTGTTTGAAGTGCCGTCTTAGGAACATCTTCCGGATGCATACGAATTTGATGGTAGCCGGAGCGTAAATCTAATTTGGTGAAAAACTTTGCACCATGAAGCTTGTCCAACAACTCATCAATTATGGGAATTGGAAATTTATCTTTAATAGTATGTTAGTTTAAGGCTCTATAATCTATACAAAGCCGCCATGACTCGTCTTGCTTCTTTACGAGTATCACCGGAGAGGAGTACGGACTTTGTCTCGGTCGAATCACCCCCGAAACCAACATGTCAGATACGAGGCACTCTATCTCATTTTTTTAAAGATGCGGATAGCGGTACGGCTTCACACAAACCAATTCACTGCCTTGCTTAAGAATTTTTCGAAGAGCATAAGATCACGGTGGAGGTATCCCAAATGGTTCGGCAAATACATCACTAAAAGACTGCATGATATGGTCCAACAAAAGATTAGTCAAACCAATTTGTGATTGGACATGGGAGTTTCCTTTTTCTTCTTGAACAGAGAGAGAAAATAATTGCAAAAGAACCCTTTCTTTATTCTTTGTAAGCTCCATCAGGATTTCTTGTTCATCTAAAACCTTGTCCTTGCTGGTGATTAAACCCGTTAAATCAACTTCTCTTCCGGCAGCCGTAAACTTCATTTGGAGTTTAGAAAAATCCCAAACTATTGGTCCCAAAGTGCTCAGCCATTGAGCACCGAGAACTGCATCGCAGCCACTAATGGAAGCAAATAAAAATCAATAGTAATTGGAACTCCATGGATCAACATACATACCCATTTACATCGTCCGGTGCTTGGAAGTTTTCAGCCATTTGCTACTGCTATTTCCATCTTTCCTTCTGCATTATGAGAGAGACCCAAGTTTCTGGCAAGCTTGTTGTTTAAGAGATTGTGAGTACTTCCTAAGTCTATCAAAACCATGATTTGATGTTGTCCCATTCGTGCATGCACCTTCATTGTTTGTGGATGTCGTGTACCCGAAATGGCATGAATTGAAATCTCAGGCACTGCTTTATTACTTTCAACAACGGCTTCATCGTTATCTTTGTCATCCGACCAACTATCTTCGATAAGAAATAACTTCTTGCATCGATGCCCGGACCCAAACTTTTCGTTGCAATTAAAGCATAAACCCTTCTCTCTCATCTCCTTGAGCTCGGAGGGGCTTAGCTTCTTGATTGGAGTAGAATTTCAATTCGGCACAATAGATGTGCTGAATATCAGCCTCTTTGTCTCCATTTGTGATGCCTGCTTTGTAGATTGAACACACGCCTCAGACAACCTCGCCAATTCGATTGCAGCAGAGAGAGTTTCCGGCTTTCAGGCTTGCACATACGTCTTAATGTTCTCCTTTGAGCCACTCACAAAACAACCAACTTATTGAGTTGTCGTTAACTTTTCAGCCCTTATTAATATTTTTTCAAATTGAGTTTGGTAATCTCTTACTGAACCAGTTTGTTGTAGCTTTGTTAAATCACCGAAGAAATCTTGAGATTGAGTCGGTCCATACCTTAAATGAAGATCTTGTTTAGAGACCTCCCAAGTGATGTATGGTTTCTCCTCCTTGGTTAGTTGAAACCAAAGTTGAGCATCCCCTTCTAAGTTGAAAGCGGCTAGAGGCACCTTCTCATTTTCTGGAGTTTGATGAAACACAAAAAATTGACCAGCTCTACAAATCCAACTCGTATGGTCTTCAACTCCATCGAAACGTGGAAAATCTAGCTTTACCATTTTCGAAAGGTAAGAGCAATATGATGTGCCTCGGTTTGATGTGTAATTACCATGCTTACCGTCATTACGGTTTCAATTCGTAGAACTATCTCCTTGCTCTCGAACCAAGTTGCTAGAGACTTGATCAAAGCGTGTATTCATCGCTGTGAACATCTCTTGCATTACTTTGAGTATTCTCGCCTGACCGGCCGCTAAAGACGCCATCTGGCTCTCTACACGCCTAAACCCCTCCATTACTGGCTTGATGGAGTTTTAGCACTCAACTATGATTTATGGAAGCTTGCACACATGATTTTCAAAAAATCAAGAGAGCTAAAACATCACTAAAGTAAGAATCTATGCTAAAACATTGAACTTGCAACATAACAGAGAGTTTTTACACTACTATGTAGAAGCTACAACCTTTGTGGACAGCGTCCTTTTCAAAGCTCCTTTGAACTCCTCCTAGGCTCCAAGTGATGAAAGGAACAGGCTTCCTTGAAGTTCTCCAAGCCAAAAATGATCCACTTGAAGCTATCTCAACTTGAGCTACTAGCTTCAACTTTTGAAGATAACTCCTTTTTCAAATCTTGCTAGGATTTTTAATGGAGAATTATAGTGAATGAATTCTAATTCTATCCTTTTGTTTTGTTCTCCTTTTCAGAGAGTAGAGAGCTAGAGAGATTATGGAAAGAGAATGAAGCATAAAAAATTGTGAAGAGAAATGAATGGTTATAGTTTATATAAATCCTATCATAATCTCGGAATAATCTTAACCTTCCATTCTCCCTTTCCTACAAGTGTCTATCCTTTTCTCTTGATTACACATGTCATCACATGAGAATAGTTTTGTGTTGTGCTCATCTCATTGCACAAGATAATCTTAAAGAGAACCAAAATTAATTATGCTAGCATAATTAATCCATTTGCATCAAAATGCAAACTTAAAAAGAGATTAAATTAGAATTAGATAATACTATATATATATATATATATATATAATATTAATATATTAAATTAACATTTAATTTAATATATCGGCTTTCAAAAAGTCATTTAGCATTAATAAATGCCCGATCAAAATTAGTATATCGAATATACTATTTTAATCGAACTCGCATGAGTATCTATATACTGCCACTATAATCTTTTCGCTCAAACAACGATACCCTCTGTGTGGGACTCTAAAGACTCGACAATGCACTGGCAGTGAATCCCAGGATCACATCCACTATTCACATGCACGTCAGTGACACTAACTGTATGTAACGACTACCCAGGTGTCGAACGAAAAAGAAGATCGACAAGTAAACTTGTCCAAACTCCCTGTAAAGACTATAAGTGACACTTACCGTACAGTCCGGTCTCTTCGTTTGATATATTGCATATCGAGTCTGGGGTGGTATCGTCAGACCCCAATAACCCGATAAGTTATGCCAGTGTGTGGCATATGACCAATCGAGAAACTACTGATAACACCTATCAGTAAATCTCATCTGTCCTGGCCAGGGACTTACGATTATAGCCAATTGCGCATAGCACAATATCAACTCCCAATACCGGGAGAGACCCCTCCTATTGCTCATTACTTCCATGTGATTCAGGACTGTACCCACTACTACCTATTTGCACGACTTAGTAGAGCTGTGGTAGGGATGTAATCTAAGCACGGTGAGAACTACACAAGGCACTATGATGATCTCAGGTCTACAGACTAGCCTGTACTAGTATCACCAGAGAACTTCCAGCTGAGTATAGGTATAGTACCATCTAGGAGTTCTCGGCGAGTCCGTTCGGTGTACTCAGTCTCCAATGAGCACCTATATACAATTTTTGGTGTCAAACACCTGTAACACCCGAGCCCAAGAATACTATTTCTATTACTAGTTGAGGGTTATACATTGCTCATTTCAATTATCTTGATTGTTTGGTGTTTATTACTAAATTTTAACCGGCTAAGTCATTTTGGCATATAACAAATTTTAACACCTAAAATGAAATTGAAAACGTCCATGTTGGCCTACTCGTCGCCACTAGTCGCGTGGTAGCGTCCGCGCGTCGAGATTTCATCCCGTTCGGCGAAACGGGCAAGTTTGGACGGCTACGCGCGCGTGCAAGTGTCCGACTTGGGGGCATGCATTTTAATCATAAAACACCTCTTTTCAAAATTTGGAACTCGTTTAAAATCCTATAATTTGAATTTGAAATATTTGGGCGCAACCCGGACGCGATTTGGAAATGTTTCATTTAGCGCCAAAATCCCAAATCAATTAATTATACTAAACTATATATATATATATTCTCTGTACAATAAAATCCTTAAGAAATATTTCTTTTGATTCAAAATCTTCTCTGGCAGCCAATCACGAGAGACTTAAATCTCTCGTGGGCCCCATCCACCATCTCTCTCTCTCCGTCTCTCTCTATCTCTCTCTAATCTCACTCTCTCTCTATCTCCTAAAATCTCTCTCTCCGTCTCTCTCTATAATCTTCTCCCTCTCTCTCTTTTATATTTTTCCCAAATAGTTCCTCACCTCCACCACGAGAAAACTCCATCGACGAAACCTCACCGAACCCTAACCCTAGCTTCGTCGTGCCCTCGCCGTCGACCTCCCCGCGACCTCACCGTCGCCGTCCTCGCCTCCTCAGCCTCAACTGCACGACGTCCTCCTCTTCTCCCTCCTTCCGCGACAGCAACCCAACCCCCGACGCCGCCACCAGCCGCAGATCTCGCCGTCGCCGCCGCCTCCCATCGCCGACGACGCCAGAGACTTCCTCCCTTCACCCTCGTCCCGACCTCCTCGTCTTCCTCCTTCCCTCGCCGGCCACGACTGAACCCGAGCCCCCGTCACCTAACCCTAGTTCGCCGGGAAGGACACCGTCGACCCTCCTCGTCGTCGCCAGCGCACCGCCGACCACCTCCTCTCCCTCCTGCAACCCAGACCAGACCATTACATCCCCTCGTCGCGGCACCATCAGAACCAGAAACTTTTCAGCCTTCGCTGCTCACCGTCGCTGCCTCGCCGGCGTCCCGTCGCCGTCGAGCCCGTCGTGGTTGCCCCCTGGTTCTTCCCTATAAGCATCCCTTTACCTTTCCATTCGTATTAACCCCCCCTCGCTGGTCTTTAGTATGCGTGTATCGTATTTTGCTAACTTAGTCGCCGTTTTGACATTTCGCCGGATTCCGGCCGTGCCGACATCTGGACCCGACTCTCCAGCAAAGTGCTCTGGTCCGTGTGGTCCCGCTGTTCGCTGTTTGGACTCGATCCGTGGCCCGTGCATCCGTCTCGTGTTTTCCGCCGACTTTGCATTCGTGTTTTCCGGTTTGCGAAACCGTCGAGACAAGTATCCGAATACTTGCTCTAACATGCTAGCGCACAAGATCAAGTCTTGCTATACATTTAATTATCTTATTATTTAGTATAACCACACAGTTGATGTTAATATCGATATTTAGTATAACTTAGAATTGACGGTTGCAAGTATCTTTAACATTGAATCATTATAGTAGTTTCTTGTAATTAATCGGTCTGCTATCAATCCATACTCTAACTAACTAAACCAATTAGATCGTCCTTACTTTATTTGTTAAATCATCCATGAGACAATTATTTATGCTTTAGTTTTAAATTCATGTAGCTTCATTACTTTATGTTGTTGATATGGTTTCACCTTGTGACTATTGCACCCCAAGGGTGCTTGAACCTGTTAATAAAGATAATACAAGGCACCATTGTGATTAAGTGACTATTATTGCTGTTTACTTTAAATTCTTGCTGCTGTTACTTATTCGATTGTATACCTGTTGAGAGCACATACTCGATTGCATTACATATTGACCCGACCCTGCTATACATGACATATATTTACATACTGATGCACCGGACATGATACCGTGTACATACCGACTCAACCTGTTGTACCACGACCTGACTTGTTACATGATTTCATTGCCTAATGCCGACAAACCTGACTTGGGGTCCTCATGGACCACTCCTGTTGTCTATCCAGACAAACCTGACCTGTTACCTGATCCCGTGTCGGCATTAGTCCTTGATTATTGAATACCTGACCTGACATACATAACTTGGGGGTATGGGGAAATCAAAGGTGAAACCGACTTGTAACTCAACAGTTCGATACCTGTTCTGATCAGTCTTACGGGCTTGGCCAGCCCCGGAGTGATGATGCTGACATCACTCGCCCATCCTGCTACCTATTACTGCCTAGCGGCACGTCTCGGATTCAGCTCCGAGGATCTTGACCGTGGTCCCGGGCACGCACGGGATACTATTGAGTTACATCGATGAGTCACCAATTGATTTCAAAGACTTTAGAGTAGAAACCTGATAGGACAGTTTAGTTACCACTGCACATTACCCTGCACTGTTATTTCATAGTACTGCTTTATTCATGTTCATCCCTGCATTGCTTATTACCATGTTCATATTATATTATTGGTTGACATGACGCGCTGACGTCTGGGTTTTGCATGGCCTAGATTCCTTACCACTGTCGACGACCGAGCAGGAGTACTTCAGCCAGCAGGCTGATCTGTGAGTTCCATAGTGTTTAGTTTATTTATTTCATTTCATTTCCAGATGTGAGCCCGCATTATGGGACGTACTGTTTATTTATTGTATTGGATCATTTGCTTCCGCACTTATTGTTTATTGACTCTTGTTATTATGGATTTGGACATGTGTTAGATTAGTTTATTTATCTTGTTCTTGATATCTCTACAACCGTAATGTGACTGTGGATGGATACTTCCTACCTACAGGTAGCATGGTTGGCTATGTCACGTGCCCAATCTTGCGTACTCTGGGAAGCGGGGCGTGACATGGTTCTTTTGGTATCAGAGCCATAGGTTAGTTGGGTTGATTCTTTGTAGTTGGGTATTGTACCCGATACACGAATCAGAATACCCGTGATTAGGAAACATGTCCTGCCACCTTGACCGTTTTACCATCCTTGAATCATTCTTCCGGATCATGTCGACATGCAAACTTACTTTGCATTTGTCAACTCGAAAACCTAATTTCTTGTTATCTCTAGGACTTAGGCGACTTGGGTGGAGTTAAGTAATTGCGGCTATGATACCGCGGCATAGCTACAATGCAGTACTCTATTTAAGTATCTTGGAGTTCTAGCCTTGATTTATATATTGAATCTATCATCATGCTAATGTTGTTTGTTTTGATTTCAGGATTATGGCAGATAAGAATTTCAAGACGTATCAGAGGCGCGTGGATGAAGCCGCCATGTTAGGAGTGATACGTGGGATGTTGGAGAATCAGAAGAGGCAAACTGAGCTGATCCAGCAGCAAGCAGATTCATTTCAGGAGGGTTTGCAGGACATTCGGCAGTCTGTAAACATCGCTGTAGCGAAGCCAGTTGACCGAGTAGGGACCGTGGCAGATTTCAGACGGTTGGGTCCTACTACTTTCACTGGTCTGGTGGAGCCGTTGCCAGCCGAGCAGTGGCTAGTGGACACGGAGAATTTACTGATTGCGGCACAGATCCCTGAAGACAAGAGAGTTGATGTAGTGCGCATCCAGCTGGTGGATTACGCCCGAGAGTGGTGGCTTGTGGAAGAGACCCGCTTGCCCAAGCCAATCAGTTGGGCGGATTTCTCTAAAAGTTTCTTGGAAAAGTTCTTCCCGCGGACTGCACGGGAGGAAATGGAGGAGAAATTTATTGGGCTGAGACAAAATGGAGCAGCTGTGGATGTACACGCAGCAGAGTGGACGAGACTCAGCCGCTTCGCTGGACCCTTAGTCGCCAAGGAGGCAGACAGGGCGCGAAGGTTCTTGCGCAGTTTGGATGTGGACATCCAGAGGCAGATTGTCTCCCTGGGTTTGACCACTTTCTCGCAGGTTCTTACGGCAGCCAGAGAGCAGCAGAGTTTGTCGGGAATGAAAGGGAACCTACAGCAGACAACAGTTGCGGCCAGAAAGCCCGCATTTGTACTTAACCGAGATCATGGGCGCAGAGGTATTCCAGTGGACCGTCAAGGTGTAACGTCAATGAAGAAGCCTGTGATCGTTGATCGAAGGAAGAGTGTGATTTGTGACTACTGCCGTTTACCTGGGCACGTGCAGAAGGATTGTCGAAGGAGACTGGGACTTTGCCTGGTTTGTGGAGCGGCCGATCACGCAGTTGGTGCCTGTCCGTCGAAGCTTCGCACGAGAGATGATATACAGAAGCCTCCGCAGAGACCGTTCCAAGGGCAGAAACAGCTGACTCAAGGACCAAAGCAGGCTCGAGCTTTCACGTTGACAGCTGAGGAAGCCAAGGCATCAGGAGAAGTGGTTTCAGGTACTTTGCTCGTTCATGGTTTTCCCGCAGTGGCATTATTTGATTCCGGAGCATCCCACTGTTTTATGTCATCCAAATTTATAACTACACACTCGATTACCTGCACGACTCTGTCTAGTTTTTGGGACATACACACTGGGAATGGGAAAATCATAGCTAGTAAAGAGTGTAGAGATTGTACAGTTGTTGTGTGCGGACGGGAGCTCTTTGCAGATTTCTTGGTGATTGATACGGGCAGCTATGAAGTTGTCTTGGGAATGGATTTTCTTGGCACTTTCCACGCCCACATTGACTGTAGGGCAAGGAAGGTAATTTTCCAGATTCCCGGACATCCTGAGTTTACCTTCACTGGGGGAAGCAACTCTGTCGGGCCAGTCGAGTTTAGGGCTAGGCCGACAAACAGTGTTCTTGCGACAATGGAAGTTGATAGTAATGAAGAGCCGGCAGTTGTTCGCGACTTTATGGATGTATTTGCAGATATATCGGGCTTACCGCCGAAGCGAGATGTGGAGTTCGCGATTGACCTTATTCCTGGTGCAGCGCCAGTATCGAAATCTTATTATCCGATGGCACCAGTGGAATTGGAAGAAGTTAAGAAACAAGTTGGTGAATTGCTTGAGAAGGGATGGATTCGAAGCAGCAACTCGCCTTGGGGAGCTCCAGTTCTTTTAGTAAAGAAGAAGGATGGCACGAGAAGGATGTGCATTGATTATCGAGAATTGAACCGGGTGACTATTAAGAACAAGTACCCGATCCCTCGCATTGGAGAACTTTTTGAGCAGCTTAGTGGCGCGAGAGTATTCTCGAAACTGGATTTACGATCCGGGTATCATCAGGTCCGAGTGAAAGCAGAAGACATTTGCAAGACGGCGTTTCGAACTCGATATGGACATTTCGAGTATCTAGTGATGCCCTTCGGAGTGACAAATGCGCCGGCAATATTCATGGATTTGATGAACAGGGTCTTTTCACCATTCTTGGACCAGTTTATTGTGGTATTCATTGACGATATCCTGGTATACTCGAAGAGTCCGGAGGAACATGCTGAGCATTTAAAGATCGCACTGCAGACGCTGAGACAGGAGAAATTGTATGCGAAGATGAGTAAGTGCGAATTCTGGCTGGAAGAAGTGAAATTTCTGGGACATGTCGTGTCGGGCGATGGAATCGCCGTCGATCCCGAAAAGATTGCAGCAGTTCGAGATTGGCCTATTCCAAAGAATGTTGCGGAGATAAGAAGTTTTCTTGGACTCGCCGGATACTACAGGAGATTTGTGGAGAACTTCGCTCGTTTGGCAGAGCCGTTAACCAAGCTCACGCGCAAGGAAGTACCGTTTGTTTGGACGGATGGATGTGCATTGGCCTTCGAGACGTTGAAGCAGAAGTTGATAACCGCCCCTATCCTGACCGTACCAGATAATTCAGGAGGACTGGTGATTCACAGCGACGCATCCGGAAAAGGATTGGGATGTGTTTTGATGCAGAATGGGAAGGTCGTGGCTTACGCATCAAGACAACTGAAGACTCATGAGAAGAATTATCCGACTCATGACTTGGAGCTTGCGGCCGTGATCTTCGCCTTGAAGATTTGGAGACACTACCTTTTGGACGAGAGAGTCGAAGTCTTTACCGATCACAAGAGTTTGAAGTATGTGTTCACTCAGAAGGAGTTGAACATGAGGCAACGCAGATGGTTGGAGCTGATGGCCGACTACGACCTTGATCTTAAGTATCACCCGGGAAAGGTTAACGTCGTGCCGGATGCGCTTAGTCGGTTACCAGCAATTCAGGTATTGACTGCACAGAGGGAGATCATTGCGGATTTTCGGAGATTTGACTTGGAGGTTGTGCTACCACATGCTATGGGACAGTTGATACAATTGCAGGTATAGTCGTCCTTAGTTGAGAAGATTAAAGCGGCACAATCGCAGGATCCTAGACTGCAAAAGTTTCGAGAGCAGGTTGAAGCCGGACTGCGAACCGATTTACTGATCCATGAAGATGGTTCGTTGAGGTATGGTAGCCGTGTGTGTGTGCCAAAAGGAGATGTGCGTGAAGAGCTTATGAAGGAGGCACACAGTTCAGCTTACTCTGTACATCCAGGAGGGACAAAGATGTACCGAGATATTCGACAGCACTTCTGGTGGGAAGGTATGAAACGGGAGATTGCTCGCTTCGTGGCTAAGTGCTTGGTGTGTCAGCAAGTCAAGGCTGAACACCAAAGGGTTGCTGGTTTGTTGCAACCACTTCCGATCCCTCAGTGGAAGTGGGAACATATAACCATGGATTTCGTGACGGCTTTACCGCGGAGTCCAAAGGGCAACAATGCCGTATGGGTGATTGTCGATCGGTTGACCAAGGCAGCTCACTTTATTCCTTTTCGGGTTGGTCAATCGACGGAGACTTTGGCAGAGCGGTACATGCAGGAGATTGTAAGATTGCATGGAGTACCGGTAAGCATCGTGTCCGATCGGGACACTCGGTTCTTGTCGCACTTCTGGAGGAGTTTACAAGAAAGCTTGGGGACTCGATTGAAGTTTAGCACAGCCTATCATCCTCAAACTGATGGACAATCGGAGAGAACGATCCAGACTCTTGAAGATATGCTGAGAGCTTGCATGTTGGACTTCAAAGGTTCTTGGGAGGATCATCTACACCTGGTGGAGTTTTCGTACAACAATAGCTTCCAAGCGACTATTCAGATGGCTCCGTTTGAAGCATTGTATGGTCGTAAGTGCCGTTCACCGGTTTGTTGGGATGATGTTGGTGAACGAAGGTTACTAGGACCAGATTTGGTAGTACAGACAGTCGAGAAGGTGAATACAATCAGGAAGCATATGAAGGCAGCTCAAGACAGACAGAAAAGTTGGGCGGACACGTCAAGAAGACCTCTAGAGTTCGCCGCGGGTGATTTGGTATTCCTGAAGATATCACCGACTAGAGGAGTGATTCGCTTTGGGAGTCGGGGAAAGCTTAGTCCTCGATTCGTTGGACCCTTCGAGATATTGGAGCGTGTTGGGGAGGTAGCGTACCGTTTGGCGTTACCACAGTCATTGGCAGGAGTGCACGATGTGTTTCATGTGTCTCAACTACGGAGGTATGTTCGCGATGAAACTCACGTCTTGGATCATTCGGAGTTGACCGTACGGGAGGACCTAACTTTTGAGGAGCGACCAGTTGAAATCAAGGATCGAAGAGAAAATGTTCTTAAGAACAAGGTTATCCTTCTTGTGTTAGTTTCTTGGGGTAATCGATTGCATGGAGAATCCACTTGGGAGCGAGAAGACGAGATCCGGCAGAAATTTCCTCACCTTTTTCTGTAGTTAGCTATCTTGTATTCTTGGAATTTCGAGGACGAAATTCGTTTTGTAGTTGGGTATGATGTAACACCCGAGCCCAAGAATACTATTTCTATTACTAGTTGAGGGTTATACATTGCTCATTTCAATTATCTTGATTGTTTGGTGTTTATTGCTAAATTTTAACCGGCTAAGTCATTTTGGCATATAACAAATTTTAACACCTAAAATGAAATTGAAAATATCCATGTTGGCCTACTCGTCGCCACTAGTCGCGTGGTAGCGTCCGCGTGTCGAGATTTCATCCCGTTCGGCGAAACGGGCAAGTTTGGACGGCTACGCGCGCGTGCAAGTGTCCGACTTGGGGGCATGCATTTTAATCATAAAACACCTCTTTTCAAAATTTGGAACTCGTTTAAAATCCTATAATTTGAATTTGAAATATTTGGGCGCAACCCGGGCGCGATTTGGAAATGTTTCATTTAGCGCCAAAATCCCAAATCAATTAATTATACTAAACTATATATATATATATATATATTCTCTGTACAATAAAATCCTTAAGAAATATTTCTTTTGATTCAAAATCTTCTCTGGCAGCCAATCACGAGAGACTTAAATCTCTCGTGGGCCCCATCCACCATCTCTCTCTCTCCGTCTCTCTCTATCTCTCTCTAATCTCACTCTCTCTCTATCTCCTAAAATCTCTCTCTCCGTCTCTCTCTATAATCTTCTCCCTCTCTCTCTTTTATATTTTTCCCAAATAGTTCCTCACCTCCACCACGAGAAAACTCCATCGACGAAACCTCACCGAACCCTAACCCTAGCTTCGTCGTGCCCTCGCCGTCGACCTCCCCGCGACCTCGCCGTCGCCGTCCTCGCCTCCTCAGCCTCAACTGCACGACGTCCTCCTCTTCTCCCTCCTTCCGCGACAGCAACCCAACCCCCGACGCCGCCACCAGCCGCAGATCTCGCCGTCGCCGCCGCCTCCCATCGCCGACGACGCCAGAGACTTCCTCCCTTCACCCTCGTCCCGACCTCCTCGTCTTCCTCCTTCCCTCGCCGGCCACGACTGAACCCGAGCCCCCGTCACCTAACCCTAGTTCGCCGGGAAGGACACCGTCGACCCTCCTCGTCGTCGCCAGCGCACCGCCGACCACCTCCTCTCCCTCCTGCAACCCAGACCAGACCATTACATCCCCTCGTCGCGGCACCATCAGAACCAGAAACTTTTCAGCCTTCGCTGCTCACCGTCGCTGCCTCGCCGGCGTCCCGTCGCCGTCGAGCCCGTCGTGGTTGCCCCCTGGTTCTTCCCTGTAAGCATCCCTTTACCTTTCCATTCGTATTAACCCCCCTCGCTGGTCTTTAGTATGCGTGTATCGTATTTTGCTAACTTAGTCGCCGTTTTGACATTTCGCCGGATTCCGGCCGTGCCGACGTCTGGACCCGACTCTCCAGCGAAGTGCTCTGGTCCGTGTGGTCCCACTGTTCGCTGTTTGGACTCGATCCGTGGCCCGTGCATCCGTCTCGTGTTTTCCGCCGACTTTGCATTCGTGTTTTCCGGTTTGCGAAACCGTCGAGGCAAGTATCCGAATACTTGCTCTAACATGCTAGCACACAAGATCAAGTCTTGCTATACATTTAATTATCTTATTATTTAGTATAACCACACAGTTGATGTTAATATCGATATTTAGTATAACTTAGAATTGACGGTTGCAAGTATCTTTTACATTGAATCATTATAGTAGTTTCTTGTAATTAATCGGTATGCTATCAATCCATACTCTAACTAACTAAACCAATTAGATCGTCCTTACTTTATTTGTTAAATCATCCATGAGACAATTATTTATGCTTTAGTTTTAAATTCATGTAGCTTCATTACTTTATGTTGTTGATATGGTTTCACCTTGTGACTATTGCACCCCAAGGGTGCTTGAACCTGTTAATAAAGATAATACAAGGCACCATTGTGATTAAGTGACTATTATTGCTGTTTACTTTAAATTCTTGCTGCTGTTACTTATTCGATTGTATACCTGTTGAGAGCACATACTCGATTGCATTACATATTGACCCGACCCTGCTACACATGACATATATTTACATACTGATGCACCGGACATGATACCCTGTACATACCGACTCAACCTGTTGTACCACGACCTGACTTGTTACATGATCTCATTGCCTAATGCCGACAAACCTGACTTGGGGTCCTCATGGACCACTCCTGTTGTCTATCCAGACAAACCTGACCTGTTACCTGATCCCGTGTCGGCATTAGTCCTTGATTATTGAATACCTGACCTGACATACATAACTTAGGGGTATGGGGAAATCAAAGGTGAAACCGACTTGTAACTCAACAGTTCGATACCTGTTCTGATCAGTCTTACGGGCTTGGCCAGCCCCGGAGTGATGATGCTGACATCACCCGCCCATCCTGCTACCTATTACTGCCTAGCGGCACGTCTCGGATTCAGCCCCGAGGATCTTGACCGTGGTCCCGGGCACGCACGGGATACTATTGAGTTACATCGACGAGTCACCAATTGATTTCAAAGACTTTAGAGTAGAAACCTGATAGGACAGTTTAGTTACCACTGCACATTACCCTGCACTGTTATTTCATAGTACTGCTTTATTCATGTTCATCCCTGCATTGCTTATTACCATGTTCATATTATATTATTGGTTGACATGACGCGCTGACGTCTGGGTTTTGCATGGCCCAGATTCCTTACCACTGTCGACGACCGAGCAGGAGTACTTCAGCCAGCAGGCTGATCTGTGAGTTCCATAGTGTTTAGTTTATTTATTTCATTTCATTTCCAGATGTGAGCCCGCATTATGGGACGTACTGTTTATTTATTGTATTGGATCATTTGCTTCCGCACTTATTGTTTATTGACTCTTGTTATTATGGATTTGGACATGTGTTAGATTAGTTTATTTATCTTGTTCTTGATATCTCTACAACCGTAATGTGACTGTGGATGGATACTTCCTACCCACAGGTAGCATGGTTGGCTATGTCACGTGCCCAATCTTGCGTACTCTGGGAAGCGGGGCGTGACAACACCAATGGTTGTGGGATCAACCATCGCCCCATACATGGTCAAGAAACGTATACACTAGTCTGTTCTGGAATATCGATGCCCCATCCCAATATTCTCTCGACAAGGAACATTTAAGGATATACTTATAGACTATCCCGGCCCCACCAGTATGATCTCTATCATAATTATGGTAGTCAAGAAAACATCCTAAGGATTTATCAACATGTATCAATGAAATATCAAACTAAAACAAATACACATGTTAAGATAACGACAAACCAGATAGCATACTATCATATCGAGCAAGACTATCCTCTATATACATATGTCCAAGTATCCACTATAATATGTAATAATGGCCTTTAGGACATACATGACTAACAATCTCTCACTTGCACTGAGGCCAATTATTGTAGTATCGTATACCCAACATTCTAAAAGGTCTTTCGAACCGCGTCTGGAGGAGGGCCTTCGTGAGTGGATCCGCTATGTTTTCCTTCGTATCAACTCTCCTGGTCTCGATCTCGCGGTGATCAACTATCTCCCGGATTAGGTGATACCGCCTCAGAATATGTTTAGATCGCTGATGGGACCGGGGTTCCTTGACCAAAACCATATTTCCATTGTTATCACAATACAAGGGTATTAGATTAACAATGGATGGAACCACACCAAACTCAGTGATGAACTTCTTCATCCAGACAGCCTCTTTAACAGTATCGTTCGCAGCGATGTATTCAGCCTCCATCGTCGAGTTTGCTACGGTGTCCTGTTTTCAACAGTCTGTCCATCCGTTAAGGGTAAAAACAAAACTCGAGACATATTTGTTGTCATCTTTATCACTCTGGAAGCCCGAATCGGTAAAAGCCTCCATTTGGAGATCCCCGTTACCATACATCAAGAACATTTTTTAATCTTGCGCAAGTACTTAAGAATGTTCTTCACAGCTATCCAGTATTTCTCTCCTGGGTCTGATTGATACCTACTTACCACACTGAGTGCGTAAGTTACAACTGGTTTGGTACATAACATCGCATACATGATAGACCCGATTGCTGAAGTATAGGGTATAATATTCATTCGAGCCCTCTCTTCATCAGTCTTGGGAGACATCTTTTTAAATAGGGTGATTCCTTGATAAGCGGGTAAATTACCGCACTTGGAATCTTCCATACTAAACCGCTTTAGTATGATTTCTCTGTACCTGAATTGGGACAATCCTAATATTCTTTTAGATCTATCCCTATAGATCTTTATCCCCGGGATGTATGAGGCATCACCCAGGTCTTTCATGGAGAATTTCTGTGACAATGAAAGCATGACCGAGTGTAGTATATGAACGTCATTTCTTATCAAGAGTATGTCATCCACATACAATACAAGGAATATAACTACACTTTCTACATCCTTTTTATAGATACATGGTTCATCTATATTTTTGACGAAGTCAAACTCTTTGACTGCTATACAGATGTTCCAGCTTCGCGACACGTGCTTTAATCCGTAAATTAATTTAAGCAGCTTGCATGCTTTTCTGCTGCTCCCATTGTCCATGAAACCATCTGGCTATGTCATATACACGCTATCTTCTAAATCACCATTTAAAAAAGGTTTTGACATCCATCTGCCGGATTTCATAGTTATGAATGGAAGCTATGGCAAGTAGGATCTTGATGGACTTAAGCATATACACTGGAGAAAAAGTTTCTTCATAGTCCACACCTGGTCGTTGACGAAAACCTTTTACTATAAGTCTAGTTTTGAAGGTCTCAACCTTTTCATCTACACCGATCTTCTTCTTGAAGATCCATTTGCTCCCAATGGGTTTTATTCCTTCAGGATCAACCTCCAAAGTCCATACTTTGTTGATGTACATGGATTCTATCTCAGATCACATAGCATCCAACTATTTCACAGAGTCCCCACTTGTGATGTCCTGCTCGAAACTAGTAAGGTCATCATCTTCCATGATGCAATTCTCATTTCCACCGTCTATGAGAAAACAACAGTATCTCTCAGGTGGATGAGGAATCTACTAGTTCTGCAGAGTGGCTGAGATTTGTCGGGAACTACTTGTTGGGGTTAAAATTTACACCCTATTGACCAAAGGTCAAACTCAAATTCAAATAGCGAACAAGTAGGTGGGCCCTTCTGTCGAATCCAAGCCGGGCCCACGTCCGAACCCAAGTCCAAGCAAGTGAACCCAAGCCTAGATCAGCCCCATGCCAAGAAAGTACAACAAATAAATGTAATATTTAAATAAATGGGCAAAAAGCCAATTTTTTGTAAAGCCCATGGCTCATGGGCAAAAAGAAATAAGCACATGAGGCATGGGATGGGAAAAATGTCATTTTGTACAGTCCAAGGGGCTATGTGTAAACTTATAAGCCTATATAAGGCAACATTGTGATGAAATGAAATAATATTCATTCTCCACAAAATTTCTAGGGTTTGTGCTTCCATCTCCTCTCTCTCAAGTTCTCCCTCTTTCTTTTCATTTCCAATTAAATCAAGAGCTTAGCTATCTTTTTCTCAAAACCAAATAAAGTTCCACCATAAAATCCTCGAAGGGGGGTTCAGATCTTCCATCAAATCCCTAAAAGGAAGATTTTTAATCCCACCTCCCTTTTTCTCCAAGATCTGGCAAAAAGAGAGGAGCAGAAGGAAGACCCACCTCTAAAAATCCCATTTTGGGAGGATTTAAGGCTCAAGGGAGAAGAAAGGAGTCCCCCTTGATCATCTCCGAAGATTTTTGAGGAGTTCAACTCCAAGATCCAAATCCTCAAAGGAGTTTAACTCCAAATTCAGATCTTTTAGGAGTTTAACTCCAAATCCAAATCATTTGGGAGTTCAACTCCAAATCCACATCCAAATTCTATTCAGGAGTTCAACTTCAAGCCCAAAGGTTTAGCCCCTTCTTCCGTTGGTGTTTCCAGCTGCCGCGTGCCGTGCATGTGACCCGCTAGTGCCCACAGCAGCGTGCTACGTACGTGACCGCTGGCGCCCAATGTCTATGTATTGTCTCATGCGTTCTTAGGATGCTCCTCACCTATCTTTTTCTCACATGCTCCACACTTAAAACACATCCCCCGTAAGAAAAAATTTCTAATAAGGCACTGCCCTACACCCCGTAAGGGGGCTGCTGGCCCTCTTGACCCTCAGCCTGCTATCTGGGTAGTGGGACCCCTGTAAAGTCTGCGATGCCCCCGATACATACAAACCCCTTCAAAACAAAACACACGTACTCTGCACATTGAATTCGATTACCAGTTTATCCATGAATCAGAGGTTCTCTCGCTCCACAAGCGAGGGGTAATTAACGACAGCTTAGTCTGCGGCTGCCGGAGTTTCAGATCCCCACGATCAATAAACCCCGGCCTACTCCAGACAGGGAGAATCTGTAACACGCCTGACAAGCGCGTGCATTTCCATCTCAATATGATGACGAAAAACGCTCTACACTGCTGAATTTAGAGGTTCTACCAAATCTTCAGTAGTAGTTTTTTTTTCTTGAATTTCATCCAGCTCTACTACCTTGCCACTAATAGCTTTTTCAAGAAATTCATTTTTTCTAAAAAGGTGGCATACTGAGAAACAAACACATTTTGTTCTTCAGTGCGGTAGAAAAGATACCCTAGAGAATTTTTTGGATATCCTACAAATTTGCAAAGTACTAATCATGCTTCGAGTTTGTCTAGATTTTGCCTTTTGACATAAGCAGAACAACCCCATATCTTAACTCGTTTAAGATATGGTCTCTTTCCACTCCATATCTTATATGGAGTTTTAAGCACGGATTTGGATGGAACATTATTCAATAGATATGTTGTTTCAAGTGCATATCCCCAAAAGAAAATAGGTAACTCAGTATTATTCATCATAAAGTGCACCATATTCAGTAGGGTGCGATTTCTCCACTCCGACACACCGTTATGATGTGGTGTATACGGAAGAGTAAGCTGGGAGAGAATCTCATTCTCTTTTATATAACTCTAGAATTCCATGCTTAAGTACTCGCCTCCTCAATCAGATCGAATGATTTTGATATTTCTCCATGTCTGGTTCTCTACTTCACTCTTATATTCCTTGAATTTCTCAAAAGTTTCATACTTATGTTCCAACAGGAACACATGTCCGAATCTAGAGAGATCATCCGTAAATGTAATAATGTAGGAATACCCACCCTTTGCATGTGTAGACATACATCACTATGTATCAGTCTCAAGAGTTCAGTAGCTCTTACTTCGTGTCCCGTAAACGGAGTTTTGGTCATCTTCCCTTTGAGACAAGACTAAAAAGTTTCATAAGATGAAAATTCGAACGAGTTCAAATACCATCCTTATGCAACTTAGCTAGTATGGTTGCATTGATAGGACCAAATCTATAATGCCACAAGAAGACTTCGTTCATATCTGAGCTTTTTCTCTTGCATGTGTTCTGTATGTTTAGAACTGTATTTTGATTTAGAATATACAAACCATTACACAATGTGCCAAACCCAATCAACACTTGATTTAGGAAACTATTCATAACATTTTTCTCTAATGCAAAATTATATTCATTTTTATCTAATAAATGTTAGTTATATGTATGCCCTAGAGGCCATTACTGTACATGGGATGTATATTGTAGTGAATGCTTGGACATATATTGTAACAACTCCAATTCTTGTGTACATAAATTTGATTGAAAGTTAATATATACTTGGGGTATTTACATTTCCTGTGAGTACTATAAATATTTGATTTACTTTTGAACAACAAGAAGGAGTTTGTAGCTCATTGGTAAGACCTTGCACTGCTGAACCAAAGTACCAGAGTTCAATTCCTATTAGTCACATTATTTTTTAATTAGTTTTCTCTTAAATTTTTAGAAGCCCAAGAGTCTACACGTGCATAATTCGTAAAAACCAAAAGTTACATATAAAACAAACGGTCCAGGAGGTAGACCAAACGACGAGGTACACGTGGCGACGACCCCAGCCCTAACTCGGCCGACTCGGCCGGCGTCGCCGGTCCGACTCGGGCCAAACTACGATTTTCTTCACTTCCCAGAGAACTTTGGCTTACGCCATAACTCCTGTACTGTTCATTTTCCCTGCACAATTACAGAGAATTTAAAACACCCCTTTTAATTTTTTAAATGCAAAATTTAATACATTTTTTCACACCCTTTCATTTACCCTAAACCCTAAGTTTTCCTATAAACACCACACCTAAAATCACCCCTCCTCACTTCCAAAAACTTTGTCCAAACTCTGAAGAAAAATCTCTAGACTTTTTATGTGCAAGTGGAGTGAGCAAAGGGCGAAGCTCCGGCGAACTTCTGACGGCGACCCGAGGAGATTCCGGCGACGAAACGACGCACCGATACCTCCTACTTCCTCCTTTTCCTCTTCTCTAATCAACAAACCCGTAAGTCCCTTCTCCCCCTTCTCTTTACTATTCTAAAAACTTAGAATTCTAAAACCCGACGGAAGCGGAGTTAATCCGACTTCCGATTCGGTTTTTCCTTAAAAATCATATTTTTCTTTTAAAAAAATACCAAACCATCATATCGTGATCATTAAATATTAACAAAACATATTGACAAGTTTCATATCAAAAGAATTCCTATTTTACTTTTTATCGCACTTTTACAGAAAAATACCATATAGTTTGGTTTTGACATAAATCATTATAATTCTTTGCTATACCTTTAGATAGTTCACGAGCTAATGACCTACCTCTTCACAACACTCATATGTAACAAAGCACGATGATATTGGGAAACAAAGATTTGGGGAAAATACGGTTTTACATAAAACTACCTCCGACTTATATAAAATCCCTTTTCTACAAAATTATGTATTTTAAACAAATCTTTGCAAAGCGCAGCTACAACCTATTTAGGGAACCCGTTCAGGATAGTGCGGATTATCGCACATCCTCGGGCTTAGTAGTGCGAGATGCAGACCTTCGCAAGGAGCATACGGTTTCGAATGATTTAAAATACAATTTTCTTTAGAAAATGTAATTTCTATTATAAATAAAACTTATATTTTTAATAAATATATATATATATATGTAATTAATATCAAAATATTTATTTTTGATATAGTATAAATATTCCAACTTTTCTAAATAAAAATGAATCACTTTACAAGAAAATACCAAACAATTCTAATATTACAAATAATACCATATATTATGAAAAATATGTTTTATTCGCTAGAAATGTCACAATGATAATATACACCAATAAAAACTCTAAAAATGATAATAACATACTTGAGGTGTATTTTGTAAATTATACAAAATTATTTTTTCATAAAACCCCCTCAAGTTATACTAAATTACAATAAGGACCCTAGTAAATATAGGTTTAAGCGGAACCAGTCTCTTAAGCCTCAGGGAACCGGAGATATGGGTTCTTGCCTATCTAAGATAGACAACTTAACAAACGGTGTTATCAACACGGTAATCGTCTTTGAAAAAGACACAAATCCTGCCGCCCATGTGCATCGGTTACCGATAACACCAAAACCTAATTCAGGATTCAATTTCTTTTCTAATTATCTGACTCAGACTGAGTCTCAACATAATCAATCTGACTTGAATGAGATTCAAGTATATATAACAATTCAATATGACTCCATATATTCAATCTGTTCAATCTATACAACTTGACCGAACCGAACCATGGATATACATCCATCTACATGATTCTCCAGTTACATCCATTTACTGATATCATGGTTTCAGCAAGTCATCCATCTATACAAGACAATACAATTTACAAGACAATACAAACAATACAATCAAGACATCGCGGGATTTAAGGGGTAGATTGGTACGGAAGGTGTTAAAAGTGGCACAAGACTGCAACCATAAAGACATCTAACCTGAATTCAATCGCCGTTGTTCCGGGTATTATTGACGAAGCCTTGTACTCTATATACCGTAGTCTCTGGTCTAGCAAGACTCCTCTCGTATACACTGGCCTCTTCTGTACCAAGCTACAAATAACAACGTTAACACTAAATACAACATTATATCAATATAATACAACTTTAAAAGCTACAAACACACTCTCTCTGTCTATTCTACTCTCCCTAATCTTTGGGACTTACCGAGCGATTGTTCGCTGACGACATTCCTTCTCTTTCTTCTTTGGAATGTTGTCAGGTGGATCAGACCTTCAGGAGATCGAGCCCACCAGCGAGGATTCGGATCAGCTGACTTTCAACCCAGAGCTTTAGATTACTTGTACACATTTACATTCTGTATTTTCCATTTCTGTTATGCCACTATTTAGGCATTGCTTTCCATTCCATGTATTTATTTTTCAGATGTATTGTAAAAAGAATGTTAATAAATAAAGTTGTTGTTCATTATATTTGTCTCTTGTGTATATTTCTCTTATATTGCTTAGATACGCTTAGCGTGTTTACTTCAGAGTAAATACGTAGCGGCCTCGTCACGTCCCCTTCGCCGTACACCGGGAAGCGGGACGTGACAGGTTTTGTTGGTGGCCCGTGCAGGTCAGAGCTGTATGGAACCCTACCATGCAGTTCAGTTCTACGTGGACAACTTAAGCAATATAACACAAGAACCAGCAACTGAAAACATTCTTTACAATTCATATTCCTTGAATCTTACAATTTCATATACTTTGAATCTGTCCTAACCCAAATTTTTCATTCATGGTTATGGATTCCCCGAACAACACCAGCACCAATGTCAACAACACACCTCCACCACTACTACTCACACCTGTCGTAGCTGCTCCGATCAACGAGCAGACGTTCTGCTTGAGGCAATCCGCAGCCTCCTGGAAGGACAGCAGCAGCAGACTGCTATCCTGATGAACCAACCAGAGGTAGAAACACCTGGGGTAAAGCAATTCAGGGCTTTGCACCCCAAACAATTTGCAGGAAAAGAGAGCCCTTTAAAAGCTGAGAAATGGGCTCAGAGCATCGAAGATGATCTGGCAGTGGCACAAGTGCCAGAGATAGCTTGGGTGTTGGATATAGTGCCCTCAGAGTCAATTATTGGATCACATGCACATGATTGCAATGATTGAGGGAGGACCTATGCCGGTAGGACAGTCTTACTCGAGATGATAGTATACTATCTGGTTTATCTTTATCATCGTGTACAGCTTTAGGTGACCTTACAGATCACTATTACACATTGATAGAGCCCTTAGGATTCTTGCTTGACTACCAGCAGTATGATGACGATCATATACGTGGGAGCTGGGGTCTATAAGCACATCCTTAAAGTGGTCCCTAGTCGTGGGAGTTTCGAGACTGGGCATCGATACTCCATTAGTAGACTAGTGTATACAGTCGAGACCCCGATGAGGGGCGGTGGCCGGTCTCACAAGCCATTGATGTCAGTTGGATCACCTAAGATGTATACATGTGCTCATTGGATTATGAGTACACTGGACAGGACTCGCCCGGAACATGCTAGTTGGTATTATACCTGACGTCAGATAGCAGTTCCCTGGTGATATCTGAACAGGTTAGTTCATCGACCTGAGATCGTCATTTGTCTCGTGTGAGTTCCCACTGTGCTTTGATTACTACCCTACCATGGCTCAAAGGAGTCGTGCAAACAGGTTTTAGTTGGGTACTGTCCCGAGCCACATGGAGGCAGTGAGCGGATCGGCAGAGGTTTTGTCTCTCCCGGTATTGGGGGTGAGATCGCGCTGTGTCTAGGAGAGCCATTACACGAAGTCGTTGGCCAAGGCAGGAGATTTACTGGTAGGTATTCCAGTAGTATCTCAGGGTGTTCTGGGCTACACTCCGACACGACTTGTACCGCTTTTGGGGGTCTGACTTTTACCAACCCCCTAGGCCCGCCATGCGATGCTCATAGACGAACGGACCGGACTGTACGGATATTGTCACTGGCAGGCTCAGTAGGGTGTCAGGATGAGTTTGTTCATTGACCTCCCTTTTGGTCAATACCTGGTAGCCCGTTACGTATGGCTAGTACCTCTGACGTGCTAGTGGTTAAATCCACAGCCAAAGTATTGACGAGTCTTTAGAGTCCCCCACAGACAGTTTCTCAAGTTTCGGGCGAAACGTTGTAGAGGCCGTATGATATATGGCAGGGTTCGATCATATACGTGCAGTAGTGCGCGGATCATGATCGGACGGATCATACTAGTGGGTTTTGGTTTAAGCCGGATCCTGGTATTAGATTTGTTGGATTACTTTAGTCTCATCGTATTCGCATTCAGTCGGAATGCGGATGCAGGTATGTATATACAGGTGAGGGGTATCCTTGTGATCCGTCACGAGTTTACTTTAGATGTTGCCGTATCTTTTTATTGTTGTAAATATTTGGATTAATGTTTACAAATGGAAATTGTGAGCTTAAATCATCATTTTGAGCATTTAATGTGACATAGACTTCATTAGTGACTCATGGTTTCTTTTCTTGTGCTAATGTCACATTATGCGATTGATTTATGGATGAAATAAGAGGAGGAGAGAGGAAGGGCAGCCATATGAGTCTTTTGCTCTTGTATTTTTCATACTTACTCACTCTCATATTATCATACAAAAGATAAGAAAGAAAGGCTCCTTCTTCTTCTTCTTGCTCTAGCTCACAACCTCCATTAATGGCATCATCTCTAACCTCCATCCATACACTCTCATGTGATGAGAATCAATGGATGCTTGAGACAAAGTGATCACACACATTCTCTACATCGCCTTGGACACGTCGGCTAGCGAACTTCGTGTCCGAGTTGCTTCGGACGAAGCGGGAGCCCGTAAAAAGACTCGAAGATGTGGTGCCCTTTCCGACGAGGAGATCGAGATCGGAGATGCCGCGAGGAGCTTGGGATGGTGGCCAAAGACCGAAGGACACGGATCGATCGGTATAGCTTTTCCAACCCTTTCTCTAGTTTCTAGTTGTAGGTTAATGGTTCGATTCGGGATTTAAGCATACGATAGCGCCGGTTTCTAGTTTTGAAAAATTTTTCGTTTCCGCATTTTGGCCTCGGACAGATGGCCGGGACGCTACCGTAGAATTACATGATATCAGAGCCACGCCATTAACCTTTACTAGCTTGCTCTAACGTGTTTAAAACTTCGACCGAATGAAATTTTCCAAAAACTGCATTTCCAATTCTGAGTTTCTGTCGAATTTTTTTTGTCGTCAAAAAATTATTTTGAGTATTGCAGAAAATCTGGCAGGCTTTTTTAAGAGAACTGAGAAAATTTGGTATACTGTTATCACTGTAGCGCCGCGGAACCGCGGCCGTACCCATGTTTTGGCCGCGGTTCCGCCGCAGTACTGTAGCAACAGGGCACCAAAATTTCTACAGTAGTCTCTGACTTGGAATTGGGGTTTCTGGTATTTTTAGTTTTGGCCCAGATTATTTTGAGTGCTGGGAATTGTGCTTGGGGCCCACTTCGGGAATTTTGTCGATCGAAAATTTTAAACATGTTAGTTCACAGTATTTACATTATATCTGCGACCGTGAATGTCATTTGATCGGTAAATCTTGTCTAATTGCTATAGCCCTTTTAGACGGATTTGCGAACGTGACATTTACGTTGATGTTCTGTGTTGTGCTGTGATGTTGCGGATTTGTCGTGGTGGATAGTCTGGATGCAGTGGTAGTACAGTTTGGTTGTATTCGTACATTTGATATTGCGGGGCGAGCGTCCGACATGTGGACTGCCGTCACTGCCTGTTTGTATATTATTCTTTTGGGACACGTCCGGGCTGAGGTCGATGTACCCGTTGTATATTTTACTTTCTGTACTAGGATTACCCCACGGAGGGGTGCACGGATAGCCGGGTTCTAGAGGGCAACGGGCCCGCATCTCATGGCTTTGAGACGGAAGGGGCTTTACTCTAGAATTGGCTGGCTATTAGCTGCACTCGTAGAGGGTACAGGTTGACCCAAGGAGGGGTGCTCAAGTTACCGGATTCCGTGAAGTGCTGGGTGGTCCATTCACTTTGTTGAAGGGGGTTGCCTCGCTTCAGGTTTTGGAGGGTAACTTGCCGCGCCCGTAGGGGTCTAGGATTTCATTGCACAGGCTATCCACACGACCAGGGGAACGTCGAGTTTCAGTAGCGGCTCTATGAAACCTGGGGATTCCAGATTATCTGTATTGTTCTGTGATGCTTATTACATTTCTGTGATGTTGCATTTTATCACGCCATGAGCGATTATTATATATTGATATATATACTACTAGATGCTGTATATGTTTTACACCCACGCTAGTCCAGTCCCCGCTCTGTCGTTAGTTAAGTAACCTAACGGGTGATGACGGGACCCAGTGGCGAATGCGGATGGCATATACGTACATCATATTTTCGTTCTTTATTGGTGCGATCAATTGATGAGACTGCATTGATTTGGATCAATGCAAGCTAAACAAACCTATTCTGATGTTGTTGGAACATTTTTTATAAAAAAAATCTGTTATTGCAAGGACGTTCTCTTTTGTTTTGCACAGTGGTATTCGGTTATGAATATCCAGCACCTCAGTCGACGAGGCAAGGGCTGAGATCCCTTCACCGGGAGTGACCTCTTAGACAGAAGTTTGCGTCAGGGTGATAACTTCACTATAGTCGATTACTTTTTGCTTTTCATCGCGGTATTTAGCTAGAATATCCTGCACCTCATTCTACAGGGAAAGAGCCGAGATCCCTTCACCGGGAGTGACCTCTTTAGCAAAGGTTTTCGCCACTATATTTTTATATAAGCTATGCAGTTCCTTCATCGATATCAAGTTCATTATGCTAAAGGTTTTTCGCCAAAAACCAGCCGTATCCCTCCGTCATTTCTTACAAGTATTACTTAGTATTCGTGCTGCGTTTGTTGACTGTGTCAAGGCGTAGTGTGCGGTAGCTAGGTAGTGTTTGTTTGTGGCATATTAATGCGATTGGTTAGGACAGTCGTGCGGCCCTGTTGACTGTGTCAAGGGATTGTACGGGTGGGTTTAATGCAATCCAGGATAATGACGGGTTGAACTTGAGTAGGACTCTTTGATTTGTTGACTGTGTCAAGGTCACATGGGTCCTAGGGGTAAAAACACACATCGGGAGTTTCTAAAGAAACTGAAACTTGCCAGGCATGCGCATACCTTCTGGAATGTGATAATGTGAGTGGATTCCATCACATTATCATGCGATGATAGTTGGATCCCGATTTCCACTGATGAGTTGGTTTACTCCTCGGGTGATCCCGACTAATTCTTCTTTCAGGTTTGGAGGAGAATTTGAGGTTACAGTGGGAGGTTTCCTAATTGGATAAATTGATAACCGTTCTGATCTAGGTTAGAGTGCACGCAGAGTGTTTCTTTTCTCTCTCTCTTTGGCAGCGACCCTTGACTATGACTCAATGACCAAGTTAACCGAACCTTCTTAAAACACTGGCTTTTGGATTGTCAAAGTTGCATACCTCATTGCCACTCCTACTTTTACCCTTTTCTCCAGAACACCCCGTATTAATACGAACATCCAATTCCATTGGATAAAACCATCGTATGGTTATATACGAACTTGAAGGAACTTATTCCAGATTAGAGGATGGTTTCCGGTTCTGGGGAAAATGAATAGGACTATTCAGTTGTCTTTTCCTTTTACCTTCTCTCAGGTTGCAAGTGCTCCTTGGATTAGAACAGTACACCCATTACGCTTATTGGATAGTCTTCATCCAAACCTTAGGCAGGTGCCGAACGGTAGGGAATGAAGAAAACCATTTAGCCTAAAAGGTGTGCAGAAGGTATTAAGTTAAGACAAATAAAGGGATTAGTAAGAGGGCAAAGTAAGTTGCGACTGCTATCATTCACGACCAAACCAAGTATTTCATCGCCACTCCTACTTCACCTTTGTATTTCTCTAGGACACTCCGTATCACTACGAAGATCCACAGTTATTTGGATACTCCATTGTATGGTTATATACGAACTCGAAGGAACTTGTTCCAGTTCGGGGATGGATTTTGGTTCAGGAGAAATAGGAATAAGGTTTTATTCAGATGTCTTTTATCTTCACCTTCTCTCAGGTTACGAGTACTCCTAGGATTAGGAAAGTACACCCATTACTCTTATTGGATAGTCTTCTTCCAAACCATAGGCTGGTGCCGAACGGTAGGGAAGGAAGAAAACCATTTAGCCTAAAGGGGTGTACAGAAGGTAATGACTAAAGACATATAAAGGGATTTGGAGAGATGGCAAAGAAATATACGGTTACAGTTGTGAATCTGATAATGGAAGAGGCATTACTTAGAATACCCGGATACCCCTTCGAAACATTTACATGTTTCAGTTTCACTGTGTATTGTTAAAAGAAAACTGATTTCCCAATTGGTCCTTGCTCCAGGGTATGTATTTACCAGGTTTGATTCTCACATCTGTATGGTTTTACAGATGATGAGTGGGAGTAAGTTATTGGGAATTGGGTGATCATCCTCATTATATCGGGATTCGTTGTAATTGGTGATATTTGAGGAAATCGCCTGGGTTGTTTGCCGGACGACAAATATTTGGTTTTGAATATCCGTTGTTATGCACCAATTTCAAATTGATATATCTGTATGTTTATTTTTATAAAGTGAGATATAACTTTTTGAAATTATGTCTATGACATTTACCTATATCAGTGGATGGTTAGGTAAGGAGTATTAAACAGCGGTGAAATTCTTCTTAACCATAAGTACAATTTTCAATCTACGACACACAGGGAATGAGTTATTAGACTCAGGGGACTTATACAGAGTATTGTATGTTGTCCAGTGTCCATGAGGACAGAGAGGTTGGTACTCGTACTATATTCTGTTTACTTGTGACTTCTCTAGTTCTTAAACATGTGTTTCGTAGAAATGCAAGGTCTAAGTTTTGAGAAGTTATAGGTATATGAATAAAGTAGAGAACTAGGTATTGCAAGTATCAGGATTCTTCAAGATGATCGAAGATGTAGATACTTGTGTATGGTATTCAGTTGATAGTAATGATTATAAGAACTTGCTTCTCTTTCAGGTTACTCATAATTGGAAGCATTCCTAAGTTGAGTAATGCTGATTGGCCTCTCTCCATTTAGTTGGCATGCACTGGAGACAGCTGCATGATTTGAATCTGGTTCCAATTAAATCAGTGCCTCTGTTTCTATATTGGATATAGAATAGTTCATATCTTAACAATGTTAAGGTACGGGGAGTTGTCCGGCTTATGCTTAAAACCAGACTCTGGATAACTCAAGACACGTTTCTGTAATGGCTGCTTGTGGGTTGACCCGGGCTATGACGAGGGTTGACTTTCTACCATCTGGAAGATCAATAGTGATATTGTTCTTGACTCGCCACAGTTTTAGTAAAATGGATTTTTTCAGAAAACAATAGTGGGAGTATGGTAGAACTGGAAGTGATTCCAGAACCGCAAACGATTACTGAAAATTTGATAAGAACCTAAAAGATTCAATTTGGTTTGACATTCCATTGGCCACTCCGCAGATATGGTGGGTAACCTCATGCACCCGAGAGGTGCTCCGGTAGCCTCAAGGACGGTGATAGGGAGGTTCTTGTTTACCCAGACTTGCCATTGCTGTTGTTCCAGACTGTGAGACCCGGCAGGAGGAAGAGTATAGCGTCGTTCTAAACTAGCTTTAGAAGTGCACGTATATATGACTCTGCCAGAGGGTTGTCATAGTCAGTGGGAGCAGCGGAAGCATAATGGACAAGTAGCTTATGTCTATTTATGGACTAAAGAAGACATAGCGGAGAAAGATCATCTATTTCTGATGTGACAGTCATAGGTTTGACTTCATCAGAATAGGGGATGGATCTGTTAAGAAGGTAGTAGGGTGTGATGTCCTGGTATTTGGATGGCATACACAAGGTAGGAAGTGAAATTCCTATACTACGATCGGTTATACTTTGGTTGTCACACAGTGGTTTCTCCACATAGGACTTGGATATTATATCAGACATTCTGATTACTAGATCTATGGTTTTAGATCTAGATTTGGGTAGTTTCCCAATCTGGGTACTTAGACAGCATTCTAAAGGTGTTTTAGAATGGACGACTCCTGGCACGGTAGTGTACCTGCAGGTGATAGAGTCACCCTCTCTAAAGGTGTCTTACAGACTAAAGGGGAGAGGGATGTGCATGATTGGCAGATCACTTGCTTCGGCAATTGAGTCAATCATGAGATGTCAAGTACCGCACCAGACGTTGTTTTTTGCACCAGATGCAATAAGTTGATATTAATCGTATCCTGGAGAAACGTTTGGAAGCAGTTTTAGAACATAAGTGGATGTTCTAGGGATATGATAACAAACAGCCTCTTTCGGGAGACGGTTATCATTCCAGGCTTCCAAGGTGACCTGGATGACAGAGTGACTGTCAGAGTTATAGTTTTCTCTCTGACGAGGGGCAGTATTTTGGACAGGTGGTCCAAGCGGATACTGAGGGAGGCATGGCACAGCATACTGATTAAGTTCAGTTGACGATACATTCTAAAAAGTTTGGATTTGGAGTTCATTTATGAGATAGGTCCCATCAGATATCTAGACATATTCTAAGACAGGTATTGCTCATTTCGGGAGATGGCTTTCTCCACGAACTTGAGATAAAGAGAGACATAGAAAGAAACATCAGGGCGGATCCACTCACCGAGGCTATTCTTCGAACGCAATAGTTTCGCAAACGGGCTTTGTGAGACTGATTAGTAGAGGAGTTGGGTGTTCGGTATTATACGGGCTATGAGTATGCGACATCGCAATAATTAGCCTTGAATGCAAGTGGGAGATTGTTGGATATAGTGCCCTCAGAGTCAATTATTGGATCACACGCACGTGATTGCAATGATTGAGGGAGGACCTATGCCGGTAGGACATTCTTACTCGAGATGATAGTATGATATCTGGTTTATCTTTATCATCGTGTACAGCTTTAGGTGACCTTACAGATCACTATTACACATTGATAGAGCCCTTAGGATTCTTGCTTGACTACCAGCAGTATGATGGCGATCATATACATAGGAGCTGGGGTCTATAAGCACATCCTTAAAGTGGTCCCTAGTCGTGGGAGTTTCGAGACTGGGCATCGATACTCCATTAGTAGACTAGTGTATACAGTCGAGACCCCGACGAGGGGTGGTGGCCGGTCTCACAAGCCATTGGTGTCAGTTGGATCACCTAAGATGTACAGGTGCTCATTGGGTTATGAGCACACCGGACATGACTTGCCGGGAACATGCTAGTTGGTATTATACCTGATGTCAGATAGCAGTTCCCTGGTGACATGTGTACAGGTTAGTTCATCGACCTGAGACCGTCATTTGTCTCGTGTGAGTTCCCACTGTGCTTTGATTACTACCCTACCATGGCTCAAAGGAGTCGTACAAACAGGTTTTAGTTGGGTACAGTCCCGAGCCACATGGAGGCAGTGAGCGGATCGGCAGGGGTTTCGTCTCTCCCGGTATTGGGGGTGAGATCGCGCTGTGTCTAGGAGAGCTATTACATGAAGTCTTTGGCCAAGGCAGGAGATTTACTGGCAGGTATTCCAGTAGTATCTCAGGGTGTTCTGGGCTACACTTCGACACGACTTGTACCGCTTTTGGGGGTCTGACTTTTACCAACCCCCTAGGCCCACCATGCGATGCTCATAGACGAACAGACCGGAATGTACGGATATTGTCACTGACAGGCTCGGTAGGGTGTCAGGATGAGTTCGATCATCGACCTCCCTTTTGGTCAATACCTGGTAGCCCGTTACGTATGGCTAGTACCTCTGACGTGCTAGTGGTTAAATCCACAGCCAAAGTATTAACGAGTCTTTAGAGTCCCCCACAGACAGTTTCTCAAGTTTCGGGCGAAATGTTGTAGAGGCCGTATGATATATGGCAGGGTTCGATCATATACGTGCAATAGTGCGCGGATCATGATCGGACGGATCATACTAGTGGGTTTTGGTTTAAGCCGGATCCTGGTATTAGATTTGTTGGATTATTGTAGTCTCATCGTATTCGCATTCAGTCGGAATGCGGATGCAGGTATTTATATACAAGTGAGGGGTATCCTTGTGATCCGTCACGAGTTTACTTTAGATGTTGCCATATCTTTTTATTGTTGTAACATTTGGATTAATGTTTACAAATGGAAATTGTGAGCTTAAATCATCATTTTGAGCATTTAATGTGACATAGATTTCATTAGTGACTCATGGTCTATTTTCTTATGCTAATGTCACATTATGTGATTGATTTGTGGATGAAATGAGAGGAGGAGAGAGGAAGGGCAGCCATATGAGTCTTTTGCTCTTGTATTTTTCATACTTACTCTCTCTCATATTATCATACAAAAGATAAGAAAGAAAGGCTCCTTCTTCTTCTTCTTGCTCTAGCTCACAACCTCCATTAATGGCATCATCTCTAACCTCCATCCATACACTCTCATGTGATGAGAATCAATGGATGCTTGAGACAAAGTGATCACACACATTCTTTACATCGCCTTGGACACGTCGGCTAGCGAACTTCGTGCCCGAGTTACTTCGGACGAAGCGGGATCCCGTAAAAAGACTCGAAGATGTGGTGCCCTTTCCAACGAGGAGATCGAGATCGGAGATGCCGCGAGGAGCTTGGGATGGTGGCCAAAGACCGAAGGGCACGGATCGATCGATGTAGCTTTTCCAACCCTTTCTCTAGTTGCTAGTTGTAGGTTAATGGTTCGATCCGGGATTTAAGCATACGATAGCGCCGGTTTCTAGTTTTGAAAAAGTTTTAGTTTCCGCATTTTGGCCTCGGACAGACGGTCGGGGCGCTACCGTAGACTTACATTGGGTTCGTGTTGCTAAATTATAGCTCACGGACAATGCACGGGTATGGTGGAAGGCAGAAGAAAGCCGCCTCACCCAACCGATTGAATGGAATACTTTCCGTAACATGTTCGACGCAAAGTACTTCCCTGAGACTGCCAGGTTCGACATGGAATAACAGTTCATCCATCTGCAACAAGGTTCTATGTGGACCAAGTCAGTAGATGAATATGACGCTGAGTTCACCATGCTCAGTCGGTAAGATATGTTTCAATAATTCGATTCTTCAATATATCACATACTATACAGCTAACATAATACTTTAACAGATTTGCGGCACACCTGATACCGACGGATGAGATCAGAGCCCGTCGATTTCATCAAGGGTTAGATCCGGAGATCCAGGATGCACTAGCCACAGGAGATTTTCTGACCCACGAATCGGCTCTAAAAGTTTCCTGCCGTTATGAGGCAGTGGTAAAGATGAGAGGCAGATCTCAATCTGCTAGAGTTAAGCGCCCTACCAACCAGATGGCAGGAGGAGCCTCATCAAGGCCATCTTTTGTGCCAAGGAGACCGGGAGTACCAATCAACAGGCCCAGCCCAGCCTTTTGTACCTACTGCAAGAGGAATGGACATCTGATGAAAGACTTTTGGAGAGCCAACCGTCTTTGCTTAGTCTGCGGCTCAGCTACACATGATATTGGGTCTTGTCCTATAAGACACAACCCAATTGCTGCACCCAGGCTAGCAATCACTTACCAGCAGAGACCAGCACTTCAGGCACCTGCTCCAAGACTCGCTCTCCCTGCTCCACCACCTAGAGGACCACCGACTGCACCTCCTCCTCATCAGTTCCATCAAGCTCAACGGAACATTCCGAGGAATGCTCCTTCGGCCAGGAGGAATGTACCACGGCGACAGGCTTTCACGATGACCGTGGAAGAAGCTAAGGCCACTGCCCAAGTCATCACTGGTAACCCTTTCTTCTCAAGCTTTTCTTTCAGTCTTAACACCTATCTACATATTTTTCTCTATACCTAAAACCCATCCCATATACCTTAGGTACAATCTTAGTAGCCTCACTTCCTACACTAGCACTATTCGATACTGGAGCATCTCAATGCTTTATGTCACAACGGTTCGTCCGAACTCATGCGATTCCAGTCACACCGCTTGTATCCAGTTGGAATGTCAGGTCAGGAAATGACGTTCTAAAGGCAACAATAGGATACAACTTATGTCCAGTAGATATCTGCAGCAGAGAATTCTATACTGACTTCAAGGTGCTGGACATACCGAACTTCGATGTGGTTCTAGGTATGGATTAGCTCGGAACATTCTATGTTACCATTGACTATCATCAAAGGAGGGTAGTATTCGAGATTTCAGAGCATCCGGTCTTCTATTTCAAAAGTGGAGACCGTACCCTGGAGCCAAGTACTTACAAGGCGAAACCAAAGAAGGCAGTGATTGCAGCAATTCAAGCGGAGGAAGGATCAAAGCCAGAAGTGGTTCGAGAGTTCGACGATGTGTTTCTTGACGATATATCAGGTTTGCCTCCCGATCGAGCTCTTGAATTCATCATTGATTTAGTACCAGGAGCACGACCGGTGATCAAAGCACCTTATCGATTAAGTCCGAAAGGTTTGAAGGAGGTCCGAAAGGATGGATTCGTCCCGGCACTTCAAGTTGGGGATCTCCAGTTCTACTTGTGAAGAAGAAGGAAGGTTCATATCGAATGTGTATTGATTATAGAGCCTTGAACGAGTAACAATAAAGAATAAGTATCCGCTACCGCGTATCGATGATCTATTCGATCAGCTAAGTGGATCTTGTGTTTTCTCCAAATTAGATCTTCGTTCAGGTTATCATCAGGTGAAGGTCAAGGAATCTGATATCCACAAAATGGCTTTCATAACTCGCTATGGACATTACGAATTTCTTGTGATGCTATTCGGAGTGACCAACGCACCAGCAATATTCATGAACCCAATGAATCAAGTTTTCCGGGAGTACTTAGACAAGCTTGTTGTCATCTTTATCGACAACATCCTGGTGTATTCTAAGAGTCGGAAAGAACACGCCGAACACCTATGAATTGTTCTGGAAACTCTACGACAACTCAACTATATGCCAAGAACAGCAAATGCGAGTTTTGGTTGGTTTTCTCGGACATATTGTATCAGGAGAAGGAATCTCTGTGGATCCAGCGAAAGTTTCAGCAGTAAGCGAAGGGCCGACACCAAAGTCAGTGAAGGACATTCAAAGTTTCTTGGGTCTAGCTGGATATTACAGAAGGTTCATTGAAGGTTTTTCGAAGATAGCAACACCCCTGACCAAGCTCACAGGTAAAGATGAAGAATTCGTGTGGTCAGAAGCATGCGAACAGGCTTTCATAGAACTCAAGTCAAGGTTGACATCAGCGCCTATTCTCGTTATACCGGACCAAACTGGAGGTTTCGAAGTGCATTGTGATGCATCCGGTAAGGGATTAGGATGTGTTCTACATCAGCACGGTAAAGTTGTGGCTTATGCTTCAAGACAGCTGAAAATTCATGAGCGCAATTATCCGACGCATGATTTGGAATTGGCAGCCGTTATCTTTGCTCTTAAGATTTGACGCCATTATCTTCTTGGTGAACGAGTGAACATATACACAGATCACTAGAGTCTGAAATATGTGTTTACCCAGAAAGAGCTTAATATGCGGCAGAGACGATCGTTAGAACTCATGGCGGACTTTGACATCAACCTGCGATATCACCCGGAAAAGGTGAATGTGGCACCTGATGCCTTTAGTGGCCAACCATTAGCAACGAATCTCACCGCTCAGTGGAAGGTTCAACAAGACTTGCATCGGATGGAGATTGAAGTAGTCATGCCAGGTAATGCTTCAAGCTTGATGAATTTACAAGTTCAATTTACTCAATCAGATCAAAGCAGCTCAAGCAAGTGATGCTAAGTTGCAAAGGATCAGAGAACAAGTAGAGAATGGACTCAGAACAGACTTCATCATCCATGAAGACGGATCTTTGAGATACGGCAGCAGATTATGTGTACCAAAAGGTTCTGTTCGGGAAGAGTTAATGAAAGAAGCTCACAGCTCTCCCTACTCAGTACACCTTGGGGGTACAAAGATGTACAAAGATCTACGTCAAAATTACCGGTGACATGGAATGAAGCGTGAAGTGGCCAGAAGCGTCGCAAAATTCTTGGTGTGTCAACAAGTAAAGGCTGAACACCACAGGACTACTGGATTACTTCAACCGTTACCGATCCCTGAATGGTAGTGGCAACACATCACAATGGATATTGTGACTGCTCTTCCTTGCAGCACGAAAGGTAACGATTCGGTATGGGTTATCGTGGATCGATTCACAAAGTCAGCTCACTTCATCCCATTTTGAGTTGGCCAATCAACTGAGACATTAGTAAAGAAGTACATGGTGGTAAGAATTTAAGTAAGATTTTAAATCTTCAAATATGTACTATCTCTGATACCCATGAACTCATACATGAAATTGTGAGACTTCATGGAGTACCGGTCTGCATTGTCTCCGATCGTGACACCAGATTCCGATCGTAATTTTGGCAGAGTCTGCAAGCGAGCTTGGGAACAAGTCTGAACTTCAGCATGACTTATCATCTATAAACAGACGGTCAGTCTGAGCGAACTATTCAGATCTTGGAGGATATTCTTAGAGCGTGTATGCTAGACTTCGGAGGATCTTGGGAAGATCACCTACATCTTGTGGAGTTTTCATACAACAACAGCTACCAAGCAAGCATATGAATAACACCTTTTGCAGTGCTCTATGGAAGGAAGTGTCGATCGCCATTAAGTTGGGACGACATCGGTGATAGGGAACTCCTTGGACCTGAGATGATAGTAGCAACTGTTGATATTGTTCGTACTATCAGAGAAAGAATACGCATAGCTCAAGATCGACAGAAGCACTGGGCTGATGCAATGCGATGTCACTTAGAGTTCCAGCCGTGAGATCATGTATTTCTGAAGATATTTCCAAACCGCGGAGTGATTCGATTTGGAAGACGGGGTAAGCTAAGTCCGGAATACATTGGACCGTTCGACATACTCGAACGAGTCGGTGAAGTGGCTTACTGCTTGGCACTTCCACCTTCATTGGAAGGAGTGCATAATGTGTTCCACATATCCTAACTCAGAAGGTATGTGAGTGACCCCAGCCATATTCTCGATCATTCCGAGCTCACTGTACAGCCCGACTTGTCGTGTGAGCAACAACCTGTCGAAATCTTGGATAGAAAAATGAAGTCACTTAGGAACAAGGAAGTCAACTTGGTTCGAGTGATATGGAGAAAAGACACTCCGGAAGAATCGTCATAGGAAAGAGAAGATGACATGCGTGCAAGGTATCCTCACCTATTTGTAAACTAGTCCTTAAAATAAATTGTAAATTTCGAGAACGGAATTTTTGTAAGGAGGGTAGACTGTAACAACTCCAATTCTTGTGTACACAAATTTGATTGAAAGTTAATGTATACTTGGGGTATTTACATTTCCTGTGAGTACTATAAGTATTTGATTTACTTTTGAACAGCAAGAAGGAGCTTGTAGTTCATTGGTAAGACCTTGCATTGCTGAACCAAAGCACCAGAGTTCAAATCCCATTAGCCACATTATTTTTTAATTAGTTTTCTCTTAAATTTTTAGAAGCCCAAGAGTCTACACGTGCATAACTCGTAAAAACCAAAAGTCACATATAAAACAAACGAGTCCAGGAGGTAGACCAAACGACGAGGTACACGTGGCAACGACCCCAGCCCTAACTCGGCCGACTCGGCCGGTGCCGTGTCCGACTCGGGCCAAACTATGATTTTCTTCACTTCCCAGAGACCTTTAGCCTACCCCATAACTCCTGTACTGTTCATTTTCCCAGCACAATTACAGAGAATTTAAAATACACCTTTTAATTTTTTAAATGCAAAATTTAATACATTTTTTCATACCCTTTCATTTACAAAACTCTCAAAAAAATACACCCTTCTCTAGACTTTTTGTGTGCAAGTAGAGTTAGCAAAGGGCGAAGCTTTGGCGAACTTCCAACGGCGACCCGAATAGATTCCGGCGACGAAACGACGCACCGGCACCTCCTACTTCCTCCTTTTCCTCTTCTCTAATCAACAAACCTGTAAGTCTCTTCTCCCCCTTCTCTTTACTATTCTAAAAACTTAGAATTCTAAAACCCGACGGAAGCGGAGTTAATCCGAGTTCCGATTCAGTTTTTCCTTAAAAATCATATTTTTCTTAAAAACAATAATACCAAACCATCATATCATGATCATTAAATATTAACAAAACATATTGACAAGTTTCACATCAAAAGAATTCCTATTTTACTTTTTATCGCACTTTTACAGAAAAATACCATATAGTCTAGTTTTGACATAAATGATTATAATTCCTTGCAATACCTTTAGATAGTTCATGAGATAATGACCTACCTCTTCACAACACTCATATGTAACATAGCACTATGATATTGGGAAACATAGATATGGGAAAAATACGGTTTTATATAAAACTACCTCCGACTTATATAAAAACCTTTTTCTACAAGATTATGTATTTTAAGCAAATCTTTGCAAAGCGCCGCTACAACCTATTTAGGGAACCCGTTCGGGATGGTGCGGATTATTGCACATCCTCGGGCTTAGTAGTGCGAGATGCAGACCTCCGCAAGGAGCATACGGTCTCGAAAGATTTAAAATACAATTTTCTTTAGAAAATGTGATTTCTATTATAAATAAAACTTATATTTTTAATAAATAAATATATATGTAATTAATATCAAAATATCTTTTTGATATAGTATAAATATTCCAACTTTTCTAAATAAAAAAGAATCACTTTACAAGAAAATACCAAACATTTCCAATATTACAAATAATACCATATATTATGAAAAGTATGTTTTATTCACTAGAAATGTCACAATGATAAAATATACACCAATGAAAACTCTAAAGACGATAATAACATACTTGAGGTGTATTTTGAAAATTATACAAAATTATTTTTATATAAAACCCCCTCAAGTTATACTAAATTACAATAAGGACCTTAATAAATATAGGTTTAAGCAAAACCAGTCTCTTGAGCCTCAGGGAGCCGGAGATATGGGTGCTTGCCTATCTAAGGTAGACAACTTAACAAACGGTGTTATCAACACGGTAATCGTCTTTGAAAAAGACACAAATCCTGCCGCCCATGTGCAGCGGTTATCGATAACACCAAAACCTAATTTAGGATTCAATTTCTTTTCTAATTGTCTGACTCAGACCGAGTCTCAATATAATCAATTTGACTTGAATGAGATTCAAATATATATAACAATTCAATATGAATCCATATATTCAATCTGTTTAATCTATCAATCTATACAACTTGACCGAACTGAACCATGGATATACATCCATCTACATGATTCTCCAGTTACATCCATTTACTGATATCATAGTTTCGGCAAGTCATCCATCTATACAAGACAATACAATTTACAATACAATACAAACAATACAATCAAGACATTGCGGGGTTTAAGGGGTAGATTGGTACGGAAGATGTTAAAAGTGGCATGAGACCGCAACTATAAAAACACCTAACCTGAATTCAATCGCCATTGTTCCAGGTATTATTGACGGAGCCTTGTACTTTATATACCGTAGTCTCTGGTCTAGTGAGACTCCTCTCGTATACACTGGCCTCTTCTGTACGAAGCTACAAACAACAGCGTTAACACTAAATACAACATTATATCAATATAATACAACTTTAAAAGCTATACTCTCTCTCTGTTTATTCTACTCTCCCTTATCTTAGGGACTTACCGAGCGATTGTTTGCTGACGACATTCATTCTCTTTCTTCTTTGGAATGTTGTCAGGTGGATCGGACCTTCAGGAGATTGAGCCCACCGCGAGGAATTGGATCAGCTGACTTTCGACCCAGAGCTTTAGATTCCTTGTACACATTTACATTTGTATTTTCCATTTCTGTTATGCCACTGTTTAGGCATTGCTTTCCATTCTATGTATTTACTTTTCAGATGTATTGTAAAAAGAATGTTAATAAATAATGTTGATGTTCATTACATTTGTCTCTTGTGTATATTTCTCTTATATTGCTTAGATACGCTTAGCGTGTTTACTTCAGAGTAAATACGTAGCGGCCTCGTCGCGTCTCCTTCGCCGTACACCGGGAAGCGGGGCGTGACATATATAGGGAGGACTTTCTTGCTCGACATGATAGTATGCTATCTGGTTGCATTTTATCTTAACATGTACACTTATTGTCTCTCTATTACATATTGATAAAGCTCTTAGGATAAGTACTTGACTACCAGGATTATGATGCAGATCATACCATTGCGGACAAGATAGTCGGTAAGTACATCCTTCAATTGTTTCTTGTCATGGGAGTATCGAGACAGGGCATCGATACTCCAGAGTAGACTAGCGTATGCACTTCTTGACTTATATGATGGGCGATGGATGATCCCACATCCATTGGTATTTGACATCAGAGAAGGTATACGGGTGCTCAGTGGAGACTGGCTACACTGGACGGACTCGTTGAGAACTCCTAGATGGTATTATACCTATCATCAGATAGCAGTTCTCTGGTGACACTGGTACAGGTTAGTCCGTCGACCCGAAATCGTCATAGAGCCTTGTGTGATTCCCACTGTGCTTTGATTTCCACCATACCACGTTCAAGAGATCGTGCAAAAAGGTGGTTTTTGGGTACAGTCCCGAGTCACATGGAGGCAATGAGCGATAGGAGGGGATTCGTCTCTCCCGGTATTGGGAGTTGATGTTGTGCTATGCTCGATTGACCATAACAGGAAATCCCTGGCCAGGGTTGCTGAGATTTACTGGTAAGTGTTATCAGTAGTTTCTCGAACCGTTATGGACCTTGCATCGGCATGACTTATCAGGCTATTGGGGTCTGACGTTCTACCACCCCCAGGCTGCGATATGCGACATATCTGACAAAGAGACCGGACTGTACGGTAGTGTTACTGATTGGATTCGCAAGAGTATGAGCATGCTTGCTTGTTGATCTTCTGATCGCTCAATACCTAGGTGGCCGTTACGTTTAGCAGACCGCTTGCGGCTTGTGGGTGTTTGATATGATCATCACCTACTGCCGGCGTATTGACGAGTCTTTTGAGTCCTACACAGAGGCTTCCTGGTTCATGCGAAATGAAGTAGGAGCACATATATGATATGTGCTGGACCGAGATTAATACGTTTATGTGATACCGTATTCTATTTTCACGATATATGATATCAGACGGTTATACATGATATAGCCGAGTTATCGGATCAAGTGTTGATTCGATAAGTTGATACATTTTATATTAGTCGGTTGTATGTGATATAGCCGGATTATTAAATCAAGTGTTGATTTAATAATTTAATGTAAAATTATATATGTGATATATTAATTTACATTAACTAATATTAGCCCACTCGAACATTTCTTTTTCTCACTAGTGTACACTTGGTATATATGTGATATATATTAATGTGCATTATTTTGTGTCATGCTTGATGCCATATGCAACATGGGTGTATGGGACTTACACCATGCTTAATATAATGTAAGTTTTTTATTTATTTAAAATAAACCAAATTAAATGGAAATTAGTCACATGGTTGAAGGTTGTAGAAGCTTGTGGAACCATTGACCAAGTCCACTAATTTTGTTTTACTTATAGATATTTATTAACCTAACCATTATTGATTAGCCATGATTTATTCTCTACATGAGTTAGTGTATGACACTAACTCACACATGGTTGTCATTCTCACCTCATGAGTTTCATTCTCATCTCTACTTCATCTTCTTCTTCCTCATGAAAAAGCTCACTAGCTTTTTAAAAGGTGAAGAAATATTGTGAGAAAAATTAATCTAAAGTGAGCCCATTTCCTATTTCATCATCCTCTACTATATTAGCCATTTAGTTTAGGTTGTTTGCTTCACAAATCTACCATTAGTGAAGAGGTAGCATGAGCTTGAGTCTCCTCGACGTGGATCATTCTCGGCCTCGAAGATTTCGAGCAAACTTGTTCATTTCTTCATGTGAACCCTTACTAGAGTTCGGGTGTTCACTACTTGGAGCGAAGGGACTACTACACAGAGCTTTAGAAGTGAAGGACCGGTCTACAAAGGTTGTATTCCTCATTCACTTAGATGTAAAGTTGTTTATATTGTAGTTCGTCTAAATCTCTAGTTAAGATTCTAGAGTTTGGGTTCTTTAGTACGGCAAAAGTTTGAAAACGGCATGGACGATACCTCCCGAAATCTTGCCGCCACCCTAGGGAACTCAACAGTGGTATCAGAGCCATGCTAGAGAATTAGACGACGTTTGTTAGATTACGAAACCGAAACTATTCCGAAACTTAAAACGACGAAATCCAGTTTCTGTCGAATTTTAAATGGTCTCTAAAAATTATTTTAGTAACTGCAGAATGTTGTATGTGATATAACATGAACACTATGAAAATTTGAAGCAATTTGGCCTGTTTTTGGTCGGCCACATCACCTCAGAATCCGAGCAGGCTGGCCCTGTTAAGAGATTCTGGCTTCAAATTTTCTCAGTATTCCAGTCTCTGGGTTTTGGTATTTCAGGTGTTGCTTGTTTTTGCTAAAATTGCATGTGATGTTAACTTTCTGCAAAGGCAATTCGGAGTGTTTCGTAATCGTAATTCTGACATCTATTCGGGTTATTTAGACGACGTTAAAAAGTTCGAACGGATATCAATAACCCATATTTTCCCTCGTTGGAAATTTTCCAAGAGTTGGATTTTTCCGTGTTTAAAATCTTCAGAAAATCATGCAAGCGATTCTGTGGACCCTCTAGAAGAATGATACCCAAACTCGACTTTTTGGATCGCAGAACCGCGGTCATACCCTAGGGTTTGCGGTAGTTCCGTGGCGACATGAGTGAGGTATGGGTCGGCCCTTCTACGGATGGTTCATAGGTGATGTGGCATGTTTTAGGTACTTTTTAAACTCCGCTCAAGTGTTGAGATTTTTGGGAAATTTTGGGTGTTTGTTTATTCGATCGAAAAGTTTAACATCGTCTAGCTATCTGTGATTGTGATACAATATTTGGAATCCAAAAATTTAGTTATGTGATAACTAGTTTGAATTTTATAAATCTAGCAGTTTAGTCTCAAGTTGATCGGTTGCCACGGAATTTTTATGTGGATCAAAAGTCCGTCGCAATTACGTAGTGTACGCGGATACTCGCCGGGTAACCCTACTAAATAGCCATGCCCCATAGCCCCGACCAAGTGACTGTAGGAGAACCCCGTCGCCAAAAGCATCCGTTCGGGTGCTCGCGGCCGCGGTGTTCCGCTTTAGTGCACTTCGTTGACCGCATCGGGGGTGCGGCCGTCTACTAAAGTTTCCGACGAGCATTCGATCAGGTTATCGGGAATCTTGTTGAATTAGCCAACTGGTTATTGGAAAGTGTTTTCAATATCGAGACTAAAATGGGGGGTTTATAATTGTTAGGCATGCGATGTCTAAGGAATTCATATTTGTTAGGCATGAAATCCAAAGTATGTGATACATTGGGTTTATGATATCTAAGGTGGTTGCGGATTCCAATTGTTGTAGTTTTTCACTTTCTTTTCTGCGACCGTAAGTGTAATATGTGGTGTATTGCCGGTTTCGTTACTATATGTCAACGACAATTGGGATACGCATATTTACTTACGTTGATGACATGTGATGTTATGTGTTGGTGTGATATCTTATACTGGATCGTCGTGTTTTGAATAGCCGGTTTTTTTTAATGTGAGATGAGAGTTTTTCATTTTCATTCATGTAAAAACTTGTATGTAATATTCTTTTATTGGGGCACTTCCGGGTTGAGGATAATGTCACCATTGATGTATATTATTTACTTTTCCGCATTAGTATAGACCCAAGGAGGGGAGCACAAGTAACCGGGTTCTAAGGTCCAGTGGGAGACCATCTCGAGGAGTCGAGACCGGGTCTCCTAACTCTAGAAATGGTAAGGTTGCTTGCCGCTCTTGTAGGGGTCTCGGGATGTGGGTTTGGCTATTCATCGCGACCGTGGAATCCGTGTTTTATACTGGCTTAATTTAAAACACGGAATTCCTAGTATATCTAATATTTCATATGTGTTCTTCTGCTGCTGATATTCCGTGATGTGATCATTTGATATGTTAAGACGAATGCTTATATTGTATATATGATATATAATAAATATTGATGGTTTTGTTTCTTCTGTGATGCTTAGGAAGTATAAATTGATGAGACTTCATTAATGAGATTAATGAAAGAAAAAGAAACCTAAAGATGTTGTAGAAAATTATTTTAAAAACTGGTAGCTCTGGTTTTTTCTTTGCATAGCGATATTCCTTGTAGAATATCCAGCACCTTATTCGATAAGAAAAGAGCCGAGATCCCTTCACCGGGAGTGACCTCTTTAGCGAAACTGGCAGATGCTACAACCCACTCGGTTTGTCTTTTGATTGCTTTTTTAGTTCATACTTTGCATAGTGGTATTTGTGAAATATCCTGCACCTCATTCGATGAGGAAAGAGCCGAGATCCCTTCACCAGGAGTGACCTCTTTAGAAAAACTAGTAAAAGCCTAAAAAACGCTCCTTTTAAAAGCACTCGATTCTACAATGATATCAAGTTCATTAAGCAAAAGGTTTTCTTAGAAACCTGTCGTAGCCCTCCGCCATTTCAGATAAGTAGTATTTAGTATTCGTGCTACGTTTGTTGGCTTTCGTCAAGGCGTAGTGTGCGGTAGCTGATTAGTGCTTATCTGCTTAAGCATATGATGCAATTGGATTAGGGTAGTCGTACGACTTTGTTGGCTTTCGTCAAGGGTCGTGCGGGTGGGTTTAATTCAATCATGAAATGTACGGGTTGAACCTGACTAGCGGACTATGGTTTGTTGGCTTTCGTCAAGGTCATAGGACGCTAGGGGCAGAATATTATGGGGAATTTCAAGTGTTGAAATTTGCAATGAGATTGCATACCTTCTATGAGATAGTTGGATCCCGATACCCATTGCGAGTAAAAGTTACTCCTGAGAGAGTTTTACACATTACAATTAGCCGATCAAGTAGGTGTCTAGAAAGGTGTTAATGGGGTTACGCCCTTGGGAAAACGAGGTTTATTTTAATTAGGTCCGTGCGAAAGTATGGGGAACCTCCCTCAAAGTACCGACACTGGCCTGGCCGAAAGGTTGGCGAACTTGTAGGGTGTAATTAATCCCGGCTAGTCTTACCTTTTAGGGTTTGAAGGAAGATTTGATAAAAACAGTGGGAACCATCCTAATTAGATAAAATAATAATCAATCTGATCTTGCAAGAGCGCACGCAGAGTGTTTTCTTCTCTCTCTCCTGGTAGCGACCATGTCACGCCTTAATCAAGATAAAAATATGGATGCATTGACCGAATCTGCTTATTATACTGAGCTAGGGAACGTTGGTTCCGCTCCATCTTATAAATGTTATAAGTCCGAGCAGGAAATAGGGGAATATCCGGATTCCTATGCCACCCATTCGAGGAATAAGCATGCTGATGCATCTTCTTCGGGTGTGTTCATTACCGAGAACGAGAACTGTTTCTCAGTATCCTCTGCATCCTGGGTATGTGATACCGGATTAGGATCCTACATATGTAAGAGTTACATGGGCTATAGAAAGGTAGAGAACTGAGATTGGGTGATTGTTCTCTAGTGTAGAGAATGGTGCAATTGTTGCAGCCAAATCAGTTGGTAGATATCACCTTGTATTACCAATTGGTAAATACATTGATTCTGAACAAATGTTATTACATACCGAACCTGATATACAACACTACATCAGTTTCTTTAATAAGTTAAAGAAGGATATAATTTTGTATTGATGGATAATGTTGTGAATATTTTCCTTAATCAAGAGTTGATTGGATCAGGCATGTTATGTAATGACATATACGTTCTAAATCAAACCACAGTTCAAAGTATATAGAAGACATACAAGAGGAGTAGTTCAGAAATGAACGAATCCTTCTTGAGGTATTGTAGACTAGGTCATATCAATGCGACACGACCAGCTAAGTTATATAAGGATGAATATGAGAATCTGTTCGAATTTTCATCTTATAATACTTACCAGTCTTGTCATAAAGGTAAAATGACCAATACTCCGTTTAATGGAAACAGAGAAAGAGTTAATGAACTCTTGGGACAGATACATGATGATGTATACGGTCCTATGTCTACAAATGCCAGGGTAGGTTCTTTTTACTTCATTACATTCATCGACAATCTCTCAAGATTCGGACATATGTTCCTGTTGAAACACAAGTCTGAAACTTTTGAGAAATTTAAGGAATATAAGCTTGAAGTTAAGAACCAGACGGGTAGAAGTATTAAAGTCCTTCGATGTGATTGAGAAGGAGAATACTTGTGCATGGAGTTCCTGGAGTTTCTAAAAGGAGAATGAGATTCTCTCTCAGCTTACTCCTTTGTGTACACCCCAGCACAACGGTGTATCGGGGCGAAGGTATCACACCCTATAGGATATGGCGCACTCTATGATGAGTATTGCTGAGTTACCTGTTTCCTTTTGGAGCTATGCACTTGAGAAGCTGCATACCTATTGAATGGGGTTCTATCCAAATCAGTGCCTACCACTACATATGAGATATGGAATGGGAAGAGACCATGTCTTAAACGAGTTAAGATATGGGGTTGTCCGGCCTATGTTGAAAAGCAAAATCCGGACAAGCTCGAGGCAAGGTCAGTTCTGTATAAGTTTGTTGGATATCCCAAACATTTGCGAGAGAATATCTTCTACCACACTGAGGAGCAAAAGGTGTTTTGTTTCTCAGCATGCCACCTTTTTAGCAAAGGAATTTCTTGTGAAGAAATTAGTGGTCATCAGATAGAACTGGAAGGAGTTCCAGCTAGACAAACTAACTGCCAATGATTTGATGAAATCAAAGGATTCAATAGTCTCCAATGAACCTTAGCCTATCCGCGAATCTGGTAGGGTTCCTCATCCACTTTAGAGATACTACGGTCTTCTCAGTAATAATGGGAGCGAGAATTGCATCATGGTAGATGATGGTCCAACTAGGTTCATACAGGCCATCACATATGGAGACTCTGTGAAAAGGCTGGATGCTATGCGATCGAAGATGGAATCCATGTACACCAACAAAGTATGACTTTGCATGTTGCACCTGAAGGGGTAAAACCCATTGGGAGCAAATGGATCTTGAGAAGATTCTTGGTGTAGATGGAAAAGTTGATACTTTCAAAGCTATGCTTAAGTCAATCAGGATCAATGCAAGCATCGCGGAGTTGGAATATCTGTTTTGATGTTGCAGTCAAAGAGTTTGACTTCATCAAAATGGTAGATGAACCTTGTATATACAAGAAGGTTGTAGAGAGTGAGGTTGTCTTATACGTATTGTACGTAGATGACATACTCTTGATAGGAAATGGCTTCCTATGCTACACTCGGTCAAGCTCCTCTTATCACGAGAATTCTCAATAGAAGATCTGGATGATACCTACTACTTCTTGTGGATTATGATCTATGGTGACAGATCTAAGTGGATGTTGGGAGTGTCCCAAATCCAGGTACATTAACACCATACTAAAGGGGTTTAGTATGGAGGATTCTAAGCGTGGTGGTTTTCCCACTTACTCAGGAATCACTCTCTCCAAAAAGACGTCTTCCAAGACTGATTTGGAGAGAGCTCGCATGCAAGGGATGCCCTAAGTTTCAGCAGTAGGCTCTATCATGTTTGCGATGTTATATACCAGACCAGATGTAGATGACTCACTAGGTGTAGTGATCAGGAATCAATCGGATCTTGGGAGAATCACTGGAAAGCTGTGGAGGACATTCTTAAGTACTTGAGAAGCACTAAATGAATGTTCTTGGTTCGAGCTTCCAGAGTGATAAGGTCAACTGAAAGTCAGTCACATGCTTTGTCTTTACCCTCAGTAGAGGGATGGTATGTTGGAAGAGTTCCAAGCTAGATACCGTGGCATACTAGACGATAAAGGCTGAATACATTGCTACCAACAATACTACCAAAATGGTTGTCTGGACATTTCTTGTTCATGAGATGAACAAGGTTCCTACCATTGAGCGTCCAATAACTGTTATTATGACTACAATGGAGTTGTGGCTTTTGCCTAGGAACACCGGTCCCATCAGCGATCTAGACATATTCTGAGGATAGTATCACCTGATCAGGGAGATGGTTGATCTCCAAGGGATCGAGGTTAGGAGAATTGACGCGAAGGAAAACACGGCGGATCTACTCACAAAGGCCTTTCCGTAGAGAGACTTTTATAGGAAAGTGGGAGATTGTTAGTTATATGTATGCTCTATAGGCCATTACTGTACATGGTATGTATATTGTAGTGGATGCTTGGACATATATAGGGAGGACTTTCTTACTCGACATGATAGTATGCTATCTGGTTGCACTTTATCTTAACATGTACACTTATTGTCTCTCTATTATATGTTGATAAAACCCTTAGGATGAGTACTTGACTACCTGGATTATGATGCAGACCATACTAATGGGGACATGGTAGTCGATAAGTATATCCTTCAATTGTTCCTAGTCATGGGAGTATCGAGACAGGGCATCGATACTCCAGAGTAGACTAGCACATGCGCTTCTTGACCCATATGATGGACGATGGATGATCCTACATCCATTGGTGTTTGACATCAGAGAAGGTATACAGGTGCTCAGTGGAGACTGGGTACACTGGAAGGACTCGTCGAGAACTCCTAGATGGTATTATACCTATCGTCAGATAGCAGTTCTCTAGTGACACTGGTACAGGTTAGTCTGTCGACCCGAGATCGTCATAGAGTCTTGTGTGATTCCCACTGTGCTTTGATTTCCACCATACTACGTTCAAGAGATTGTGCAAAAAGGTGGTTTTTGGGTACAGTCCCAAGTCACATGGAGGCAATGAGCGATAGGAGAGGATTCGTCTCTCCCGGTATTGGGAGTTGATGTTGCGCTATGCTCGATTGGCCATAACAGGAAATCCCTGGCCAGGGTTGCTGAGATTTACTGGTAAGTGTTATCAGTAGTTTCTCGAACCGTTATGGACCTTGCATCAGCATGACTTATCAGGCTATTGGGGTCTGACATTCTACCACCCCCAGGCTGCGATATGCGATATATCTGACAAAGAGACCGGACTGTACGGTAGTGTTACTGATTGGATTCGCAGGACTACGAGCATGCTTGCTTGTTGATCTTCTGATCGTTCAATACCCGGGTGCCCGTTACGTTTAGCAGACCGCTTGCGGCTTGTGGGTGTTTGATATGATCATCACCTACTGCCGGCGTATTGATGAGTCTTTAGAGTCCTACACAGAGGTTTCCTGGTTCATGCGAAAAGAAGTAGAAGCACATATGTGATATGTGCGGGACCGAGATTACTACGTGTATGGATACCGTATTCTATTTTCACGATATATGATATCGGACGGTTATACATGATATAGCCGGGTTATCGGATCAAGTTTTGATTCAATAAGTTGATACATTTTATATTAGTCGGTTGTATGTGATATAGCCGGATTATTAAATCAAGTGTTGATTTAATAATTTAATGTAAAATTATATATATGATATATTAATTTACATTAACTAATATTAGCTCACTTGAACATTTCTTTTTCTCACTAGTGTGCATTTGGTATATATGTGATATATATTAATGTGCATTATTTTGTGTCATGCTTGATGCCACATGCAACATGAGTGTATGAGACTTACACCATGCTTAATATAATGTAAGGTTTTTATTTCTTTAAATTAAACCAAATTAAATGGAAATTAGTCACATGGTTGAAGCTTGTGGAAGCTTGTGGAACCATTGACCAAGTTCACTAATTTTGTTTTACTTGTAGATATTTATTAACCTAACCATTATTGATTAGCCATGGTTTATTCTCTACATGAGTTAGTGTCTGACACTAACTCATCCATGGTTGCTATTCTCACCTCATGAGTTTCATTCTCATCTCCACTTCATCTTCTTCTTCCTCATGAAAAAGCTCACTAGCTTTTGAAAAGGTGATGAAATATTTTGAGAAAAATTAATCTAAAGTGAGCTCATTTACTACTTCATCATCCTCTACTATGTTAGCCATTTAGTTTAGAGTGTTTGCTTCACTAATCTACTATTAGTGAAGAGGTAGCATGAGCTTGAGTCTTCTCGACGTAGATCATCTTCGGCCTCGAAGACTTCAAGCAAGCTTGTTCATTTCTTCATGTGAACCCTTACTAGAGTTCGGGTGTTCACTACTCAGAGCGAAGGGACTACTGCACGGAGCTTTAGAAGTGAAGGACCGGTCTACAAAGGTTGTATTCCTCATTCACATAGATGTAAATTTGTTTACATTGTAGTTCGTCTAAATCTCTAGTTAAGATTCTAGGGTTAGGGTTCTTTAGTACGGCAAAAGTTTGAAAACGGTATGGACGATGCCTCCCGAAACCTTGCCGCCGCCCTAGGGAACCCAACAATAAAGAAACATATATTATATTGCACATCATAAACTGTATGAAATAACAGTCGTTCAAAATCAATGTATTGCCTATGTGCAATACAAGGTGATATTCGCTTACGGCTTCAGCGGCAACAATTGCTCCGTTTCCTACTCTAAGAGACATCACCCTTCCCCAGTGCTCTACTTTTCCTTAACCTTTCTAAAAAGATTATAAATGTGGGATCCTGATCTGGTATCCAATAACCAGGATATAGAGCATACTGAGAAACAGTTCTCAATAACTAACACATCTGAAGAAGATGCATCAAAATGCTTCTTCTTCATTAGGGTTGTATGGAAATCCTTGCATTTCTTTATCCCTTGCCCTGACTCATGACTATTGTCATAAGTTGGAGTGGAACCAACGTTCCCCAGCCTAGTATAATAAGCATGTTCGGTTAATATCCATATTATTATCTTAATTAAGGCGTGACATGGCCGCTACCTGAAGAGAGAGAGAAAGAGAAAAGAAACACTTAGCGTGCGCTCTTGCAAGATCAGAATGGTTTATTATATTATCTAATCAGGATGGCTCCCACTGTTTTTATCAAATCTTCCTTCAAAGCTTAAAAGGAAAGATTAGAGGGGATTAATCACACCCTACAAGTTCTCTTAATCGTTCATACAGGTGGGGTGTCGATACTTTGAGGGAGATTTTCCAACGCTTTCGCGAAGTTCCTTAATTTAAAATAATCTCTTTTCCTTGGAGGCGTTGCCCCGCTGACACCTTTCTAGACACCTATTTGATTTAGCTAATTGTAAACTGAAAAACTCTTAGTGGGTATCGGGACCCAACTATCACATAGAAGGTATGCAACTTTTTGCAAGTTTCAACAAAACTCCCGATACGATTTTTACCCCTTGCGATTTATGACCTTAACATAGTCAACAAATCATAAGTTGCAAGTCAAGTTCAAACTGTCATTTCGTGATTGTTTAAGATCCATCCACACCACCTTTAATATAGTCAACAAAGCAGTACGAGTGTCCTAACCAATCGAATCTTATGCTGCAGAAAATCATCACTTAGCTACCAATCACCGCGCCTTAACATGTCAACAAACGTAGTACGAATACCAAGTTCTCTGATTTTTTGAAATGACAGAGGGTTGCATCTGGTTTTGAAGAAAATCATTAACGTAATGAACTCGATATCGTTGTAGAACCTAGTGATTTGAAAAGGAGTGTGTTCCTGCCAAATTTTTTTGGCTAAGAGGTATTTGTTCCCATATAAAAAGGGGAGAGAAGAAAGATAAAAAAATTCCCACAGCTTGGCATCATGTGTTAAACATGTGAGCGCTTAAATGCAAAGCATATAAGCTCTGAAAGCAAATAAAAAAAAGGCCAAACAAGCCTCACGTGTTAAAAACGTGAGCGCTTATATGCAAAGCATATGAGCGCGGAATATAAATAACCAAAGGCCAAACTGGCCTCACATGTTAAACACGTGAACGTTCATAAGCAAAGCATATGAACGTTAAAAATAAACTGGTTAAAACCCATATTAGGGGTCATGTGTTAAACGTGTGAGTTCTCTTGCCGCATTCTTTGGCAGTGCTCACATGCAAAGCATGTGAGCATCCCAATTTAAAATGCTCCCATCTGATAGCAGGTTAAAACCCATACTAAGGGTCATGTGTTAAACGCGTGAGTTATCTTGCCGCATTCTTTGGCAGCGCTCACATGCAAAGCATGTGAGCGTCCCAATTTAAAATACTCCCATATGATAGAATTAAATTCTATTTGTGAAATATTTTTCCTGATCTTTCTAATATGCTAAGATCTTTCTCTAATAGAGAATCTTGGATTTAAAATCCAATGATGATAAAATATCACCAATTAAACCATCTGATAGAATTAAATTCTAGGTGGGAAATATTTCCATGACTTTTCTCAAACTAAAAAGATCTTCTCTGTTAAACAGATGACCCTTGGATCAAAAATCCAACGGTGATTATAAAATCACCCATCAATTATATGATAGAATAAATTCTATGCTTAGAAAAATATCTTTCTAATCTTGTTAAATTAACAAGACATTCATATGATAGAATACGTTTCTATGTTATGAAAATATCTTCCTAATCTTATTAAACTAACAAGATATTCATATGAAAGAATAAATTTCTATCTTAGGAAAATATTTCCTAATCTTGTTAAATAAATAAGAAATCTTCTTTGTTAAACAGTGAGCTTTTGGATTAAAAATCTAATAGTGAATAAAATTCACCGGTTGACCTAAAAGATCGATTTGTTTAATTATGAAATCAATCATGATCTCTTAATAAGAGATTTTCTCAACAAATTGATTCTTTTCCTTCTTCTATAAATAGAAGCAAAGAGATGAAAAAAGAGGAGGGAAAAAAGGAGAGGAGACCCCCCATAAGCTTCTGTAAAAATATAGAAGGCTTTCAAAACAACAGAGAATTTAATTCTCTCAAAGAAGAAGATCTCCCTCCTATTAGCCCTAGGTAATGAAAAAAGAAGAGATCAAAATATCTCCTTTACCTATCATATCACATCTAATGGTTTAACCCTTTTAAAAGAACTTAGTTTCTTCTCTGGATCTGAGATCCACAAGACAAGTCTTTCACAAGTTGAGAATTTAATTCTCATCGGGAAGATCTTATTCTTGAGAATCAAAAATTCAGAGCAGAACATGGATACAAGAACATAAAAAAAAACATGGAGTCCATAATACTCTAGAAACTTAGTTCCTTCAAATCAAGAACTTAATTCTTTAAAAACACGATCCAAGATCCTCAAAATATTGATCTTGGTGATCGTTAATGGTCAGAATACCATTAACAGAGATTTAAGTTCTCTAAAAAATATCAAAAGAGATTAAATCTCCAAAAACATAGCGCCTCACGTGAAACACACGTGAGCGCCAGAGAAAATTAGTGCTTAGCACTATTGTAGCGCCTTACGTGAAAAGCACGTGAGCTCCCAAGGGTAAAAACCCAGCGCCTCACGTGAAAAGCACGTGAGCGCCTAAGGCTAAAAACCCAGCGCCTCACGTGAAAAGCACGTGAGCGCCAGAAAAGATTAGCGCTTAGCATTATTCCAGCGCTTCACATGAAAAGCACGTGAGCGCTGTATACCTTAGTGCTCAGCACTGCTGGGTAGTATAGAAACCCAATCTCAGCCTAAATTGGCTAAGTTTCCTGAGGTTAAACCTCTTTGATTTCAAATCAACCGAGCCCATATGCTCGTGATTTCCAAACTGATCTTAGTCTCAAATATTACTAATGATCTCTTATTGATGATATCCAAAATGATATTCATCCCATATCTTCTAAGGTAATTTTAGTCTCAAATATGACTAACAATTCTTAAGTCCACCATGACCCCTTCTTCCCTCAAATACGGGATTTGGTTTAAGGGTACATCTCTCTACACTTCTAATATATGTCGTTGTAATTCCTCAACGTCTTCAGAGAGGTGGCGGGTCCCGACAACCAACAACTCTTTTCTCGTCCCAACTTGATGTAAAATTTCAATAAGACAGGGAATGATACGTCCTAAATTGATGCACTTCTAAATTGACGTACACACCCCAAATCGGATCGCACTCCAAATTGGGTGCATTCTATGTCACCATCGTTCACTCTGCCACGTAACAAATATACATGCGTGCAAGGCGATAATGGGCCGAAATGTTCTTAAACTAACATCCGTCCCCAAAACTGGAATGTTGGACCGAAATGTCCTAAAACTAACATTCATCCCCAAAATGGGAATGTTGGACCGAAATGTCCTTAAACTAACATTCGTCCCAAATAGGGAATGTTAGACCGCGACATCCTTAAGCTAATATGTTTGCCCTGCGGACTATCTCCATAATGACTACAGTATACTATCCATGGGTTATTCATATATGATCTAATAATCAGTTGATCCCATATGCTCATTGTTCATAAGTCGATCTTAGTCTTAAATATGACTAACGATCATTAGATCAAACCCAAATTTCATATGAACCGGTGGACCTCATTTATATGAGAACTGCGTCCTAAGTTCATTCTCGTTAGTAAATCAAGCTACCAATGTGGACCCCGTCAAGAAAATTCTTGACCTAAACCCAAATCTAAAATATACAGATTTGGACTAATTCGTGCCCTACGGGCGATGCCATAAATTAGTCTCCGTATACAATCCACGGGCAACCTTAACAAACAAAAAAACACACGACATGAAGTGAACTACTGGAGAAAGAGAAAGTGGTTATCATAACGCGATAACGTAATTAACTGCAGGGGCTTGCGCCTGCAGGGAAGAGCGTCCCCACAATCAAAAACCTCTCACAAATGAGAGGGATCTGATGAAGTCTGCTACAACGGTCGCTTCTGTCCAAACCGATATATGGTGCCATAAATCAACTTGGTATTTTCGGAGAGGTGGATGGATGAGTCCAAATAATATCTGCCTCTAAATTCAGGCCAGACGTCCCAACGTCTCGGTCCGGTCTTTCGGCGGTGAACAGAGTGGTTTAAGCTTCGCTTTAAAAATCGAGTAGTTTTCAAAACAAACCGAGTGGGTTGCAGCATATGCTAGTTTTTGCTAAAGAAGTCATTCCATATGAAGGAATCTAGGCTCTTTCCTCATCGAATGAGGTGCTGGATATTCGTGAATGAATACCTCTATGCAAAGCAAAAACTAGAGCTACTTTTTTGGAAAAATATGGTTCTACAATATCTTTTAGGTTTCTTTTCTTAACATTAATCTTATTAATGTCGTCCCATCAATTAACTCCTATCATCACAGAAGAAACGAAAATAGAACTCACATTTATACCATTGGCATTCGCCACGAGGTCCAGGGACTTCACCGTAAGGTTACTTAACTTACGTCAGTGTATGGGCTGGGATAGCGCGGATGCCAAACATAAATAGAGTTTACTAATATATCATATATATATATATATATATCATTCGTCTCACGCAGCAATAATAAGAGCAACATAGATATCATAGCAGAAGCAAATATATGAAATATAGGATATATTAGGAATTCCGCGTTTCGATTTAGCCAATAACTAAACCACGGATTCCACGGTCGTGATGAATAGCTAAGAACCCACACCCTTAGAGCCCTATGAGTGCGGCAAGCAACCCTGCCAATTCTAGAGTTAGGCGACCGGTCTCGACTTCTCGAGATGGCCATCCCCAGGACTCTAGAAACCGGTTACTTAAGCCCTCCATCTTGGATCTACCCTAATGCAGAAAAGTGAATAATATACATTACAAGGAGACTCAACCTCAGTCCCGAATGTGCCCAAATAAAAGAATATTACAAACATTTATTACATGAATGAATATAAAAGAAAACACTCATCTCATATAACCCCTCGGCTATTCAATCACGACGATCACTTTATTTCATATCAACACAAACAAACAACATGTCATCAATGTAAGTAAATATGTGCACCCCCTATATCGTTTACGTATAGCAACGAGATTGGGGAATACCATCACATATTACACTTATAGTTGCAAAAAATAACCAAAAACTTGTAACGTTTAGAATCCTAAAAATGCCAGGCATCTACCGGATTATCACATAATCTAAGATACATCTCTGGCCCCAAATTTCCAACTTTTAAGCCATGAACCGAGAATAATTCTTCACGAAAAAAACCGGGACATCACCAAAATTCCAAGGGCATCGCCAAAGGTCCGTCAGGGGGTGAGAGGGTTCCCCAACTCCAAGGCCATCAGAGTAGTGGCCCCCAGGGGGACCCCCAAACCGAGAGCACCCCAAAAGGTGCTCTCGACTTGGGGGGGACCCCCAAGGCCACTATTGTGTGGTCTTGGTGACGAGCCCTCCTTCTCGCCCCTCGTGGAATATCCGACGATGCATAAAACCTTCCGGTGAAACTTTGATCGAAATCTAAACTTCCCGGAGTTCCAAACACAGGCTAAAAATTGAATTTTTGGGTTAAAAGTTAACTAGTTTTCATAAAACTAGTTTTCTTGTATTCTAAAATTTACAAACTCAAGTTTAATATTTTAGTTAGGCTCTGATACCATTTTGATGGAGTTTTAGCACTCAACTGGGATTTATGGAAGCTTACACATATGATTCTCAAAAAATCAAGAGAGCTAAAACATCACTAAAGTAAGGATCTATGCTAAAACATTGAACTTGCAACATAAAAGAGAGTTTTTATACTACTATGTAGAGACTAAAACCTTTTGTAGACCATGTCCTTCTCTTCAAAACTTCTTTGAACTCCTCCCAGGCTCCAAGTGATGAAAGAAATAAGCTTCCTTAATGATCTCTAAACCAAAGATGATCCACCTGAGGCTATCTCCACTTGAGCTCCTAACTTCAACTTTTGAAACTAACTCCTTTTTCAAATCTTGCTAAGATCTTTAATGGAGAATTATAGTGAATGAATTCTAATTCTATCTCTTTGTTTTGTTCTTTTTTTTGAGAGAGTAGAGAGCTAGAGAGATTATGGAGAGAGAATTAAGCATAAAAAATTGTGAAGAGAAATGAATGGGTATAGTTTATATAAATCCTATCATAACCTAGGAATAATCTTAACTATCCATTCTCCCTCTCCTATAAGTGTCTATCATCTTCTCTTGATTACACATGTCATCACATGAGAATAGATTTGTGTTGTGCTTATCTCATGACACAAGATAATCATAAAGAGAACCAAAATTGATGATGCTAACATAATTAATCCATTTTCATATAAATGCAAACTTTAAAAGTGATTAAATTAGAATTAGATAATACTAATAATATATATATATATATATATATATATATTTACATATATATATATATATACACACATATTAATATATTAAATTAACATTTAATTTAATATTTCGGCTTTCAAAAAGTTTTCTAGCATTAATAAATGCTCGATCAAAATTAGTATATCGAATATACTATTTTAATCGAACTCGCGTGAGTATCTATATACCGCCACTATAATATTTTCGCTCAAACAACGATACCCTCTGTGTGGAACTCTAATGACTCGACAATACACTAGCAGTAAATCCCAGGATCATATCCACTATTCACATGCACGTCAGTGGCACTAGCTGTACGCAACGGCTACTCAGGTATCGAACGAAAAAGAAGATCAACAAGTAAGCTTGTCCAGACTCCCTGTAGAGCCTATGTAAGCGACACTTACCGTACAGTCCGGTTACTTCGTCTGATATGCTGCATATCGGGTCTGGGGGGTGGTATCGTCAGACCCCAATAACCCGATAAGTAATGCCAATGTGTGGCATATGACCAATCGAGAAACTGTCACGTCCCGCTTCCCGGTGTACAGAGGTGGAGATGTGGCTGGCACGCGACGTATTTACTAATAAATAAATACGTTAAGCGTAATTAAGCAATATATAAAATGCACAAGAAATGACAAGAAATATAAAATGAACAACAACTTTTATTAATATTCATCTTTACAATACAACTGCTTTGAAAAGGAAAAGTACAATGATAAAAGCAATGCCTAAACAGTGGTATACAAACTGAAATGGTAAGTACAAGTAAAGATAGTAGTCTGGCTGTGCCTCAATTTGATCCAAGTATTCCTGATTGGGCTCTGTCTTCTGAGGTCCTGTCCTCCTTACGAACATTCTAAGAAAGAAATAGACATGAATATCGTCAGTGAACCAGCGCTCGGTAAATCCCAAAAGAGAGAAAGGAATAGTACAAATAATGTGGAATGAATCTAGTAGGTTATATGGTTATAATATCACTATTCTAACGTAGTTGTTTGTAACTTGGTACAGAAGGTATCAGTATATACGAGAGGAGTCCAACTTACCCCGTGGACTATGGTAACGTGTAGTACAAGGCCCCGTCAAAAACCACGGGACAACGACATAAGAGTTCATGTAGGTGTCTTTTAGTGACCATCTCGTGCCACTTCTTATACATTCCGTACCAATCTACCGCGTTAAACCCGTGTAATGTTTTATATAGATTATAATTATCGTACTTGCCGAGTCCATGGATAAAAGTTGTTCAAGTAGTCAGGTTCAGAATGTAAACAAGTAGTCATGTAGTCAAGTCAGGTTATAACCATGGTTTAGTCAAGTCAAGCATGTTTTACCCCAATCATAAGACCGCCCGTGTTCGGAGCGAAATCAACCAGTTTACCCAGCTTCCCAATGAACCATTTTGGAGGTGCTTTGAACGGTTTAAGGATCTGCTTGTCCAATGTCCTCATCATGGAATACATAGATGGGATATGTGCCGAATTATATATGAGGGCATTACTCCAGCGATAAAGCAGATGCTTGAAACCATGTGTCAATGCAATTTCATGTCCAAAGACGATGGTGAAGCTTGGAAATTTCTGGAAGATCTCGCTGAACACACTTTGCAGTGGGAAAGCGTTATACCATCATCTAGGGGAGGTATCCATCAGCTCGATGTTTCCATCGCAGTAAAAATCAAAATGGCAGCAATGAAAAAGAAACTCGACGCTATGGAAAACAAATTCTCATCAATCTCCCTAAACCAGGTTATGCTTCCCAAGACCGTGTGTGGTTGCTGTTTCGATCCATCACATCTGACGGAAGAATGTCCTTTAAATGCACCGTTTCAAGTTCAAGAACACACTGATGCTACTTTTCAGCAGTGGCCTAGAAACGATCCTTATTCTTCTACGTACAATCAGGGATGGAGGAATCACCTTTATTTTGCTTGGAACCAAAACCAAACCCAAAATCAAAACCAATTCCAAAGCAATTATCAATGATCTCCTCCACAGCAGCAGCAATCACACCCACAGAGTCAGCACCCCTTTCAATCGCAACCTTTTCAAAATCCGGCCAACAATTCTACACCTTATAATAATTCTTTCCAAACGGCCGGGAACAAAAAACTCATCTACACTTGAACGAAGCGTGGATATGTTTATTAAACATTCCATGCAATCGACGAATGAAATAAAGTCTTCTATCCGATCATTAACACAGACCACCACCTCCCACGGTGAAAGTATACAATCGATATAATCACAACTTGCACAAATAAATGCCGCGATGAGTGCGAGAGAAAAAGAGAAACTTCCATCTCAACTCCTACCGAATCCTGGCCACTCACAAAGTCATAATGTGAGTGCCGTTACCACGTTGAGTTCAGGAAGAGTGTTGAACAATCAAATGGGTGAACAGATTGATGGTGAGGAATCAATTGAAACCCCGGCTTCCACTTTTTGCTCTATTTCGTCTAGTCTCCCACCTTCTTTCGAGCCTATTCTCCGTTTTTCCCAAGGCTCGAACACTTCGTCCACTTCTTCGAGTCGACTTAAAACGATCCCTACTCCAATTCTGGGATCGATTCCATCCCAACAAACTTCTCCACAAATGTTGGACCCAAAACTTATTGATAAAGCTCCGTTTTCAAACAGGTTGAGGGCCAACAAACCTAACGCACAAATGGAGAAGATTGTGGAAATGTTTAAACAAGTTAACATAAATATCCCTCTCCTAGATGCTATTCAACAAGTTCCGTTTTATGCAAAAATCCTTAAGGACTTGTGCACTAGGAAGAGAAAAACTCAAGTGCCGAAAAAGGTATTCATGACAAGTAATGTGAGTACAACTTTTACCCAACAATTTCCTAAGAAACGTAAGAACCCCGGTTGTCCTACAATCTCTATAACTATTGGGATAAAAGCATCAATCGTGCTCTACTTGACCTCGGCGCTAGTGTTAACTTGCTTCCATATTCCGTTTATGAGCAGTTAGGCATAGGAGAGTTGAAACCTGCCTACTGCACTCTCCAGATGGCAGACCGATTTATTGCCCAACCTAGGGGTGAATTAGAGGATGTGTTAATCAAAGTCAGGGAATTCATATTCCCTGTGGACCTTATTGTTTTAGATACACAGTCTGTGGCGAATCCATGTAATCAAATCCCGGTGATACTCGGTCGACCTTTCCTAGTAACTTCCAACGATGTCATTAATTGTCGTAACGGTTCTATAAACTTATCCTTCGGGAAGATGACAATTGAGCTTAATATTTACAAGCTAGGAAGTCAACCATCTGAACTTTCTGCTCATTTAATCGATGTCTGTTCCATCAACGAGATAGCTTCCGACAGCTGCGAAGCTGAAGTACTTTGCTATGATGATCTCGATAACACTGGTGGGACATTGTTTGATCTGGCAAATTATTATAGTGAGAATATCTTCGATGAGTCCATCCCCAAGTTTGAATCCGTTGACTCATCGCAAAAGTCGGCAGCGCTTTCCGAATCAATATCTTACGCAAGTTATGAACCTCTTAGGGAGTCCGAGTATCATTCCCTTACTCCACCTTCTATCGTCTCTCCGCCGACACTAGATCTCAAACCGCTACCTTTTCATCTTAAATATACATATTTAGGTGAGAATGAGTCTTTGCCCGTGATCATATCCGCTTCTCTATCTTTAGAGCAAGAGAACGCACTTTTGGTGGTATTGAGATCAAATCGGCAAGCATTTGGTTGGACAATGGCTGACATCAAAGGGATTAGTCCCTTAATTGATGAACATTATATACATCTGATGGATGAAGCCAAACCAACTCGAGACGTACAAAGAAGGTTAAATCCCGTTATGAAGGAGGCGGTAAAGAAAGAAATCGTCAAGTGTCTAGATAGTGGTATAATTTACCCAATATCTGATAGCCAATGGGTAAGTCCTATTCATGCGGTCCCTAAAAAGTCTGGCATCACGGTCATAACTAATGAGACTAATGAGTTGATCCAAACACGCAGCCAAACTGGATGGCACGTATATATTGATTACAGAAAACTCAATACCGCAACGAGGAAAGATCACTTCCCTCTACCTTTCATTGACCAGATGTTAGAACGATTAGCTGGACATGAATACTATTGTTTCTTGGACGGATACTTTGGCTATAACCAGGTCCCCATCGCCGAAAAGATCAAGATAAAACAATATTTACTTGTCATTTCGGTACGTTTGCTTATAGACGCATGCCCTTTGGGTTATGCAACGCTCCCGCTACATTTCAGCGGTGTATGATGGGGATATTCTCAGACATGTTCAAGAATTTTCTGGAGATATTTATAGACTATTTCTCCATATTTGGGGACTTCTTTGAGGAATGCCTACGTCATTTTTACGCGGTTCTTACCCGCTGTAAGGATAAGATCTTAACTTTGAATTGAGAAAAATGCCATTTCATGGTCCAAGAAGGTATTGTCTTTGGACATATTATTTCACGAAAAGGCATTGAAGTAGACTGAGCTAAAATTGATGTCATCCATAACCTTCATCATCCCAAATGCGTAAAAAATATACGATCCTTCCTTGGTCATGCAGGATTTTATAGGAGATTCATTAAGGACATTAGCAAAATTGCTAGACCCTTAACTCTTCTCTTGGCCAAGAATACAACATTTCACTTCGATTCGGATTGCGGTGCTGCTTTTGAATCACTTAAAAGATCTCTCACTACAGCTCCCGTTCTATCATCTCTGGATTGGAACCACCCGTTCGAGTTTATGTGTGATGCATCAGATTTTGCTATTGGTGCGATCTTAGGACATCACATTGATAAGATACCGTATGTAATTTACTTTGCAAGTAGGACCCTGAACGATGCACAAATTAATTACACAACTACCGAGAAAGAACTCTTGGCAGTTGTGTTTGCATTAGAAAAATTCAGGCCCTACTTGATTGGCTCGCCAATAGTGGTTTTCACTGATCACTCCGCCCTACGACACCTTTTACCGAAGAAGGATGCTAAGGCCAGGCTAATACATTGGATCCTGTTGTTACAAGAATTTGATCTTGTCATACGAGACAAGAGTGGATGTGAAAACATTGTAGCCGACCATCTTTCACGCATCAATTCTTCACCAACGTTGACCATGCCAATAAACGACTCCTTCCCTGACGAACAACTCTTGACCGTATCCTGCGAACCTTGGTTCATGAATATTGTGAATTATCTAGCGATGGGACTTATTCCTAGCGATTGGTCGAAACAAGACAATCTTCGATTTCTATCCCAAGTAAAACACTTTTACTGGGATGATCCTTATTTGTTTAAGTATTGTTCCGATCAAATCATTCGCAGATGTGTCCCTAACGATGATTTCAAGAGTGTATTGTCTTTTTGTCATGATCAGGTATGTGGCAGTCATTTTGGTCCATGTAAAACGGCGGAGAAAGTTTTGCAATGTGATTTTTATTGGCCAACATTATTTAAAAATGCTTATGATCATTGCAAAACTTGTCATCGGTGTCAACACATGGGTCGGATTTCACGAAGAAATAAGATGCCACTCCAACCTACATTGGTTGTGGAGATATTCGATATTTGGGGTATTTATTTTATGAGCCCTTTTCCCAACTCTTTTGGGAATTTATATATTTTGTTAGCGGTTGATTATGTCTTAAAATGGATGGAAGCAATACTGTGTCATACTAATGACAATAAGGTTGTTATTAATTTCGTTTAAGAAAATATCTTTTTGTGATTCGGGCACCCTCACGCTATAATTAGCGACAACGATACGCATTTCTGTAATCGGTCTTTCGAGACTTTGATGCGAAAATATTCAATCAACCACAAACTTTCTACGCCCTATCATCCCCAAACGAGTGGGCAAGCAGAGATTTCCAATAGGCAGATCAAGCAAATTTTGGAGAAGACGGTTTCTAAAAACCGTAAGGATTGGTCAACCAAATTGACGGATGCTCTTTGGGCATTTCGTACCGCTTATAAGACCGATCTTGGTATGTCTCCATACCGCCTAGTGTTTGGAAAGCCTTGTCACCTTCCCGTCGAGATCGAACATAAAGCAATGTGGGCTATTAAAGAGCTTAACTTCGATTTTGATCAAGCCTACAGCTATCAGAAGTCGCAATTAAATGAGTTAAGCGAACTCCGTGATGAAGCTTACGATAATGCGGTTATAGTAAAGAACCGGACTAAAGTGTTCCACGATAAAAACCTTTATAGAAAAACCTTCACACCGGGACAACAAGTCCTTTACGATCCCCGTCTCCATCTTCATCCAGGGTAAGCTAAAATCTCGTTGGAAAGGACCTTTTGTGGTGCGGTATGTATATCCGCACGGGACAGTAGAAGTTGAAAATGTTAAAAACGGTTCAATTTTTAGAGTAAATGGGCATAGATTGAAACCATATTTTTCTGCTGACCCAGCGGAGGAGCTCCTGTTTTTACAGGAGCCGCTTTATCATAACTAAAACTCCTCTGCCTCACCTCCATGTCTCGGTAACATTGTCTCATATTAAGAATGGAGGTGAGTGAAAAAGGATTTAATTGAATATTCGTGCCTGCCAAAGTATAAGTTTGGGGGTAGTTTTTATTTAACTATTATTTTACCCCTATCATTTTCTCTCCCCAAGTCTACAGGTCTATGCATTCAAAGAACAATATCAGTAAGGACACTGCTGAAAATAGGTTTGGGGGAGGTTTGTATTAACTGAACTATCTTTTGGCACTAGACACTATACAAAAAAAAAATTTGATAATAAAAGATTAGAAAGTGAAGAATTACATATGAAAGATAGGAATAGTTTGAGAAAAGCAAGAAAATTAGATGTTTTCTTAAACAAAACTAGTAATAAGTAGTTATGAGACGTTGTCCCAAGGGTTAGTAAAATAAAGGAAATTACTAATATGAGCATTAAAATAAGTCTGAAACATTTGAACGTTGATACCCTACTATACGCACTTGCACACATCTTGAAACTTGGGATAGTAGAAGATATCTTGAAATGCTCTTATCTAAAAGCCTTGGTATGAAGAAAAAAAAATAAAATAAATATATATATATATATATATAAGTGGTGAAAAAAAATGAACACCGGTTTTGTAATTACCAAGGCAGCATAAAAAAATATAGCGAGGGTGGTTTATCATCTAGTGCCTTAAACCAACTGGTTTAGGAGCTACTGCTAAGCTTTAGGTGTTGCAAGATGAGGAATTACACCTTAATAACACATGCGCATTTTGTAATCGGTCGGTTAGTACCTCAAGAAGTATTAACGGTCGCATGAAGAATGTGTGAGCAATTCCATCTAAAGTATTCACCAACTAAAAAGTACTAAAGAAGATGGACAAGAATATGATAGCTTGAATTGAATTCTCTAAGTGTAAGGATGTCTTTTATACACACGTAGGGGTATAAGATCAATGTTTGGAGGAAAGATAGGGAGGAAAACTAAAGACGATATTTTATTGAGGGATGAGGTAATTTCTAACATTTTTTCACGACCATTAAGACAGGGCTCATGGCAACTGAAAAGCTGGTGAAGTTGGAAACTTTTATTTTCAAGTTTTTTCTCTTATAAGTTCTTATCTTTATATGTAACTTTCACCATCATTCTTTTATTATAGGATTTTGTGGGTGTAATCCGCTGAAAACCCTCAGGAGACAACACTCCTCCTACTAGGGACACCTAGAGGTTTAACGGTTTGTTACACGTGCTCAGTGCAATCGTGTTGCTTACGAAAGTGTGCTATTTAGGTTTTTCTTTTTTCTTTTTTTCTCCTTTTCTTGAATAACTAGTTTGCTCGGGACGATCAAAGTTAAGTTTGGGGGTATTTGTTCAGTCGATAAAACTACACTTTTGATATGACATTTTCCTTGCTTTTCTTAAATATTTAAGGGTATTTATTATAAATATGACACATATGAAGATTTATCTATAAAAATACTATTTTTATATGTTTATATATTATAATTAACAATATGAAGGAAAATGTATGCATATAATATTTATATAATATTTTGATATTTTAAATATGCATATCATATCAAGTATCCTAACCAATATTCTTAAAAGATAATATCATATAAAATGGTTAGGATAATATCTCAATAAAAACAAATTCTACTAACATTATTTGTCGAGATATTGTGCAGAAATTACATCAGGACTGGAATCAAGAAAATCCAAGTTATCAAGATCAAATCTGCCGAAATATTAAATTAAATCGAAGAAATCAATTCTGGCAGAGACTTAGAGAAGATTTCCAAAATCCAGATATTCAAAAGATCACCACATGTCAACTAGATGAAGCTCCGGAATTTTAAACCAAAGATCACACCAAGACGCGGCCCAACCGCAGCCAAAACACCAAAAATGCGGCGAATCTGCGGCCTAAAGGGGGAGTTGGGGTTTGAGATTTTTAGGTTGGATTTGCTACAACTAACCCTAATTCTGGGGATCTAGGGATTTCAACTTCTGTGACTATAAATAGAACCGAGAGACTCACTTGAAAACTTATCAAACCGAAAAGATCCCGAAGTTCAAGTTGACTCAAGAATCCAGGTTGATCATCAGCTGTTCATCTACCTCCTTAAGAAGAGATCAAGAAGCAAACTAGGGTTTTGTAATCACTTTCTAAAGGAACAAAGTGTAATTGATCAAGTTGATTAATAAAGATAGTTGTTTTATTCTTATTACATTTTATTTTCTTTATTTACATCATGATCTCTATCCATTCTTTTATCTCCATCATGCGTGAGTAATTCTCCGCTTGATATGGTTCGTAGGATTAGGGTAGATCAATGGATGAAAAAAATCCTTTAACTCCTTTTACGTCCTATAAAATTTATAAACTTTATCAAAAGAATAGTTAACATCCTAATCAGGCGCGCTATCAATTCATTGATAGTCACGACCACGATTTGAGATTAGATTAAAAATTGTTTTGGTAAAGGCTAGACATGAACAAAGATCCATGTAAAGATAAGGGTTAAGAGTGGGAACCTTATTCCCTCCAAAAACCCTAATCTACATGCATCTCTGTCAATCTAGTTTTAAATCTATTAAAGGATAAAAGGAGTAATCTTTAAATTAATCATCCATGACTACTAAATCTTAACGAACCCTACAAACCCTCTTCCGATATAAAATATACATCCGTATTTAAACTAGATCTATATTCTACATCCGTGTTTAACGTAGATCTAGATCTATAACTATTTTTCACTACTCTTATATTCTTTCTCTTTTTTCAACACGTCTAAAGTAAGATTGAAAAATTCAATGTTTCCCTGAGGACGACCCGTACTCATCTCGGTCTAGCTACACGCGACACCGTTATTGATTGCGGTTATTTCAACAAACACTTCTTTAAACAGATCAATCACTTCCCTACATGGAGTTGAATGCATACGCCTTCCCTCCGACATTTCGTCAGTAAAGGCCAACCTGCGTGGATGGATTGACTGATGTGCAACCAATCTTCAGTCATGTGAGAAAAGGCTCAACCGAAAGTTTTCGGCGAGGGAACTGGCTTCAAAAGCTGTAGGGGAACTTCAAGCCCAACTCACCGCCAAGACTACTCGTGCTTATGAAATTTGGCGAGTTCTTCAGGAGGCCATTACGGAGGTGGTGGCTCTTGATAAAGCCGTTATTTTTACACGCGAGATGGTCGGGGCCCATAAGGTTGCCAAGAAAGAGCTTGAAAGTCGATTTTCTTTATATCAGAATCAGCAGGCACAGGCAGGAACTCAGCTCGTGACGTTGATAGAGCTTGAAGCGGAAGTCCGGCGGAAGAATGCCGAACTTGTTGGCTTATTGAACTGCCCACCGGCTTAGAAATTTTTGTCGTTGTATATTTTCTTCTTTTGTTCTTTTGTATCCTGTATTCATTTTGATTTAAGAATAAAAGACATATTTCATTTCATACTTACTCCTTTCTGTCTTGACTTGACGTAAAATAGTTTATGTACCCATCTCTGAGTTTGTAGTTTATTCACTCGTTTCGGAGTTTCTAGTTTATGTACTTATTTCGGAGTTCGTAGTTTATTCACTCGTTTCAGAGTTTTTAGTTTATGTACACATTTCGGAGTTTATTCAGTTTACCTCCCTTAGGTTTATAGGCAAACTTGTCCTAACGTTATATATAAATAACCTCCATTCTTTACGACAGAGGTCTGTTAGGTTTTGTGGTACTAGGGTTTTAGTCCGTGGTACCCTTACGTTGGCTGATATATTTCTCGATATACGGTCTTTAAGCCGTTGTTCGAGTAGCCCCGCGACTGTCGTGTCTTTGATCCCTTCGGGGGCTGGGCAAGACGTTTTCAAGTAATCTCCTTAGGCTATATAACCGTCGGAAGAGCAAGCATTAGCAATTTTCCATGTCGCTTTTTACTTGAGGTTATGCTCAATTTGGAGTCCCGATGAGTCGTAACCACTCCGCGCTGGTGTAGGATGATCTCCGATTGTCTCAGAGGCTTTATATGAGTTGTCGTCGAGACCCGATTTTTGTTTTGACGATGCCCTACCATTTCTTTGCCGAAGTATGATAGACATCTGTAGGATCTCTATGCTGTATGTATTGCAGTTGAAGTCCGGAGTTAGGAATATGCCTTTATTCCAGTTTGATTTGGCTAGTTGGAGATTTGTTGATGTCACGTCTGCACTCTGATGGAATAAGAAGGTACGCCGAGGTAGTCTATGAGTTGTATACGAACATCAAGACATGGAGATAGGATTTTGCCATGGCTCCATTTTTGATTTGGCCCTTGAGTCTTTGTTTATGTCGTGTCTGCATCCTGTTGGAATGATAAGGAACGCCGAGATTGTCTTTAGGTTGTATATGAACCGTCAAGACTTGGAGCTAGGAATTTTCCATGGCTCAATTTTTGATTTGACCCTTGGATCTTTGTTGACGTCGTGTCTGCATCGTGTCAGAATGGGAAGGTACGTTGGGGTGATCTTTAGGTTGTATATGAACTGTCAAGACTTGGAGCTAGGAATTTTCTATGGCTCCTTCTTTTTTTGACCCTTGGTTCTTTGTTGACGTCCCGTCTGCACTGAGAAAGAACGTCAGGCCGATCTTTAGGCTGTAAATGTTGCTATCAAGATCTGGCTCTTCCTTTGACGGAGCCTGGTAGGAAAACATGGTTCTCCTTTTCATTTATGCCCATTGATTATATACAGGGGTCGGTGTAGACTCACTTGCAGGGAAGAAAAGTTTCAATCATTTTTTTCTTTCCGCGATGCCCTATCTTATTAGCTTTTCATATCGCGAAAGTTGCGATTACCCAATCATTTCGGTTTTTTATCCGCGGTGCCCAATCATTTCGGCTATTTTTTTTTATTTTTACTTGCGGCCTTTTATTGTGAGTTGCCCAATCATTTCGGCTGTTTTTATATGCATATTTTTTGCTCGCTGATTTTTATTGCGAGTTTGGAATCTGATACCAACTTTGGCATCAGCATCGCTACGACTGGAATATTGCCAGGAGCGAATCATCATTTGCCGTGAAAGGACCGGAGTTTGACACCTGTTTAGGCATCAGCATCGCTACAACTAGAATGTCTCCAGGAGCGACTCATCATTTTTCTTTGTCGATTTGAAAAAAGATGGCTTAGTAAACAGGGTTAGGATCCTGTCGACTAAGACTTTTTGACTTTATGAGCCGTAAGGGTCTCAGAAAGTTATTTCTCCCTACGAGTCATGAGGATCTCTTAGGTGTATTTTCTCCTTAGGAATCGTGAGGATTCCTAAGTGTGTGTTCTCTTATAAGTCGTAAAGATCTTACAAGAGTATTTTCTCCTTATAAGTCGAGAGGACTTACAAGTGTTGTTCACCATATGAGGATATTTCTCGTTATTGGTGGAACTTGGCGGGGAAATTATTTATTTGTGCCCGTGGATTGTATACAAGGGCCAATATTGGACGGCCTATAGGGCAAGTTGGGAAATGTGATGGCTTAAGAACAGATTTAGGTGCATGTAACTTAAGGCTTTTGAATCCCATGAGCCGTGATGTTCTCATGGGGAAATTCTTCTAATGTGTCGTGAGGATTTCATAAGTGTATTTATTTTAACGAGACTGCGCCCTTTCGGGTTTTCACAAGCTCACCGGTAGTCCTGCTGTTTTTACTCACGGCGCCCTTTTGGGTTTTCATCCGTGCCTATTTTTCTTGTGGACGTACCTATCTTTTTATGTGACCCATCTATTTGCCGGTGGGATGCGGGGGTGACTTCATCGCTGGAGTAGCTGTGCAGCCGATAAGACTTGAGTTGCAACCTTCGTCGTTAAGGCTTCGATTGCAATATAGATCTTAAGGGCGGATATCGCCATATTTGGGATGATGTGCCGTGTTTGAAGCGAAATTTTAGTTTAAGGACATTTCGGTCCGTTGACGCCGTTTGAGGCGAAGTTTTAGTTTAAGGACATCTCGGTCCTTTGTCGCCGTATTTGAGGCGGAATTTCTAGTTTAGGAACTTTTCGGTCCATCATTCGGAAACGAGTATAGTTTAGGGACGTCTCGGTCCATTATCTCCATTTTTTAGGTGACGGATCTTTTGGATACTACTTTTAGGGTTCTGACTCAGGAAGATAGCGAGCGGACACAAGCGTCGTCATCTATTATTGACCCAGGCCGTAACCTGTTAGGCGTAGTATTTTTTGAGGAATCAGCCATTCATTGACCGGAAGGGTCTTTCGCCATGTATATCCATGAGCAGGTAGGCTCCACCTTGGTAGACTTTGTCTATGATGTACGGGCCTTCATAGTTTAGCTCGAACTTTCTCTATTTTGCACGATTGGGGATCATAGGTCTTTTGACGATTAGCACAAGTTCGTCTTGGCAGAATGTTCTCAGCCTGGTCAGTTTTTCGTATGGCCATGTCATCCTCGCCTTATAAGCCTCCAGGTTTTGCTGTGCTATAAGGCAGGTTTCATCGAGGGCAATTTCCTCAGGGATTTTTTCTTTCCCTTTGTCCTTTTTGCTCGAACCCTTGTTTGTAGGTCCGAGGTTCTTTTCAGGTAGCATGCTGCTACGCAGCAGCTGAATGTTCTCGCAGTTCTTCTCCCCCTCTTCTTTTTCGGAGGTGGAGTCTTTGAAGAGAGGGCTGAGGGTCATTTCGTCCTCAGAATCGCTCCCGAAGGTAATAACTATGTGTTTTTTCCTTTCCGGATTGGTATCAACCATATGACAGTTGCCAGTCGTTTTTTCACGCGCATTTGTCGCACCCTTTTACCGTCGACTAGCTTCGTGCTTCATCCTCTTGAAGTGTTTTTGATGGTTAACGTATCCTTGCCACCACTTCTTGAAGGCACTGCATTCCTCGGTAGGGTGGGTAACCCTCCGATGATATAAGTAGTAGTTTGGATGTGAATCCTTTCCGTCGAGACATATGACCCCTGGAGTGTTTCCTACCAGAGGTGGCAGCTTCATTTCCACTGACAGGGCTTTGGAGAACCGCTTCTCTGCCTTGATCCTGTTCTTATTTGTGGTAGGTGTGCTTCGGTTTGGTTGGAGTACTTTACGACTCATCCTTGACGCAGCTTCTTTACCCTGATGTTGATGCTTAGCCTTTTCGTATATGTCTGTTTCGCGTTCTCGGTCGTCTTTGCTTTTCCGAAAGGCTTCGTTTAACAGCCTATCGATCGGGTCTTCTTCTGGCAGTTCCGGAGATTTTGGCGCCGATCCTGCCCCCAGTTCCTCCGCGTTGTTTTCTGACGCTGAGGGAGCTTTTTCGCCATTTAACGACGGATGAGAGACCTTGTGGCAACTTGCTAAATAGTCTTCGATTTCTTCTAATAAGTCGGTTTCCTCATCGTTGTCACTATCCTTGTTCTCAAGAATATGCTTGAGGAACTCTTCGAGGGTGACTGGTGTCCGCGCCTTCTGGTTGTATTCCTCCAGCGCATCAATGTACTTTTGTAGGTCTATGCATTTGTCGTCATACTCGGCAAGTTACACAGGCTTCTTGGTATTCTTCTTTTTCTTCGAAGACTTTGAAGGCTCGACTTGGGGATTTTGCCCTTTGTCGACAGTTTTCGGTACGGGACGCGGTTTCAGCATCCCTTCGATGATTTCCGGTTCAAGTGGGCTTTTCCACCTGACTGCTGGACATGCATGTAGATCCTTCAGCATTCTTTTGGTCTTTGCTGAGAGAACGATTTCCCATGGAGTTTCTTCCACGAGCGAGCATGATGCCCCCGGTGCATCCATCTTTTTGAGAGTGTGCTTCTGTGGCGGGTTCACTCTCCTGTTCTCAGATAGCGCGAACTTCCCCTGTTGATACTGATCCTCGACCCGATTCTTGAAGACGTAACAATCCTCAATTGGGTAGCTCACCATTCTGTGATAGGAGCAGTATTTGGGGTTGTTGACATCACCGGGTTGCGGTGGATGTCGTGGGTCTGGCAATGTGATGAGTTTGTTGCGCACTGCCAGATCGAACAGTCTCATCGTCTTGTCATGGGGAAACGAGTAAGCACATCCTAGCTTTTCTTTCAAGGATAGGTGCAGACGCATGCTGTTTTGGTAAGCAACCAGTTTCGGGTCACTCGGTTGTTATTGAGTATTGGCAACGAAGGCCGCTTTTCCTTTACCCTTGCCATTTCGAGGGTCCATTTTTTAGGAGGAAGGCTCATGGCCCATCTGGTCCATTTGGGCCAGCTTGTCGATCAGGTCCTGGAAGGTAGTCGGCTTGAAGAATGTCATGAACTGGGACACAGTCGTTTGCGGATCTAGGGTCCCAATGAACATGCCCATGGCAGGGGATTCTTCGATGCGTTATTCGCATTTTGACCATAGGTTCCGCCACCGGATCGCGTATTGGACCCAGGTTTCTCTCGGCTTTACCCTGACATTGATTAATGCCATGATCGGGGTGCGCTCGCTTGCGCTAGCGAACCGCTGTGTGAACAGCAGTTCCATTTATGTGAATGTTTTCACGAAATCGTTTGGAAGCTCCGACTACCATTCAAAGGCCGTCTCTGACAGGCTGCCAACGAACTGGTGAAGCAACAGTTTGTCGTCACCTCCAGTGTTGCCGCACAGAGCTCCGAACTGCACGATGTGCTGATGGGGTTGCCTGTCTCCTTGTACACATAGAATTTGGGGATCGTATATCCCGGCGGGTACTTGATTTGGTCATACCAGCCTGGGTACGGTCACCCAGTTTTGACAATTTGGCCGGCCGCTTCATTCTCTTGATGAACTCGTAATTGTTATGCGATGCGGTCATCAAGAGCAGCCTTGGAGATTGTTTCCTCCCTAGCTGTTGATAGAGCTGGAAGAGGGTTTGATGCTTCCCCTCTGTCATCCTCGACGATTATCGGTGGATCTTCGGCTGGAGGTTCTGGCTGGATCATCATTCCAACCATGTCCTGGAACAAAAACGTCATCTGCTTTATATTAACAGCTTGTTCCGCGGCCTCCTTATCCTTCCTTCTAAGCACCCTTCGCAGGAACTCTGTATCGGTCTCCTGCTCTTGACGCTGTTCAGATGTCAATTCCGGGCTTTCTTTCTGCCCGGTAAGTGCTGACATTTTGATCAGCATTTCCTGGAGCTTTTGTCAACGATTAAGTTTGCGGACGATGACCCACAGAAGCATGGCTTTCCTCTTTCCCAGAATCCATGTAAACCGTGTGTACGATCATGCCCCCAGATTTAGGGCGTTTGGGTCCAGCGCCTTTGGAATTTGACGTGGCGGTGGGATTTTCTCCGACCTCCTCCTTTTGTGGGAGGTCAAAGTTGAAGGAGCCGTTATAACAGGCACCCGTGTGGAAGACACCCCTTGCTGTATGATGGAGGGATGGTCTTTCTCTTGTCGAACCATCATTTTCTTCAGTCGGCGAGCGTAGTCTTTGTCGATTACAGAGTCTTGGACTTTCTACCAGACCCTGTGAATTTGGGAGGAGAGCCGTTGGTGGGACTACTCCGGTTTTGTCTGCATTATGGCTTCTGCAGGCGGGGGAGATTTCTTCAGTACCGCGGTTGGAGAGTTCTTTCGCACCTTCCTAAGAAGATCAAAACCGTTCCCGGTTGGAACAGCAGCATCAACTTCCACCATTGGAGCCGTCGGAGTGAATCCAGAGGGGGAGTTGCCTCCAGCTTTTCTCACTCAGCGCCAGTGGTGACGTCGAGCGTGTCTTGCAGACGGGACCGCCTCAGTTTTGGAAGCGGTTGTGGCTTGCCCCTGGTTTTGTTGAGGAGCTCCAGCAGTTGTCAGCCTATTAAAGACCGATGTCTTTGGCAAGATTTGATTGGAGACGGTCAGCCTCACTAAGACCAATCGCCTGACTAATGAAGCACTTTTGACGGCTTCATTAACCTCTTCGGGAATCATGGGCATCTTTGCGGGCCCTCTTGAGCTTTGGCTCAGCCTATTAAATACTGAGACCCCCTTTTTGGATGGTTCGTTGAGAGGAGCCGTTGCAGTCGTCAGTCGGTGGAAGTTCGACTTCTTGGGAACATCGGGTTGCAACGTTAAGGCACCGACGCTCATTGGTGGGAGCATGGTCCCGAAGAATAGTCCAGTAGTGGCTTACGTAACCTGCCCAATCGACATTGAGAATATGGAGGCCACGTTGGGCCCGTAAGTCACTCCTCCGGTTGGGGCGGAGCGGGAGTTGCTGTTGTTAGTTGTGCAGCTGGAAGCCATTGATTTTTCTTCTTCTTCTGCACAGGAGCAAGACACCAAATCTTAGTACCTCGAATCTAAGGGTAACCATAACAAACCGCGATTTTGTTCGCAAAACACGACACACGAAATGTGGAGTGGAAAGAGGAAAAGGTCCCATCAGGAGTGCCAGAATCTGTTTACCCCCGGAAACAGAGACGAACTGGGATGGATCGTCTTGCCTGAGTCCTGGGGGCAGATGCTATTTGGATTTATCCGTCTACATCTCCGAAGATGCCAAGTTGATTTATGGTACCGTGTATCGGAGGTTTGGACGGATGCGGCTGTTATAGCGGACTTCGTTAGATTCCTCCTCGTTTGCGAGTGGTTTTGATTGTGAGGATCCCCTTCCCTGCAGGCTCAAGCCCCTGCAGTTAATTATGTGACCGCATCGCGATAACCACTTTCTCCTGCTCCGGAGGTTCACTTCGTGTCGTGTGAATGTTTGTTTTATTTTGATTGCCCGTGGATTGTATACGAAGACTAATTTATGTCGTCGTCCATAGGGCGTGGATTAGTCCAAATCCGTATATTTTAGATTTGGATTTTTTTCTTTAAGGACCGTTAATCTATTTTGAGATTAAGATCGACTTAAATGTATGTGAGCATTTGGGGCTCGATTTGTTTTTGTTAAGGATACATTAGTCCAATTTAAGACTAAGATCCACTTAACAAGGTTTCAGGATCATTTTTATTTAGGATCCAACAAAAGAGTGTTTGGGCACTATTATTTTAGTTTAAGGACGTTTCGGTCCATTATTGCCATTTTGGAGGCGAATGTTAGTTTAGGGACATTTCAGTCCTTTATCCATCTTGCGCATATATGTATTTGTTACGTGATGAAGCGAACAATGGTAATATGGAATGCACCCAATTTGTGGTACGATCCGATTTGAGATGTGCACGTCAATTTGGAAGTGCACCAAAGAGTTGTTGGTTGTTGGGACCTGCCACCTCTCTGAAGACGTTGAAGAATTACAACGACGTATATCAGAGGTGTGGAGAGATATACCCTTGAACCAAATCCTATATTTGAGGGAAAGAAAAAAAGGGTTGTTGTAGAACTAAGAAATATTAGTCAGAGACTAAAAATTATCTTAGGCGATATAAGATGAATATCATTTGGGATATCATTAATGAGAGACCGCTAGTCATTTTTGAGACTAAGGTCAGTTTGGGAAAACACGAGCAATATAGGCTCGGTTATTTTAGAATCAAAGAGGTTTAATCTCAGAAAACTTAGCCAATTTGGACTGAGATTGGGTTTCCATAAATACCCAACGGTGCTAAGCACAGAGGAATACAGTGCTCACGTGCGTTTCACGTAGGCACTGGATTGATGTTAAACACTAGAGTTTCGTGGCACTCACGTGACATCCGTGAGGCACCCAAATATGGGCACTACTCATTAGGTTTTATCTCCCTTTCTTATTTTTTTTTACAGAAGTGCTAAGCACTTGGCTAACATTCTCATGCAAAACACGGGACCTCCCCTTTTCTTTTTGATACTGGGGTGCTTTAATACTCCATGGGAAACACGCGGGGCAGTTTTAGTTGCTCTCTTTGTTCATTTGAAGCACTCACGTGGGAAACACGTGATGCTTCAAAATAGTGCTAAGCACTAACGATTCTGGTTTTGAAGATCTTGGATCATCATCACTGTTTTTTTATGGAAGAACTAAGTTCTTTATATATAGGGTTAAACCCTAATTTTTAGAGGAATTAAATTCCTATATGTTCTCGTTATTCTTCTCTCCTCATTTTTTTTATAACTTAATTCTTTTCCTCTAGGTTTTGAATGAGCAAAATCTCCCCGATGAGAATTAAATTCTCAACTTATGGGAAGATTTGCTTCTGCAAATCTCAACCGGGGAAAGAAGTGAGTTCTTAAATGAAGGGTTAAACCCTTAGATAGGTAAAGGAGAGACAATGATCTCTGTTTTTTTTATCTCTTGTTTCAATAAGGAAAGTCTTTTTCTTTGAGAATTAAATTCTTTTGTTCTTTCAAAATCTCGCTGTACTCTTTTTTGCAGAAGCTTGTGAGGAAAATTCTCCTCCTTTCTTTTTTTCTTCTTGTTTTCCCCTTCTATTTATAGGATAAGAGAAAAGATCAATTTGTTAGGAAAATCTCTAATTGAGAGATCATGATCAATCCAGAATGATCTCTCGGATCACTTGGTGAATTTTATTAATCCAAAGGCTCTCTGTTTAACAGAGAAGTTTTCTTGTTTATTTAACAAGATTAGGAAATATCTTTTCAAAATTAGAATTTTGTTCTATCAGATGATCGATGGGTGATTTGATAATCGCCGTTGGATTCTTGATCCAAGGGTCCTCTGTTTAACAGAGAAGATCTTTCTAGTTTGAAAAAAATCAAGGAAATATTTCCCACATAGAATTTAATTCTATCTTGCTAAAGAGTGCAGCAGAAGAACTCACGTGTTTAACACGCGACCCCTAGCATGGGTTTCAGTATGCTTTACTTTCAACGCATATAAACTCTCACGTGTTTGACACATAAGGCATGTTTGGCTTTCCAATCATTTGATTGCAGCGCCTATATGCTTTGCATATAGGCACTCACGTGTTTAACACGTATGGCTCTTTTAGCCCATTTGTTTTTAACTGCAGTGCCTGTAAGTTGATGTGCAACACCCCACGAGTTGCGGGGAGGTGGAAATTTGAAAAACAATCATGTTTATAAAGCGAACATCAACTAACCGAAGATCGTTTCTAAACAATACTTAACAATAAGCATAGAGTTCTAAGCTACTATGTTAAAAGATTATACCAAACGATTCTAGTCCTTCGTCTTTACGATCTCTATGGCCTCCTTGGATCTCCACGTCCTCCTCGGCTTCCTTTCCGTGATAGACGATCCACCCGAGAACCCTAATCCAAGCTATAACCTCTAAACTTGAGGTTACTTAGTTTCTCTAGTTGCTAATAAAGGAACTAAGATGATGTAGAGATTGGTTATGGAGTGTTTAGTCTTTCTTAATTCTTGTTCTCAACTCATGAGTGGTAGGGTTAGGGTTTGGTGAAGGAGAGAGAGCTTGAGGAGAGAGAAGGTGGAAAATGATAATGAGAATAAAAAGCTTCTCACTTGAATATATTATACATAATGAATTATCAAATAATATCAATTAAATGATTATTCACCATGCTTCATTTAATCAAGGAGAGTGATTCATCATGTGAGTCATTAGATCATTAATGATGCATTTAATGATATGATGAATCATATGAATGAGTCACAAAACAATTAATGAAAAAGCCACCTCAACCCCTCATGTCACATCCTTCTGGAAGCTTCTCGGAAAATTACGAGAACGCCCCTCACATCCGTGAAAACACGGAAAAACTTTAGACTGTATAAATCCAATAACCTGATACTAGAATCTGGCTTAAACCAAAGCCGGCTAGTAAAAACTGTCCGAATGTCGTACGTGCGTTTAAACACGTATGCGTCCGAACCTTTGTCGTAAAACCATACGACCTCTATATCTTTTCGCCTGGGTTTGGGAAATCTCTGTGTGGGACTCTAAAGACTCGACTACTACGCTGGCAGTGGGTTTAACCACAGACCGCAAGCGGTACTAGCTGTACGTAACGGTCCCCAGATAGTTGTCGATAAGAAAGCCGATGAAGTAACCCATCCGAAATCCTACTGAGCCTGTCCGTGACAATATCCGCGCAGTCCGGTCTGTTCGTCTAAGAGTATCGCATGTATGGTCTAGGGAGGTGGTGGACGTCAGACCCCTAATAACCGTACAAGTCGTGTCGGTATGGCTCTATCACCATCCGAGAATCTACTGATCAATCTATCAGTAATTCTCAATCAGCCCTGGCCAGGGACTTATGGTAATGACCAACTGATCACCGTCCGATATCAACTCCCTATACCGGGAGAGACGAATCCCTAACAGTCGCTCACTGCCTTCACGTGGCTCGGGACTGTGCCCAACTAAAACCTGTTTGCACAACTCCTTTGAATCGTGGTAGGGTAATAATCAAAGCACAGTGGGAACTCACACGAGACAAATGACGACCTTAAGTCAACGGACTATCTGCACACATGTCACCTGAGAACTGCTATCTGACGTTAGGTATAATACCATCCAGTCAGTTCTTGGCGAGTCCTGTCCAGTGTACTCACATCCAGTGGGCATCTGTATACAATCTTAGGTGCACTCCACCAATGGTTGCGGGACCAATCCATCGCCCATCCTCAGGGTCTAGATATGTATACACTAGTCTACTCCGGAGTATCAATGCCCAGTCTCGATACTCCTACGACCAGGGACATCTGAGGGTGTGCCTATTGACTATCCAGCTCCCACTAGTATGACTGTCATCACAATGCCGGTAGTCAGACAAACACCCTATGGGCTTTATCAACATATATATATATATATATATATATATATATATATATATAAACACCAAGTAAAATATATCATACGTTAAGATAAAGACAAACCAAATAGCGTACTATCATATCAAGCAAGACTGTCATGTACATACATATCCCAAGCATCCTATACAATGTAGGCCTCTAGGGCATATATATCCAACAATCTCCCACTTGCACTAAGGCCTATAATTGGTGCAATGAGTACCCACTGTCTCTACCAGATCCAGTTGCTGGCATACCGCATGCCCAACATCTCAAATAGCCTCTCGAACTGTACTTGAGGCATGGCCTTGGTGAATGGATCTGCCGTGTTGTCTTTTGTGTCCACTCTCCGAATCTCGATCTCCCGACGATCCACGATCTCCCTAATCAGGTGAAACCGCCTTAAGATATGCCTGTATTTCTGATGGCACCTTGGTTCCTTCGCTAAAGCTACAGCGCCATTGTTATCGCAATACAAAGGTATTGGATTGGCAATGGACGGAACCACCTGAAGTTCAGAAATGAACTTCCTCATCCAGACAGCCTCTTTTGCGGCTTCACTAGCAGCTATATACTCAGCCTCCATAGTTGAGTCTGCGACGGTATCCTGTTTGGAACTCCTCCAACATACCGCCCCTCCATTGAGGGTAAACACAAAACCTGAAATGGATTTAGAATCATCTTTGTCACTTTGGAAGCCGAAGTCGGTAAAAGCCTCTACCTGGAGGTCTTTATTACCGTAAATTAAGAACATCTCCTTAGTCCTTCTCAGGTACTTGAGAATGTTTTTTACTGCTATCCAATGTTTCTCACCTGGGTCAGACTGATACCTGCTTACCACACTAAGTGCGTAAGCTACATCCGGTCTGGTACATAACATTGCATACATTATTGATCCTACCGCCGAAGCGTAGGGTATAATGCTCATGCGAGCCCTCTCTTCATCAGTATTTGGAGACATCTCTTTGGAAAGGGTGATTCCGTGACAAGCGGGCATATTGCCACGCTTGGAATCTTCCATACTAAATCTCTTTAGTATGGTGTCAATATACATGGACTGTGAAAGTCCCAACATTCTATTAGATCTATCACGATGGATCTTAATGCCCAGAATGTATGATGCATCTCCCAAGTCTTTCATAGAGAATTTCTGTGACAAGAAGAGCTTTACTGATTGTAGCATAGGGATATCATTCCCTATCAGTAGTATGTCGTCGACGTATAAAACGAGGAAGACTACTGCTCTTTCTACATTTTTCCTATAAATACATGGTTCATCTACATTTTTGATAAAGTCAAATTCCTTGACTGTCTCATCAAAGCAGATGTTCCAACTCCGCGATACTTGCTTTAATTCATAAATGGATTTAAGCAACTTGCAGACTCTTCCACTGCTCCCATTGTCTAAGAAACCTTCTGGTTGATCCATGTAAACACTCTCTTCTAAATGTCCATTTAGAAAAGCTGTTTTTACATCCATCTGCCAGATTTCATAGTCATGGAAGGCAGCAATCGCAAGCAGGATCCGAATGGATTTAAGCATAGCTACAGGTGAAAAGGTTTCATCATAGTCAAATCCTGGTCTTTGACGAAAACCTTTTGCTACGAGTCCAGCTTTGTAGGTTTCCACTTGTCCAAATGCACCAATCTTCTTTTTGAAGATCCATTTGCATCCAACCGGTTTTACTCAAGGAGGAGCAACTTCTAAAGTCCACACTTTATTGGTGTACATGGATTCCATTTCGGATCTCATAGCATCCAGCCATTTCATCGAGTCACTGCTCGTGATAGCCTGTTGAAAACTAGTAGGCTCATCATCATCAATGATGCAATCCTCTCGATCCCCATCTAGAAGAAAACCATAGTATCTTTCAGGAGGATGAGAAAGCCTACTAGATCTACGGAGTGGCGTTGGTTCGTCATGTTCTATTGAAATCTGAGGTTCTACTAAGTCCTCGGTAGCAGTTTGAGGTTCTGGAATTTCTTCCAACTCTACCGCGCTCCCACTAATTTCTTTTGCAAGAAATTCGCTTTCTAAGAAGACAATGTGACGAGCGACAAACACCTTTTGTTCTTCAGTGTGGTAGACCATATACCCCTTGAATGCTTGGGGTATCCTACAAACTTGCATAAAACCGATCGTGCCTCGAGCTTGTCCGGTTTATGCTTTTTAACATATACCGGACATCCCCATATCTTGATATACTTGAGATATGGTCTCTTCCCACTCCACATTTCATATGGAGTGGTAGGTACTGATTTAGTTGGAACTCTATTCAATAGGTATGCGGCTGATTCTAGAGCAAATCCCCAGAAGAAAAGTGGCAACTCAGCACTACTCATCATTGAACGCACCATATCTAATAGCGTGCGATTCCTCTTTTCTGATACACCATTATGCTGAGGTGTATAAGGTGAAGTAAGCTGAGAGAGAATTCCATTCTCTTTTAAGCATTCAAGAAAACTGGTACTTAAGTATTCTCCACCTCGATCAGATCGAAGTGTCTTGATGCTTTTACCAGTTTGTTTCTCTACTTCATTTTTATACTCCTTAAACTTCTCAAAAGCCTCGGATTTATGCTTCATTAAGAACACATGTCCATACCTAGAGAAGTCATCAGTAAAAGTGATGAAGTAGGAGTGACCACTTCGTGCATGCGTAGACATCGGACCGCATACATCACTGTGTACAAGTCCCAAGAGTTCAGTGACTCTTTCTCCGTGTCCGGTGAACGGAGATTTGGTCATCTTTCCTTTGATACATGATTGACAAGTTGCATATGATGAATATTCAAACGGATCTAAATATCCATCTTTATATAACTTAGTCAACCTTGTTTCATTTATATGACCAAGTCTACAATACCATAGGAAGGCTTGATTTGAATCTGGAGCCTTTCTTTTACGCGTGTTTTGAATATAGAAAATTTAAGGTTGATTAAGTATGTATATGCCGTTTTCCAGTGTGCCATACCCAATCAGTTCTTGATTTAGGTGAATGTTCATAACATTTCTTTCAAGCGCAAAACTATATCCTTCATTCGATAACAAAGATACTGATATAATATTACACAACATACTGGGAATACAAAAACAGCTGTACAACACCAAAATGTGCCCACTAGTCAACCCTAGGTGATATTCCCCTATTGCAATTGCATCTACATGCATTCCATTGCCCATCCGGAGAGTCATATCACATGTCCCCAGCACTCTACTATTTCTCAGATCCTGCAATGAATTACAGATGTGAGAACCAGAACCGGAATCAAGTACCCATGATGTAGAGTTAACTGAAAGACAATTTTCGATTACAAACACACCTGAAGTTGAAGCAACTACTTGCTTCATGTCCTTGGCTTTGAAGGCCTGACAATCCTTCTTCCAGTGCCCTTGCTTGTGACAATAGAAGCACTCGTTCTTTTCTGTCTTCACCCTTCCTGCCTTGTTCGTTCCCTGCACTTTCTTGACCCCACCTTTCGGTTTGGTGGCTTTCATCTTCTTCTTCCCTTTAGCTTTCGCTTTAGATTTAGAAGAAGATGATTGGTCAACATACAGAACGGGGGTCTTCTCCTTTTTCAAGGAGGTCTCTGCTACCCTCAACATATTGAGGAGCTTTGGAAGATCCGCTTCCATTTCGTGCATGTTGAAGTTCAGCACGAACTGAGAGAAGGTGTGGGGAAGGGACTGCAAAATCAAGTCGATATACAAATCGTTCTCTAGTACGCATCCCAGGTTTGCGAGTTCCTCAATGAGGCTGATCATTTTGAGGACGTGCTCTCCTACAGGCGATCCTGGAGCTAACCTCATCTGGAAGAGTTTCCTTGAGGTATCGTACCTCGCGATATGTGAGTGCTCTCCATACAACTCTTTGACATGGAGAAAGATGAATATAATATCCATACTCTCGTGCTGTTTCTGGAGTTCATTGTTCATGGACGCCAGCACGATACACTTAGCCCGCTCACAGTCTAGATCCCAGGTTTTGCGAACTTCCCTGTCCACAACTGAGGAATCTGGTCCTGGGATAAGGGGAGGAACAGCGGTGGTAACATATGCTATTTTGTCATAAGTCAGTGCAATATTGACGTTTCTTAGCCAATCTTTATAGTTCTGCCCGGTTAGTATATTTTTTTCAAGTAATAGTTTTAATCCAGTCATGGTAGCTGCCAGAGAGAGAGAAAAGAAAACACTCAGCATATGCTCTTGCAAGTTTAGATTGGTTTATTAATTTATCTAAATAGGATGGCTCTCACTGTTTCCTCAAATCCTTCTTCAAAACCTAAAAGAAGAACTAGTCAGGATTTAATCACACGTTACAATACTTGCTTAACCTTTCAGCCAGGCTGGTGTTGGTACTTCGAGGGAGGTTTTCCAACGCTTTCGCGAAGTTCCTTAATTAAATAACCTCTTTTCCCTGGAGGCGTAGCCCCTCTAACACCTTTCTAGTCTCCTACTTGGTTTATAGCATTGATTGTTAAGTGAGAATATTTCCCGAGAGTAATCCTACTCATCAGTGGGATCGGGATCCAATTATCATTGCATGATGCCCTAGATGGAAGCCACTCTAGTCACCACACTCCAGAAGGTATGCTAAATCTGCAAGTTTCCTTTATGTTTGAAACCCCCGATGTGATTTTTACCCCCAAGCTCTTATAGACCTTGACGTAGGCCAACAAGTCATAAGACGCAAGTCAAGTTCTACCCGTCGTTGTCCTGATCAATTTAAGTACATCGTATAAGCCCTTGACGTAGTCCAACAAGGTGTACGTTTGTCTTAAACTAATGCATCTATCTATGCTACAAACAGGCACACACACTGCTACCATACTCTATGCCTTGACGTAGGCCAACAAGCATAGCATGAATACGATGTGCTGTCTATTTGAAACGACGGAGGGTTATGGCTGGTTTTTTGGCAAAAAACCGTTAACGTAGTGAACTTGATTTGATCGAAGGAACTAAGATAGCTTTTATTAAAAAAAAAAGTGGTTTAAGCTCCGCATTTAAAGTTTTGCTTTTTCAAGAAAACCGAGTGGTTTTTAGAAATTGTTCCAACGATTCAGTTTAGGTTTTATTTTCTTTACATTAAAATAATGCGTCCCATCTTTAACCTATCATTACAGATAACAACGAAAATACAACGTCTTCTTATGCCATCCACATTCGCCACGGGGTCCCGTCATCACCCGTTAGGTTACTTAACTAACGACAGAGTGGGGGCTGGGCTAGCGCGGGTATAAAACATAAGTGACGTCTAAATAGCTATCATATATAGATATTGTACATTCGTCAGACGCAATAATAGGCATTCCAGATCACTGATAAAAAATATTGGATTTGCAAGCGATCTGCGTTTCTTTTGAGCCTGCAACGAAATACGGATTACAGAGTTGTGATGAATAGCCATTTACCCCACCCCAGACCCCTACGGGTACGGCAAACTACCCGCCAAGTACCAGAAGTGAAGCGGTCTACCTCAACACTTCAAAATACCCGGTAGTTTGTATACCCCACCTTGGGTCTATCCTAGGAGCAAAAACAGTAAAAAGAATAATACAACGGTGGCTACAACCGCAACCTGGATGTGCCCCGCAAAATAATATTACAACTTATTACAATTACATCGAATGAATTAATACAATAACCCATCACTAAACCCGGCTAATCACCACAACAGTCCAATACAGTTTATATACACAAACAGTTATATATAACATCACAGATATATGCAACCCCCTGCCAACCGACATACTAGCAGTTAGGGGAGGTTTACGAACACATAAAACATTTCACAGATATAATCAAACAGGCAAACACCGTATAATTTCGATCGATTAAACACATTTAATTTTGCTCCAATACTTCTCTGTAAATCTGAAACCTGAGCAAAAATTAAAAAATACCAGAAAATCTCAAATATCACAAAGAAGGCACAGAAGAAAACTGGGCTGAATCGGCCCCAACTCGGCGGCGGAACCGCGGCGGATCGGTGGGATAGGCCGCGGTTCCGCGGCTCTTTGGCCGATTCAGGAGCCCATTTTTCTTATGTGTTCTTATATTTTCATGCTGGTCATTCTGGAGGTCCCTGAAAAATTTTTGGACTTCATTTTAAAATCGACAGAAACTTCATGATATCAGGGTTTTTTCCGGTTTGTTTTCCGTTCGAAATTCATACAATTTTGCAAGTGAGTTAATTATTGTTTAGTGAGGCTCTGATACCAGTGTAAGTTGATGTGCAACACCCCACGAGTTGCGGGAAGGTGGAAATTTGAAAAACAATCATGTTTATAAAGCGAACATCAACTAACCGAAGATCGTTTCTAAACAATACTTAACAATAAGCATAGAGTTCTAAGCTACTATGTTAAAATATTATACCAAATGATTCTAGTCCTTCGTCTTTACGATCTCTATGGCCTCCTTAGATCTCCACGTCCTCTTCGGCTTCCTTTCCGTGATATACGATCCACCCGAGAACCCTAATCCAAGCTATAACCTCTAAACTTGAGGTTACTTAGTTTCTCTAGTTTCTAATAAAGGAACTAAGATGATGTAGAGATTGGTTATGGAGTGTTTAGTCTTTCCTAATCCTTGTTCTCAACTCATGAGTGGTAGGATTAGGGTTTGGTGAAGGAGAGAGAGCTTGAGGAGAGAGAAGGTGGAAAATGATAATGAGAATAAAAAGCTTCCCACTTGAATATATGATACATAATGAATTATCAAATAATATCAATTAAATGATTATTCACCATGCTTCATTTAATCAAGGAGAGTGATTCATCATTTGAGTCATTAGATCATTAATGATGTATTAATGATGCATTTAATGATATGATGAATCATATGAATGAGTCACAAAACAATTAATGAAAAAGCCACCTCAACCCCTCATGTCACATCCTTCTGGAAGCTTCTCTGAAAATTACGAGAACGCCCCTCACATCCGTGAAAACACGGAAAAACTTTAGACTGTATAAATCCAATAACCTGATACTAGAATCTGGCTTAAACCAAAGCCGGCTAGTAAAAACTGTCCGAATGTCGTACGTGCGTTTAAACACGTATGCGTCCGAACCTTTGTCGTAAAACCATACGACCTCTATATCTTTTCGCCTGGGTTTGAGAAATCTCTGCGTGGGACACTAAAGACTCGACTACTACGCTGGCAGTGGGTTTAACCACAGACCGCAAGCGGCACTAGCTGTACGTAACGGTCCCCAGGTAGTTGTCGATAAGAAAGCCGATGAGGTAACCCATCCGAAATCCTACTGAGCCTGTCCGTGACAATATCCGCGCAGTCCGGTCTGTTCGTCTAAGAGTATCGCATGTATGGTCTAGGGAGGTAGTGGACGTCAGACCCCTAATAACCGTACAAGTCGTGTCGGTATGGCTCTATCACCATCCGAGAATCTACTGATCAATCTATCAGTAATTCTCAATCAGCCCTGGCCAGGGACTTATGGTAATGACCAACCGATCATCGTACGATATCAACTCCCTATACCGGGAGAGACGAATCCCTAACAGTCGCTCACTGCCTCCACGTGGCTTGGGACTGTGCCCAACTAAAACCTGTTTGCACGACTCCTTTGAATCGTGGTAGGGTAATAATCAAAGCACAGTGGGAACTCACACGAGACAAATGACGACCTTAAGTCAACGGACTATCTGCACACATGTCACCAGAGAACTGCTATGTGACGTTAGGTTTAATACCATCCAGTCAGTTCTCGGCGAGTCCTGTCCGGTGTACTCACATCCAGTGAGCATCTGTATACAATCTTAGGAGCACTCCACCAATGGTTGTGGGACCAATCCATCGCCCATCCTCAGGGTCTAGATATGTATACACTAGTCTACTCCGGAGTATCAATGCCCAGTCTCGATACTCCTACGACCAGGGACATTTAAGGGTGTGCCTATTGACTATCCAGCTCCCACTAGTATGACTGCCATCACAATGCCGGTAGTCAGACAAACACCCTATGGGCTTTATCAACATATATATACATATATATATATATATATATATATAAACACCAAGTAAAATATATCATATGTTAAGATAAAGATAAACCAAATAGCGTACTATCATATCAAGCAAGACTGTCATGTACATACATATCCCAAGCATCCTATACAATGTAGGCCTCTAGGGCATATATATCCAACAGCGCCTATATGATTTTGCATATAGGTGCTCACGTGTTTAACACGTGAGACTCTTCTAGCCCATTTGTTTTTAACTGCAGTGCCTATATGCTTTTGCATATAGGTGCTTACGTGTTTAACACGTGTGACTTTAATAGTGGGGAATCCTCCCATTTTTCCTTTTTCTCTTTTTTTCTCTTCCCCTTTTTTTATGAGGGAATAAATGCCCCCAACGTTGCTCTCACGCGGCTTGCACGTGAGTACGACGCTGTCCACCCTTACAACCGTTGGATTGCCTAGGGGAACGGGAAGATGAACCGCTCGCCATCACGTCTTATAAATGGGGGGGGGTTAGATGATCACTGTTTCTTTATCTTCTTTCTTAACTTTTTCTTGAGAATTCAATTCTCTTCTCAAAGCCTAGCTCTCTGTCTACAGATCTTTCAGAGTTAAACTCTGCAAAACTCCTTTTTGGGTAAGGATCTTGAACGACATTTACCCCTTAGGGAAAACCCCTTTTTCCATATTTTTCTATGGATTTTAAATCCATCACCAGAGCTTTGCTCTAGCCCTAAACCGATCTCTTAGAGATCCACCCCCCCTTTTCTTGAGGATTGTTAGTTTTCCTCCTAGGGTTTACCCTATCATTGATTTTTTAGGATCCTTGAAATTTAATTCCATTTTATTTATCTCCCCATAGTGGGGGTTTGTGAGATTCAATCCCATTATTAAAGGAATTTAATTCCTTATCACAGAGTTTAGCTCTGAAAGACTCAGAAACTTTTGGGAATTTTATTCCCTGGTGTTCTTGAGCGTTTTTTCTTTTTAGGGTTTTAATACCCTTGACACAGATTTGAATCTCTTTAACAGAACTCATTTTTCAAGGATGTTAGGAGTTATTTAAACTCCACTGTTTATTTGATGAGAATCCTTTAGGATTCTCACAATGATTATCTTGCCTCATCATTGGTGAGCCGTCGTTTTGATTTCGTGGGGCCTACTGGCTTTGTAGTTAGTGGACCTATGAACCAAATTCATACACACACACACACACTTTTATTAATGGGTCCTCCTTTTTTTATTAGGTACGATGGCATCACTCCCCTATTTCCCTTACACACGCTCGGAGGCAGCTTTCCCACAGTCGCCGTCAGATGAGGAGGTTATGGGGATGATTAGGGAACATGATAAAGATAATAAAAGCCTTCTCTTATGGGGAGTCTGGTACGGTCACATTATCAGGGGCCGTCATAGTTTCACATGCGAAGTGCCGGCAGAACCCATCCACTCAATATCATTAACGGAGCGTCCGCATACTGCTTATGCGGTGGAAGCGGTTAACTGGACCCCTGAGGGCCGGCTTGAGCCATCAATGACAGGGATCCCCAATCAACCTATGATGGCTATCGATATCTTAGGGTGCCGAATATGCCAGGGCGAAGCTCGATCCTGGGGGCAGATCTATAAAGTAGGTCTTACCCCGCGTCATCCAGTGGGTTATCTTCCATGGGCCCGGTACATTCTTTCGTCCCAACGCTCATGGCTGCAGAAAGTTGGGTTGTACCAAGCAGTGTATGTGTCACTGTTCTACTATTATGCTCCCCACGTTTGGTGGGTCAAGGCTTTTTTAAACCAATGGAACCTTCCGACGAATACTTTTCTACTGGGGGACCCCGAAGTCTCTATTTCGCTGGAGGAGTTCCGCGAAATTTCAGGGCTGCCGATCAGGGAAGAACACTGTGAAGAATTATTACCCCCCAACGAGTACGAATTCGCTACGGTGCCAACGGTGCTTGAAGGCTTGACGACCAAAAATATTGTTCGGCACAAGAACCCGAGTCTGATCAAAGTCTTGGGTATTTTCAAGAAACTATTCGTGGCGTCGGAAGGGCAAGGTGTCGCTTTTGAAAATTTCATTGATTGCTTTCTCTGCGAGGGTGTCTTATCCAAGAAAGCTCTGAAATTCGCACAGGTTGATGACCCCTTCGGTATTGGCTTGAAGAAACTGCCGGCCAAAGAAGAAGACATGCCGCAGTTTTACATTCCAATTTTATCGGCTGTGGCCTTTGATGTGATTGCTGCCCCCGGAAGGGACGAAGAAACTTTCTTTATCGGCTTCATCGGTCTCTGTCTTAGCTGGTTTGCCATGTCTATGCATCGCCGTTTTATGAGAGCGTCCGTCTTCTATCTCACCCATCGCATAGCTGAAGGAGCGCGATTGACTGTTGGTATTGCAGGACTTTCACACCTATATCACGAGCTAAGTACTGCCGCCAATACTTCAAGCCCGGGTGAGGACACCGTAAATTTCTCCCTCCACTACTTCACGTCATGGATCGAGATGCACATGTTAGGTGCATTTGCTGCACACCGGTGCCCTCTTACTATGAAGCATATACTTTCCCGCGGATGATGAGGCTGGTCGATACTTTTTCTCCTGATCCGACTCAGTTGGCGGCTCTACGGGTGCTGCTTAATCCATATTCAAATGAAGGCGGGATGGTTTTCAGTGACCGAGTCCTTTCTGCTCCAACGGGGCCTATTCAAAAATTGTTCGATTTGTCAAAGAGTGGAGCTCCGGCTTTAAAACCCAAAGAGATCATGCACTTATATTCAATCCGGCCGGGATACTTAGTGTTCCGCGTGAATGATACTGTTCTCTTCATGCGGTACAATCCACATCGCTTCGCTCAGCAGTTAGGTTACAACCAGGGCGTCCATCTCTAAGCCTTTCTAGTCGAGCCCACTCTCTCACTGGAGGTCACTCACGACGTCATCCACCATTTCATGCGGTTGGGTACTGGTTCTGTCTTCATGATTCCCGAGCCTGATTAGCTTCTAAGGCCCGTGGGGCCCTTCAAAGGTTGGTATCACCACCGGGTTGGTCCTATCATTACAGAGGAGAGAAGAGTGCTATTTGAATGTAAATCCCCTGCTTCCGCATAGGCCGTTAGTGCCCCGTTGCGGCCACGGTCGGTCATTTGCCCTCCTCTGAGAGATAACGAATCGGTGCTTATTCCGAAGGCTGCTCGGGAGGAATCAGTCACCCGCGCTGCTGGTATGCCGATCTGCTCTAAGGCTGGGGCAGAGATTCCTACGAAGGTATCGGCAGCGACATCACCAAAAACGGACACCGAAGGTGAGATTGGGCAACACCGTGCAAAACTGCCGAAGAGGAGGAAGCGCCTTTCTTCCAATGTTGGCTCGGCCACTAAAAGGAGGAAGAAATCGATCGCTGGTTTACTCGATGCGTTGCTTGAGTCCGAGCCTCTTCACGACGAGTCCATATCTGTGCATGAACCAGACGGCTTCCTCTTTTCTGGCACATCTGCCGAGGAAGCCGCTAAGCCTTGAAACGATCGCAGGATGAAAGTGAGAATGTGCGCCCCAAGAAGGGAGGCTTTCCCCCTGTCGTATTCTATGACGTTGATCCATTATCACCTAGGCTACTAATGAGTCCTCTGACGATGGAAGAAGAACGGGCTCTCAAACAACCCATCTCGGCCGTTTCTAAGGACGAGGCCACTCTGAAGACGGGCAGGCATTTGCTTTGGATCGAAGCCCGCCGAGCGCGATTGAATAGAAAAGAGCAGCAGCTCAAAAATGCCATACTTCAGGCTCCCTGGCATATTGGTATGCATACCTTTTTTACGTTTCTTTTGGTAATTAATTTGTATTACTTTCACTTCATATTATCTTTACAAAAATATTGTAGGGCCTTCTGCAGCGGGTGTGATCTTGAGCCCCGATTGTGTCATGGAGCCTCCAATGATGGCTTCTATTTCTCCAGTGGAGACTGCCAACCTGGCTATAGATCCCATGAATATATCCAGTGATGGACCAGAGGGTGTAGAGGAGATTACCGAGGCTGCCATCTGCACCTTGGAGCCCTCAGTATTGGCCTCTGTTCCTCTAGCAGAGATTGCCATACCGGCAATGAATATCTCCAGTGACGCACTGGAGGGTGTAAAGAAGATCACCGAAGCCTCCATCCGCGCCTTGGAGCCCCTGATGATAGCCTATGTTCCTCCAACAGAGATTGCCACATCAGTGATAGAGTCAATGAACATCTCCAGTGATGCACCCGAAGGTGTTGAGGAGGTCACCGAAGCTGCCATCCCTCCGATTCAAAGCGGACGAAGTATCGAAGGTAATTTTATATACATCTACATTTTTTGTTTAACAACCCTTCCATATGTCTGAACCTTTCTTTCTCTCAAAATTGCGGGAGCTGGCGTCCTCTATTGTGGATATTTCTCCGAAGAAAACTTTCCAACGTTTACTTGACATAGCGGCCTCGCAAGCGATACCTCCACAGAGCATAGTCCTTTTTTCTGGTCAAGATTGGTATTCTTTTGCCTTTTCGTTTTATATTTTCGTAATGATGCCGATGGCGCCCATTCCAAAAAGGATGCGATAAATTAGTCTAAATGTAATTTTTAGAAATAAATATATGTAAAATGGACAGAAACCCAAAATTTTGTAAACCCCAAGGCTTATGTGCAAAAAGAAATAAGCACATAAGGCATGGGGTGGCACAAGTGCTATTTGGCAAAACCCAAGTGGCTATATATAAAGTGTGTAGCCTATAAAGGCAACATGATGAAAAAATCAAGACAACTTTTTCTATCTCAAAAAAATTAGAGTTCTGTGCCTCCTCCTTCCTCAAGATTTTAAACTTTCTTCCTTTTTCTTAAATTAAATCAAGAGTTTCACTCTTCTTTTCCCAAAAATGAATAGTTTTTCACTATGCAACCCACAAAGGGGAGCACAGATCTCCCATCAGATCTCTAAAAGGGGAGATTTTTAAGCCTCACCCCCTTTATCCCCCAAGATCCAGCCAACGGAGAGGAGGAAGAAGGAGACTCATCTCCAAGAATCCCACTTTAGGAAGATCCATGGTTCAAGGAAGAAGAAAGGGGTCCCCTTTCATCAGCTCCAAAAATCTCTTAGAAGTTTAACTCCAAAAAAAAAACAATAATAATAAATCCTTTTTTAGAAGTTTAACTCCAAAATTCAATTGGGGGTATAACTCCCAGTGCAAGGGCCAAGCCCCCTTTGTCTTTTTTTAGGAGTTTAACTCTAAAAGTCAATTGGGAGTACAACTCCGAGTATAGGGGGCTAAGCCCCCCTTTTTCCTACTGGCGCCGAGCGCCCGCGTGCCAAGCACGCGAGGCGCTGGCGCCCACGCGTCCTTTGGATGCTATTTCCCTTGTTTTATACACACACACTCCACAACACTGTCCCCGTTAGAAAAAAAATTCTAACGGGGCGCTGCCCCGCACCCCGCAAGGGGGTTGCTAGCCCCCTTAACCCCCAGCCCGTTATCCAGATAGCAGGACCCCCGTAAACTCAGCGTGGCCCCCGATATACCCAAGACCCCTTAAAACACAACACACACACACTGCACATTAAGTTCGCATGACCGGTTTGACCCGTCAATCGGAGGTTCTTTCGCTCCAAAGGCGAGAGGTAATTAACGACAGCTTAGTCCGCGGCTGCCGAAAATTCGGATCCCCACAATTAATAAACCCCCACCTACCCAAGTCCGGGGGAATCTGTAGTACGCCTGACAAGTGATGCGTATTCTCATCTCAATGAGGTGACGAAAAACACCCTACACCAACATGCGGGTCGGGTCGGATACTAACCACAGTTACCAAATGCACCATCCGTACTCAAAAGCAATAATAAACAAGAAGTTGTCGCAAAATTTGAAATACCCCAAATAAAATATATATAACACTGCTAGGGTGTTACACATAGAGCGAATCGTGAATTTATGTGTTGAGGACCATCTCCGTATCAGGGCATCTTTGTTCTCCGCCATCGGTTTCCAGTGCTCTAGGTGATCGATCAACTTGTGTCTCTCTTGAAGCTCTTGTCTCGTTAATCTTCTGTTGAAGGATGACCACCATTTCACTCTTTTCCATTAACTTACCACCGATGCATCATTATTTTTGCTAGAAGGAACAGAGAGGAAAATTTTTCTCACAGGCAGATGGTCCCGCACCAATAATCATTCCAAAAATTAATGGAGAGCCCGTTTCCTAGCGTAAAGGAGATCCCTCTGAAGAACATATCTTTAACCGCGATAAACCCTTTCTAAAAACTAGAAGCCATGTTAAAATTCTTATTGGTTGATTTTAGAGCACCTGTACGATTTTTGTGGGCCGCATTTATAGTGTTGACCCGCCCTGTTTTATTTCCTTCCGACAACCACCACCACCATCTTGCGAGAAAACCTTATTCATAATATTAATATCTTTCACACCCGGTCCCCCTTTCTATTTCGGACGGAAAATTGGGGTCAAAAACTACACCTCACGGTCGAAGTAAAAAAATCAAAGTCAAAATCAATACCCAAGCAAGTGGGCTCAAGCCCAACCGGTCCAAACTCAAGTATGTGGCCGGCCCCTATGCCTAGAAAAGAGAAAAAAAATGTAAGAAAGTAGATTTAATATATAATAAGTATGAATAATATAGAAATAATGGGCAAAAATCCAATTTTGCAAAAACCCACCATATGGTGAAATAAACAAGTTTTTCTTCTCCCAAAAATTTTGTAAGCCTCCATCAAGAAAGAGGCAAGGCACTTTCCTCTTCATCTTCAACCTCTAGAAAACCCACACAAGAAAGTTATTTTCTTCTCTAAAGCATCAAATAAGACCAATCTAACGCCAAAAATAAGAGAAAGACAGTGTCTTTTTCTATCAAAACTAAGAAAAGAGAAGAAGGAGAACTCTTGGGGCTTTCATCCCAAGAAAGTACCGTGGATGAAGGACTTTGGTGAAACCTATTGGTTTCACCTCTCAAGCTTATAAAAACATAACTTTAGGGCAAAAACTCAAAGTTTTCTCTTCACAAAGACTCTTTACCGCTGGATCTTCCGCGAGATCTATGAGACTATGGGTCACAACTTATACTTCCATCATCGAAAGTTTGAACACGGATACACCCGTGTTCACCATCGGAACCCCCAAAAGGGTTTTCTGCTTCGGAACACCGTCAAAGGGGATCCCTTTTTCAGGATCCTCTCGAGGGATCCCTGCTTCGGTACCCCTTCCAGGGTCCCTGTTTCGAAACCCCCTCAAAGGGGTTCCCTTTTTTAGGGCCCCCTCAATGGATCCATGCTTCGGAACCCCTCTTTGAGGGGTTCCCACCATTGAGACCCCCCTAAGAAAGGGGGTTCTCACCATTGAGACCCCCCTTCGTGGGGCTCCCTCCATCGGGACCCCCTTTCTTAGGGTTCCCGTCGTCGAAATCCCCTTCAAGGGGTTCCCACCATCAGGATCCTCCAAAGGGGTCCCTCCCGCTCTAGGGATCCTTTTCAAAGGGTCCCCCACTTTTGGTACCTCCAAAGGGGCCCCTGTGCTTTCGGGACCTCCCTGAAAGGGGTCTTCCGCCATCGGGAAGGCCTCCCAAACTCGAGAAGCCACCTCTCTTTTTCTCCCTTTCTCGGAGCGCTCAAAGCCACTCAAACTACCTCCCTCAAATAAATTTTTGTTTCGGGACACTTCCCTAAGCCCCGTAAGGGGGCTGTTAGCCTCCTTAACCCCCATCCCGCTGTCCAGGCAGTGAGACCCCCGCCCGCTGACCGGTCAGCAGGACCCATATGTGATGGGCGTCACGCTCCGCTTTCCAGTAGACGAAAACGGTGACGTGGCAAGCCCGCAACTTATTTACTATAAAAATACGTTAAGCATCTATAAGCAACATAAAAATGACATAAGAATAGACAAGTGGAAATAAAATCCAACCACTTTATATATTTACATTCTTAACTTTACAGAGTTTAACTGATACAAGAAATCTGGATATAAAAAGAATGTGTCTAAGCAAGTGGCTTACTGAAGAAGAAAAGCAGTAAAGAAAACCAATGATCTGCTTCATGTGCAAACTGGTTGTAATTCTCTGCAGTGGATTCCACCTCCTGTGATCCTAAGTCACCTGACGAACATTCCAAGAAACAAAAGATGGGTGGAATGCCCGTCAGCGAACTTGAGCTCGATAAATCCCTAAAAGATATGTAATATATAAATTGAGTGCAAGATGACATGTAATATAGTATGAATGGAAATTGTAATATGTGAACAAGTATGTTAATGTATATGGCAACTATGTCAGCATGGCAAACAAGTATAATATGGCAATGTAGTGTATGTATAGTGAACATGAAGTGGATGTTTGTGTCCTAAAGGGAGGGGTCTCTACAAGGTAATATATTCTAACGTCAATTCAAGTATGAATATCAACCAATCTCAAGAGTATTCTCGAACCCAAGGCTGTCGTCCAGGGATAAGGAATCACGGGCCCAAAATAGCTGGACTTCAATTGTTATTAAAGTATTCCAAACCCAACAGGCTATTATCCAGGGGCTTGGAAACACGAGCCCTCATTCATGAATTCATGATGTACCGTTTCAGCCCGGTACCACAGCAATATTATTTATACCGTTTCAGCTAGGTACCACAACAATGTTATTTTAATAATAATGAGACTCCTGAGGTTCCGTTGAATTCATCTCAAACTACCCCAACACCCCGTGTATATTAGTATGTGATTAAAGTTACAAGTCTTGCCCAAATCCATGAATACATAAGAGAGTGCAATTCAAGTATCGAGTCGAGTTCAAGTATTCAAGTCAATTGTTCATGTATTCATGTCAAGTGTTCATGTCAAGTCATTACGTATTCATGGTTCGGGTCAAGTCGAGTCAAGTGTATCTATTGAGTTCAAGTATTCATGATTGAGTCGTGTCAAGATCAAGTCAATTCTAGCATGTAATGGTTTAATCACAAGTCATATAGATAAATATAGATAAGCAATCATAGAACATAATATGATATAAGTATACAAGAAACGTCCAAAAATAATGTTGTAAATATATAATATGTACGAATAGTTAATCAAGTCATTTGAAGTCAGAATATAAACGAAAACATAGCCTTAAGTGTTATGCACATGTGAGTTCCAGTCTTGTCTAAATACGACTACCGGTTTGGGAGATATACATGTTTTCGTATCGTCGCGCAAAATAGATCAGAATCTATTCAGCTCCGTCACACATTTTTAAAACGAAGTTTGAGTTAATTTCTATCGGCTTTCAGATTACAAAAATTATTATAAAATTATAGGTATTTCGTAGTACTTATGCAAAACACTAAGATTCGCATGATTTGGATTTCTAAACATCTAGTTATGATCGTTTTAACATCAGCATTTAAAATAGGAAATCAGATTTCTGGACAGCAACTATATGTTATATTGCAAAGCCTATATCGGGTTATTTCATGTGTTTCGAAGTAATATAATCTACAATAAATTATATCTCTATCAATTTTACATCTACACATCTAAATTTTTTCACGAACGGACATCGAGTTTTCGAGTTATGTCCAATTTAAAAACAGTGTGTGAATCAGGACAGATTCTGTCCAGATTCGTCGCTTAACATTGTAACGCATTTTTATATATTTTACGTCGATTTTAAGTAAAAAATTAAAACTTAAAAAATATATATCTTTCGATGTAGATATTCAAAATATTTGAAAACACTTAATTTGGATCAACGATTATAGAGTTATGGTCTCTCTAAGAAGACCCTTATTGGCAGTTTTCTGGTTTTAAAAACAGTGAATAAAAAACTACGTAACACCTAAACCGTTATTCGGTTTGATATAAAAAATTTACTGTAGACCTGATATAATATAATTTTCCTAGAATGTCCAGAAGTCAAGATTGATTTTTTAAAAATTATTTTGAAGGTAAAGTTATTTCTTCAAGGTGGTATTTGAGATTGACAAGTTCATGCTATTTATTTGAAATCTCGTTTTCTTTTAAAACTAAATATAAGTAAAATAAAATAAAAATAGCGAGCAATAAATTATGAAAGCATACGTACAAGCATATGAATCGGGCATGATATATATATACACACACACACACACACACACACACACACACACACACACACACTAAAATCGATATAAAAGATTAAAAAAGATTCTATACAAAAGTTATTAAACACTTTTTTTGTTTTGAATAAACGATCATGTTATGTAATGGTATGCAATGATACGATTCACATATTTTCATAACTACTAAAACATGAAATAAGATAATCTCTCCTAGTTAAAAATATATCATATTCATGAAGGTAAATAAGTTTACAAAACAATTAACTATTAGGTTGTCTATTTATTTAATGTGTGTTTTCTAAATAAGGAGTTACAAACGAAGTGAGCAAGTATGGAAATAAGTGGAGATATGACAAGATGAGGATGATTCAACAAGAGCAGGAGAAGGAACGAAGGGGACTTACATACACAAGCCGGTATTATCACCGGGCTTGTCTATCCGCCGATAGCCTCGTGTTTTTAGCGATACCTTCTTGAGAACTTCTCCATGTGCTTCTTCGAGAAATCTAGATGAAAAGGGAGATGTGAAATGATAGAAATGTGTGACGAAGAAAAAAAAGAGGAGTGACATATAAAAAAGGTTTATACCCACCATAATTCTAATAAATTATAGTTCATAACCATTCTAATTATTTTGGGAGTTAAAAGGAAGATAAAATGAAAGATCTCATTTGTAGATTATGAGAAAGATAAAAATTAATAAAAAATAATTGCAAGCATGGGGATTTAAACATGTGACCTATAAAATAACAATGTAAGGAATTAACCAATGATCTGCAATGTTGTTCATGCACATATTTAATAAAAATTAAATATATGTTGTTACTTGAAAAGAAAGTAGGCTTAGGAAAAGAAAAGAAAAAAATCAAATGGAATTGTCTTGGCTTGGGTTTTGGGCTTTGAAAAATTATAGAATGGATAAAATAGATGAAGTGATAAAATAATATATTTGCTAGAAAATAAAATATACCAAAAATAAATAATTGTAATATTTTATTAAAGAAATGATACGCGAAAATATATGAATTGTATGATCGTTACATGGCCAAGTACAACGCGCATATCACATAGTGAGTTCGCATGATAGACCTGACCCGTCAATCGGAGATTCTCTAACGTCAGAGTGAAGGGTAATTAAAAGCAGGTTTGTCCGCCGCTGCTGGAGATTAAAATCCCCGCAATCAATAAACCCTGCCTATCATGGGGTAGGGGTAATATGTACAAGTTCGAAACAGTAGCGCATCCATCTCCATAGGGTGACAAAAAACACTCTATAGGGCACACAGACTTTCAATTCACCAAATCATATCCTTTCCTTTGTGCATTGTTTCCTTTCCATATGAAGGATTTTCTAATCTTGTCAATTCTATGTACAACCCAACTTGGTAGCCAATAAAATGATATGTAGTAAACTGGTAGGACTGCGCGTTAATACTGAATTTAAGAGAGTTAATCGATCTCCTATAGAAAGACATGTAGCCTTCCACCCTTCCAACATTTTTTGAAACCACTCAATTAAAGGCATACAATCCACCTTTTTAAGGGTACCTGTCGAATGGGCAGCCCGAGACATTTGATGGGGAAATCCCGAGTCTTCCAATTCAGGTTTCTAGTAATTACACGATTTGTATCCGCTTGTCCATTCCAGAAAGTCAGCGTATTTTTATCAAAGTTGATTCGTAACCCCGACAACATCTGAAAGGTGTATATGATCCACTTGATTATAACTACCTGCTGTATATTATTCTGTCCAAAGATAACAGTGTCATCTTCATATTAGAGGTTTATGATTGATATCTTATCTTCTTCAGATCTTAGTCCTTGCAAACTTCCTCTTGATCCGCATCTACTTATCATATTAGAATTGTCGTCGACCACTAAATCAAAAATAAGAGGTGATGGAGAATCTCCTTATCTTAGCCCCTTTTTACATCTAAACTCGTTAGAAATCTTGCCATTAATCGAGACCGAGGAGGAAGCAGAGGACAGCCATGTTTTAATCCACGCAACCTACTTATGTCCGAAACCTTTAAGAATCAATGTTTCAAAGAGGTAACTCCAATCCACTGTATCATAGGCTTTCGTAAAGTCTAGTTTAAGAAGGTACTCATCCTTTCATCGTCTTTTGGCATCCTGAAGGATCTCCTGTGCAGTCGCTATCCCGTCCATGATGCTCCTGCAACTAATGAAGCCGGTTTGTGATTGGCTAACAAGCTTATCCACTACACCTTTTAGTCGATCTGTTAGGACTTTCGTTACGATTTTACAAAAGCAATTTATTAGACTAATAGGTATATAGTCTTTAAAAGATTTATCGTCTTACTTTTTTGGGGCTAGTACAATTGGCGCCGAATTGAAGCGTTCCCAGCTCAGTTCCCTTCTATATAGTGCATTGAAAATTCCCACAACATTCTCTCTCACCGTCTCCTAGAAAAATTGGTAGAACATCATTGGGAAACTATCTGGGCCCGACGTCTTATCTGCATCAAGCTCCAAAACTGCATTTTTGATTTCTTCTTCCGAGAATTCTATCTCTAGTCCCCTGCGTTCGTCCTCAGACAGTTTCTCTCCTTCTTCCCAAAAGTTGTCAGCCAATTTCCACTTATCTTTTGTTGCTACTCCCAGAAGATTTAGTGCTTTCCACCTATTTATTTTTAAAAAAATTTACTTTATGTTTTGCTAAAGGAAAAAACCCTTCTGCTTTATCAGATAACCGAAGTTTATTTTAAGTGGAAACAAACTTAAAATTTTAATTTCGATAGAGTGTTCGAAATGTCGGACCTATAAAAAGAATCCCTGGTGGCTCTTTCTTATTGTTACAAAAATTCGAAAAGAAACCTCTTGTTCTTACTCTGTTTTTTGTTTTCTTCTTAATCTAAGTTTCTTTCTTATATTTTACCCTTATTTCTTCCTTATTTTTTATTAAAAAATCTCTTGATCTTAAGTTTATTTAGTTACTCTAAAAAATCATCTACGATATTAGTATTGAATTCACCTTTATCGTTCCAAAAATTATTGTTGAATCGCTAACTATTTTATTTTCCCCCTTCTAATTATTAAGTTCAAGTTGTAGGTTCTTAGTGTACCTTTAATAATTCATGCTAAAAAAATTCATGTCAAATAAAAACTTCTAGCTTAACCTGATTTCTCCTTGCAAAATAATTAAATTAGAAGGGATACTCTTTAAAACCTAAACTCTTGTTTCAGCTCATAAGCATAAAGTAAAATGCATGAAATTTGATAGCAGTTAGGCGATACGGCGTCTATAACAAATAGAAATAAATTGGGGTGTAATACAGTATTTTTATATATCCAAGGTAAATTTAAAGATGCTAAGAATATGCAACTCTCTTTATAATAAAATAATGAAGGTTTTGAGTGGTGTGAAAACATCATTTTTAAAATTAAAAAAAATTCCTTTCTAATTGCTACCCGAATTTTTAAATTAGTGTGAGGGGTCATACGCAACACTACAATAATGGGTTTTTCCTATGGATTTGGCCGCAGGGGCAAACCAATGCCCCTACAGATTAATCCGTAGGGCCATAAAATTCCCCCGTAGAGGCAAAGGCCGCAGGTGCAAGTCTTCGTCCTGAACATGCCCCTACGGAGTAATAATTGCATCTACGCCTTACTCCACAGGGACACATATCCCAACGGATTACTCCGTAGGGACAAAATATTTATTTAATTTATTGGTTTATAAAATAAAATTCTTGCCCTTGCGGCTTTATCTGTAGGTTCTGATATTTACCCCTATGGATTTATCCGTAGGTCGAGATAAATCCCCCTACGGATAAATTCGTAGAGGCAAATTTAACCCCTGTTACTGAATCCATATAGACAAAATATTAGGTATCCTGATATTTTGTCCCTACGGCTAACTGTGTAGGGGCAAATCTTGCACCTACGAATTAATCCGTAGATGCAACAGATGGCCGACAAAATATCAGTTTTTTTTAAAAGGGGGCTGCTGTTTTTTCCCCGTCCTGTGCACAATAATACATACATCATATAACCAAATACAGAAATATTCATAATCAACATCTCACGCATAATATATAAAAGAAATAAACAAACAGAATACAATATTAATCTAAATCATCATGAACAAGCAAACAACCACCAAAATCGTCCAAAATATATACAATATGTATCAAGTAAGTACATACATCCTCAAAATATATATAAAAAAAGCTGCCATAGCTTGGTCCAGCTCCTCCACCTCTGATAAACACCGTAATCTGGCGCATCTGCTTCTCGGTGCAGCCCTAAGTCGTCAAAAACTCGACCAATGAAGGAGAGGACTGTGCGGGAGTCTGTGCAGGCTGTGGAGCTGCAGGAGTGGTTTGCGCAACCGCAACCGAAATAGTGGCTTGCGGAGCCGCAGCCGAAGGAGATGCATATGGAGCCGCAGCCGAAGCAGCCTGTCGTATCTGTTAAATTTTGTATGTAAAAAACGAGTAAGAATAGTGTATTAGATTTTAGTTGAATTTGTATCATTATCAGGTTATTGCGAAACCCCAATCTAAGAATACTTAGGGACTTAGATCTCGTTTGGGTATCTAGTTTAGAAAACCGTAGTTTATTTTAATTAGATAGTTTTATGTAAGTATGATTAATCAAAGCTAAGTTTACAAACAAATAAGTTTAGGCTACTAATATTGCATATGTTACTATCTATAATGTGATATAATATTTTACTATTAAGTAGTATACGTACCAATATCTCCTACAACTCCTCGACGGTGGTCTTCAAGACGGTAACATCAGGCTCTAGACGTCGCTCACGGGGGGTAGGGGAAGTAACCATCGGAGTGGAGTCCAACCTCATATGGGTCATGCTAAGACCCAGTCCCCGATCTCTCTCCCAACCTCCGTGGTGCCGTCCGTGTGCGGCGTTTAGGACTGGGGTTAGTAGCATCGGATCGGTCTGTCCAGTAAAATCGATCCCCGATGCCTCCACCAACTCCACCACCCGCTCCTACACCCATATTAACCATTAAAATATAAGTATATCATTTAAATTTGAACTTTTCAAAACAAAAATTTCAAACCTGTTAGAATAAATATTAACACTTACACAGTACTCCTAGGTTATTGGGGTCAAAAATTACACACCGGTTAACCAAGTCAAAGTCAAAGTCAACTCCAAACCAGGTGGGCCCAAGCCTAGGCCAAGTGGGCACATGCCCAAGTCGAGCCCCGCGACCGGCCCCCCATGCCAAAATGAAATCATATAATAAATAATTTTGATGTAATTTTTTATGCATGAATGGACATAAAGCCAATTTTTTGTAAAGTTCATGGCCGATGTGCAAAATAAATGAGCACATGAGGTATGGGATGGGCGAAATACCATTTTGTAAAGCCCAAGATGCTATATGTAAGTTTGTAAGTCTATAAAAGGCAACATGATAATGAAATTAAAAAAAATAATTCAATCTCCCCAAATATTAGGGTCTGTGCCTCCTTCTCCTTCCTCAAGGTTCTAAAACCTTCTTCTCATTTTTGAATTAAATCAAGAGTTTAACTCTTCTTTTTCCAAAAATAAGTAGTTTTTCACCATAAAACCCTCGAATGGGAGCTCGGATCTACCATCAAATCCCTAAAAGGGGAGATTTTAAGTCTCACCTCCCCGTTTCCCCCTAAGATCCAGCTAACGGAGAAGAAGAAGGATACCCATCTATAAAAATCTCAATCTGGGAGGACCCGAAGCTCAAAAGAAAATCCAAAGATTTCTAAGAGTTTAACTCCATTCAAGATCTGTTGGAGTTTAACTCCAAATCTATACATAATACTTGTTAGGGGTTCAACCCCAAAACCCCTTGGGAGTTCAACTCCTAACCCAGGGGATAAGCCCATTTTCCGCTGGTGTTTCCAGCGGTCGCGTGCCATGCACGTGACCCACGGGCGCCCAGCGGTCGCGTGTCGTGCACGTGACCCGCGAGCGCCCAGCGGTCGCGTGTCGCGCACGTGACCCGCGGGCGCCCAGCGGTCGCATGCAGGGCACGTGACCCGCGGGCGCTAAGCGCCCACATGCGCCTCACGCGACCCGCGGGCGCTCCGCGTCCAGCGGTCGCGTGCTTCGCACGTGACCCGCGGGCGCTCCGCGTCCAGCGGTCGCGTGCTTCGCACGTGACCCACGGACGCCAAGCGCCCACGCGCCAGGCAAGTGACCCGCGGACGCCCAGCGCCCACGTGCCATGCACGCGTCTTTAAGATGCTCCTTATCCCTCATTTTCTGTGCACTCCACACCAAAAACACGTCCCCCGTTAGGAAAATTTTTCTAACGGGGCGCTGCCCCGCATCCCGCAAGGGGGCTGCTAGCCCCCTTGACCCCCAGCCCGCTATCCGGGTAGCGGAACCCCTGTAAACTCTGCGAGGCCCCCGATATATCCAAAACCCCCTTTCAAAACACAACACACGCACACTGCACATTGAGTTCGCATGACTAGTTTGATCCGTCAATCGGAGGTTTCTTCACTCCAAAGGCGAGGGGTAATTAACGGCAGCTTAGTCTACGGCTGCCGGAGATTCGGATCCCCATAATCAATAAACCCCCACCTACCCTAGGAAGGGAGAATCTATAGTACGCCTGACAAGCGCGCGCGTATTCCCATCTCAATGGGGTGACGAAAAACACCCTATAGATTTTGGCACGCCCGGTGGGACCTATCTTTCCTCCCATATTTCGGGTTAAGCGTTCATGCGAACTCAATTAGCATATATATATATATATATATATATATATATATATATATATATATATATATATATATATATATATATATATATATATATATATCGATTGTCTGTACTGAAATTATGCTTCTTTGTGCAGGTAAATGGTTTCAAATTGTAATCTTCGAACGCGGCAAGAATGTCTCCAAGGACAAGCTCAGCTCTCGACACAACTCCCATCTCCTACACGATGAAGATGGACTCCAGGACGGTCCTCCTAGCCAGTCTTGGACGACAGTGGGAGGAGCCGCTGCTACAGTTCGGCTCTATTCTGTTAGTGCCAGATAACGTCGTCCCTGCTCCTCAAACCCTGGTGACTAATAAACCGTCCTCGAAAGGCAAGAGGCCAAATGTGGTGGTCTCGAAAGCGCCCCAACCCAAATGTGAATCGGTGTTTGAACGACATTCCTTGGCCCCAGCTGGGGAAAAGGCCATCAACACCAATAAAGCAACAAGGCATCTCGGGCAAGCTCCAGCGGTGCCCCTGACAACTGCTCAATCGGGTATCTTCTCTAAGCTCTTCGTCAATCGACTAATGATGGCTTCCTGGATGACGGATGCCCGTCAAGCCCTCAAAATTGAGAAGCTAAGACAGAAGAGACTCATATATAGAGCCAACAAGAAGGCTAGGGCTCATGCTATGCTGAACTTCATGGGGTTCCAAGAACAGGGTTACCCCGCCAAAGATAAAGATATGCCTGGATATGTGGTCCACACCGTTTACATGGTGGGCACGCGCAGCAAGAGAAAGGACGGGGGCACCACATCTCAAATCCAAACCGGTATGAATGTGGCTGCCACTTCCCAAGACCAGCATCCTCCGAAAGGTAATGAAAATCCTCCCAGTGAAGCTGATAAGCAGAGAGATCCCTCGGTTCATGAGGAGTCGGGCTCGGAAAGCGAAGAGGTGCCAATCTTCCATAAACGCGGAGCAACAACTTCTCCAAGAGCTCCGAAAACAGCTCAGAAGCAGAGACAAGGAGATGTCCAAACTCTACTCAAAGATTGATGACTTGACAAACATCGTCTTACATCTCACGGCCCAAGTTGCTTCTCAGCCGTCCAATCAAGCGCAGGGTTCGAATCATGGACCGGAAAACGGTGTCCCGAGACAGCCGACGCCTATTCCCTCGAATCCAAAGGTGGGAGACCTGCATGAAAGTCGGCCACATCCTATCTCGAGAAATGTCTTGACTACCGATGACAGCAACCCGCTAACTCAAGATCAAATCATGGATTTGGTTGCCAACAAAGTCAAAACATTGGTAGCTGAAGCCGGAGAGAAAAAGATCTTGTGGAGTTTCCCACTGACTATGTCGTCCCCAAATTTGAAAGGTTCGATGGGATGGGAAATGCGAACCGGCACATTGCCCAATTTAAAGCATCATGCGCGAATACTGGGGCAATGATGCGCTCCTTCTCCGTCAGTTTGTCAATAGCTTGACGGATGTTGCTTTCGATTGGTATGCAAGCATACCGGATGACTCGATCATGATGTTCGCTCAAATAAAATCCATATTCAAGCAAAGGTTCATGAGTGTCAGCGATAAAATCACCATTGCCGACCTCGTAAGGAATAAGCCAAAGAACAACGAAAGCAACATGGATTTTATAGTCTGACGGCGCAATCTCTCTATCAAATGTGAACCTCCGTTGGAGCAAGACCAATCCGTCAGTTTTCTTATAGAAAATCTGAACGACTGGATGAAAGCTTTCCTGTGCACCGCAGGCCTCAGAACATTCCAAGAGCTGACCAAGAAAGTTCAAATGTTGGAACGCTCAAACCCCGAGTCCACTCAGAATCTCCAATTCACAAACATACCGAGATATCGGAGGGACGACAACCGAAAAAGCGAAAGTTCTAACATCACCGATTCTCTAAATAAGCAGAGAGCGGGCGGAGCAAAGACTAAAAAATCATGAGAGCCAACTTTGGAGGAAAGAAGAAATAAGGTCTACTCTTTCGGAAGGGACAAGGTCTACAAAATTTTCAAAGATGCTCTGAAGAATGGCCTGCGGCTACTAGAACCAAAAAAGCTAAGTGAAGCGAGCAAGGCTGATCATCCCAAATTTTGCCCATACCACCGAGTTCTAGGGCACAATATTGAAGACTGTTGCATCTTCAAAGATTGGGTCGAAAAGCAATACAAGGCAGGAGAATAAAACTGTCTAAAGGCGTGTTAACAAACAATCAAGCTGTGACCGCCAATTTCATACAAACGGAGACCGAAGTCTTTCGGGAACCTGATTCTCTCAGACATCTGCTTTTCTCTGAAAAGAGCGGACCAAGGCAACAAGCTAAGAACCAAGCGAGCAACATTGCCAATGAAGAAGCAATAGACGGGTACACAACCCATACGGTCTACATGATGGAGCTCAGAGGAACAAGTCCTTCTACGCCTTATAGCCATGACAATGACGAGATTGTTGCCATCCAACACTGGCTTGATCCAAATGATGAAGAGCCCGCTCAGGCTATTGATCCAAAGGAGCCCGTGGTTCTTGCTGAATCAAGCTCATGCGGTAAGGATAATCCCGTTGTCATATCCAGGACTATAAAACAAGCATTATTCCAATGGCTTCAAAAGCAGCTTCAGGACAGGGACAAGAAGATGGCCAAGGTCCATTCCAAAGTCGACGAGCTGGCAAACGTCGTGGCAGATCTCATGACCCAAGTCGCCCGATTGCAATTACAGCAAAATCAAATTTTGGTTTGTGAGCTAGGGATTGATATCCTGAAGCAGCCAACCAATACTCCCTCCAGCCCAAGATCGGAACACTTTTGCGAAAAACGGCCGCGATCAACTTCCAGTCGCTCCGATACGTACCCTAAATGGGATAAGCGGACTTCAGGCTAACCAAAGACTGATCGGCCTCAAGGACCAGCGTCAGTAAGAGCATCTACTCTAATAGAGAGAAAGAAGAAGGTGTACTCCGTCAGGATGGATAAAGTCCGTGAAATATTCGTGGACGCCTTGAACAACGGTCTGCAGCTGCCTATTCCAAAGAGGCCACATGAAATGGACATGACCGGAAATCCCATATACAGCCCATATCATAGAATGGTGAGTCATAGCATTGAAGACTGCTATGTTTTTAAAGATTGGGTGGAGAACCAATACAAACTTAAGAAAGCTTCACATAGTCAGATGTACCGACAAGCCACAGAGCTACGGTCATCAACACAGCTCCGCCAAGATCAAAGTTCGAGGAGCTAGGATAAGTAAACAACTGACCACCACGTCGTTAAACAGGAAATAGAGGACCACCACGTCGTTAAACTGGGAACAACCGACCTCTAAGTCGTTAAACTTGGGATGTAAAAAAATATGTAAATAAAAAAAAGAAGCCAAAATGATGGGGCAACTCGCAATAAAAATCAACGATTAAAATAAAAATGAAAATAAACAGCCGAAATGATGGGGCAACCGCGAATGAATAGCCGAAATGATAGGGCAATCGTGACCTTCGCGATAAGAAAAGCTGAAATGATAGAGCAATCGCGGTAAAATAAAATAAAAATCTCCAAATGGCGAAAGATAAGTCACTCCTAGTACCATATTCTAGTGCAGCGATGCAAACGCCAACCAAATCCCTAAATTCCCAATGGCGAATGATGAGTCGCTCCTGGTACCATATTTCAGTGCAGCGATGCAGACGTCAACCAGAATTCAAATTCCCATTGGCGAATGATGAGTCGCTCCTGGTACCATATTCCAGTGCAGCGATACAGACGCCAAAAAAATCCCAAAATTGTCCCAGCCCTACAGTTGGTCCCTGAACTGACTACTGTATACAATCCACGGGCTCAAATAATTCTCATCATACCCATACCCCACCGCAATCACCAGTCCAGCGGCTGGTCTCCGCCCTTGGAATTATGATCCATTTGGGAAGACCCACTCATGTGTCCTCATGATACACGAGGAGAACAAAACTTACGGGATCCTCACGACTCGTAAGAAAACACCTTCGTGAGATCTTTACGACTCATGAAGGAAAAACAAACTTGGGAGTCCCCACGACTCCTAAGGAGAAAGTACACCTACAAGATCCTTTCGACTCGTAGAGAGAAAATGCTTTTATGGGACCCTTACGGCTCATAAAATTGAAAAGTCTTAGGTGATAAGGACATAAACCTGTCTCCTAAACCATCGCTCCCCAACAGAGAACAACAAATGATGAATTGCTCCTGGTACCTGTGCTTCAGTGTTAGCAACGTTGATGCCGACCCTAACCCCGAAATTCCAAATCGATCCAAAAGACCCCTAAGTCTTTAAACTGGGAACAGATGACCACTAAGTCGTTAAACTGGGAACAGATGACCCCTAAGTCGTTAAACTGGGAACGAGGGAAATCCTCTCATGGAAAATGATGATTCGCTCCCGGTACCACATTCCAGTGTAGAGATACTAATGCCAAACCAAAACCAAAATCCCAAGTCCTCCTAGGGAAAATGATGAGTTGCTCCTGGCATTATTCCAGTGCAGCAATACTGATGCTAAACAAATTCCAAATTCCTCTCAAATTCAAAAGTCCCGCCGAATAAGACAAAAATCAAAAAAATCAAACCAACCAATTCCAACATCGATCTATACGTCAAACAAAGAGACACTCTGTCCTGGAGATACGTTAACTAGACACTCCGCCTCGGGGATAAGTCAACCAGCGACACTCCGTGCTAGGGATGCGTCAACCAGGGACACTCCGTGCCGGGGAAATGTCCAACACATACACTCCGCCTTGGGGATAAGTCGACCAGCGACACTCCGTGCCGAGGGAACGACCAGGGACACACCTTGCCGGGGATGCATCAACTAGCGACACTCCGTCACGGGAAAACGTCCAACACAGACCCTCTGTCTCGGGGATACGTCAACTAGACACTCCGCCTCGTGGATAAGTCGACCAGCGACACTCCGTGCCGGGAAAACGTCCAACACAGACACTTCGCTTCGGGGACAAGTTGACCAGCGACACTCCGTGCCGGGGAAACATTACAAACAGACACTCTGCCTCGGGGACAATTCAACCAGCGACACTCCGTGCCGGGGAAACGTCACATACAGACATTCCGTCTAGGGGAAACTTCACATACAGACACTCCGTCTCAGGGAAAAGTCCAACATAGACACTCTGTGCTGGGGATACGTCATACACCGACACTCCGTCTCGGAGACACGTCAAGCATCGATCGTCCATGTCATAAAAAGGGCAGTGCCAGCTTCCCAAAAAGCGGGAACCAAATCAAGTTGCCACCACGTGAAAGAAGATCTATCAATTTCATGCACACGACCCACATATGCGGTATGAATTTATTGAGGAGAGGCACTTTGTTGGGGTCAAAAATTACACCCCGGTTGACCAACTCAAAGTTAAAATCAACTCCAAGCCAGATAGGCCCAAGCCTAGGCCAAGTGGGCCCATGCCCAAGTTGAGCTCCGCGGCCGGCCCCCCATGCCAAAATGAAATCATGTAATAAATAATTTTGATGTAATTTTTTATGCATGAATGGGCATAAAGTCAAATTTTTGTAAAGTCCATGAGGCATGGGATGGAAAAAATGCCATTTTGTAAAGCCCAAGGGGGTATATGTAAGTTTGTAAGCCTATAAAAGGCAACATGATAATGAAATTTAAAAAAATAATTCATTCTCCCTAAAAATTAGGGTTTGTGCCTCCTTCTCCTTTCTCAAGGTTCTAAAACCTTCTTCTCCTTTTCGAATTAAATCAAGAGTTTAACTCTTCCTTTTCCAAAAATAAGTAGTTTTTCACCATAAAACCCTCGAAGGGGAGCTCGGATCTGCAATCAAATAGCTAAAAGGGGAGATTTGAAGTCTCACCTCCCATTTTTACCCCAAGATCCAGCCAATGGAGAGGAAGAAGAAGGATACCCAACTATAAGAATCCCATTCCGGGAGGACCCAAGGCTCAAAAAAAGATCCAAAGATTTCTAGGAGTTTAACTCCATTCAAGATCTGTTGGAGTTTAACTCCAAATCTATACATAATCCTTGTTAGGAGTTCAACTCCAAAGCCCCTTGGGAGTTCAACTCCTAACCCAGGGGCTAAGCCCCTTTTCCGCTGGTGTTTCCAACGGACGCGTTCCATGCACGTGACCCACGGGCGCCCAGCGGTCGCGTGCCGCGCACGTGACCCACGGGCGCCCAACGGTCGCGTGCAGGGCAGGTGACCCGCGGGCGCTAAGCGCCCACGTGCACCTCATACGACCCGCAGGTTGTTAGATATATGTATGCCCTAGAGGCCATTATATGATAGTGCATGTATATATATATATACATATATATATATATATATATATATTCAGGGGACATTCTTGCTTGACATGATAGTATGCTATCTGGTTGCACCTTTTATCTTGACATGTTCATTTGATCGTGCTTTCATTCATTTGGTACATGTTGATATAGCCCTTAGGATATGCAGGACTACTGAGATTATGATGCGGATCATACTAGTAGGACACGTGTAGTCTATGAGCATATCCTTGAAATGTTCCTAGTCGTGGGTGTGTCGAGACGGGACATCGATATCACCAGAGTAGAATAGCGTATACATTGCTTGTCCCATATGATGGGCGATGGATGATCCCATATCAATTGGTGTGGTGACACCAAAGACCGTATACGGGTGCTCAGTGAGACTGTGTACACTGAACGGACTCGCCGAGAACTCCTATGTGGTATTATATCTATCGTCGGATAGCAGTTCTCAGGTGACATTGGTACAGGTTAGCCTGTAGACCCGAGATCGTCTTAGAGTCTTGTGTGCCTCCCACTGTACTTTGATCTCCACCCTACCACGGCTCTACTGAGTCGTGCAAACAGCTGGATTTTAGGTACAGTCCCGAGGCACATGGAGGAAATGAGAGATAGGAGGGGTTTCATCTCTCCCCGTATTAGGGGTTGATGTTGCACCATGTACGATTGGCTATAACAGGAAATCCCTGGCCAGGGCTGCTGAGATTTACTGACAAGTGTTATCACTAGTTTCTCGATCTGTTATAAGCCATATACCGGCATAACTTATTGGGTTATTGGGGTCGACGATACCATCCCTAGACTCACATATGCAGCATATTTGACGAAGAGAACGGACTGTACGGTAAGTGTTACCAGTTGGCTCAACGGGAATTTTAGCAGGTTTGCTTGTGTTTCTTCTGATCGCTCAATACCTGGGATCCATTAAGTACAGCTTGGGCCACTAACGGTTTGTGGGCGTGTGATGTGATCACTGCCTACTGCTAGCGTATTGACGAGTCTTAGAGTCCCACAAAGGGGTCTCCTAGCTCAGGCGAAAAGATGTAGGGATGAATATGTGATATGCGCGGGGGCTCGATTGAATGCGTGTATTGGATACCGTATTTTAATCGGGCGTTTACAATTGGACGGGTCGTATGAGATATGACCGGGTTATTAAATCAGGTGTTGATTTAATATGTAGTCCATTAGCTCATTTATTAAAACCTATTTCTTTATGATGCATGCATGAGTGTATGCATATGTTGATATGGATGCACACATGCAAGCATACATGTGTCATGGTTGATGATACATTGGTGGTGGCAATGCAAGACTCACATGGTAACATATTTAGATATTTTGATTATTTGAGAAAAGCAAAATGGGATTAAAATCATGGTTGACAATTCAACTCTCTTGAGTTGACAAAGTCAATGGTTTCATTGCCCATGGTTTTAGCCCATGATTTTTCTTAAACTCAAGTTATAAAATATTTAGATATTTTGTAACCATGGTTTAGCATGGATGACTTCACTTACTCTCTTGAGTTTAGAGTGGGTTATCATATTATTCTCTTGAGTTTGTTTTGAGTCATCTCCTTCTTCCTCTCTCTCCTCAAAGCTCACTAGGGTTTTAAAAGAAAGAGAAAAAATTAAAAAGAAAAGGTTTTGTAGTGAGATCCAAACCAACATCACCATTCCACTTTAGTTTAGCCCACTAGTGTGGAGTGTTTGCTTCATCTTCATCCTTGATCAAGTAAAGCCTGGAGCTTGGTGCAAAGGGACTTCGTGGTGGATCATCGTGGACTTGGAAGGACACAAGCCAACCGGTTCAAACCTCAATCGATCCAAGAAGTCTAGGAGGAGGTCTACAAAGGTTGTATTCTCTCCCCACTTTGTGTTAGATACTTTATAGTATGTGATACTATAGTTTGTTACTCTATTTTTCTAGTTCGATTCATGTTTGGAATTGTTTAGAACCCTCTAAATTTTTGTTATAGCATGTGTGATGCAACCCTAAATCTAGGATGGTGCTAGAGAATCCCTACAGTGGTATCAGAGCCAAGCTAGAAACTTAGACGATGTTAGAAACAATATGAAAACGAAACAACTCCGAATTTACAATTTTCTGTAACCCTGAAAAAGCTTCTATGTCGATTTTTAAAAGTGTCCAGAAAAATTTTCAAACAACTACATAAGCTTAATGGTAATGCACTGAGAACACAAAACAAATTTGAGGCTCACCCACCGGTTTTTGGCCGAGCACCCGACCCAAAAATCCGGCGTCGCCGGCCTCTTTAACCCTAAATTGCCTCGAATTTTTCCTATGTTCTGGTGTCTAGATTTTGGGGTTTCTGGTATTGTTTGTTTAAGCCAAAATTTCATGTGATGCTAATTTTGCTTATGGGCTTATTAGGAGTGTTTCGTAGTCATATATTATTGTTAGATATATGTATGCCTTAGAGGCCATTATATGATAGTGTATGTAGTGATGTGTGTGTGTGTGTGTGTGTGTGTATTCAGAGGACAGTCTTGCTCGACATGATAGTATGCTATCTGGTTTCTCTTTATCATATGTTCACTTGATCATGTTTTTACTCATTTGGTACATGTTGATAAAGCCCTAAGGATATTGGCTTGACTATTGGGATTATGATTTGGATCATACTAGTGGGACACCTATAGTTTTTAAGCATATCCTTGAAATGTTCCTAGTCGTAGGTATATCGAGACAGGGCATCGATATTCCAGTGTAGACTAGCGTATACCATTCTTGTTCCATTTGATGGGCGATGGATGATCCCATATCCGTCTGGTGTGGTGACACCAAAGATTGTATACGGGTGCTCAGTGAGATTGGGTACACTGAACGGACTCACCGAGAACTCCTATATGGTATTATATCATACGTCGGATAGCAGTTCTCAGGTGACACTGGTACAGGTTAGTCTGTAGACCCGAGATCTCCATAGAGTCTTGTGTGTCCTCCCAAATGTACTTTGATCTCCACCCTACTACGGCTCTACTGAGTCGTACAAACGGGTGGATTTTGGGTACGGTCCCGAGGCACATGGAGGCAATGAGCGATAGGAGGGGTTTCGTCTCTCCCAGTATTGGGGGTTGATGTTGCGCTGTGCACGATTGGCTATAACAGGAAGTCCCTGGCCAGGGATGCTGAGATATTGCTGATAAGTGTTATCAGTAGTTTCTCGATCTGTTGTAGACCATATACCGGCATGACTTATTGAGCTATTGGGGTCGACAATTCCATCCCTAGACTCGATATGCAGCATATCTGACGAAGAGACCGGACTGTACGGTAAGTGTTGCCAGATGGATTAACGGGAGTTTTGACAGGTTCGCTTGTTCTTCTTCTGATCGCTCAATACCCGGGTGGCCGTTACGTTTAGCTGACCGCTTGCGGCTTGTTGGTGTTTGATGTGATCATCACCTACTGCCGGTGTATTGACGAGTCTTAGAGTCCCACACAGAAGTTTCCTAGCTCAGGCAAAACGATGTGGTGTGCATATGAGATATGCGCGGGAGTTCGATTAAATGCGTGTATGAGATACCGTATATTAATCGGGTGTTTACTATTGGTCGGGTCGTATGTGATATGACCGGTTTATTAAATCAAATGTTGATTTAATAATGACTTTTAGCTCACTTTTATTAAACCCTTTTCTTTTGGATGTATGCATGTATATACATACACATGTTGATGTGAATGCATACATACATTCATGCATATGTATCATGGTTGTTGATATATTGAAGATGGCAATGCAAGACTCACATGGTTCATATTAATATATAGATTTTTGTTTTAAGATAAATGATAAAGGAAATTAACTAATGACTCATTCTTTCCAAATGACTCATAGTTTCCACACTCTTCTTTGTTTAACCTTTGACTAAACCTTGGTTAATTTCCTTTGTTCTTTAACTCATCACAAAATATCTAGATATTTATATTAACCATGGTTTATTGTGAGAGTGTCTCACATATTTATATCCTTTTGTTTTATTTTTAAAACATAACATTTATCATTATCTTGAAAAAGCTTTGCCATCTTCATCTTCCTCCTTCTTCAAGCTCTTTTGAGATTTGTTTAGAGTGAGAAAAAGAAAAAGAGAGGGTTTTTAAGTGAGAACATAAACCACTTCATCATCCTACACTTCTTTAGCTATTTTGTGTAGGGTGTTTGCTCCACGGATTTGAAAGACCAAGTGAAGCAACAAGCTTTGAGCAAAGGACTTCGGGTGGATCGTCGTGGACTCGGAAGTGTTCAAGCGAGCCGTTCCAAACTGTAGGAGATCCAAGGAGTTACTCAAGGAGGTCTACAAAGGTTGTAGTCTCACTACTTAGTGATAGATTAACTTTTGTATGTGATACTATTAGTTGTTACTCAATATTTCTAGTTCGATTCCTAGTTAAGTTTGCTTAGCACCTCTTAAAATCAAAGTTGTAGCATGTGTGATGCTTCCAAACCCTATATGAGGTGATAAGGAAACCCTACAGTTTTAATATTGTATTGGTAACTTGGATGATATTTAATAGTTTGAGCGAACATCAATCACCCCCCATTACCCTCGCTGAAAATTTTCAAGTGTTGGAATTTTCCGAGTTAAATATATTTGAATGTTCGTGCAAGTAACCCTATGGACCCTCTAGAGAAACAAAACCCTAACTCGATTCTATAACCATGGAACCGCGGCCGAACCTTAGGGTTTATCGTAGTCCTGTGGCGCCATAGGTGAGGCAAGGGTTGACCCTTCTACGGCTGGTCCATAGACACTGTGGCACGTTTTTTGATATTTTAGCTTTGCTCAAGTGTTGAGCTTTCGGGGTAATTTGTGGGTGTTTGTTGACTTGATCGAAATGTTTAACATTGTCTTGATATTTCTGAATGTGATACAATAATTGGAATCTACACTAATTAGTTTTATGAAAAGTAATTAGTTGCGTGTAAGTCTAATATTTCGGTCTCAGTAGAATCAGGAATCCTGTTGAATTACCCGACTTCTTTTGAATAGGTGTTTTCATGGTTGAGATCTAAATATAAGATTTGCATTGTTAGGCATGAGATCCTGAATATGTGGTATTCCGGGTTTATGATGTCTAAAGGCAGAGTCGATTCCAATTGTTTTAGTTTTTCACTTTCTTTTCTGTGACCGTAAGTGTAGTATGCGGTGTATAGCCGGTTTCGTTGCTATACATCAACGACAATTGGGGTACGCATACTTACTTACGTTGATGATATGTGATATTATGTGTTGCTGAGATATGATGTACAGGATCGTCGCGAATGAATAGCCGGGGGTTTTATGTGAGATGAGAGTTTTTCTTTTCATTCATGTAAAATTAATTGTATGTAATATTCTTTTATTGGGGTATTTCCGGGTTGAGGATGATGTCACCATTATTGTATATTATTTACTTTTCTGCATTAGGATAGACCTAAGGAGGGGAGCACAAGTGACCGGGTTCTAGGGTTCAGTGGGAGGCCATCTCGAGGAGTCGAGACCGGGTCTCCTAAGCTCTAGAATTGGTAGGGTCACTTGCCGCTCTCATAAGGGTCTAGGAGTGTGGGCTTGGCTATTCATCATGACTGTGGAATCCGTATTTTCTATTGTTGGCTAAATACAAAATACGGACCTCCTAGTATATCCTGTATTTTCATATATGTGCTTCTGTTGTTGATATTTTGTGATGTGATCACTTTATATGTTGAGACGAATGTTGTATTATATATATGATATATAATAAACGTTGCTTATGTTTTGCATCCGCGCTAGTCCCGTCCTTCTATGCCGTTAGTTAAGTAACCTAACGGTACATAACGGGACATTGTGGCGAATGCGGATGGCATAAGCGTACGTTCTATTTTCGTTTCTTTTATGTAATGGCTTAGGACTTAAATGATGGAACTACATTAATAAGATTAATGTAAACAAAAGAAACCTAAAAAGATGTTGTAGAATTAAGTTTGAAACCTACTCGGCTTTTTATGAAAAAGCAAGATTTCAAAACGCAGAGCTTAAGCCACTCCTTTTTAAACCATTAGATTCTACAACGATATCAAGTTCGAAGTGTTAAAGGTTTTCTTAAAAACCATTCGCAATCTTCCGTCATTTTAAGAAATAGAGTACTTAGTATTCGTGCTGCGTATTTTGACTATAGTTAAGGCGCAGTGTACGGTAGCTAAGTGATGTCTTCCTATACCGCATATGATGTGATTAGTTAGGGCATTCATATGATTATGTTGACTATAGTTAAGGGTCATATGGGTGGGTCTAGTTAATCATGGAATGACGGGAAGAACTTGACTAGTACTTATGATATGTTGACTATAGTTAAGGTCATGAGTACTAGGGGTAAAAACCATATTGGGAGTTTCAAGTGCTGAAATTTGAAATGAGATTGCATACCTTCTATATGATAGTAGGATCCCGATCCCACTGTAAGCAACAGTTGCTCCCGGGAGAATTTTGCACTTTACAATTAGCTAACTCATTAGGTTTCTAGAAAGGTGTCAACGGGGCTACGCCTCTGGGAAAATGAGGTTTATTTTAATTAGGTCTGTGCGAAAGCATGGGGAACCTCCCTCAAAAATACTGGCACTAGCCTGGCTGGACGGTTAGCGAAATTGTAGAATGTAATTTATCCTGGCTAATTTTTTCCTTTTAAGGTTTGAAGGAAAATTTGATAAAAGAAGTGGGAGACATCGATTACATAAGATAATAAACCAATCTAATCTTTGCAAGAGCTTTCGCTAAGTGTATTCTTTTCTCTCTCCTGATGGCAGATAAATATGACTGGACTTAAGCTACTATTAGAGAAAAATAAGCTTACCGAACCGAATTATAAAGCTTGGCTGAGGAACATTAACATTGCTCTCACATATGATAAAGTATCATATGTTCTCACTGCCACAGCCCCGCCCAAACCAGGCCCTGAATCTTCTATTGCGGATAGGGAAATCCGCAAAACGTGGGATATTAACTGTGCAACCGCCAAATGCCTCGCGCTTGCATCGATGGACAATACACATCAAAAGCAGCACGAGGAGATGGATGTTCAATCCATCTTTCTCCATACAAAGGAGTTGTATAGAGAGCAATCTCGTATCCTACGATACGAAGCGTCTCGAAAGCTGTTTCAGATGCGGATGGCTCCTGGCACATCAGTAGGTGACCACATTCTTAAGATGATAGCTCTTATTGAAGAGCTTGAGGGACTCGGATAGACAATGGATAACGAGCAATATACGGATATTGTTCTACAGTCTCTTCCCTCTGCCTTTGCTCTTGTCATAGTGAACTTCAACATGCACAACATGGAGAAGTCACTACCCGAACTTCTCAATATGTTGAGAAATACGGAGAGCGCGCTTAAGGCGAAGTCTCCCTCCCTGCTTGTTAGACAATCTTCTTCTTTTGTCCCAAAAGCCAAGGCCAAGGGAAAGAACAAGAAGAAATCCACCAAGCCGAGAGGTGGAATAAAAAAGGTAAAGGGGAAAGACAAATCCAAAGCTGGGGAGTCGTGAAAAGGAGAATGTTTCTACTGCAAGAAGACGGGACACTGGAAGCGGAACTGTACTGAGTACCTTGGTCTCAAGAAAGGGAAGCATGGTGATACTTCAGCTTCAGGTGTGTTCGTAACTGAAAACTGTTTTTCTATAAAATCTGCTTCCTGGGTATTGGATACCGGTTCGGGTTCTCATATCTGCAATTCTGTGCAGGGGTTAAGAAATAGCAGAGTTTTGAAGACAGGTGATCATACTCTCCAGGTTGGAAATGGTTCCAATGTATATGCAGTTTCAGTGGGAGAGTACCATCTGGGGTTGCCATCGGGTTGTATACTGGTTTTGAACCCATGTTATTTTGTACCAAGCATGCTTTGTAATATTGTATCTGTTTCTTTGTTAGACAATGAAGGATATTATTTTATATTGTAGCACAATGTTATGAACATTAAACTGAATCAAGAGTTGATTGGTTATGGTACACTTAATAACGGGATATACGTCCTGAATCAACACACAGTTTTCAACATACAACACACAAATAAAAGAAAGTTTTCAGATATAAATGAAGCTTTTCTTTGGCATTGTAGACTTGGTCATATTAATGAAACAAGACTAAACAAGCTTCTAAAGATGGATATTTAAATTCTTTTGAGTATAAATCTTATGCGACTTGTCAGTCTTGTATCAAAGGGAAAATGATCAAAACTCCGTTTACTGGACACGGAGAAAGAGCTACTGAGCTCTTGGGCCTCATACATACTGATGTATGTGGGCCAATGTCTACATATACAAGAGGCGGTTTTCTTACTTCATAACCTTTACTGATGATTTCTCAAGATTCGGTCATGTGTTTTTGTTAAAGCATAAATCTGAAACTTTCGAGAAATTCAAGAAGTACAAACTTGAAGTAGAAAAATAAACTGGAATGAGCATCAAGATACTTCGATCAGATTGAGGTAGAGAGTATCTTAGTACTGAGTTTTCGAACTTCCTAAAAGAGAATGAGATTCTCTCTCAGCTCACTCCCCCTTACACACCACAGCACAACGGTGTGTCAGAGTGACGGAATCGAACCCTATTAGATATGGTACAATCCATGATGAGTGATGCTGAGTTGCCCCTCTCCTTTTGGGGGCATGCATTGGAGACTGCAGCTTTTCTGTTGAACAAAGTTCCAACCAAGACCGTGTCTACCACTCCATATGAGATATGGTATGGGAAGAGACCATCTCTTAAACGAGTTAAGATTTGGGGTTGTCCGTCTTTTGTTAAAAAGAGGAATCCAGACAAACTCGAGATACGATCGGTCAAGTGTATATTTGTGGGATATCCGAAACATTCGTTTGGGTATCTTTCTACCACAAGGAGGAACAAAAGGTGTTTGTTTCTCAATATGTCACGTTTTTGGAAAATGAGATTTTTTCAAACGATACTGATGGCAATGTGGTAGATCTAGAAGAGGTTCTAGAATCAAAAGTTACAAATGACGACTTGGTTGAACCTGAAGTTGCAACGGAACCTAATAAACCTCAGCCACTCCGTAGATCTGGTAGGACTTCTTGCCCACCGGAGAGATACTACGGTTTTCTCGTTGATTGTGATGGAGAAGATTGCATCATGGATGATGATGACCCTACCAGTTTTCAGCAAGCTATCACGAGTAGAGACTCTGTGAAGTGGCTGGATGCCATGAGATCCGAATTGGAGCCTATGTACACCAACAAAGTATGGACTTTGGATGTTGTACCCTCTGGGGTAAAACCCGTAGGGTGCAAATGGATCTTTAAGAGAAAGATCAGTGTAGATGGACAGGTGGAGACCTATAAGGCAAGGCTTGTGGTGAAAGGATTTCAAGAAAGACCATGACTGGACTATGACGAAACCTTTTCTCCTGTGGCCATGCTTAAATCCATTCGGATTCTACTTGCTATTGCTGCTCACTACGATTATGAAATCTGGCAGATGGACGTTAAAACGGCTTTCCTAAATGGTGATTCAGAAGAGTGCATTTATATGGATCAGCCAGAGGGCTTCATCGATAGTGGGAGCAGCGGGAAAGCATGTAGGTTGCTTGAATCCATTTATGGATTAAAGCAGGCATCACAGAGTTGGAACATCTGTTTTGATGATGTTATCAAAGAGTTTGATTTCTTCAAAAATCCAGATGAACCTTGTGTTTATAAGAAGATTGTAGGAAGTACTGTCACATTCCTCGTATTGTGCATGGATGACATTCTTCTGATAGAAAACGACGTTCCTATGCTACAATCGGTCAAACTGTTCTTATCACATAGGTTCTCCATGAAGGACCTGGGTGATGCCTCGTACATATTGGGCATGATCTATAGGGATAGATCTAAACGGTTATTGGGATTGTCCCAAACCAGGTACATTAATACCATCCTAAAGAGGTTTAGTATGAAAGACTCCAAGCGGGGTTCCTTACCCGCTAGTCATGGAGTCACTCTCTCTAAGGACTTTTGCCCAAAGACTGATGAAGAGAGAGCTCGCATGAGCATTATACCCTACGCTTCTGCTGTAGGATCTATAATGTATGTGATGTTATGTACATGCCTTGATGTAGCTTATGCACTAGGTGTAGTAAGCAGTTATCAATCCAACCCAGGAGAGAATCACTGGACTACTGTGAAGAACATTTTTAAGTACTTACGAAGGACTAAAGAAATGTTCTTGGTGTATGGTAACGGGGATCTCCAAATGGAGGCCTTTACCAATTCGAGCTTCCAGAGTGATAAGGATGATAGCAAATCTATCTCAGGGTTTGTCTTTACCCTCAATGGAGGGGCGGTATGTTGGAAGAGTTCCAAACAGGATACCGTTGCAGACTCCACTATGGAAGCTGAGTATATTGCTGCAAATGATGCTGTTAAAGAAGCCGTCTGGATGAGGAAGTTCATCTTGGAGCTAGGAGTAGTTCCGACCATTATTGATCCAATACCTTTGTATTGTGATAATAATGGGGTTATGGCATTAGCCAAAGAGCCCAGGTCCCATCAGCGATCCAAACACATCCTCAGGTGATATCATCTGATCCGGGAGATTGTTGATCGCCGCGAGATCGAGATTCGGAGAGTAGATACAAAAGATAACACTGCGGATCCACTCACCAAAGCCCTCCCTTTGCCACAGCATGAGCGACTTTTTGAGAGGTTGGGTATGAGATACGCCAATAAATGACCTTAGTGCAAGTGGGAGATTGTTGGATATATGTATGCCCTAGAGGCCATTATATGATAGTGTATGTACCGGTATGTGTGTGTGTGTGTTCAGGGGTCATTCTTGCTCGACATGATAGTATGCTATCTGGTTGCACCTTTTATCCTGACATCTTCATTTGATCGTGCTTTCATTCATTTGGTACATGTTGATATAGCCTTTAGGATATGCAGGACTACTGAGATTATGATGCGGATCATACTAGTGGGACATGTGTAGTCTATGAGCATATCCTTGAAATGTTCCTAGTCATGGGTGTGTCGAGACGGGGCATCGATATCACCAGAGTAGACTAGCGTATACGTTGCTTGTCCCATATGATGGGCAATAGATGATCCCATATCCATTGGTGTGGTGACACCAAAGACCGTATATGGGTGCTCAGTAAGACTGGGTACACTTAACGGACTCGCCGAGAACTCCTATGTGGTATTATATCTATCGTCGGATAGCAGTTCTCAGGTGATATTGGTACAGGTTAGCCTGTAGACCCGAGATCGTCATAGAGTCTTGTGTGCCTCCTACTGTACTTTGATCTCCACCCTACCACGGCTCTACTGAGTCATGCAAACAGGTGGATTTTGGGTACAGTCCCGAGGCACATGGAGGCAATGAGCGATAGGAAGGGTTTCGTCTCTCCCGGTATTAGGGGTTGATGTTGCACCATGTACGATTGGCTATAACAGGAAGTCCCTGGCCAGGGCTGCTGAGATTTACTGACAAGTGTTATGACTAGTTTCTCGATCTGTTATGAGCCATATACCGGCATGACTTATTGGGTTATTGGGGTCGACTATACCATCCCTAGACTCACATATGCAGCATATTTGACGAAGAGACCGGACTGTACGGTAAGTGTTACCAGTTGGCTCAACGGGAGTATTAGTAGGTTTGCTTGTGTTTCTTCTGATCGCTCAATACCTAGGAGCCGTTACGTACAGCTTAGGCCACTGACGGTTTGTGGGCGTATGATGTGATCACTGCCTACTGCTAGCGTATTGACGAGTCTAAGAGTCCCATAAAGGGGTCTCCTAGCTCAGGCGAAAAGATGTGGGGGTGCATATGTGATATGCGCGGGAGCTCGATTAAATGCGTGTATTGGATACCGTATTTTAATCGGGCGTTTACTATTGGACGGGTCGTATGAGATATAACCGGGTTATTAAATCAAGTGTTGATTTAATATTTAGTCCTTTAGCTCATTTATTAAAACCTATTTCTTTATGATGCATGCATGAGTGTATGTATATGTTGATATGGATGCACACATGCAATTCGCAAAAAATTTACATATATTATAAAATAACTCTTAATATTACATTATATCAAAATAGATCTATTGTAATTTACCGATGCCTCCATGGCACGAGTAATGTTCCTCGAGCCTCCTGTATAAGTGGGGCGACCCCTCTTCGCCGACTTCCTATTTTCTTTATTTTGATCGGCATGTTTCTGCACAACACATTCAGATTTAGTTTTCTAATTAAGCAACACAAAAAATTAAATTATATACTAAAAAATGAATTAAATTTAAATTACAAACCTGTTTGCGTTGAAAGTCGAAATATTGGTACAAGAGAGTCCATGTATCTACGTCGACTCTCGCAAAGGCCGGAGTATGTAGGAGAACCGCTTTCTCTGCCTTGGGGGTCGCCATCCACGGAGAATAGCAGTCAATCTTCAGCTCGTTCCTATTGTATCGTACCTTTGATTTCATGTTCTTTATTAAGCCCTAGTACAGAGCGTGAAGATCGAGCACTCTCTCTAGGTGATCAGGGTCGGGTATAGGCTGAAAGTCGTAATCCAACTACAAATACAAAATAATAATGTATTTAAATTGAAAGTGTTAAATAATAATAAATATATTGGATAATTCAAATGAAAATATATATTAATACCCGAACCTGATCCCAGAAGAGGGCAAATGAGCGTCGGTGCTGATCACCCCATTCAACGTGAAGTGGATACTTTTTTAGGATGCGGCTCTCATCCCCTATATACTGGCCGAATCTCTCGGAATAATCGCCGGTATAGAGATAATCGGGGATAAAAAAGAGGGGGAATGGTGCCTTCCCGTTAGCTCTGTCGGGCCTCAGCCTGTGGGACTAATTCAGCCCTCGAGTCCCCCTCTCGGGATAGGGCTGCCCCGCATCTACAAGAAATATCAAGACAAGGAATATTAAGACAAAGTGGTATTAAGAAATCAAGGATTAACGAAAATTGAAATGCGATGTATACCTCCGGCGACAGCTGCACGAGCCTGGGCCCGAGCAGCAGCACGAGTGGGACGATAGTTCCTCCGGTGAGGAACAGCTGGTGACCCGGACGTGGACGCGCCCCCTCCAACTAGAAAATAAACATTGACGATAAAATTATATGGATTTCATGTTTATTCTTAGAGGATATGTAAAATGAATAAATATTTTATATTTATTCAAACTAACCTGCAGACTGAGCGGAGGGTGCGGAAATGGCGGGAGTGGCTTCTGCGCTAGATGTGGATGCACCACCTATAATTAGACAATTAAAAATAGATTATATAAGTAATTGCAAAAAGAATGTGTAGATCAATAATATAACATTATAAATCAATATGCATGCAATATAGGATATATAAATATACCCGCAGGTGCGGTGGTGACCTCTGCCCGAGATGTGGAGGCACCACCTACAGCTAGACAATCAAAAAATGATTATCTAAGTAAGAGGAAAAAGAATGTGTGTATATCTATGATATAACATTCTAAATCAATATGCATGCACTATAGGATATATAAACATACCAGCAGGTGCGGTGGTGGCCTCTGCCTCTGATGTGGACGCACCACCAACAGCTAGACAATTAAATATTGACTATATAAGTAATTTTGAAATAAATATGCGTGTATATCTATAATATTACATTCAAAATGAATATGCGTGCAATATACCTGGAGGTGTGTCAAAGTCCACACGGAAGGACTCATCGGAAGGGGATACCGATCGGGGTGCAAGACCGGTCCTATGAAGCTCCCTATGCAGCTCTTCGGGCGGCAGAACCACTCTGCCTCTGCCTCTGCTACTGCCGCGGCTGGTGCTCCTGCCGCCCCTCGCTGCTCCGGTGGACGTCATCAAACCTATATAAGAGTACAATCATTACATATGCATGCAATATATGTATAGATCGTTGAAATGTGAAGTAATAATATAACATTACAAATAACCTTTTTCGTTTCGTGGACGCATTAGACATATCTACTTGAATTTCTTCATCGATATAATTTCTAACCCACGTAACTTCACGATCAGCCAAATATAACCCGTCTTTTGAAACAGGCGGTCGGAGCACTCTAAGTCTTCTCTCCACTTCATCCTCATCGATGTTCTCCATACGATCCTCGAATTCTGAGACATCGTAAACATCCCTGGGTTTCCAACGGCATACGACACTCCATCCCGGATGCTTCAAGCACTGTGAATAGTATACTTGGAACGGTTGGATCGGAAAGATAAATGATCATCCTGACCGTAAAATCGAAGTGTGTACACACTAGTCAATCCATATTTATCTTTCCAAGTCCCGAGATTGTTTCTCCACTTATTCGTATCAGTTCGTGTATCATACCAAGTACACTGAAATATATAAAACGGTTCTGATCTTCCGGGGTATTGGATGTCAAGTATGCAATTTAAGTATCCATAATAAATCACACCATCAGATCCTACCGTCGCAATCCTATTATTCTGAGTGGTTCGAGATGTTTCTATGTCCTCAACTTCAAATTTGTATCTAAGGACACTGAATCCTTTATAATATGCAACCTCCATATTAGGAAACTGAGCTAAACATCTTGAATCTCGCTCTAATGATGCAAACAAGTTCGGATCGTGGATCTGACAAAACAAATTTTACGACAAATATATAACGATATAAGTTTAGATTAAGACCGGTAGCAATAACATGTTATTCGAATAATTTACATGATCTGCAACCCAATCGCAAAAATTATCCTGATGATATTTTTCCAATCGTTCATCATTCCAATCAGGATGCCCATCACGTGCCTCATTAATATGAATTTTGTTCTCAACAATAAATTATGACATTAATATTATATCATTTCATACACAAACAAACACAAATATAACAATTAATCAAAAAAAACTTACTCTCTAATTTCTTCAAGACATACGCTGTTGAGGAGGATAAACCGATATATCCTGTTGATAAACACAATGTCTACTCTCTTATAGGACGCTTTACCATATGGCCCATCCTGAATTCTCCAAAGCCGATTAAGTTTCGTCTCAATGTTCTCGTCCAGATAGCGGGAACAAAATGTGGTTACTTCATCTAGAAAATAACCTTGCATGATAAAACCCTCTGGTCAATTTCTATTGCGTATATACTTTTTAGAGTGTAGAGTTATCTAAAGAAAAATATGTTAAATAAATAAGTACGGGCATATATGACAACAATAATTTTACAAATTGCGTGAAACGAAAAATTTCACGTATCTTTCGACGAGATACATCCATCGATATTGTACCAGTCCGGCTAACTTAGCCTCGGTTGCAAGATGAACCGTCAGGTGTATTATGATAACGAAGAATGACGGTAGGAAAATACGCTCAACCTTGCAAAGTATCAATGCAATAGAATTTTTTAGATTCTCCAGCGTCACAACATCTAGGGTTTTAGCGTACAATTGTCTAAAAAAGCAACAAAGGTCATTGATTACTAGACCAATTTATTCGGGAAGGGAAGTCCTGAGGGCTAATGGGAGAAGATACTCCATAATAACAAGAGATCATGAATTTTCAGTCCATCGATCTTACCTTTTAAAATTTTTATTTTCTTGCTAAATGATCCTGAAAAACCTCTGGAAATATTCAAATCATGCAACACCTGCAGGAATCTTTTCTTCTCCGGTTATGACATATGATTGTTCTCTTATAAAAAATAAATAAATAAATAATAAACCAAAAAGTGATGGAAGAATTCCCCAAAAGGAGCATCACGTGCCCACACGTGATGCGCCTTGGAGCAAAAATTATAAGCATTACACTTAACAAAGAAGGCGGAAGTTGGGTCTCACGTGTCACACGTGAGCATCTATATACAAAGTATATAAGTTCCTTCATAAAACAAATAACAGGCAGAACGCGCATCACTTTCCAACACGTGATGCTCTTCTCTGGGACTGCTACATATAGGCAAATCGGCCTGGTGCCATTGGGTCACGTGCTACATGTGAGGATTTCTAATACTTTCTGAGCCGATAGAATTAAATTCTATATAAAAGGGATCGGAACCCTATTTTGGAAATATTTCCCCCAATCTTTCTAAATAAGAAAGATTGTGCTCTGCAAATCAGAGCACCGTTGGACAATGGTGATTAAAAATCACCAAGATACAGAATAAGCTCTGTATGGGAAAATATTTTTCCCAATCATTCTAAAAAAGAAAGATGTACTCTGTAAATCAGAGCACCGTTGGATCAAAGATCCAATGGTGATTAAAAAATCACCAAGATACAGAATAAGCTCTATATAGGAAAATATTTTCCCAATCTTGTTAAAAACAAGAAAAATGTCTTCTGTAAAACAGAAGTCCCTGGATCAAAAATCCAACGGTGGATAAAGTCCCCGAATTAATCAAAAAATCTCTCAATGAGAGATTTCCTTAACAAAAATCAAAAAACTTGCCTATGCTATATAAATGACTCGAGATTGAAGAGAGAGGGATATACAGAAAGAGAAAATGAGACCCCCCATAAGATTTGAGAAAACAGGAAAAAAAAAAGAAGAGGAGTTTTCTTTAGAGAAAAAGAAACCCTAGGTGAGGAAAAGACTTAGAGATCATTTTATCTCCTTTTACAAGAGTTTAACTCTTCCAAAAAAAAGAACTTAGTTCTTCCTCTGGTCGAGGCCTGCAAAAGCAGATCTCCCCACAAGTTGAGAATTTAATTCTCATCGGGGAGATTCTGTTATGCAGTCCCAAAACTTAGAAGAAATAACTAGGTTTGAAGAATTCCTCCAAAGATATAAGAATTTAATTCCTCTGATAGAACTAAGGTTTAACCCTGCGTAAGAATTTAATTCTTATAAAACAAAGGACTTGAAGTTCTCCAGACCTAGATCAAAGAGCCCCATGCATATTAGCGTTTAACGCTATAACAACAGATCACGTGTCCCACGTGAGTACCTTTGAGGAACAAAAAGAAACAACTGAGATCGAGTCGCGTGATCCCACGTGACCTCCAATAGTGCTTAGCACTTAGAAAATAATAGGAAGATAAATTCAAAGGAGGCAGTGCCTAACTTAGTGGCGCCTCATGTGTCTATACGTGATGGTTGAAAGACTTAAGTGTTTAACACTTACATGTATAGAACAAGGGAATAAGCCCAAGGAAACACTGCCCAATATTCACGTGCCACACGTGAGCGCTCCAAGTTTCAGTGTTTAACACTGCTTAAGAGCCTCATGGGGGAGCACGTGAGCGCCAAACATTTATCAATGTTTAACACTGTGAGAGACCAACCTTAGCCCAAATTAGCCAAGTCTCTCAAGGACAAAAACCTTTAGACCATCAATTAACCGAACCTTCCTATACTAAGGTCCCCACAAATAGATCCAAGTTCCAGAGATGGCCAATGATCTCCTGACACGTGGCATTTAAAATAATGTTCGTTACACCATGATCTCTCTCTTCAATCTGGAGTTCAGTTCAAGGATACATCTCTCCACACATCTGATATATGTCGTTATAATTATTCAACGATATCAGAGAGGCAGAGGGTCCCGACAAACCAACATCTCTTGGATGCACTCTCAAACCCATGAGCATATCCCAATGGACCGTAACATCCTTAAACAAGCCCAATGGACCGTAATGTCCTTAAAACTAACTCCGGACTGTAATGTCCTTAAACTAGTTGTGGACCGCAACGTCCATAAACTAAAACCATAGAGCCAAAACATTCTTTCTTTGGATCAAAAATGATCCTAAACCCCCGTTAGGTAGATCTTAGTCCAACATCGGATTAACGTATCCTTATCAAATATTTAAGTCGATCTTAATCTTAAACAAGGTTAACAATCTTTAAAATCAAACCAAATCTAAATCTAAGAACATAGGGATTTGGACTAATTCACGCCCTACGGGCGATGATTGATCTCAAAAACTATCTATTAACCGCAATCAAGAACGGCGTCGCTTGGTAGCTAGCCGGTGAGTACGGGTCGGTCCACAGGGATTTTGTGAATTTCCTAATCGCTCTTACGAGTTAATTCCAAATGGTGCGAATGTATCAATTAAATCTAAGAACTAAATTAATCTAGATCTAAATCTTGCTAGGGTTAGGTTTAGGTTAAGTTTGGAAAGTCAATAAATCTCACCGCTTTCTATACCCATATTAAGATCTTATTAGGAGTTATGGTAATTATTAATAAAGGGGATTAGAATCATTTGGAAAGATGTTTTCTTCCTCTAGGTTCTTGTCCTTCCTTTATCAATCCTTACCCTAACCTCCATGGAAAACAATCACAACCGGGCCTTTATACTACGATATCATCGCTACCTCGAGGGATAGGGTGCCGTAGGGAGCGGTATGTGCATGTATGCATAGAGTCCTATTAATTATATATGATGGGCAAGAAAGGGGTGAGAGATCTTTATCTCTCAAAGCTTCCCCAAATCCAACCCCAACAAGCGAGGAGACTACTCGCTCTTTAGGGAATTGAAGAACATTTATCTAGGGCAGAGAATAAAATATCTAACTAGGGCAAGGAATTAAATTTAACTAGGGCAAGAATAGAAATTTAACCTAGGGCAGAAAATAAAGAACTTACAAATTGATGCTCTCCAAAAGAAATCTGAATTTTATTCATAAAAAGAGGCATAGGGAGGCATAGCCTTTACAATGATTTAGAGTTCCTATTTATAGAGGATAGGAAACCCTAGGTTACAATTGATTCGCACGTCTACATTTACCAAAATATCCTTAGGAAGACCTAGTCAAAGTAGACTTCAAGCTTTGGTAAAATTCTATGTTTGGAAATTTTGGAACTGATTCTGGGCTTCTTGGGCTTTTTATTTATTTGGATCTTTATTCAATTTGGCTTCTCTATTTCTTCCAGATCTCCAGTGAACAATTGCAGTGGACTTTTAACCGTTTGCTTTGTAATCTTGGACCTTGCGTTGCCTTGTACTGATCTTTTATGTAGGCTTGATTAAGACCCTTCTATTTGTTGGTCAAAGTCCCCTTTTTGTGTCGTCTTTTGTCTTTTTCACTGTTTTCGCTCCAAGAACCTGTAACCTGTAATATGTAGCAGACATGCATCAAAATCACCTGTTTATTTGTAAAAAGAATAAGAATGGGGAATATAATAATACAATATTACGGTGTGAACAAATACCCCCAAACTTATCTTTTGCTCGTCCTCGAGCAAACTTATTTTTATTCTCTACAAAAAACCTAACCGCACTTTCGCAGGGAAACGCGATTGCACTGAGCTCGTGCAACAAGCCGTTAAACCTCTAGGTGTCCCTAGTAGGAGGAGTGTTGTCTCCTGAGGGTTTTCAGCGGATACTACCCACAAAATCCTATCAATTTGGCCCATTAACTTTTATTCTCCAATTAGGTTTTCTAACAAGGAATTCTATTATCGTCGACTCATAAATTATCCACCAATATTCTTCACACTTCCTCATCATTTAACTTAAGATTATGTATGTTTTATAGACTTACTTAGCTTTCGGCATCTCTTAAGTTTTCCTTCTAGGGTTCCATCTCCACTTAGGAATTTCTATCAACTCTACTAAAGATACAAGTTCTATTCTTCACTCCTTTCTCTCATCTAAACTCCAATCACATATCCCCACGTGTGTGTATAAATCACCCATACACTTGGAAATTCAAATCAAGCAATCATACCCTTGTCCGTTGTCCAAAGTACTTATTAGGAGGTGAATTTTTAATTGAATTTTTCTTACACATCCTTCATGCGACCGTTAATACTTCTTGAGGTACCAACAACCGATTACAAGATATGTTTGCACTTTAAAGCGTAATTCCTAGTCTTGCAACACCCAAGGCTTTTAGCAGTGACTCCCAAACCAGTTGGTCTAAGGCACTAGGTGATGAAGCACCCTCGCTAAATATTTTTCTATTTTTACAGCCTTAAGTAATCACAAAAACCAGTGTTCATTTTTTTCTTTATTCGCACTTGTATTTTTTTTATTTCATTTTCTTCGTACTAAGGACTTCAGACAAGAGCATTTCAAGGTCTCCTCTACTATTCCAAGTTTCAAGGTGCGTGATTGTGCAAATTGTAGGGTATAAATTTTCAGAATCTAGACTTAAGCTAGGAAATATTTTTCAAACTTATACTCTAATAAGAACATCAATACTTTTCCTTTGTTTCAACTTAGCCTGAGAACTGAACTCAAAATTTGCCTATTTCTAAATAAACTACAAAAACATATACTTTCTACCGTTAAGCTTTAAGAAAGATTACTTTTAGGGTTTTTAATTTACTAAGTCTAAGATCTAGTTGTTCCTAGCCAGTTGACCTATTTTTCAAACTCAAATCAAATATGGCCAAAATTGAATACAATAATTTTTATAATTTTTGAAATTTTTCAATTTTTATGGGTTTTCAAATAAATATGCAAATGCAAAAATATACATATGAATGCGAAGGAAGAAGACTTACCGAGCATACCCCCAAACTTAAACTTGACAGTGTCCTCACTGTCATGCCATACCAAGATGGTCAAAATGTCGGCACTCCCATGTTTATTTATTTACAAAATATTTTTTTTTATTTTATTGTTTTGAAATTTTTTTGTTATTTTTTTATAGAAAAAGAAAACAAAAAATATATATACATATATACAAAGGTTCCCCCCAAACTTAAGCAAGATCTTACATAAGCCAAAGGTTAGCACCAACCATTCAAAAATCTTATCGTGGTAATGGTCGAGTTGGAGAAAGAATGGAGTGGAAAGAAAAGAGATGAGAAGCACACGAGACCGTGTGGAGGTAGAAACGGGATACGGTCTCGGTGGGGGAGAAGAGGGGCGGAAAAAAGAAAGAAGGGCAGCACGATCTTGAGGGTGTAAATTGAGTGAATAAATTAGCACAATTTGTGATGACCGATATGTTAAAAGCGGTTGTGCTAAGCTATCAACCCATCGAGAAATGGGGTCAAATCCCTCAAGATTCGCAAGAAAGCATGGGTACGCCGAACTTGGTATTGGAGATGAAAGCGTAACGGTCACTTGCACGGTCGGAACAATGGAAGGTAGGGAAGGGAGTGAATTAGGGATAGTCTCATTCTCACCGTAGTAAACTGTCTCGAATTGGAAAGATTCCATTAATAGTTCGAAACAACTGTAAGCAACCGAGTCTGATGGTTCGACTAACTCATCTGAAAATGTAAAGGACTCAAACTCGGGCGGTGAGTCATCAACATCGTCCGAAAAAATGAAACGCTCGTACGTGTTATCGGCTGTGAGAACTGTGTCAGATTCAAAGGAAAATTTTTCAAGCTCACAGTCTTCAAGCGTGATATTAGGTGTGGACGGAATGATGGAAAGGAGGGAGGGTGATTTAGTTAAAGGTTCAAGAGGATGAATTGGAAAATCCGACACATCAAACAAAAATGATTCAACCTCAATATTATCCTCACTACTCTCCTCAATATTATCCTCATAATTCTCCTTAATACTTATCTCATCCATGCCATTATCATCAAAATCAAGACGCATATGAAGTTCGGGAGAAACATCTAATGACTCGGGATGATGAATGGGACATAAAATTTCAATCAAATCTACTGGTTCATCATCCGAAATATTCCCGGCGTCTATATCCTCAATCAAGTGAAAATCAATTTTCTTAGACACCTCATCAAAAGCATGGATATTTATCAATTTAGGTTCTAGAGTGGAGGTGTAAAGGTCAAAAGGATTACGTGTAGTTTCACTTGAAAGGGGTAGTTCACAATCTGGCAAATCAAGCACTACAAAGTCGCACAACTCATCATTTTGGACACATGTTTGAAAATTGGAGTTGTTGGATTCAATTGGGTATGGGTAGGTTTGATTTGGAAATCCTCTCACATTCTCACTCTGTCCAACCGCCTCCTTATACATTGAAAAATTTGAAGCTAGTTGAAAACTAGCTGCCGGTTCACAAGGTTGTCTAAGGGCGGTAATGGATGCTTCCACATTCCTAACCATTTTGTTTGTTGCTGCAATATAAGCTGCCAACGACTGTTCCAAACTAGACATGGGTGGTGAAGGGGTTTCGGTAAAACATTCGAAATTGTTTGGATACGTGAAACTCCCTAAAGGCTGTGTAGAAACAGGGTCTAGTGAAGGTGGGAAAGTCGGGTAGGACTGGTAGGAAGTGGATGGCTGGACAGGAGTAGGATCAACCTGTGGATAGAAAGGTGAATGAACTTGTTGATCCCTATAACTGGATGTGTGGAGAGGAGTGAAAGATCGGCTACGAGATTGAGCAATATGCTCAGCAATGGACATCGGTTTAGGAGTTATAGCAGGACTTGAAAAAGTGGTGTCAACGTACGAAGGTGGTGAAGGTTGACATGGTTGACACAAAGTGGGTTGCAAAGTCAAACCATTTCTCCTAGACGCTTCTATTTGATCTTTCAAAGATATTTTTGGTATGGAGGGATCTTCTTTAAATCGACCGAAACAATTGACGTATGACGCAAAGTTAGGTTCAGGATACCAAAGTTCGGCAAGAGATTTGTGATGTGTGGTACCCATGATAGAAGAATGAGAAAAGAAAGAAGGCAGGTGGTGCAAGTGGGGTGCAAGGATTTCTTAGCGACAAAATTTTGCAAGTTTTTATAAAAGATTTTTCCTTTTTCCCCTTTTTTTTAGTTGGAACTGTTTGCAAAAAGATTTTTGATAAAGGGCTAAGACACACTTTCGATCAACCAAAAATGCACAATCAGGCCTAACTCTAGGGTCACCTAGGTCAGCTAGACAGCTCCTAACTGTTCCAAAGGGCTAGAGATAGGACCTCAAACCGCCTCTTCACCGCCAATTGCGGCCAGGTAAGTGCCAGGTAAGTGGGAGGCTCCCCGCTACAAGTAGCGGTTCTAATTAAGTAACCACTTGCCTTGACACACTTGCCTAGACACCGCAAAGTCAGGTTAGGATAAACGGCCGATGCCTATAACTAGTCCTCTGTCCTATTGAGCTCGAAGTCCTTAGGACTGAGTCTAGTATTTTTTAATTAAGATATGGTCAATGCATATGCCTTATGTGATTTCTGGGGTCCTGGGAAGGGTGATGAAATCCCCACCCAATCTGAATTGTTCAAAAGCTCCTTAAAATCCGATTAAAGATATGCAAAACAGTAAATCACTTGCAATCAAATCTTTTTATTTTATGCGCGGCGCAAAGAATCCTGCACAAGATTTGTTATTGGAAGGGGGAAGTTTTTTTTAAGCGCAAAGAATCCTGCAAGAGATTTTACAGAAGATATATCGAGATTTGCAAAGGAGGAGATCAGAAGACTTACAGAAGTTTTTTTTTAATTTTTTTTACGCCCTTAACCGACCAGGGCGCGGCGGTTCCGCGGCCAGAAGCTGGGTCGCGCGGCGGTTCCACGGCCGGAATGGTAGCTTCGGCTGTTTTTTTTGGACCAGATCACCGCGATTCTTCTTGTTGACTCGGTCCTCCAAATTTCTTCTGTTGTCTATTGTGATATTCATCTGTTTGTTCGGATTTGATATTTGCTGTTTTGATCTCTGTAGATTTCCAGATCCGAATTTGTTCGTAGATCCTGGAAAATTCACACAAAAATACCCTTCCCAAAAATAACAGATGATATATTTTTATATTTTTTTTTTGATTTTTCAAATTTTTATGACTTTTTGAATTTTGATTAACCCGAAATTGCAAAAAGGAAATAACACGCCATCCCCGGCAACGGCGCCATTTGATTGATCTCAAAAACTATCTATTAACCGCAATCAAGAACGGCGTCGCTTGGTAGCTAGCCGGTGAGTACGGGTTGGTCCACAGGGATTTTGTGAATTTTCTAATCGCTCTTACGAGTTAATTCCAAACGGTGTGAATGTATCAATTAAATTTAAGAACTAAATTAATCTAGATCTAAATCTTGTTAGGGTTAGGTTTAGGTTAAGTTTGGAAAGTCAATAAATCTCACCGCTTTCTATACCCATATTAAGATTTTATTAGGAGTTATGGTAATTATTAATAAAGGGGATTAGAATCATTTGGAAAGATGTTTTCTTCCTCTAGGTTCTTGTCCTTCCTTTATCAATCCTTACCCTAATCTCCATGGAAAACAATCACAACCGGGCCTTTATACTACGGTATCATCGCTACCTCGAAGGATAGGGTGCCGTAGGGAGCGGTATGTGGATGTATGCATAGAGTCCTATTAATTTTATATGATAGGAAAGAAAGGGGTGAGAGATCTTCATCTCTCAAAGCTTCCTCAAATCTAACCCCAACAAGCGAGGAGATTACTCGCTCATTAGGGAATTGAAGAACATTTATCTAGGGCAGAGAATAAAAGATCTAACTAGGGCAAGGAATTAAATTTAACTAGGGCAAGAATAGAAATTTAACCTAGGGCAGAAAATAAAGAACTTACAAATTGATGCTCTCCAAAAGAAATCTGAATTTTATTCATAAAAAAAGGCATAGGGAGGCATAGCCTTTACAATGATTTAGAGTTCCTATTTATAGAGGATAGGAAACCCTAGGTTATAATTGATTCGCACGTCTACATTTACCAAAATATCCTTAGGAAGACCTAGTCAAAGTATACTTCAAGCTTTGGTAAAATTCTATGTTTGGAAATTTTGGAACTGATTCTGGGCTTCTTGGGCTTTTTATTTCTTTGGATCTTTATTCAATTTGGTTTCTCTATTTCTTCCAGATCTCCAGTGAACAATTGCAGTGGACTTTTAACCGTTTGCTTTGTAATCTTGGACCTTGCGTTGCCTTGTACTGATCTTTTGTGTAGGCTTGATTAAGATCCTTCTATTTGTTGGTCAAAGTCCCCTTTTTGTATCGTCTTTTGTCTTTTTCACTGTTTTCGCTCCAAGAACCTGTAACATGTAATATGTAGCAGACATGCATCAAAATCACCTGTTTATTTGTAAAAAGAATAAGAATGGGGAATATAATAATACAATATTACGGTGTGAACAGGCGACAACACAAATTAGTCTCCGTATACAATCCACGGGCAACCAAAAATAAAACAAACACACACAACACGAAGTGAACTTCTGGAGCAGGAGAAAGTGGTTACCGTGATGCGGTAACGTAATTAACTGCAGGGGCTTGCGCCTGCAGGGAAGAGCGTCCCCACAATCAAAAACCTCTCGCAAACGAGAGGGAATCTGACGAAATCTGCTACAACGGCCGCGTCCATCCAAACCTCCGATACACGGTGTCATAAATCAACATTGCATCATCAGAGAGGTGGACGGATAAATCCAAATAGCATATGCCCCCAAAATTCAGGCCAGACGTCCTAACGTCCCGGTCGCGTCTTTCGGCGGTAAACAGATTCTGGCACGCCCGGTGCGACCTTTTCCTCTTTCCACTCCACACTTCGTGTGTCGTGTTCGGAAACGAATCGCGGTTTAATATGGTTGCCCCTGGATTTGAGGTACTAAGATTTAGTGTCTTGCTCCGTATAGAAGAGAAGATGATGTCGATGGCTTCCAACTGCACCAGTTGCAACAACTACCACTCCGTACCTGTTGGAGGAGTGACTTATGGGCCCCGAGCGGCCTCCATCCTTGCAATGCTAGTGGAACAGGTGACTCAGGCCACCACTGGACTGTTTTTCGGGAACATGCTCCCTCCAATGAGCTTCAATGCTTCAATTCCATCACAGGAGGCTCCCAAGAAGTCGGTCTTTGATCGGCTTACAACTACTACGGCCCCTCTCAACAGGTCGTCCAAGTCCAACACCTCGGCCTTTAACAAACTGGGTTAAAGCTCAAGTGGGCCCATAAAGAGGCCTGCAATACCTGAAAGAGTTATCCCGAAACAGATTGCCATTCCAGCGCTGATAGACGAGGTAGCCAAAGAGGCTTCTCCTTTTAAGGGATCTTTCTTCACAAGACTGGCCGTTCCAAATCCTGCTGCAGGCGAGGTCATCAAAAATGCTTCCCCTGCCAAAAAGTCAGCCTTTGCATGATTGACCATTCCCTCTCAGCGGACGTCGGTCTTCGACAGGTTGACACCAACAACACCCCATCATAGTAGGGGGCATGACGAAGCCACTCCCATAACTGAACCATCCCCATCTGCATGACATGCTCGACGTCGCCACTGATGCCGAGTAAGGAAGGCTGGGGGAAGCTCTCCTTCTGGACTTTACCCGCCAGCTCCAACGGTGGAAATTGATGTTGTTGTTCCAACTGGGAATAGTTTCGAGCTACTCAGGAGGGTGTGCAAGAACTCTCCAACCGCCATCTTGAAGAAGTCTCCTTCGCCTGTCGAAAACACAACACAGGTGAAGCCAGAACAACCTCCTCAGCAGTTGTCCTCCAGGATCCACAGAGTTTGGCGGTAAGTCCAAGACTCTATAATTAGCAAAGAACCGGCTGAAGAAGATGAAGGCTCGGCAAGAGGAGAATCATCCAACCGCCATACCATGAAAGGTATCGTCTGCACGGGTGCTCGCTGCAATGGCTCCCTCAACTTCGGCCTCCCACAAAAAGAGAAGGCCAAAGAATCAACCACCGCCGCAGACAAATTCTGAGCATGATGGATCCAAACATCCCAAATCTGGGGACATGGTAGTGCACACCGTCTACATGGCTTCCGGAAAAGAGGAAAGCCGTGCTTCCGGAGGTCATCGACCACTTACCCGGTCAGTAACAAAGGCTCAGGAGCAACAACAGAAACTGCAGGAGATGCTAACAAAGATGGCCTCACTTACTGGGCAGAAGGAAAGCCCGGAAGCACCGTAGGATCAATGCCAGGAGCAGGAAACCGACGCCGAGTTCCTCCGTAGAATGATCGAAAAGAAAGCTAAAGAAGCCGCTGAACAAGCGGCTAACATAAAACAAATGGCGCTCCTATTCCAAGATATGGTAGGGATGATGATCCAACCGGACCCTTCAGTTGAAGATCCCCCAATAATCATTGAAGACGACAGAGGAGAGACATCGAACCCTCCTCCGGCTCTATCAGCAGCCAGCTAGGAGACGATCTCCAAAGCTGCCCTTAACGACTACATAGCTTAGTAGATACGAGCTCATCAAGCGAACGAAACGGCAGGCCAGGTCGTTAGAACTGGGCGACCTTACCCCGGCTGGTACGACCAAATTAAGTACCCGCCAGTATATACGATCCCCAAATTCCATGCGTATAAGGGGATGAGCAATCCACATCAACACGTTGCTCAATTCAGAGCTCTATGCGGCAATACAGGAGGCGAAGACAAATTGCTACTTTGCCAGTTCGTCGGTAGCTTAGCGGAGACGGCATTTGAATTGTACTCGGAGCTTCCGAATGACTCCATCAAAACATTCACAGAAATGGAGTTGTTATTCACCCAGCGTTTCGCAAGCGCCAGCGAATGCACCCCGATCACGGCATTGATCTGATCAATGCCAGGGTGAAGCCAGGAGAGACCTGGGTTCAATACGCAATTCGGTGGCGTAACCTATGGTCAAAATGCGAACACCGCATAGAAGAAGCTCCTGCCGTGAGCACGTTCGTAGGGACCCTTAATCCGCAGGCAACTATAGCCCAATTTATGATGTTCTTCAAGCCGACCACTTTCCAGGCCTTGATCGACAAGCTGGCCCAAATGGACCAGATGGGCCATAGACCGCCGTCCTCGAAAACGGAGCTCCAAAATGAAAAGAGTAAAGGGAAAAGCGACCTTCGTCGCCAACGCTCAACAACAATCGAGTGACCTGAAGCCGGCGGCTCGCCAAAACAACAGACCGTGAGCCTTCGAAGAGAAGTTGAGACGTCCTTACTCGTTTCTCGGGACAAAATGAGGAGACTATTTGAACTGGCATTGTGCAGCAGGCTCATCACTCTGCCGGATCCGAGACGCCCACTACAATCGGGCGACGTCAACAATCCCAATTACTGCCCCTACCACCGAATAGTGGGCCACCCAATTGAAGATTGCTACGTCTTTAAAAGCTGGGTCGAAGACCAGTACGAGCAGGGTAAGTTCGCGCTGTCCAAAAACTGGAAGGTAAACCCACCGCAGCATCACACTCCTAAAAAGGTGGATACGCCGGGGGCATCATGCTCATTTATAGAAGAAGCTTCGTGGGAAGTGGTCCTTTCAGCTAAAACTAAAAGAATGATGAAGGATCTTCAAGCATGTCCGGCGATTAGGTGGAAGAGCCCGCTAGAGCCTGAGATCATTGACGGAATGCGGAAGCCGCGTCCAACGCTGAAAGTTGGTGACGATGGGCAAAACCTCCAAGCCAAGCCTCAGAAATCTTTAAAGAAAAAGTCGAGGGCCAAGAAACCCGTGCAGCTTGATGTCAATCGTACAGGTCTGCAAAGGTACATCGACGCGTTGAAGGAATACAACCAGAAGGCACGGACCTCAGTCACACTCGAAGAGTTTCTCAGCCATATACTTAAGAATGGAGATAGTGACGATGGTGAGGGAAATGGCTCATCAGGAGAAACCAAAGATTATGTAGCAAGTTTCCACATGGTTTCTCATTCGTCGTTAAATGACGAAGAAACTCCGTCGGCATCGGGAAGCAACGTAGAGGAAATGAGGGCAGGATCGGTGCCAAAATCCCTGGAGCTGCCAGAAGACCCAATTGACAGGCTGCTAAACGAAGCCCTTCAAAATAGTAAAGCTGACCGAGAACGTGAAATGGACATATACGAAAAGGCCAAGCGTCGGCTTCAGGATAAAGAAGCCGCGGTAAGGGTGAGTCGAAAAGTACTCCACCAAAACCAAAGCACACCTGCTACAAACAAGAGCATGATCAAAGCGGAGAAGCGGTTCACCAAAGCCCTGTCAATGGGAATGAAGCTGCCCCCTCTCATAAAAAACACACCCGAGGGTACGTGCCTCGACAAAGCAGATGTACATCCGAACTACTGCTTATACCATTGGGGGGTCACACACCCCACTGAAGAGTGCAATGCCTTCAAGAAGTGGTGGCAAGGATACGTTGCTCACCGACAACACTTCAAGCGGATGAAGCGGAAAACCCATCGACAACAAGGAAGTGCGACAGACGAGCATGAAGGAACGGCTGGCAACTGTCATATGGTTGATACCAGTTCAACAAAAGGTAAACCTCGAGTTCTTACCTTCGGGAACGATTCTGATGAAGAAATAGTCGTCGGCCCTCTCTTCAAGGAATCCACCTCTGAAAAAGAAGAGGAGATGAGGAATTGTGAGAACATTCAGCAGCGTAACCGTACGTTGCATGAAAAGAATCTCGGACCATCAAACAAAGGTTCGGGAAAAAGGGACAAAGGAAAGGAAAAAGACCCTGAAGAGATTGCTCTCGATGATAAGAGTTGTCGAAGAGCTCACAGCTAAGGACCCACTCAAGAAGAACAATGTGGATTACAATGTCCTGGCACATCTAAGAAAGATACCCTCACAATTGAGTATCTTGGATGCCCTTCTCCTGTCCAAAGAGGCACGAGATTCCCTGATCAAGGCGTTACAAGAGCCCGACTAGTTTCAAGCCTTCCTGGCAGAACAAAAGATGAAGGACGAGTTAGAAGAAGTCCACACGGCTGATATCATCTTCAGCCATGAAGACCTCCTTCTCGGAACGTTCGAGCACAACCGTCCACTGTATGTAACCGGGTATTGTCATGACATAAAGATAGGGAAGATCCTAGTCGACAACGGGTCCTCCGTCAACCTTCTCAATGTGAGAGTGTTAAAGGAGATTTGCATGAACGTGCAACACTTGGCTCGGGATAAAATTACCATCTTCGGTTTTGACTCCCAATCATCACAAATGCTTGGGTCTGTAATAATGACATTACGCTTCGGGCTGCTCTTCACTGACATCAAGTTCCATGTTATTGACGCCAAGACATGCTACAACGCTTTGCTCTGCAGGCCTTGGTTACATGAGAACAACATCGTCCCTTCTACACAACATCAGTGTATGAAGTACTTCAAGGACGACATTGAGTACACAGTTACAAGGGAGCTGAACCCATTCTCCGTAAATGAAGTCCGTAAATATGAAGATGCCAAGTACTTCTTACCAGACTTGGCGTCGCAAACAGGCCAAAACCCCAAGTACTCCGGAAAGATGTCGCAAACAGGAGAACAAGCAAAAAGACATCGCCACTATCCCGACATTTAGGAGCGATACCGAAGAGGATGAAGATATGGTCTACTTGGGGCAACCCCAATGCAACAGGCCAAAACCATCCACTCCTATTTTGGTCTTTGGCAGTGACTCTGAGAACGAGGCCAACACAGTATTCTCCGTCCGCCCGTCAATGCAGACCTTCGTTGAAGCTGACCAGAGTTTACAGATTACCCTGGTTCCGCGGCGGCATTACAAAGAACTCGATGCACTTGATACGTACAGCGTGCAAGAGCTGCAGGACTTTTACATCCCTCATAAGCAAAGAGGTGAGAAGGCGATCCTTTTCTACCAATCCACGGAGACTAAAGTGGAGAAAGAAGTATGGCACGGAGCCGAACCTGCGCTCGATGGGCTTCAACCGATCTATCTGCCCAGATAGTATGAAGAAGGACTGAAAAGGCTATTGAGACACCAAGGCGTACCCTTCAAACAGACTGCTCGACAAGCACAGCTCTATAACAAGATTTAGGACTGTTCCCGCCAAAATTTTGGCTCAAAACTTGCTCCCTGAGAAAAATAAAAACAATAAAATAAAAATAAAAATAAAGGAAAAACTCCACATGCAAAGCATGTAGGTACTGCCTCGGATAGAATTAAATCCTATGATGGCGCCTCACGTGCTCCTCACGCGGGAAATCTATTAAATGAGAGTTAAACTCTTAGGAGGCAGCGCCTCACGTGCAAAGCATGAGAGCGCCAGCACCCTGTTAGTTATATGTATGCCCTAGAGGCCATTACTGTGCATATGATGTATATTGTAATGGATGCTTGGACATATATAGGGAGGACTTTCTTGCTCAACATGATAGTACGCTATCTGGTTGCTCTTTATCTTAACATGTACTCTGATTGTCTCTATGTTACATGTTGATAAAGTCCTTAGGATATGTACTCGACTACTGGGACTATGATGAGATCATACTAGTGGGGCCACGGTAGTTGGCGAGTACATCCTATAACTGTTCCTAGTCGAGGGTGTATCGAGACAGGGCATCGATGCACCAGAGTAGACTAGCATATACGCATCTTGACCCATATGATGGGCGATGGATGATCCCATATCCATCGGTGTTTGACATCAAGGATGGTGTATGGGTGCTCAGTAGAGACTGGGTACACTGGACGGACTCGCCGAGAACTCCTAGATGGTATTATACCTCACGTCAGATGGCAGTTCTCCGGTGACACTGGTACAGAGTAGTCTGTTGACCCGAGATCGTCATAGAGTCTTGTGTGATTCCCACTGTGCTTTGATTTCCATCATACCACGTCCAAGAGGGCGTGCAAAAAGATGGCTTTTGGGTACAGTCCCGAATCACATGGAGGCAATGAGCGATAGGAGGGGATTCGTCTCTCCCGGTATAGGGAGTTGATGTTGTGCTGTGTTCGATTGGCTATAACTGGAAATCCATGGCCAGGGTTGCAGAAATTTACTGGTAAGTGTTATCAGTAGTTTCTCAAACTGTTATAGACCTTATATCGACACGACTTATCAAGCGACTGGGGTCTGACGTATACCACCCCTAGGCGAGATATGCGACATATCAGACGACGAGACTAGACTGTACGGGAGTGTTACTGATTGGATTCACAGGAGAATGTACAGGCTTGCTTGTTGATCTTCTGAGCGCTCAATACCTGGGTGGCTGTTACGTTTAGCTGACCGCTTGCAGCTTATGGGTGTTTGATATGATCATCACCTACTTCCGGCGTATTGACGATTCTTTAAAGTCCTACACAGAGGTTTCTTGGCTCAGGCAAAACGGAGTAGGAGCACATATGTGATATGTGTGGGACCGAGGATAATGCGGTATGTGATACCGTATTGGATTCTCGCGATATGAGATATCGGTCGGGTATATATGATATAGCCGGGTCATCGTATTAGTCGATTATATGCGATATAGCCGGATTGTCGGATCAAGTGTTGATTCGATAATTTAATGTATAATAATATATATAATATATTAAATTACATTAACTAATATTAGCTCACTAAAAGATTCTTTTTCTCACTCGGGTAATACATTGATATATATGCGATATATGTTAATTGTATTATTTTATTTTGTTACGATAAATGTTATATATGTGATATATAATATTGTAACATGATATGGTTATTAATGCAACATGTTTTATGGAGTTTAAACATGATTAGGGTTTGGATTAGGGTTAAGACTTCTAGTAGATTCTAGAAGCTTTTCTTTTGTCATGGAAAAGATATTATGCTTGATATTTTCAAGTGACTCACCTTTAACCCAACCCAAACCCTAGCCCTAGTTAAATCTCTACAAGGATTTAGTTGACCATGGTTGCATTATTCATCATTATTATCTTTGCATTATTCATCACAAAAGGATTATGATATTCTTCTTCTTCTTCCTTCTTCTTTCTTTCATAGAAAAAGCTTTCTAGCTTTTTTCCAAGTGATGAAAATGAGTGAGAATAAGAAAATAAAAGAGAGCAAAAATCCTACTTCACCATTCTCATCTATCCTTGCCCTTTAGATGAGAGTGTTCACTTCATTTAGTGAGTGTTAGCTTGTGTTAATGAAACTTCAAGTTAGATCATCTTTGTTATCGAAGATCGGAAGCAAGACTGCATCTTTCTCTTCGTGAAGCCTCTCGAGAGTCCGGAACACGATGATCGCAGCGAAAGAACCTCAACACGGAGCTTAAGAAGTGAAGGACTGGATCTACAAAGGTTGTAATCCATCTCACTTAGTATTAAAGAGTTTAACATGCTTGTTTTCGCCTACACCATTGTTTAAAGATCCGGCTTTGGGTTGTTCGGCACGGGTAAAATTTTAATCGGGCATGGTTGATGCCTCGTAGACCCTTAAGGCAGTGCATAGCAACCCTACAGTGGTATCAGAGCCAAGCTAGAGCTTTAGGCAAAGTGTGAGCGAAGTTTAAAGTCCGATCGAACCCGGATACCCCGATACGAACCCTTCTCTGGACAATTTCAAAAATGTGATTTTTTATGAATTAAAAATACTCAGAAAAACAAGCAGGAAAAAATAAGAATTACTGTGAAGTACGGCCCACTAATTCGCTAATTCGGCCGCGGAACCGCCGCCAAACCCTTGGTTTGGCCGAGGTTCCGCGGCCAAAATTTTGAATTAGTCCCTAGAACATCATATATTTATTCTTAGGTCCTTTCTTGTCATTTTTTTCTGGTAATGTTTTAATTCCACTCAAGTGTTGAGTTTTCTAGGGTTGTATTAGGGACTCGTTGATTCGATCGGATAATTTAGCTTTGTTTAGTTTGTCCGGGTAATTTTTAGAACGTGTTAAAAAGTTCGGCCGGATATCAATAACTCACTTTTTCCCCTGCCGGAAAATTTCCAAGCGTTGGATTTTTTTGTAGTTTAGGAACTTTCTAAGTCGTGCAAGTAACGCGGTGGACCCTCTAGAAGACAACAAACCTTAACTCGATTATGTGACCGTCTTGAACTGCCTCTGAACCTTAGGGTTTGTGGCAGTACGGCGTGCCACATGTGAGGCGTTGGCTTGACCCTTCTACGGCTGGACCATTGGTACTGTAGCATGTGATGAATGTTTTTAAACTAATTTCAAGTGTTGAGAACTATTTGGGAAAACTTGGGTGTTTGATTATTCGATCGGAAAGTTTAACATTGTCTATTTATCTGGAATGTGATACAATATTTGGAATCCATATGTAGTTATGAGATAACTAATTTGAATGTTATAAATCTAGCAGTTCAGTCTCAGATGATCGGTTGCCATGGGATTTTGATGCGATCAATAGTCCGTCGCAATCACGTAGCCTACGCGGATACTCGCCGGGTAAACTTAATAGACAACCACGCCCCATAACCCCGACCAAGTGACTGTAGGAGAACCCCGTCACCAAAAGCATCCGTTCGGATGCTCGCGGCAGCGGTGTTCCGTCTTAGTGCACTTCGTCGACGGCATCCGGGGGTGCGGCCGTCTACTAAAGTTTGTGACGAGCATTCAATCAGGATGTCGGGAATCTTGTTGAATTGCCCAACTTGACATTGAAAAGAGTTTTCGATAATGAGACTAAAATGCGGGGTTTATAATTGTTAGGCATGAGATGTCTAAGGAATTCATTTGGTTAGGCATGCGATGTCTGAAGAGGTTGCGGATTCCAACTGTTGTAGTTTTACACTTTCTTTTCTGTGACCGTAAGTGTAATATGTGGTGTATCGCCGGTTTCGTTGCTATACATCAACGACAATTGGGATTCGCATATTTACTTACGTTGATGATATGTGATATTATGTGTTGCTGTGATATGTTATATTGGATCGTCGTGTTCTGAATAGCCGGGGGCTTTATGTGAGATGAGAGTTTTTCATTTTCATTCATGTAAAATTCATTTGTATGTAATATTCTTTTATTGGGGCACTTCCGGGCTGAGGATGATGTCACCATTGTATATTATTTACTTTTCCGCATTAGGTAGACCCAAGGAGGGGAGCACAAGTAACTGGGTTCTAGGGTCCAGTAGGAGACCGTCTCGAGGAGTCGAGACCGGGTATCCTAACCCTAGAATTGGCAGTGTTGCTTGCCGCTCTCGTAAGGGTCTAGGGATGTGGGTTTGGCTATTCATCGCGACCGTGGAATCCGTGTTTTATACAGGCTCGTACTAAAACACGGATGTCCTAGTATATCCAATATTTCATATATGTTCTTCTGCTGCAATGTTCTGTGATGAGATCATATTACTGCCTGAGACGAATGTTTATATTATTTATATGAGATATATGTTATATTGCAGATTTCGTTTCAAATGTGATGCTTGTGAAGCATAATTAAAATGGAACTTCATTAATGAGATTAATGAAACTAAAAAGAAACCTAAGATGTTGTAGAAACTTGTTTAAAAACTGGTAGCTCCAGTTTTTGCTTTGCATAACGGTGTTCCTTGTAGAACATCTAGCACCTTATTCGATAAGGAAAGAGCCGAGATCCCTTCACCGGGAGTGACCTCTTTAGCGAAACTAGCAGATGCTACAAACTCGGTTTGTCTTTTGATTGTTTCTATAGTTTTTGCTTTGCAGAGTGATATTTGTGAAATATCCTGCACCTTATTCGATGAGGAAAGAGCCGACGATCCCTTCACCGGGAGTGACCTCTTTAGCAAAACTAGAAAAGGCCTCAAAAACATTCCATTTAAAATCACTCGATTCTACAACGATATCAAGTTCATTACGCAATAGGTTTTCATAAAAACCTGTCGTAACCCTCCGTCATTTTAGGAAGTAGAGTACTTAGTATTCGTGTTGTGTTTGTTGACCTTAGTTAAGGCACAGTGTACGGTAGCTAAGTGATGTCTTCCTATATAAACATATGATGTGATTAATTAGGATAGTCATATGACTTTGTTGACCTTAGTTAAGGGTCATGTGAGTGGGTCTAATCAATCGAGAAATGACGGGTTGAACTTGACTAGTGCTTATGATTTGTTGACCATAGTTAAGGTCATAAGTCACTAGGGGTAAAAAGATTATTGGGAATTTTAAGTGTTGAAATTTTCAATGAGATTGCATACCTTCTATGAGATAGTTGGATCCCGATACCCGCTGCGAATAAGAGTTACTCCTGGGAGAGTTTTACACATTACAATTAGCCGATCAAGTAGGTGTCTAGAAAGGTGTTAACGGGGTTACGCCCCTGGGAAAACGAGGTTTACTTTAATTAGGTCCGTGCGAAAGCACAGGGAACCTCCCTCAAAGTACCGACACTGGCCAGGCTGAAAGATTGGCGAACTTGTAGAGTGTAATTAATCCCGGATAGTCTTTCCTTTTAGGGTTTGAAGGAAGATTTGACTAAAACAGTGGGAGACATCCTGATTAGATATATTAGATAACCAATCTAATCTTGCAAGAGCATACGCTGAGTGTTTTCTTCTCTCTCTCTCTCTCCAGGTAGCGACCATGTCACGCCTTAATCAAGATAATAATACAGATGTATTGACCGAACCCGCTTGTTATACTGCGCTAGGGAACGTTGGTCCCGCTCCAACTTATAATTGTTATAAGACAGAGCAGGAAATTGGGGAATACCAGATTTCCCGTACCGCCCAAACAAAGAAAGTGCATGTTGATGCATCATCTTCGGGTGTGTTAATTACAGAGAACTATTTCTCAATATCCTTTACGTCCTGGGTATGAGATACCGGATCAGGATCCCGTGTATGTAATCTGTTACATGGGCTACAGATAAGTAGAGAACTGAGAACGGGTGATAAGTTTCATGAGATAGAAAACGGTGCAAGTGTTGCAGCCAAGTCTGTTGGTCACTATCACCCTGTATTACCAGAATACATTAATTCTGAACGAATGTTATTAGATACCGAACCTGATATACAACATCATATCAATCTCTTTATTAGTAAAGAAAGGATATAATTTTGTATTGTTGGATAATATTTTGAACATTTCCTATATCAAGAGTTGATCGGTTCAGGCACGTTATCTAAAAGCATAGACGTTCTAAATCAAACCACAGTTCTTAACGTACAGAACACACACAAGAGGAAGAGTTCGGAAATGAATGAATCCTTCTTGAGGCATTGTAGACTAGGTCATATCAATGCGACCCGACTGGCTGAAGTTACATATAGATGAATATTTAAATTAGTTTGAATTTACATCTTGTGAAACTTGCCGGTCATGTCACAAAGATACGATGACCATAGCTCTGTTTATTGGAAACAGAGAAAGAGTTAGTGAACTCTTGGGATTGATACATGATGATGTATGATGGTCCCCTGTCTACACATGCCAAGTCTAGTTCTTTGTACTTCATTACATTCTCTGATGATCTCTCAAGATTCGGACATATGTTCCTGTTGAAACACAAGTCTGAACCTTTTGAGATATTCACAGAATTTAAGTAAGAAGTAGAGAACCAAAAACGGGTATATGTATTATGTCCTTTGATGAGATCAAGGAGGAGAATACTAGAGCACGGAATTTCTGGACTGTTCTAAAGAAGAATGAGATTCTCTCTCAGCATTACTCCTCCGTATACACCATAGCACGATGGTATATCGGGGCGGAGCAATAGCACCCTATGCGATATGGTGTGCTCTATGATGAGTACTACTGAGTTTCCTATTTCCTTTTGGGAGTTATGCACTTGAGAAGCTGCATACCTATTGAATAGGGTTCAAATCAAATCAGTTGTCTACCACTTCATATGTGATATAGAAAGGGAAGAGCCCATATCTTAAGTTTGTTAAGATTTTGGGTTGTCCGGCCTATGTCTAAAAAGCAAAATCTGGACAAACTCGAGGAAAAGTCAGATCTGTGGAAGTTTGTTGGATATCCCAAGCATACACAAGGGAATATCTTCTACCTAACCGAGGAACAAAAGATGTTTTGTTTCTCAGCATGCCATCTTTGTGAAAGGCAATTTCTTGTGAAGAAATTAGTGGTCATGAGGTAGAACTGGAAAAAGTTCCAGCTATACAAACTACAGCAGATGATTTGGTAGAACCAAAGGATTCAATAGTTTCCAACGAACCTCAGCCTCTCCGCCGATCTAGTAGGCTTCCTCTCCCACCTGAGAGATACTTCGGTTTCTCTATGACAGTGGGAGCGAGGATTGCATCATGAGATGATGACCCAACTAGTTTCGAGCTGGCCATCAGGAGTGGAACTCTGTAAGAATGGCTGTATGCTTAGTGATCTGAGATGGAATCCTTATACACCAACAAAGTATGGACTTTGGTTACTTTATCTGAAGGGTTAAATCCCCATCAGGAGCAAGTATATCTTGAGAAGATTACTTGATGTATATGGAAAAGTTGAGACTTTCAAAGCCATGCTTAAGTCCATCCCGATCCTACTTGCCACGGCTACATACCATGACTACGATATCTGGTGGTTGGGTGTCATGACTGCTTTTCTAAATGATGTTTTAGAAGAGAGCGTCTATAAGTATACAGCCAGAGGGCTTCATAGACAGTGGGAGCAGCGGAAATGTGTGCAAGATGTTTTATGTGATAAAGCAGGCATCGCGGAGTTGGAACGTCTGTTTTGATGTGGTGGTCAAAAAGTTTGACTTCATCAAAATGGTAGATGAATCTTGTATATACAAAAAGGTAGTAGGGAGTATGGTGATGATCCTCGTAGAGTACGTGGATGACATACTCTTGATAGGGAAGGAGTTTCCTATGCTACGCTCGGTCAATCTCCGCTTATCACAAGGATTCTCCATATAGGATCAAAGTGATACCTCCTAAATCCTGGGTTTTGGATCTATGAGATAGATCTAATTGGATGTTAGGATACTCACTAGTTGTAGTGAGATGGTATCAATCGATCCTGGGGAGAATCACTGGAAAGGTTCCAGGGTGATAAGGACGACTGAATGTCAGTCGCAGGCATTGTCTTTACCCTCAGTGGAGGGACGGTATGTTGGAAGAGTTCCAAGCTAGATACCGTGACTTACTAGACGATTAAAGGCAAGATACATCGTTACCAAAGATGCTACCAAAGAGGCAGTCTGGATATTTATAAGTTCATGAGATGAACTTCGTTCCTACCATTGTGTGACAATGGAGTTGTGGCTTTGGCCAAGGAACCCCCCGTCCCATCTGAAATCCAGATATAATTCTTAGGCAGTATCACCTGATCATGGAGATGGTTGATCTTCAGGGAGATCGAGGTTAGGAGAGTAGACACAGAGGACGACAGCGCGGATCCACTCACAAAGGCCTTTTTCCCAGTAGAGACTTTTATGGGATGGTTGAGTATGAGATATTTTAACCACAGCTAATTGTTGGGTATGTGATACCACAACAGATGGCCCTAGTGCAAGTGGGAGATTGTTAGTTATATGTATGCCATAGAGGCCATTACTGTGCATATGATGTATATTGTAATGGATGCTTGGACATATATAGGGAGGACTTTCTTGCTCAACATGATAGTATGCTATCTGGTTGCTCTTTATCTTAACATGTACTCTGATTGTCTCTATGTTACATGTTGATAAAGCCCTTAGGATATGTACTCGACTACTGGGACTATGATGAGATCATACTAGTGGGGCCACGGTAGTCGGCGAGTACATCCTATAACTGTTCCTAGTCGAGGGTGTATCGAGACAGGGCATCGATGCACCAGAGTAGACTAGCGTATACGCATCTTGACCCATATGATGGGCGATGGATGATCCTATATCCATCGGTGTTTGACATCAAGGATGGTGTACGGGTGCTCAGTAGAGACTGGGTACACTGGACGGACTCGCCGAGAACTTCCAGATGGTATTATACCTCACGTCAGATGGCAGTTCTCCGGTGACACTGGTACAGAGTAGTCTGTTGACTCGAGATCGTCATAGAGTCTTGTGTGATTCCCACTGTGCTTTGATTTCCATCATACCACGTCCAAGAGGGCGTGCAAAAAGGTGTCTTTTGGGTACAGTCCCGAATCATATGGAGGCAATGAGCGATAGGAGGGGATTCGTCTCTCCCTGTATAGGGAGTTGATGTTGTGCTGTGTTCGATTGGCTATAACTGGAAATCCCTGGCCAGGGTTACAGAGATTTACTGGTAAGTGTTATCAGTAGTTTCTCGAACTGTTATAGACCTTATATCGACATGACTTATCAAGCTACTGGGGTCTGACGTATACCACCCCTAGGCGAGATATGCGACATATCAGACGACGAGACCGGACTGTACGGGAGTGTTACTGATTGGATTCACAGGAGAATGTACAGGCTTGCTTGTTGATCTTCTGAGCGCTCAATACCTGGGTGGCTGTTACGTTTAGCTGACCGCTTGCAGCTTATAGGTGTTTGATGTGATCATCACCTACTGCCGGCGTATTGACGATTCTTTAGAGTCCTACACAGAGGTTTCTTGGATCAGGAAAAACGGAGTAGGAGCACATATGTGATATGTGCGGGACCGAGGATAATGCGGTATGTGATACCGTATTGGATTCTCGCGATATGACATATCGGCCGGGTATATGTGATATAGCCGGGTCATCGTATTAGTCGGTTATATGCGATATAGCCGGATTTTCGGATTAAGTGTTGATTCGATAATTTAATGTATAATAATATATATAATATATTAAATTACATTAACTAATATTAGCTCACTAAAAGATTCTTTTTCTCACTCGGGTAATACATTGATATATATGCGATATATGTTAATTGTATTATTTTATTTTGTTACGATAAATGTTATATATGTGATATATAATATTGTAACATGATATGGTTATTAATGCAACATGTTTTATGGAGTTTAAACATGATTAGGGTTTGGATTAGGGTTAAGACTTCTAGTAGATTCTAGAAGCTTTTCTTTTGTCATGGAAAAGATATTATGCTTGATATTTTCAAGTGACTCACCTTTAACCAAACCCAAACCCTAGCCCTAGTTAAATCTCTACAAGGGTTTAGTTGACCATGGTTGCATTATTCATCATTATTATCTTTGCATTATTCATCACAAAAGGATTATGATATTCTTCTTCTTCTTCCTTCTTCTTTCTTTCATGGAAAAAGCTTTCTAGCTTTTTTCCAAGTGATGAAAATGAGTGAGAATAAGAAAATAAAAGAGAGCAAAAATCCTACTTCATCATTCTCATCTATCATTGCCCTTTAGATGAGAGTGTTCACTTCATTTAGTGAGTGTTAGCTTGTGTTAATGAAACTTCAAGGTAGATCATCTTTGTTATCAAAGATCGGAAGCAAGACTGCATCTTTCTCTTCGTGAAGCCTCTCGAGAGTCCGGAACACGATGATCGCAGCGAAAGGACCTCAACACGGAACTTAAGAAGTGAAGGACTGGATCAACAAAGGTTGTAATCCCTCTCACTTAGTGTTAAAGAGTTTAACATGCTTGTTTTCGCCTAAACCATAGTTTAAAGATCCGGCTTTGGGTTGTTCGGCACGGCTAAAATTTTAATCGGGCATGGTTGATATCTCGTAGACCCTTGTGGCGGTGCATAGCAACCCTACACACCCAGAATCAAAGACGCTGAAGTAGCGCATCACGTGCAAAACACGAGAGCGCCAGCGCTAAAGAGTCAAAGACTCTTAAGCAACGCATCACGTGCAAAGCACGAGAGTGCTGAGCGCCAAGCGCTAAAAGTTAAAGACTCTGTGACAGCGCATCACGTGCAAAGCACGAGAGCGCTAGCGTCAGAACTAAAGGTTCTCTGCTGTTGGATCAAAGATCCAACAGAGATGATAAATCATCAGAGCACAGAATTAAATTCTGATTAAGAAAATAATCTTCCCAAACTTTCTAAACAAGAAAGATTGTGCTCTGTAAATCAGAGCACCGTTGGATCAAAGATCCAATGGTGATAAAAAAAATCACCAAGCTATAGAATAAGTTCTGTAGGGGAAAATATCTTCCCAATCTTTCTAAACTACAAAAATTGTGTTCTGTAAATCAGAGCACCATTGGATCAAGGATCCAATGGTGATTAAAAATCACCAAGATACAGAATAAGTTCTGTATGGAAAAATATTTTCCCATTCTTGTTAAAAACAAGAAGATTGTCTTCTGTAAAACAGAAGCCCTAGGATCAAGGATCCAATAGTGGGGAAACATCCTCAAATCAATCAGAGGAAAGATTTCCTTAACTGATTCAACAAATCAACCTCCCCTATATAAAGGACCCAAGACTTCAAGTCTTACAAAGAGGACCCCCCCCCATAAACTTTGAGAAATTTCAAAGAGAAGAGCAAGCTCTCGGATGAAGAAGAATTTCTTCAAGGTAAATAAAATAGAGAGATAAAATCATCTCATAAGAGAAGAAGAACCTATTTCTTTTTCTAGATCATAGATCTATAAGACCGAGGTCTTTCACAAAAGAGATTATAGCATCTCATTATAAAAAGTGAGAGGGAAGAACTTAATTCTCCTCAGATTATAGATCTATAAAATAAAGACGAAGTCTTTCATAAAAAAAAGAAGAGATTGTAAAAACTTTTATTAAAATAAGAACTTAGTTCTTAGATCTATGAGACAAAGTCTCCTATGAACGAGAATTTAATTCTCAGAGCGCAGAATTGATCAAAGTTGCCTAAGAAGAACCTCAGCGCTCCAATTGAAAAGAAACGCCTCAGCGCTCCAAGACAGGCGCCACAGCGCTCCTAGCGCTCCAATTGAAAAGAAGCGCCTCAGCGCTTCAAGACTGGCGCACAGCTCCATAGTACTCCTAGTGCTCCAATCAAAGAAGCGCCTCGGCGCTCTGAGTCTGGCGCCCAGCGCTCCAAGCGCTATTTTAAAAGAAGCGCCCGGTACTCCAAGGTTGGCGCTCAATGCCAAGCGCACCACGTGCTCCTCATGTGTGCGCTATTTTATAAAGAGCGCTCTGCACTCATTGACTGACGCTCAGCGCCAAGCGCGCCACGTGCCCTTCACGTGTGCGCTATCTCACAGGAAGCGCCTTATCGCTCTAAATCTGGCGCTCAGCGCCAAGCGTGCCACGTGCTCCTCATGTGTACACTGAAGGAACATAAATTGTTCTTTAAATAAAGCCCAGATCCATAATGAGTGCTCAGCACTCAATAAAAGACAAAATGTTGTCAGAACCCAAACCAATGCTCAGCATTGTTAAATGAAGAAGGACTGAGCCTAATTAAATGTCCAATATTTTAACTGAATGGGTCGAGCCCAAGTTGACCACAGATCCCTAATTGAGCTCACATGCTCATAAATCTTTGATCTTAGTCCCAAACTTGACTACAGATCTCCCAACCGACATTGGTTCAAGGGTACATCTCTTCATACCTCTGATATATGTCGTTGTAATTCTTCAACGTCTTCAGAGAGATGGAGGGTCCCAATAACCAATAACTTTCGGCATATCCCAAAACGGTTGAATCAAAACCACACGGACTATGATGTCCTTAAACTTTACGGACTGTGGGGTCCTTAAACTCATGGACTATGATTTCCTTAAACTTTACGGACTGTGAGGTCCTTAAACTCATAGACTATGATGTCTTTAAACTTTACAGACTATGATGTCTTTAAACTCCATGGACTATGATGTCCTTAAACTTATGGACCGCAACGTCCCTAAACTAAAACAATAAAATCCAAATGCTCTTTTATTGGATCTAAATGATCATGTTAAGTAGATCTTAGTCTAAAATTAGACTAACGTATCCTTAACAAACATTTAAGTTAATCTTAGTCCCAAATGAGATTAACGATCCTTAAACACAACGTAAAACCAAATCTAAGAAAATACGGATTTGGACTAATCCACGCCCTATGGGAGACAACATAAATTAGTCTCCATATACAATCCACGGGCAACCAAAAATAAAACAAACACACACGACACGAAGTGACCATCTGGAGACGGAGAAAGTGGTTGCTACGATGCGGTAGCGTAATTAACTGCAGGGGCCTGCGCCTGCAGGGAAGAGCGTCCCCACAATCAAAAACCACTCAAACGGAGGGGAATCTGACGAAGTCTGCTATATCGGCCGCATCCGTCTAAACCTTCGATACATGGTGCCATAAATCAACTTGGCATCTTCGGAGAGATGGACAGATAAAACCAATTAGCATCTGCCCCCAAAATTCAGGCCAGACGTCCTAACGTCCCGGTCGCGTTTTTTCGGCGGAAAACAGATTCTGGCATGCCCGATGGGACTTTTTCCTCTTTCCACTCCACACTTCATGTGTCGTGTTTCGAGAACGAATCGCGGTTTGCTATGGTTGCCCCTGGATTTGAGGTGCTAAGATTTGGTGTCTTACTCCGTGCAGAAAATGGAAGATCAATGGCTTCTACCTGCATCAACTACAACAGCTGCAACAAATCCCACTCCGTCCTCGCAGGAGGAGTGACTTACGGGCCTCAAGCGGCCTCCATTTTTACGATGCCAGTGGAACAAGTGACACAGGCCACCACGGAACTGTTCTTCGGGAACATGCTCCCACCAACAAGCTTCGGCACCTCAGTGCCATCGCAAGAAGCTCCAAAGTGGTCGGTCTTTGATCGGTTTGCAACTATCGCAGCCCCTCTCAATGGGTCGCCTAAATCCAACGCCTCAGTCTTTAACAGACTGGGCCAAAACTCCAATGGGTCCATGAAGAAGCCCGTGATACCTGAGGGGGTTATCCCAAAACGAATAGCCATTCATGTTCCTGAAGTCGCCAAAGCGGCTTCTCCTTTTAAGGGGTCGGTCTTCGCAAGACTGGTCATTCCAGCTCCCGCTCCAGGCGAAGTAACCAAGGCTGTTTCCTCTGCCAAAAAGTCGGTGTTTTCAAGATTGATCATTCCCTCTCAACGGACGTCAGTCTTCGATAGGCTGGCACCAACAGCAACCCCTAATCAGAGCGGGAGGCATAAAGAAGCTCATCCAACAGCAGAGGTGGTCCCGTCCGCAAGGCATGCTCGACGTCGCCACTGGCGCCGAGTGAGGAAAGCTGGGGGAAATTCTCCATCTGGACTTACCCCGCCGGCTCCAACGGTGGAATTCGACGCTGCTGTTCCAATTGGAAACAGCTTTGAACCACTCAGGAGAGTCTGCAAAAACTCTCCGACTGCCGTCCTGAAAAGATCTCCTCTACCTATGGAGAATGCTATAAAGACAAAGACAAAACAACCCCCTCAGCGGCTGTCCTCTAAAATTCACAGGGTCTGGCGAAGGGTCCAAGATTCTGTGGTTAACCAAGACTACTCCCGCCAACCAAAGAAAATGAAGGTTCGACAAGAGAAGGACCGACCTGTCAAGCCAAAAAAGGTGTCGTCCACTCGGGTGCCCGCTGCAACGGCCCCCTCAACTTCGACCGCTCATAAAAGAAGCAGGCCGGAAAAAATCCCCGTGTCTGCAACGAATATAAAGGGCACTGAATCTAAACGCCCCAAGTCTGGGGACATGGTGGTGCACACTGTTTATATGGCATCCTGGAAAGAGGATATCCATATCTCCACAGGCCATCGCCCTCTCACCAGATCAGTGACAAAGGCTCAAGAGCAACAACAGCAAAAACTCCACGAGATGCTAACACAGATGGCCGCACTCACTGGGACAAAAGAAAGGTCAGAGACGTCGTCAGAGCAGCGTCAAGAATAGGAAACCGATGTTGAGTTCCACCGTAGAATCCTCGAGAAGAGAGACAGAGAGGCCGCGGAACAAACGGCCAACATAAAACAAATGACGCTTTTATTCCAAGACATGGTCGGCATGATGATCCAGCCGGACCCTCCAGTCGAAGAGCCTCCAGTAATAATCGAAGAAGATAGAGGGGAGACATCAAACCCTCTTCCGACTCTATCAGCAGCCAAAGAGAATACCATCTCCAAAGCCGCCCATGAAGACTATATAGCTCAACAAATACGAGTTCACCAGACGAGTGAAGCCGCTGGCCAAATCGTCAAGACTGGAAGACCCTATCCGGGTTGGTACGATCAAATAAAGTACCCGTCGGGATATACGATCCCCAAATTCCATGTGTACAAGGGGACAGGCAATCCCTATCAACATGTCGCTCAATTCAGAGCCCTGTGCGGCAATACCGGAGGTGACGACAAATTGCTACTTCGCCAGTTCGTCGGCAGCTTGGCGGAGACGGCCTTTGAATGGTATTCAGAGCTGCTGAATGACTCCGTCAAAACGTTTACAGAGATGGAGTTGCTATTCACTCATCGGTTCACAACCGCCAGTGAACGCATCCCGATCACGGCATTGATCAACGCCAGAGTAAAGTCGGGAGAGACATGGGTGCAGTATGCAATCCGGTGGCGGAACTTATGGTCGAGATGCGAACAACGCATAGAAGAAGCTCCTGCCGTGGGCATGTTCATGTGGACCCTCGACCCTCAGTCGACTATCTCCCAATTCATGATGTTCTTCAAGCCGACCACCTTCCAGGCCTTGATTGACAAGCTGGTCCAAATGGACCGGTGAGCTATAGGCCTTTCCTTTCAAAAGCGGATTTTCGAAACGAAAAAGGGAACGGGAAAGCGACCTTCGTCTCCAATGCTCAACAACAACCGAGTGGCCCGAAACCGGTTGTTCGCCAAAGCAACAAGCGGCAATCTCTCGATGAGAAGTTGAGACGTCCTTACTCGTTTCCCCGGGATAAAACAAGGAAACTATTTAAACTGGCAGTGCGCAACGGGCTCATTATTCTACCGGAGCCGAGACACCTACTGCAACCGAACGACGTCAACGATCCCAATTACTGCCCCTACCACCGAGTATTGGGCCATCCAATCGAAGACTGCTACGTCTTCAAAAATTGGGTTGAAGACCAATACCAACAGGGCAAATTCGCACTGTCCGAGAATTAAAATGTAAGCCCGCCCAAGCCGCATGCTCCTAAAAGGGTAGACATGCCGGGGGCGTCATTCTCATTCATAGAGGAAGCTCCGTGGGAAGTAGTTATTTCGGCAAAAACGAAAAGAATGCTGAAGGATCTTCAAGCATGCCCCTCAATCAAGTGGAAAAGCCCGCTAGAGCCCGAGATCATTGAGGGAATGTTGAAACCGCGCCCGACGCCGAGAGTTGGTAGCGATGGGCAAAATACCCAAGTCCAGCCGTCAAAGTCTTCGAAGAAGAACAAGAAGCCCGCGTAGCCTGATGACAAGCGCATGGACCTACAAAAACATATTAACGCGCTGGAGGAATACAACCAGAAGGCGCGGACCCCAGTCACACTCTAAGAGTTTCTCAACCATATCCTTGAGAACGGAGGCAATGACAATGACGAGGGAGAGGATGCGTCAGAAGAACCCGAGGATTACGTGGCAAGTTGTCACATGATCTTTCATTTGTCACTAAATGATGAAGAAGCTCACTCAGCGTTAGAAGATGACATAGAGAAGATGGGGGCAGAATCGACACCAAAATCCTTGGAACCGTCCGATGAGCTGATTGACGTGCTGCTAAACGAAGCCCGTCAGAAGAGCAAAGTAGATCGAGAATGCAAAATGGCCATATTCGAAAAAGCCAGGCGTCGACGTCAAGTGGGAGAAGTCACGTTAGGAATGGATCACAAAACACCCCAACCAAACCAAATCACACCCTAAATGGGTGTATCCCACTTTATCGTTACATATCCCGTCACGTGACAGATACACGTGCATACAGGATGGACGATGGACCGTAATGTCCTAAAACTAACAAAGGACCGAAATGTCCTAAAACTAACTCCCGACCGAAACGTCTTTAAACTACTACAAACCCGCAGCATCCTTGGGCTGACGTGTAAAAAAACGGTACGTCCATAAGCAAAATGGGCACAGATGAAAACCCGAAAGGGCTCCGTGAGTAAAAACAGCAAGGCTACCGGTGAGTTTGTGAAAACCCAAAAGGGCGCAGGCTCATAAAATAAAGGAAAAAAGGGTACGTCCTCAAGCAAAATGGGCACGGATGAAAACCCGAAAGGGCTCCGTGAGTAAAAACAGCAAGGCTACCGGCGAGTTTGTGAAAACCCAAAAGGGCGCAGACTCGTAAAAAAAAATGGTACGTCCACAAGCAAAATGGGCACGCATGAAAACCCGAAAAGGCTCCGTGAGTAAAAATAGCAGGGCTACCGGTGAGTTTGTGAAAACCCTAAAGGGCACAATCTCGTTAAAAGACACTTGCAAAGTCCTCTCGACCTTGTAAGGAGAAAACTATCTGCGTGAGATCCTTACGACTCACAAAGGAGAAACACGCTTAGGGATCCCCACGATTCCTAAGGAGAAATTACACTTACGAGATCTTCACGACTCGTAAGGAGAACCCTCTTATGAGGCCCTCATGGCTCATAACATTCAAAAGCCTTAAGCTACAGGGATCTGAACCTGTTCTTAAGCAATCACCTTTCCCAGATTGCCCTACAAGCGGTTCAATACCGACCCTTGTATACAATCCACGGGCACAAATAATCATTTCCTTGCCGAGTCCCACCAACGACGAGGAATGCCCTCATTTGATGAACAAACACTTGTAAGTCCTCTCGATTTACAAGGAGAAAACACTCTTGCAAGATCCTTACGACTTACAAGAGAACATACACTTAGGAATGCTCACGATTCCTGAGGAGAAAAGACACCTACGAGAGCTTATGAAGATGAAAGCCTTAGTCGACAAGATCCTAACCTTGTTTGGTAAGCAACCTTTGTTCGACATCGACAGAGGCAAATGATGATTCGCTCCTGGCAACGTTCCAGTAGCAGCGATGTTGATGCCTAAATCGATAGCGAATTACAAGTCCTTTCACGGCAAATGATGATTCGCTCCTGGCAATATTCCAGTCGCAGCGATACTGATGCTAAAATTGGTATCAGATCCCAAGTTCCATACTCGCGGCAAAAATTCAGCGAGCCATAAATGCATATGAAATAGCCGAAATAATATGGCAACTTGCAACAAAATCATCAAGTAAAAGATATGCTTACAAAAATAGCCGAAATGATTGGGCAACTCGCAATAAAAAGCAGCGAGTAAAAAGAAAATAGCCGAAATGATTGGGCACCGCGAAAAATAGCTGAAATGATTGGGAAATCGTGACTTTCGCGATATAAAAAGCTGAAATGATAGAGTATCGCGGAAAGAAATAAAAAAATAAAATGAAACTTTTTGCCCTGCAGGTAAGTCCATACTGACCCCTGTATACAATCCATGGGCATAAACGAAAAGGGAACCACATGTCCCAACAAACTCCATCAAAGGGAGAGTCAAGTCTCAACGGCAGCATTTACAGCCTAGAGTCAACAGCAGCGTTCTTCCTCCAGCAGGATGCAGACGCGACATCAACAAACGGAGCCACGGCAAAGTCCCCTAGTTCCAAACCTCGATGGTTCATAGACAACCCAGAGGCAACCTCGACATTCGTCGCAATATTGCAGACACAATGTCAACAAACGAAGCCAAGGAAAATCCCTCGCTTCAGATCTCGACGGCAACATCTACAGCCTAGAGATCAATAGCAGCGTTCTTCCTCTAGCAGGATGCAGACGCGACATCAACAAACGGAGCCACGGTAAAGTCCCCTAGTGCCAAATCTCGACGGTTCACAGACAACCTAGAGACTACCTCGGAGCCATGGCAGAGTCCCTAGTTTCAAGTGTCAACGGCAACATCTACAGCCTAGAGATCAACAACAGCATTCTTCCTCCAGCAGGATACAGACGCGACATCAACAAACGGAGCCACGGCAAAGTCCCCTAGTTCCAAAACTTTTACGGTTCATAGACAACCCAGAGGCAACCTCGACATTCGTCGCAATATTGCAGACACAATGTCAACAAACGAAGCCAAGGAAAATCCCTCGCTTCAGATCTCGACGGCAACATTTACAGCCTAGAGATCAACAGCAGCGTTCTTCCTCCAGCAGAATGCAAACGCGACATCAACAAACGGAGCCACGGTAAAGTCCCCTAGTTCCAAACCTCGACGGTTCACAGACAACCCAGAGGCAACCTCAACATTCGTCGCAATATTGCAAACACAATGTAAACAAACGAAGCCAAGGAAAATCACTCGCTTCAGATCTCGACGGCAACATCTACATCCTAGAGATCAACGGCAGCGTTCTTCCTCCAGAAGGATGCAAACGCGACATCAACAAATGGAGCCACGGCAAAATCCCCTAGTTCCAAACCACGATGGTTCACAGACAACCCAGAGACAACCTCAACATTCGTCGCAATATTGCAGACACAATGTCAACAAACGAAGCCAATGAAAATCCCTCGCTTCAGGGTCTTGACGGCAACTTAAATGAGACCTAAAAAGACTATCGGAGATCATCCCACACCAGCGTGGAGTGGTCATGACACATCGGGGCTCCCAAACTGAGCCTAACCTCAAGTAAAAAGCGACATGGAATATCCTTAACGCTTGTGTTTACCCCAATCAGAGCAAAGCTCCATTCAAATTCCAAGGCGGAAGATGAAGCCAATCAGAGCAAAGCTCTACTTTGAAAATTTAAACTTTAATAAATGAAGCAACGCTTCAGATCCTCTGCGCTGCACGCAGGGCGCCACGTGTCAAAATCAGGCACGCCAGCGCAGAGAGCGCAGCGCCCAAGGCAGCGCGCCCCATCAGAGCAAGGCTCTAGTTAAAGCAAAAGTTAAAGGAAGCAACGCTTCAGTTGCGCAAGCGTTGCGCTACACGACACGTGTCAGTGCAGTGGCGCAAGCGCTGCGCTGAGCGACACATGTCAGCGCAAACGCAGTTGCGCTGCGCTGTGCGCTGCGCGATACGTGTCAGCGCAGTTGCGCTCTGCGCTGCTTGACACGTGTCACGCGCTGGGGCGTTTGCGCCAAACAGAATTAAATTCTAGTAAGATTCTTCTGTTCTTGTTAAAACAAGAAGATTGTCTTCTGTAAAATAGAAGCCCTTGGATCAAAGATCCAACGGTAGGGAAAATTCCCCAAATCACTCAGAGAAAGATCTCTTTAACAAATTTATGGGCACTATATAAAGACCCCTAGACCCCAATTCAAAGATCATCAACATTGTGAGAGATCAAGAACTTCAAACAGAGAGAACTCTGAAGAAATTTCAAGAAAAAGGTAAAAAAAAACCTTTAATATTAGAAGAATTTCTTCTAATAGATCATTGATCTAATAACAAGATCAATGATCTTCAATAAAAAACAAATAATAATAGTGCTTTGCACTTTTTATGAACCACTGGTTCTCTAAAAACAAGAAAAACAAGAAAAACTTGTTTTCTTTGATCTAAATTGGATCAAGAAATCAAGCAGTGCTTTGCACTTTTTTATGAACCATTGGTTCTGGAATCTTAAAGATTCTCAAGATTATTGAAATAGTGCCTTGCACTTGCAAAAACTGCACTGTTGCGCTCCTGGATTGGCGCAAACCACCAGAGAGCGCCACGTGTCAGCATCTGAATCACTTGCGCTATGCGCTTTTAAGAAAGAGTCATGCTCTCTGAAATTGCCGCAACTCACCAGAGTGCGCCACGTGTCAACAGCGCAAGTGCACTGGCGCAGCGCACTGCGCTTGCGTGACACGTGTCATCACCACAAGCGCTTGCGCTCATTGATTGGCGCAAAGCGCCTGACAAATGCAATGCATTGTTTACTAAAGGGCCAGGCCCAAATCAAAAAGGCCTAGTAGGCCAAAATAAATTGCAATGCAATAAAAAGGGCAGAGCCCAAATAAAATTGATGCTCTGCATCATTTATAAAAGGGCAGAGCCCAAACAAAATTGATGCTCTGCATCATTTATAAATGGGCAGAGCCCAAACGAAATAAAAAAATGCAATGCATTATTTAAAAAAGGGGCCAAGCCCTAGCACAGGCCTAATAGGTCAGAGACAAATAAGATGTTAAACATTTCTAAACTTGACTTAGCCCAATCATGGCCGTAAGGCCTCAAATTAAATTGACTGAGCAAGATTGCTCTCCTAAATCAATTTGCGTCCGGTTCGAGGGTACATCTCCAAACTCCTCTGACTCCTATCATTGTAATCCTTCAACGACGTCAGAGAGGTGACGGGTCCCGACAACCACACATCAACACGGACTGTGGGGTCCTTAAACACATGGACTTAAGCGTCCTTAAACTAAAATACGGACTGTGGGGTCCTTAAACTCATGGACTTAAGCGTCCTTAAACTAAAATACGGACTGTGGGGTCCTTAAATCCACGGACTTAAGCGTCCTTAAACTACCAATGGACCGTAATGTCCCTAAACTACCTATGGACCACCATGTCCCTAAACTGGAAATGGATCTAGACGATCCCGTTAAGTTGATCTTAGTCTCAAATCAGACTAACGTATCCTTAACAAACGTTTAAGTTGATCTTAGCCTAAATATGGCTAACGTATCCTTAAACCAAAACCCAAAACCCAAATCTAAGAAAGTACGGATTTGGACTAATCCACGTCCTACGGGCGACGAAATAAATAGTCTCCGTAAACAATCCACGGGCAACCTCAAACAAAACAAACACCCACGACACGAGGTGAAATTCTGGAGAAGAAGAAAGTTGTTACTGCGATGTGGTAGCGTAATTAACTGCAGGGGCTTGCGCCTGTAGGGAAGAGCGTCCCCACAATCAAAAACCCCTCAAGCGAGGGGGAATCTGACGAAGTCTGCTACATCGGCCGTATCCGTCTAAACCTCCGATACACGGTACCATAAATCAACTTGGCATCTTCGGAGAGGTGGATGGATAAAACCAAATAGCATCTGCCCCGAATCTCAGGCAAGACGTCCTCACGTCGTCGCCGCCATTCGGAGAGGAACAGATTCTGGCACGCCCGGTGTGACCTTTTCCTCTTTCCACTCCACACTTCGTATGTCGTATTCGCGAACGAATCGCGGTTTGTTAATGGTTGCCCTTAGGTTTTCAAGTTACTAAGATTTGGTCTCTTGCTTAGCACAGAAAGCAAAACAGCAATGGCATTACCTGTTCGAAGTGTTCTAACTGCAGCTGCAACTCGCGTCCTGCCTCAACTGGGGGCATAACCTACGGGCCCCAGGCGGCCTCTTTGTTCACGATGCCCGTGGAGCAGATTACTCAAGCCACCACAGGGTTGTTTTTCGGAACTATGCTTCCGCCAACAAGCTTCAGCACCCCCGTTCCCGTACCAGAAGCGCCTAAGAAGTCGGTCTTCGATCGACTTACAGTTACTGCGGCACCTCTCAACGGGTCGCCCAACACCAGCGCCTCAGTCTTCTCCAGACTGGGCCAAAACTCCTGCGGGCCCACAATGAAGCTTGCGGTCCCAGAAAAGGTTATTCCAAAAAGAGTAGCCAAACCTGCTCCTGAAGTCGTCAAGGCGGCTTCTCCTGCTAAGAGATCGGTCTTTACAAGACTGACCGTCCCAACTCCCACTCCTGCTCCTGCTGCTCAAAAGACATCAGTCTTCAATAGGCTGACGCAGGCAACAGCCCCACACCTGAACAGGGGGCAAGAAGAAGCTGTTTCTGTCTCTGAACCAATACCAACAACTTGTCGCGCCCGACGACGCCACTGGCGCCGGATAAAGAAGACTGGGGGCAACTCCCCCTCTGGGATAACTCCACCAGCTCCAACGGTGGAGGTTAATATTGTTGTTCCAACTGGGAACAGCTTTGAGCTGTTGAATAGGGTACGCAGAAACTCACCAATTGCGGTGCTCAAAAGATCTCCTCCACTGGTAGAGACCGTCGTGGAAGCAGAAAAACCGGAGCAGCCTCCTCAATCGCTGTCCTCCAGGATTTACAAGACATGGCGACGAGTCCGAGAATCTGTGATTGATCCTAATTTCTCTCGCCAACACAAGAAGTCGAACGGTCGGCAAGAAGAAAATTCCCCGATCAAGCAACGAAAGGCGATGACCATTTGGGTGCCCAAAACAACGGCCCCCTCAACTTCAACGGCCCATAAGAGAAAAAGGCCGGAGAAAGTCCTCACGCCGACGACGAATATCAAAGGTGGTGAACCCAAACGCCCTAAGTCAGGGGGCATTGTAGTTCATACCGTTTATGTGGCGTCTGGTAAAGAGGACAGTCGCATATCTACGGGTCATCGACCGCTTACACGGTCAGTGACCAAAGCTCAGGAGCAGCAGCAGAAGCTCCAAGAGATGATGAACACGATGGCCGCACTTACTGGGCCAAAAGAAAGCCCTGAAACGTCCTCGGATGAACGCCAGGAGCAAGAAACTGACGCCGAATTCCTTCGTCGGATATTGGAGAAGAAGGATAAAGAGGCTGCTGAACAAGCAGTCAACACAAAGCGTATGGGCATCCTGTTCCAAGACATGGTGGGGATGATGATCCAACAAGATCCTCTGGCCGAAGATCCCCCGAGCGTCCTTGAAGATGATAGGGGAGAAACGTCGAATCCTCCGCCAGCTTTGTCAACAGCTAAGGAGGAGACAATCTCCAAAGCTGACTTGGACGAGTACATAGCCCAACAAATACGGGCTCATCATGCGACTGAAGCAGCCGGTCAGGTCGTAAAAACAGGACGACCGTATCCGAGTTGGTACGATAAAATCCAGTATCCGCCGGGCTATACAATTCCCAAATTCCATGTCTTCAAGGGGACAGGCAATCCCCACCAGCATGTTGCCCAGTTCAGGGCACTCTGCGGCAACACCGGCGGTGATGACAAACTGTTGCTTCGTCAGTTCGTTGGAAGCTTATCAGATACAGCGTTCGAGTGGTACTCTGAGCTCCCGAACGACTCTATTAAGACCTTCGCGGAAATGGAGTGTTGTTTACCCAGCGTTTTGCAAGCGGCAGTGAACGTACCCCGATGACGGCACTGATTAACGCCAGGGTAAAGCCAGGCGAGATATGGGTTCAATATGCTATACGGTGGCGGAACCTATGGTCAAAGTGTGAGCAGCGCATTGAAGAAGCTCCTGCAGTGGGTATGTTTGTGGGAACCCTTGATCCACAAGCAACCATCTCGCAATTTATGATGTTCTTCAAGCCGACTACTTTCCAGGCCTTGATTGACAAGCTAGCGCAAATGGATCAGATGGGCCATAGACCCCCTCTTCCAAAGCCGGACTCCCGAAATGAAAAGGGGAAGGGAAAAGCGATCGTTGTCGCTAATGCTCAACAACAGCCGAGTAACTCGAAGCCGGTTGTTCGTCAAAATAATATGCGTCCGCAGGTACCCCTTGAGGAGAGACTAGGACGTCCTTACTCGTTTCCCCGAGATAAAACGAAAAGATTATTCGAGCTGGCGTTGCGCAACCAACTCATAAATTTTCCGGAGCCAAAACGTCCGTCGCAACCAAATGATGTCAATGAGCCCAACTACTGCCCCTATCACCGGGTACTGGGTCATCCGATCGAAGATTGCAATGTCTTCAAAAATTGGCTTGAAGATCAATATCAACAAGGCAAGTTCGCGTTATCCGATAGATGGAAGGTGAATCCGCCGCAACCTCACGCCTCTAAGAGGATGAATATGCCGGGGGCAACGTGCTCTCTCGTTGAAGAAGCCCTATAGGAGGTTGTGCTGTCAGCTAAGACAAAGAGAATGCTGAACGATCTTCAGGCATGCCCAGCGATCAAGTGGAAGAACCCGTTGGAACCGCAAGTCATTGAGGGGATGTTGAAGCCACGTCCAACTCCAAAGCCCGATGGTGGCGGCCCGAGCACTCGCAACCAGCCGTCAAAATCTTCGAAAAAGAAGAAGAAGAAATCCAAGAAGCCTGTGAAGCCTAGCGACAAGCGCACAGACTTACAAAAACAAATTGACGCGCTGGAGGAATACAACCAGAAAGCACGGACTCCCATTACACTCCAAGAGTTTCTCAATCACGTCTTTCAAGAGGAAGATGAGGGAGAAAGTTCGTCAGATGAATCTGAAGAATACGTAGCGAGCTGCCATATGATCTCACATTCGTTGACGGACGATGAAGAGACTCCTTGCACTGAAAAGCTGGGGCAGATCCTGAACCAAAAATTCTGGGACCATCAGAAGAAGCAATTGACGCATTCCTCAACGAAGCTTTGTTGAAAAGTAAAGCTGATCGGGAACGTGAGACGGCTATATTTAAAAGGGCCAAGCGCCGGCGACTTGACGAAAGAGTTGAGATACTCCTGCTAGAGCAAAATACACCCACTGCGGATAAAAGTAAATTCAAGACGAGAAAAAGGCTTGCTAAGGCCATATCAATGGGCATGAAGCTACCATCCTCCGAAGGAAACATTACTGGTGAAATGGAAATGCACCCCTCCTATTGTTTATATCATCGGAAGATTTCGCACCCCACCGAAGAGTGCAAAGCTTTCGATAGATGATGGCAAGGATATGTTGCTCATCGACAACATTTTAAGCGGGAGAAGCGTAAAACTCGTCGGGGCGGAAAAATACGACCGAAGGGCTTAACAGAACTACCGGCAATTGTCGCATGGTTGACGCCGGGGGATCACAATTGGTTACATTCGGGAGCGATTCCAACGAGGAGCTGGCTCTCAGCCCCCTCTTTAAAGAGTCCACCTCGGGAAAAGAGGAAGAGCCAAAGGTCTGCGAAAATATCAGGCTGCGTAATCGGACGCTGCCCGAAAAGAATCTCGGAAGCTCAAATAAAAAAGATAAAGGGAAAGAGAAGGTCTCTGAAGATATCATCTTAGATGACCAAGTTGTGGAGGAGCTAAATACTAAGGACCCGCGAAAAAGAAATAAGGTGGATTACAACGTCTTAGCGCATCTGAGGAAACTACCCTCACAGCTCAGCATTCTTGACGCCCTTTTGCTATCAAAAGAGGCGAGAGATTCGTTAATCAAGGAACTACAGGATCCGGAGCAATTCCAAGCTTTCCTAGCCGAGGAAAAGATGAAGGATGAATTGGAGGAAGTACACACGGCCGATGTCGCTTTTGGTGATGAAGACCTTCTCCTTGGGACGTGCGAACACAATCTCCCCCTTTATGTCTCAGGATACTGCCACGATATAAAGATAGGCAAAATCCTGATCGACAATGGATCCTCCGTTAACCTCCTCAATGTGCGGGTGTTAAAAGAAATCTGCATGAGCGTCCAGCACCTTGCTCGGGATAAGATTACCATCTCCGGGTTCGACTCCCAATCATCAAGAACTCTTGGGTCTGTGATACTGACGCTACGCTTTGGGCTACTCGTCACAGACATTAAGTTCCACGTCATAGACGCCAAGACATGCTACAACGCTCTGCTCGGCCGACCGTGGTTACACGAGTACAACATCATCCCTTCTACACAACATCAGTGTATGAAGTATTCTAAGGACGGTCTCGAGTATACCGTGACGGGAGAACTGAACCCGTTCTCTGTGAACGAGGTCTGCAAATACGAAGATGCAAAGTACTTTTTGCCAGATTTCGAGGATACAGAGAGATGTCGCAAACCGGAAAGCAAAGCCGCTGCCACTATTCCTGTTTTTGGGAGTGATACCGAAGAAGAAGAAGAGATAGTTTACTCTGGACCTTCTCGACACAACAAGCCAGGACCATCCGCTCCTACGTTGATCTTTGGTAGCGACTCAAAAGATGAGGTCCATGCTGTATTCTCTGCTCGACCTTCAATACAAACGTCCGCTGACGAAGAGCAAAGTCTGCAAGTCGCCATGGTTCCACCTAAACACCATAAAGAACTGGATGCACTTGATATCTACAGTGTAGAGGAGCTGCGGACGTTCTATGTCCCTCCCAGGTGAAAAGGCGAAAAAGCAATTCTATCCTACCACTCTGAGGAAACCAAAGTGGAAAAAGAAATCTGGCACGGTGCGGATCCTACGCTTGACAGGCTTCAGCCCATCCGTCTGCCCAGATATTATACAGAAGGTTTGAAAAGGCTGTTGAAGCGCTAAGGGATATCCTTTAAACAGACCGCTCGAAAAGCCAAATTCTATGACAGAGTCTGGAACGTTCCCGGGACTCGGCACAAGTTACCTAATGGGAGAATGGAAACAATCGGACTTGGATACATTCAGTCCAAGAAATGAGAGCTACTCCGTGACTGTTACGTCGTGCATGACTTCAATGAAGAAGCGGATGCTCAATGGGAGGATGCTAATCTTGAACCAGTAAAAGTTCCAGATGCAAAAGTGCCCAGTCCGTCATTCGAAGAACAAATGGACAAGCTTATAAGGGAAGCTAGTCAAAAAGTCCGAGACGACCATAACCGTGAAATGACCATCTATGAGAAAGCCAAAACGCAACGCCTCCTCCAACAGGCCGTGAAAGATGAAAATGCCGCTCCTTGTCAACCTGTTACAAAGAAGGCTCGACGCAGAGGCAGAAACAAGTCGAAAGGCGAGAAAGGCGCTCAACAGCAACAAAGCGGGACTAAGAAGCCACGCAAGCGGGAATCGCGCGGTTCCGATCTATCCCTCATAAGAAAAATGGGTCGAGCATACTCTTTTCCTCGGGACAAGACGAAGAAAATACTTGACCTCGCTCTAAAACATCAGATGCTTACACTGCCGGAGTCCAAACACCCCGAACAAGCAGGCGAAGTCTCTCATCCGGACTATTTCCCTTATCACCGAGTGATAGGGCACCCTCTCGAGAACTGCTTCACCTTCAAGAATTGGGTCGAAGATCAGTATCAGCTTGGCAAGTTCGCTCTGTCCGACAACTGGAGGGTAGCACCGCCACAGAAGCACGAACCCAAGGCCACGAAAGAAGAACCAGTTCCACATTGGGATTGGAAGCGAATTCATACTTGTCACATGATAACAATATCAAAAGAAGAGCCCGAGAACATGGATGACCTTTCCTGGTTCTTTGAAAACAGCAACGACGAGGTGATCTCAGAATTCCCACCAGCGCCAAAAGAGCTGGAAGATGGAATCCATACCACTGCAGATAACCTCAAGAAAATTGAGTAGGGAATGGCGAACGACCCGCGACCGACATTCATTAGTGAGCTGCTGTCTCAAGAGAAGGTGGCTTCATTAAAAGACCTACTTATGCAGCATAAAGATTGCTTCGCATGGAACTATTCCGAAATGTCGGGATTAGATCCAGAAATTGATGTGCACAAATTGGCGATATCCCCGGACGTCAAGCCAATCAAGCAGGCACCAAAAAGAATGCGGCTCGAGCTTGAGATGAGTATCAACGCCGAGGTCAAGAAGTTGATCGACTCTGGCTTCATCCAGGAGGTCCAGTATCCCGAGTGGATCGCTAACATCGTCCCGGTGATGAAGAAAAATGGGACAGTGCGCATATGCGTAGACTTCCGGGATCTCAATAAAGCTTGCCCGAAGGACGATTTCCCAGTTCCAGTCACCGAACTAATAATAGACAATATGTCCACTCATGAGATTTTCTCCTTCATGGACGGCTCATCAGGGTATAATCAGATCAAGATGCATCCCGAAGACCAGAAGCACACCACTTTTCGGACTCCTTTGGGTATATTCTTCTACAAGGTGATGCCCTTCGGTTTAATGAACGTTGGTGCTACCTATCAGAGGGCCATGACAAAACTCTTTGATGACCTTATACACGAAATCGTCGAATGCTATATCGACGATCTCGTGGTTAAAAGCAAATCATACAAGGAACATCTCGAGCATCTGAAGACCGTATTTCAACGTCTTCGACAATACAACTTGAAGATGAACCCTCTCAAGTGTGCATTCGGAGTTTCCTCGGGAAAATTCCTGGGATTCATCGTCCGACACCGAGGTATTAAGATAGATCCGTCAAAGATCAAGGCGATCATGGAAATGCCTCCGCCAAGGACTCTCAAACAGCTGCGGTCTCTCCAAGGGAAGCTCGCGTATATACGGCGATTTATAGCCAACCTTTCAGGCAAGTGCCATCCTTACAGCTATCTGATGAAGAAGGGAACCCCGTTCGTCTGGGACCAAAAATGCCAAAGCGCGCTAGACGAGATCAAGCAATACATGCAGAACCCGCCAGTGTTGGCTGCTCCGGTCAAGGGAAAGCCCCTCATTCTTTATACAACCGCCCTCGAAGGTTCTTTAGGCGCATTATGGGCGCAAGAGAACGACCAAGGGAAAGAAAGAGCACTCTACTACTTAAGTCGAGTTCTACTGGGGGCAGAAAGCAACTACCCCCCATTGAAAAACACTGCCTGGCGTTGATCTTTGCGATAACAAAGCTCAGGCACTATGCGTTGGCGCATGAAGTCCGTCTCATTTCAAAGGTGGACCCTCTTAAATATTTAATTTCAAAGGCCATATTGATGGGGCGACTGGCTAAATAGGCTTTGCTCTTGATGGAGTTCTCGATAACGTATCAACATCTCAAGGCAGTGAAAGGCCAGGCCATCGCCGACTTTCTCGTTGAGCATCCGATACCCGCCGATTCTCCACTAAATTGCGATCTTCCAGACGAACATGCGTTTGATGTGATCGACGGTGGTGATACCCGATGGGAGCTTTATTTCGATGGAGCATCTTCCGTGAAGAAGCGCAAACAAAGTACCCCTATAATCAAATTGGGGGTAGGACTCATCTTTGTAACTCCACAAGGAGGGATAATGCGCTTTGCTTTCTCCCTAACAGAGCCGAGGACAAACAATGAAGCTGAATACGAAACATTGATAGCAGGCCTCGAGATCGCCATCGACATGGGAATTGAAAACCTCCTCATATACGGAGACTCCCAGCTGGTCGTTAGTCAAGTAAACGGCGACTACCAGACATGCAAACCAGAGTTGGTGAAGTATGGCGAAAAGGTGCAGCAACTGTTGACCCAAATTCCCTCCTATACTTTGGAGAACATACCGCGCGCGGAAAACAGCAAAGCGGACGCGTTGGCCAAGCTCGCCAAGGAACTGGCCGATGAGAACCTCGATGACGTAAGAATCGTGGTACAAAGCCGTCGGGTGCTTGCCCCAGCAGAAATATCTTCGGAATCATCCGAAGAAAAGGGAGCGACTCAGCAGACGACCCTGCAAATAAAAGATCGGGAAAATGCTGAGGATTGGAGAGAAGTCTTTATAGACTACTTCAAATACCGTCGAACGCCCGAAGATGCGTCCTCAAGACATCATCTTATGAAACAAGCTCTGTCTTTCGCCTTCGTCAATGATACTCTGTATAAGAGGTCGTTCGATTCTTTGTGGTTGAGATGCCTGGGACCTGACGAAGCAAAAAGAGTCGTTCAGGAAGTTCATGACGGACTCTGTGGTTCTCACCAAGCAGGCCCAAAGATGAAGTTGAAGATCAAACGAATGGGCTACTACTGGCCCACGATGATTCAAGACTGCCTTGAGTATGCGAAGCAATACCACTCATGCCAAATCCATGGGGACTTCATCCACCAGCATCCAAATCCGCTACATCCAACGGTGGCTAGCTGGCCATTCGAAATGTGGGGAACTGACATAGTCGGCCCCATCGAATCAGCATCGTCTAGAGGACATCATTTCATCCTGGCGACGACTGATTATTTCTCCAAATGGGCAGAGGCAGTACCACTGAGGGAAGTGAAGACGGAGAATATCCTCCATTTCTTCAAGACGCACATCATATATCGGTTTGGAACTCCGCGAAGGATCATCTCTGATAACGGGCCAGCTTACAGAAGTCACAAGATCAGTCGCTTCGCACAACAACACAATATAGACTGGAGATATTCCTCGGTTTATAATCCGCGAGCTAACGGTCTATCTGAGGCTTTCAACAAAACCTTGACGAAGATCGTGAAGAAGACGGTGTCCCGAAATAAGAAGGACTGGCATGAGAGGCTGCAAGAGGCTCTTTGGGCATATCGAACTACGTTCAAGACGGCCACGAACGCAACGCCATATGCGTTGGTATTCGGTACAGAAGCAGTACTCCCCCTCGATATAGAGTTACCCTCTCTACGAGTGGCAGTCCACTACGAGCTGACGGACGAAGAAAATGCTCACCTTCGGCTTGAGGAACTTGATGCCCTTGATGAATCCTGGCTCATAGCGCAACAAAATCTGGAGGCCTATAAAGCAAAGATGACGCGCTCGTATGAAAGATTGACCCGGCCGAGGACATTCCACCAAGGCGAACTCGTGCTAGTGGTCAAAAGGCCTATGATCCCCAATCGCGCCAAGCGGGGAAAATTCGAGCCAAACTATGAAGGCCCGTACATCATAGACAAGGTCTACAAAGGTGGATCCTATCTACTCATGGATATGCACGGTGAAAGGCCTTACAGGACAATAAATGGCCGATTCCTAAAGAAATACTACGCTTAGCGAGTTACTGCCTAGGTCAATGATAGATGACGACGACTATGTCCGCTCGCTATCTTCCTAAGCTCAAACTTTATAAGCAGTAACCAGCCTTCTCCTGGACGGACCGAAACGTCTTTAAACTAATGGCGGACCGAAACGTCCTTAAACTAACGAAGGACCGAAACGTCTTTAAACTATTACCGCAGCATCTTCAAGCTGACGAGATGAATAAAAGAAAAAGAAAAAAATAATAAAATAATAAAAATATATATAAAAACGGTATGTCCATAAGCAAAAGGGGCACGGATGAAAACCCGAAAGGGCTCCGTGAGTAAAAACAGCAGGGCTACCGGCGAGTGTTCGTGAAAACCCGAAAGGGCGCGACCTCGTAAAAAAAACATATAAAAATAAAAAGAATAAAAAAAGGTATGTCCATAAGCAAAAAGGGCACGGATGAAAACCCGAAAGGGCTCCGTGAGTAAAAACAGCAGGACTACCGGCGAGCGTTTGTGAAAACCCGAAAGGGCGCAACCTCGTTAAAAGACACTTACAGGGTCCTCTCGACCTTGTGAGGAGAAACCACCCGCGTGAGATCCTTATGACTCACAAGGGAGCAACACACTTAGGGATCCCTACGATTCCTAAGGAGAAAATACACTTGCGAGATCCTCACGACTCGTAAGGAGAACTCTCTTATGGGACCCTCACGGCTCATAAGATTTGAAAGTCTTAAGTTACAGAGACCTAAACATGTGCTTAAGCAACCCCCACAACCTTCGATATTGCCCTATAAGTGGCTCAATACTGACCCTTGTATACAATCCACGGGCGCGAATAAACATTTCCCTAACCAAGTCCCATCCGTGACTGGGGATATGTACGCGTGATGAACAACCCTTATAAGTCCTCTCGATTTACAAGGAGAAAACCCTCTTGTAGGATCCTTACGACTTACAGAGGAACATACACTTAGAAATCCTCACGATTCCTAAGGAGAAAATACACCTACGAGATCCTCACGACCTGTAGGGAGAAATACCTTTGTGAGACCCTTACGGCTCATGAAGTTAAAAGCTTTAGTCGACAGGACCTTAACCCTGTTCGCTAAGCCACCTTTGTTCGACATCGACAAAGGCAAATGATGATTCGCTCCTGGCAATATCCTAGTTGTAGCGGTGCTGATGCCGAAATCGGTGTCTAATTCCAGGTTTACGGTGAAAAGCCAGCAAGCCGCACGTGCATACGAAATAGCCGAAATGATGGGGCGGCTTGCAATAAAAAGCAGCAAGTAAAGAAAATGTATGCGTACAAAATAGCCGAGATGATTGGGCAACTCGCAATAAAAAGCAGCGAGTAAAATAAAATAAATAGCCGAAATGATTGGGCACCGCGAAAAATAGCCGAAATGATTGGGCAATCGCGACCTTCGCGATATAAAAGCTAAAATGATAGAGCATCGCGGAAATAAAACAATAAAAATGAATGAAACTTTTGCCCTTCAGGTAAGTCCATAGTGACCCCTGTATACAATCCATGGGCATAAACAAAAAAAAGGAAAGGGGACTACATTTCCCTACCAAGCTGCGTCAAAGGGAAGTCAGATCTCGACGACCACATCTACGGCCTGGAGACCAACAGCGGCGTTCCTCCTCATTCCAGCAGGACATGGACGTGACATCACCAATCGGAGCCACGGCAAAGTCCCCAGTACCAAGACTCTACGGTTCATAGACAACCTAGAGTCAGCAAATGACCTCCGTCTCGGAAACAAGTCAGTAAATGACCTCCGTCGCAGAAACAAGTCAGCAAATGACCTCCGTCGCGGAAACAAGTCAGCCAATGACCTCCGTCTCGGAAACAAGTCAACCAACGACCTCCGTCTCGGAAACAAGTCAGCAAATGACCTCCGTCTCGGAAACAAGTCAGCAAATGACCTCCGTTGCGGAAACAAGTCAACTAACGACCTCCGTCTCGGAAACAAGTCAGCAAATGACCTCCATCGCGGAAACAAGTCAACCAACGACCTCCGTCTCGGAAACAAGTCAGCAAATGACCTCCATCGCGGAAACAAGTCAACCAACGACCTCCGTCTTGGAAACAAGTCAGCAAATGACATCCGTCGCAGAAACAAGTCAACCAACGACCTCCGTCTCGGAAACAAGTCAGTAAACGACGTCCGTCTCGGAAACAAGTCAGCCAATGACCTTCGTCGCGGAAACAAGTCAGCCAATGACCTCCGTCGCGGAAACAAGTCAGCCAACGACCTCCCCGTCGGAGCAATACTTCGACTCGGAAACAAGTCAACTCACCACCCGCTTACCAGTCCTCTCGACTTGTAAGGAAGAAAATTCTCTTATAAGATCCTTACGCCTTATAAGAGAAAACACACTTAGGAATCCTCACGATACCTCCACCTACGAGATCCTCTCGATCCGTAGGGAGAAAATTCTCTATGAGACCCTCACGGGTCATAGAGTTGAAAAGTCTTAGGCAGCAGATCTGAACCTGTGGCCTAAGCCATCGCTATCTCGTGGAGAAATCTAGATGCTTACTCTGTTATCTGTCAATTATGTTTATTAAGACAGCATGCTTAGAATAAAAGAGAGAAGAAAGCGACAGAAAGAGCATCCGATTTACATTTGACCAAGCGTTCGAGACACGCTCATTCATGCATAGGCAAAAGACTCAGAATAAAAAATAAGACAAGTTGGGATAAAAAAATTTCCATTAATATTGTCAAAAGTTCTTACAATCATAAAAGCAATGAACGAGAAACATTATTACAATGGAATAACCTCAGATCCAGGGCACGGATTGAGGAATTCAAAAGTAAGGCCATTCAGAGTTCTTCTGGCCTTTCTGATTATTCTCGTGCGCAATCTCTCGCGCTCCTGTGTGTCAAGATCCTCGGCGAGGCCCCCCAGCCTTCAATAAACAGCAACTATCGTCGTCTGCTGAAAAATTTGATGCAGGATGTCGATGAAGCTATACCGCCGTTTCTTCGAGATCAGCCCCGACAGGTACACTGAATGCACCTTGTCTTCGGCATCATCCAGCGCATTGAGCGGTAGGGCCTCGTGGAACCCCGGGAGTGCCCTCCAAATTGCTCCCAACACGACTTTCAAGAGAGCAGAGCGGCGAGGGAGCAGCCAACCAACACGTGCGTTTAGACGACCCATGACCTCCGCACACTGGGCATCCGTAAACTCCTGGTTTTGATGACGGCCCTGTGCGCGGATATCCTCGTAGGTGATGAACTCGTGCAAACTGTATAGACGCACCGCCATAATACCTGGAGGAAATACACAGGAAGATTAGCGATAAAAAAATACACAGAGAGTTAAACATCTCGAGAGCAATGCTCTGCAAACAGGAGTGACTGTCAAAATCCTAATAAGGGGAATTTAAAGAAATCCCCCGAGAACTCTGAGATCCTTACTATTAAAAGATGATATAATCCATTAAATATAAAACTCCATTTTTAATTTTCATTATCCATATTCAAACTCTTAAGAGTTTTTTTTTTTAGAGATCAAAGAGATCTATGTTTTGCCAAAGATGCAAAGTTCTGTTCATGGGTTAATAAACCCTGAAACAGATTCTTGAGAGCAAGGCTCTATTAGTGAAACCCCAAAGGGGTTTTCTTTAGATTAAAGATATATGAGAGCAAAGCTCTGTTAATTAAAATTGATTTAATTCAAGATTAATTCTTACCTAAAAAGTTTCTTTTAAAGAAAATCTAACTCAGGGAGTTCTTGAAGGCAAGAGCAAAGCTCAGAAGTTTTTTGAAAGTAAAAATCTTAAAGATGATAATCATCTGTGAAGGACCAAAGGTCCTATTTATAGACATCAAGTGCCCTTTTAACTTCCAAAAATTGCCGCAACGGTTGGAATTCTGCCACCGTTGCGCTCGCGTTTGGGGATACGTAAGCGCAACTGTGGGGGGGCATTTGTTTACCCCAATCAGAGCAAAACTCTGTTCAAATTCCAAGGCGGAAGATGAAGCTTCCCCCAATCAGGGCAAAGCTCTACTTTGAAAATTTAAATTTTAATAAATGAAGCGATGCTTCAGATCCTCTGCGCTGCGCGCAGGGCACCACGTGTCAAAATCAGGCACGCCAGCGCAGAGAGCGCAGCGCCCAAGGCAACGCGCTCAATCAGAGCAAGGCTCTAGTTAAAGCAAAAGTTAAAGGAAGCAACGCTTCAGTTGCGCAAGCGCTGCGCTGCGCAACACGTGTCAGCGCAGTGGCGCAAGCGCTGCGCTGAGCGACACGTGTCAGCGCAAACGCAGTTGCGCTGCGCGACACGTGTCAGCGCAAACGCAGTGCGCTCTGCGCTGCTTGACATGTGTCACGCGCTGGGGCGTTTGCGCCAAACAGAATTAAATTCTAGTAAGATTCTTCTGTTCTTGTTAAAACAAGAAGATTGTCTTCTGTAAAACAGAAGCCCGTGGATCAAAAATCCAACGGTAGAGAAAATTCCCCAAATCACTCAGAGAAAAATCTCTTTAACAATTTTAAAAATTTATGGGCACTATATAAAGACCCCTAGACCCCAATTCAAAGATCATCAACATTGTGAGAGATCAAGAACTTCAAACAGAGAGAACTCTGAAGAAATTTCAAGAAAAAGGTAAAAAACCTTTAATATTAGAAGAATTTCTTCTAATAGATCATTGATCTAAGAATAAGATCAATGATCTTCAATAAAAAAACAAATAATAATAGTGCTTTGCACTTTTTATGAACCACTGGTTCTCTAAAAACAAGAAAAACAAGAAAAACTTGTTTTCTTTGATCTAAATTGGATCAAGAAATCAAGCAGTGTTTTGCACTTTTTTATGAACCATTGGTTCTGGAATCTTAAAGATTCTCAAGATTATTGAAATAGTGCCTTGCACTTGCAAAAACTGCACGGTTGCGCTCCTGGGTTGGCGCAAGCCACCAGAGAGCGCCACGTGTCAGCATCTGAATCACTTGCGCTATGCGCTTTTAAGAAAGAGCCTTGCTCTCTGAAATTGGCGCAACTCACCAGAGTGCGCCACGTGTCAACAGCGCAAGCGCAGCGCACTGGCGCAGCGCACTGTGCTTGCGTGACACGTGTCATCACCACAAGCGCTTGCGCTCATTGATTGGCGCAAAGCGCCTGACAAATGCAATGCATTGTTTACTAAAGGGCCAGGCCCAAATCAAAAAGGCCTAGTAGGCCAAAATAAATTGCAATGCAATAAAAGGGGCAGAGCCCAAATAAAATTGATACTCTGCATCATTTATAAAAGGGCAGAGCCCAAACAAAATAAAATGCAATAAAAAGGGCAGAGCCCAAACAAAATTGATGCTCTGCATCATTTATAAATGGGCAGAGCCCAAACGAAATAAAAAAAATGCAATGCATTATTTAAAAAAGGGGCCAAGCCCTAGCACAGGTCTAATAGGTCAGAGACAAATAAGATGTTAAACATTTCTAAACTGGACTTAGCCCAATCATGGCCGTAAGTCCTCAAATTAAATTGACTGAGCAAGATTGCTCTCCTAAATCAATTTACATCCGGTTCGAGGGTACATCTCCGAACTCCTCTGACTCCTATCGTTGTAATCCTTCAACGACGTCAGAGAGGTGACGGGTCCCGACAACCACACATCAACACGGACTGTGGGGTTCCGGTTCGAGGGTACATCTCCGAACTCCTCTGACTCCTATCGTTGTAATCCTTCAACGACGTCAGAGAGGTGACGAGTCCCGACAACCACACATCAACACGGACTGTGGGGTCCTTAAACTCATGGACTTAAGCGTCCTTAAACTAAAATACGGACTGTGGGGTCCTTAAATCCACGGACTTAAGCGTCCTTAAACTACCAATGGACCGTAATGGACCTAAACTACCTATGGACCACCATGTCCCTAAACTGGAAATGGATCTAGACAATCCCGTTAAGTTGATCTTAGTCTCAAATCAGACTAACGTATCCTTAACAAATGTTTAAGTTGATCTTAGCCTAAATATGGCTAACGTATCCTTAAACCAAAACTCAAAACCCAAATCTAAGAAAGTACGGATTTGGACTAATCCACGTCCTACGAGAGACGAAATAAATAGTCTCCGTATACAATCCACGGGCAACCACAAACAAAACAAACACCCACGACACGAAGTGAAATTCTGGAGAAGGAGAAAGTTATTACCGCGATGCGGTAGTGTAATTAACTGCAGGGGCTTGCGCCTGCAGGGAAAAGCGTCCCCACAATCAAAAACCCCTCAAGCGAGGGGGAATCTGACGAAGTCTGCTACATCGGCCGCATCCGTCTAAACCTTCGATACACGGTGCCATAAATCAACTTGGCATCTTCGGAGAGGTGGACGGATAAAACCAAATAGCATCTGTCCCGAATCTCAGGCAAGACGTCCTCAAGTCGTCGCCGCCATTCGGAGGGGAACAGCTTGATCTTTCGACGGTAATATCACCTGGAAGATTACTTGAAGACGTCTTGTCCAGCCCCCGAAGGGATCAGAGACACGACAGTCGCGGGCTACCCGAACAACAAGATTGCATATCGGGGAATATATCGGCCAACGCGACGGTGCGACGGGTAAAAAAAAAACCCTAGTACCACAGACCCTAACGGACTTCTATGAGCAGGAGTTAACAGTGACGTTAGGAAATCCTTGCGAGAACTTCTCGATTTGTCTCAACTCGTAGGGAAAAGCCTTAGGCAATGGGGATAAGGACCTGTTTCCTAAGCACTGAGGCCCTGCAAGTCGGTCCAAGATGGACTATTGTATACTATTCACGGGCCACACTCTCCAAAGTCGAATCTCGACAAGGAGGGAAACAACCACTTACGAATCCTTTCGACTTATAAGCGGGAAAATTTCTCTTATGAGATCCTTACGACTCTTAAGAGAAAACACACTTAGGAATTCTCACGATTCCTAAGGAGAAAAGATAGCTGTGGGATCCTCTCGGCTCGTAGGGAGAAAACCCTTTATGAGACCCTCACGGCTCATAAAGTTGAAAAGTCTTAGGCGGCAGATATGAACCTGTTTCCTAAGCCATCGCTTCTTATCTCGATTCAGGGAAATCGGCATCCTTGATAAGAGCATCTCGATTCGCGTCGACCCGCAGAGAAATCAGTGTCTTTACAGGAATACCTCGATTCGTTTCGACCATGGGGAAATCAGTGTCCTTGGCAAAACCTCGATTCAGGGAAATCAGCGTCCTTGACGAGAGCATCTCGATTCACGTCGACCCATAGAGAAATCAGTGTCTTTGCAGGAATACCTTGATTCGTTTCGACCCCAGGGAAATTAGCGTCCTTGGCGAGAACCTCGATTCGCGTCGACCCGCAAGGAAATCAGTGCCTTTGCAGGAATTTCTCGATTCGTATCAACCCCAGGGAAATCAGTGTCCTTGGCAAAACCTCGATTCAGGGAAATCAGAGTCCTTGGCGAGGACCTCGATTCGTTTCAACCCGCAAAGAAATCAGTGTCTTTTCGAGAATCTCTCGATTCGTCTTGACCTGCGGGGAAATTAGTGTCCCTACGCATAAAGAAAATTCTCTTGTGGAATCCTTATTATTCTCAAGAGAAAACGCACTTAGGAGTCCTCATGACTCCTAAGGAGAAAAGACACTTACGGGATCCTCTCGACTCGTAGGGAGAAAAGTCTTTATGAGACCCTCATGGCTCATAAAGTTGAAAAGTCTTAGGTGGCAAATCATAATCCTGTCTCCTAAGTCATCACTGCCCTGCAAGGAGGTCAAGATGGACTATCCACGGGCCACACTCTCCCAGGTCGAATATCGACAAAGGGGAAACAACCACTTACGAGTCCTCTCGACTTGTAAGGGAGAAGATTCTCTTGTGAGATCCTTACGACTCTCAAGAGAAAACGCACTTAGGAATTCTCACGATTCCTAAGGAGAAGATACACCTACGAAATCCTCATGACTCGTAGAGAGAAAAGTCTTTATGAGACCCTCATGGCTCATAAAGTTGAAAAGTCTTAGGCGGCAGATCTTAACCCTGTTTGCTAAGCCATCGCTGCCCTACAAGTAGGTCCAAACTGACTCTTGTACAATATTCACGGGTCACACTCTCCCAAGTCGAATATCGACAAGGGGGAAACAACCACTTACGAGTCCTCTCGACTTGTAAAGGAGAAAATTCTCTTGTGAGATCCTTACGACTCTCAAACAAAAACACACTTAGGAATCCTCACGACTCCTAAAAAAAATACAACTACGGGATCCTTTCGACTCGTAGGGAGAAAAACCTTCTTGAAACCCTTACGGTTCATGAAGATAGAAAAAGTCTTAGGCTACAAGGACCCTAAACTTGTCTCCTAAGCCATCAATTCTCTGGCCATGCATAACATTGCACTACTTCACCCACGTACATATTTACGTGTTCAAAGTAGTGGGGGGCATTTGTTCCCGCCAAAATTTTGGCTCAAAACTTGCTCCCTTAGAAAAATAATAACAATAAAATAAAAATAAAAATAAAGGAAAAACTCCACATGCAAAGCATACAGGTACTGCCTCGGATAGAATTAAATTCTATGATGGCGCCTCACGTGCTCCTCACGCGAGCGCCAATGTGTAAAACAAAAAAAAATCTATTAAATGAGAGTTAAACTCTTAGGAGGCAGCGCCTCACGTGCAAAGTATGAGAGCGCCAGCACCCAGAGTCAAAGACTCTGAGGCAGGGCATCACGTGCAAAGCACGAGAGCGCTGAGCGCCAACACTAAAGAGTCAAAGACTCTGAAGCAGTGCATCACGTGCAAAGCACTAGAGCGCTGAGCACCAAGCACTAAGAGTCAAAGACTCTGTGACAGCGCATCACGTGCAAAGCACGAAAGCACTGGCGCCAGAACTAAAAGTTCTCTGCTGTTGGATCAAAGATCCAACGGAGATGATAAATCATCAGAGCACAGAAATAAATTCCGATTGAGAAAATAATCTTCCCAAACATTCTAAATAAGAAAGATTGTGCTCTGTAAAACAGAGCACCGTTGGATCAAAAATCAAATAGTGATTAAAAATCACCAAGCTACAGAATAAGCTCTGTAGGAGAAAATATCTTCCCAATCTTTCTAAACAAGAAAGATTGCGCTCCGTAAATCAGAGCACAGTTGGGTCAAAGATCCAATGGTGATTAAAAATCACCAAGATACAGAAAAAGTTCTGTATGGAAAAATATTTTCCCAATCTTGTTAAAAACAAGAAGATTGTCTTCTGTAAAAAAGAAGCCCTAGGATCAAAGATCCAATGGTGGGGAAACATCCCCAAATCAATCAGAGGAAAGATTTCCTTAACTGATTCAACAAATCAGCCTCCCCTATATAAAGGACCCAAGACTTCAAGTATTACAGAGAGGAACCCCCCTCATAAACTTTGAGAAATTTCAAAGAGAAGAGCAAGCTCTCAGAAGAAGAAGAATTTCTTCAAGGTAAATAAAATAAAGAGATAAAATCATCTCATAAGAGAAGAAGAACTTATTTCTTTTTCTAGATCATAGATCTATAAGACTGAGGTTTTCCACAAAAGAGATTATAGCATCTCATTATAAAAAGTGAGGGGGGAGAACTTAATTCTCCTCAGATCATAGATCAATAAAATAAAGACGAAGTCTTTCACAAAAAAAAGAAGAGATTGTAAAATCTTTTATTAAAATAAGAACTTAGTTCTTAGATCTATGAGACAAAGTCTCCTATGAACGAGGATTTAATTCTCAGAGCGCAGAACTGATCAAAGTTGCCTAAGAAGAGCCTTAGCGCTCCAATTGAAAAGAATTGCCTCAGCGCTCCAAGACAGGCGTACAACGCCACAGCGCTTCTAGCGCTCCAATTGAAAAGAAGCGCCTCAGTGCTTCAAGACTGGCGTACAGCGCCATATCGCTCCTAGCGCTCCAATCAAAGAAGCGCATCAGCGCTCCGAGTCTGGCGCCCAGCGCTCCAAGCGCTATTTTAAAAGAAGCGCCCAGCACTCCAAGGTTGGCACTCAGCACCAAGCGCACCACGTACTCCTCACGCGTGCGCTATTTTATAAAGAGCGCTTTGCACTCATTGACCGGCGCTCAGCGCCAAGCGCACCACGTGTTCCTCATGTGTGCGCTATCTCACAGGAAGCACCTTAGCGCTCTAAATCTGGCACTCAGCGCCAAGCGCGCTACGTACTCCTCACGTGTGCGCTGGGGGAACATAAATTGTTCTTTAAATAAAGCCCCAGAGCCATAATGAGTGCTCAGCACTCAATAAAAGACAAAATGTTGTTAGAACCTAAACCAATGCTCAGCATTGTTAAATGAAGAAGGACTGAGCCTAATTAAATGTCCAACATTTTAACTGAATGGGCCAAGCCCAAGTTGACCACAGATCCCTAATTGAGCTCACATGCTCATAAATCTTTGATCTCAGTCTCAAACTTGACTACAGATCTCCCAACTGACATTGGTTCAAGAGTACATCTCTTCATACCTCTGATATATGTCGTTGTAATTTTCAACGTGTTCAGAGAGATGGAGGGTCCCAATAACTAATAACTTTCAGCACATCCCCAAACGGTTGAATCAAAACCACACGGACTATGATGTCCTTAAACTTTACGGACTGTGGGATCCTTAAACTCATGGACTATGATATCCTTAAACTTTACGGACTGTGAGGTCCTTAAACTCATAGACTATGATGTCTTTGAACTTTACCGACTATGATATCTTTAAACTCTATGGACTATGATGTCCTTAAACTTATGGACCGCAATGTCCCTAAACTAAAACAATAGAGTCCAAATGCTCTTTTGTTGGATCTAAATGATCCTGTTAAGTAGATCTTAGACTAAAATTAGACTAACGTATCCTTAACAAACGTTTAAGTTGATCTTAGTCCCAAATGAGATTAACGATCCTTAAACCCAACCCAAAACCAAATCTAAGAAAATACGAATTTTGGACTAATCCACGCCCTACGGGCGATAACATAAATTAGTCTCCGTATACAATCCACGGGCAACCAAAAATAAAAAAACACACACGGCACGAAGTGACCATCTGGAGAAAGAAAAAGTAGTTACCGCGATGCGGTAGCATAATTAACTACAGGGGCTTGCGCCTGTAGGGAAGAGTGTCCCCACAATCAAAATCCCTTCAAACGGGAGGGAATCTGACGAAGTCTGCTACATCGGCCGCATCCGTCTAAACCTTCAATACATGGTGCCATAAATCAACTTGGCATCTTCGGAGAGGTGGAAGGATGAAACCAAATAGCATCTTCCCCCAAAATTCAGGCCGGACGTCCCAACGTCCTGGTCGCATCATTTCGGCAGAGAACAGGGACGTTCCCGGGACTCAGCGAAAGATACCCAATGGGAGAATGGAGACGACTGGCCTTGGATACATTCGGTCCAAGACACGGGAGAGATTCCATGGCTGCCATGTCATAAATAATTCCGGTGGAAAAGCGAATACATTTCCATATAGCATTGATGTCGAACCAAAGCGAGATCCCGCTGTACGAATATCAAGTCCGTCATTCGAAGAGCAGAACAACAAAATAATAAGAGAAGCAGGTCAGAGGGTTCGGGATGACCACAGCCGCGAAATGGTCATTTACGAAAAGGCCCGGACGCAACATATCATTCAGCAGGCTATGGAGGATGACGATCCCTTTCACCCCAAACCCGTTGTGCACTCTCGTGGCAAAAAGAAAGCCCGACGCAGAAGCAACAATAAGGTAAAGACCGGGAATGACGTTCGAAGACAGCGAAGCGGACCCAAGAAGCCACGCGAGCGAGGAAAAGTCAGCTGGAACCCGTCTTTTATGAAAAAGATGGGTCGGGAGTATTCTTTCCCTCAAGACAAGACAAGGAAAATATTCAATCTTGTCATGAAGCATCAAATGATGACGCTCCCAGAGTCTCGACACCCCGAACAGATAAACGAGGTCCATCATCCGGATTATTGCTCCTATCACCGAGTAGTGGGATATCCTCTTGAAGACTGCTTCACTTTCAAAAACTGGGTTGAAGATCAGTATCAGCAAGGCAGGTTTACTCTATCTGACAGTTGGAGGGTAGCCCCGCCATGAAAGCATGAGCCGAGAACAACCTACACTGTGAGAGAAAGTCCAGATCAGCATTGAGCTTGAAAACAAGCTCGTACCTGCCATATGATAACATTCTCAAAGGAGGGAGAGCACGAGAATATGGATGACCTCTCCTAATGCTTCGCAAATGAAGATGAGAACGAGCTGATTTCAGAATTTCCACCAGCGCCAAAAGAGATGGAAGATGGAATACACACCACAGCAGACAACTTGAGAAAAATCGCTTGGGGACGGCAAACGTGCCAAGGCCAACGTTCGTCAGTAAGCTGCTGTATGAGAAACAGGTAGCCACGTTAAAGGACGTGCTTATGCAGTATAAAGACTGTTTCTTATGGAACTATTCCGAGATGTCGGGACTAAATCCAGAGATAGTTGTGCATAAACTGGCGATATCGCCAGACGTCAAGCCAGTCAAACAGGCTCCAAGAAAAATGTGGCTCGAACTTGAGATGAGTATTAATGCCGAAGTCAAGAAGCTAATGGACTCCGGCTTCATCCAAGAAGTTCAATATCCTGACTGGATCGCCAATATCGTTCCGGTAATGAAGAAAAATGGGACAGTACGCATCTTTGTAGATTTTCGGGATCTTAACAAAGCTCGTCCGAAAGATGAATTCCCAGTGCCTGTCACCGAGTTGATGATCAATAACACATCCGCCCATGAAGTCTTCTCCTTCATGGACGGATCCTCAGGGTATAACCAAATCAAGATGAATCCTGAAGACCAAAAGCACACTGCTTTCCGGACTCCGCCAGGCATATTCTACTACAAAGTGATGCCATTCGGTCTGAAGAACGCTAGCGTCACTGTTCCCGCCGAAAATTTCTACACAGAAGAGTCCAAGGTATCAAATGGCAACGATATGCTTAAGGAAATGCGAACCAGTATCAAATGGCCACGATATTTTGATAAACTCCCGAAGGAGGAACTATTAAATTCTGATGATATTGGAAGCATCTCGAAAAATCCTTCGATTTGATATATTATGGGCCTCATAATTCATCCGGGATCAAAAGTTATGAGGCATCACGTGTCCACACGTGATGGACCTTTAAGAATCCGCTGGAGGAGTTAAAAGATATAATAAAAACTCAGAAAAGACCCCAATGGGGCATCACGTGCTCACACGTGACCATGGGTCACGTGCAGACACGTGATGGGCTCTTAAGGCCTCTAAAATAATGAATAGAATTAAATTCTAAAATCTGTTCCCTGGTTAAAAATCAGAAGTTACCTCAATGAGGTATCACGTGCTCACACGTGACCAATGGTCGCGTGTTGACACATGATGGTTAAAATAACAACATAAACAAGCGGCTGTTAAAGGAACCAATTTGGGGGTCACGTGCTCACACGTGACCAAGGGTCACATGCCAGCACGTGACAGGCATTGAAAGCCTTACAGTTTAATAGAATTAAAATTCTAAATTTCTCTAAAATCTTTCGAAATAGAATTAAAATTCTAAATTTCTCTAAATCTTTCCAAATAGAAAAGGATTATGGGGACCGTTGGATTAAAAATCCAATGGTGATTAAAGATCACCAATTTATGGAAAGATTTGATACAAGGAAAGATTTCCCTAAAATCTCACCGAAAATAACAAATAGAATATCTTTGGATTTAAAATCCAACGGTGAATAAAATTCACTGAATGATCTAAAAGATCATATTAATTATGAAATCAAATCAAATCTTTCAATGAGAGATTTGCTAAACAAATTGATTTTCTTCCTTCTCCTATAAATAGGAGCCTAGAAAAGAAGAGAAGGGGACCTTTTTGGGAGAGAAAAACAGAGAGAGGAGAATTTAATTCTCAAGAAGGAAGAAAAGAAAGGAGAATTTAATTCTCAACAAAGAAAACCCTATGTGAGAAAAGGGAAAAAGATCAACTTCAAAAAGAGAATTTAATTCTCAAAATTTAAGAGTTTAGCTCTTTTGCAAATAAAGAACTCAGTTTTTCTTCTGGTTGAAGATCTGTACAGAGCACATCTCCCCATAGGATGAGAATTTAATTCTCATCGGGTCGAGATCCTGCCATGCATATCCTAAACTTAGAAGGGGAATTGAGTTTTGAGAATTTAATTCTCCCAAACTCACAAGAATTTAATTCCTCCTAAAATGAAACTGGGGTTTAACTCTAATCAAGAATTTAATTCTTTTACATATCTGGGAATTTAATTCCTTTAAAAAGAAATTAGGGTTTTACCCTAAATAAGAATTTAATTCTTTCACAATAGGAATTTAATTCCTCTAAAACGAAATTAGGGTTTAACCCTACAGAGAATTTAATTCTTAAAATAAAAAGACTTGAAAGATCTCCATGCACATAAAGAATATTGGTCACGTGATGACACGTGACCCCAATCCGCAGTGATCAGAAAAGAAGGAATAAAACCAGGGTCACGTGTCCCCACGTGACCCCTAAAAAGATCCCCAAAAATAAAAAGGAAACAGCTTTGAGGCAATGCCTCACGTGCTCCCACGTGACTCCCAAAACGCAGAAAGAAAAAGCAAAGGGAATGAAAGCTTTAGGCGCTCTCACGTGTTATTACGTGACCCCTCAGCAAATGCTTTAACAATTGGCGCATAAATCCCCATCACGTGTCAACACGTGATGCTCAAAATAAAAATGAGAAGTGTTTAACACTTATTCGCAGATTTGAGGATAAAACAGAGGAGATCTGGCCCCACATTTAGGGCGCCCTCACGTGTCCCTACGTGACCCCTAATAAATGCCTTAACAAATCAGCGTATGAGTGCCTATCACGTGCCCACAGGTGATGGATAAAAATTAAAAGTGTTTAACACTTAATTGCAGAACGAAGAAACGGGATCTGGTCCTACCTTTGGGCGCTCTCACGTGTCCACGCGTGACCCCTCTTTCTTTAGTGTTTAATACTAATTTGGGGATTATATTTCTAGTGTTTAACACTGATTATTTCTAGTGTTTAACACTAAATTGAAGATTATATTGCCAGTGTTTAGCACTGATTGTCTTTTAGTGTTTAACACTAATTTGAGAGTTCTATCTCCAGTGTTTAACACTGTTGTTCTCTAAGTGTTTAACACTACTTTTAGCCAAATTGGCTAATTTTCCAGAGGCAAAAGTCCCTCCTCCAAATGAATCTCAAAATTGAGGAAATCAAAGACAAAATGTTGTCAGAGCCCCCAAACCTCTGTTTAACACTGCTGAATGACGAGGGGCTGAACCCAGACAAATGTCTAATGGCCCAAAGGGCCAATATTTCAAACATAATTGGACTTAGCCCAAACTGGCCATAAGTCCTCAAATCATCTTGAACTGAGCACACCTGCTCTTTCAACCAACTCATTGGTTCAAGGGTACATCTCTGAACTCCTCTGATATTTGTCGTTGTAATCCTTCAACGTCTTCAGAGAGGTGACGGGTCCCGACAACCACACATTGATACGGACTGTGGGGTCCTTAAACTCATAGACTAATGCGTCCTTAAACTAACATTTGTACCCAAAACGGGAATAATGGACCACTATGTCCTTAAACTGGTATTGGACCACCATATCCTTAAACTGGTAATGGACCACCATGTCCCTAAACTGGAACAATAGAGCCCAAACGCTCTTTTGTCGGATCTAAACGATCCCGTTAAGTTGACCTTAGTCTCAAACTGGACTAACGTATCCTTAACAAACGTTTAAGTTGATCTTAGCCTCAAATACGGCTAACGTATCCTTAAACCCGCAAACAGACTTTAGTCCCAAATTGGACTATGAATCTCCCAACCAACATTGGTTCAAGGGTACATCTCCGAACTCCTCTGACATCTGTCGTTGTAATCCTTCAACGTCATCAGAGAGGTGACGGGTCCCGACGGCCATACATTCAATGGACCACTATGTCCTTAAACTGGAACAATAGAGCCCAAACGCTCTTTTGTCGGATCTAAACGATCCCGTTAAGTTGATCTTAGTCTCAAACTGGACTAACGTATCCTTAACAAACGTTTAAGTTGATCTTAGCCTCAAATACGGCTAACGTATCCCCAAACCAAAACCCCAAACCCAAATCTAAGAAGATACGGATTTGGACTAATCCACGTCCTACGGGCGACAACATAACTTAGTCTCCGTATACAATCCACGGGCAACCAAACACAAAACAAACACCCACGACATGAAGTGACCAGCTGGAGAAGGAGAAAGTTGTTACCGCGATGCGGTAGCGTAATTAACTGCAGGGGCTTGCGCCTGCAGGGAAGAGCGTCCCCATAATCAAAAACCCCTCAAACGAGGGGGAATCTGACGAAGTCTGCTACATCGGCCACATCCGTCTAAACCTCCGATACACGGTGCCATAAATCAACTTGGCATCTTCGGAGAGGTGGACGGATAGCACCAATTAGCATCTGCCCCGAATTTTAGGCAAGACGTCATGTCGCGCCGTCTTTCGAAGGGGAACAGTCACCTACCGAGGGCCATGACAAAGATCTTCGATGACCTCGTACATGAGATTGTAGAATGTTATATCGACGACCTCGTGGTGAAAAGCAAATCGTATGAGGAACACTAGGAGTATTTGAAAATAGTATTCCAGCGCCTTCGTAAATATAATCTGAATATGAATCCTCTGAAATGCGCATTTAGAGTTTCCTCGGGCAAATTCCTAGGATTCATCATACAACACCGAGGTATCGAAATAGACCCGTCAAAGATCAAGGCAATTATGGAAATGCCTTCACCAAGAACTCTCAAGCAACTGCGGTCTCTCCAAGAAAAGCTCGCGTATATCCGGCGGTTCATAGATAACCTCTCCGGCAAATGCCGCCCCTACAGTCATCTAATGAATAAGGGGACCCCATTCGTTTGGGATTTTAAATGCCAAAGCGCACTGGACGAAATCAAGCAATATCTGCAGAACCCGCCGGTATTGACCGCTCTGGTCAAGGGAAGGCCCATCATCCTGTACACAACAGCTCTTGAAGGTTCTTTAAGCGTGCTATGGGCACAAGAGAATGACCAGGAGAAGGAGAAAGCTCTCTATTATTTGAGTCAAGTTCTCCTGGGTGCAGAAAATAATTACTTCCCCATCGAAAAGCATTGCCTGGCACTGATCTTCGCAGTAACAAAGCTCCGACATTACGCATTGGCAAATGAGGTCCATCTCATACCAAAGGTGGATCCTCTCAAGTATTTGATATCAAGAGCCATGCTAACAGGAAGGCTTGCCAAATAGGCCCTCCTCTTGATGGAGTTCTCGATAGTATATCGACCCCTCAAGGCAATAAAAGGCCAAGCCATCGCCGACTTCCTCGCTGAACATCCGATACCTCCCGACACTCCCTTGAACCGCGAGTTGCCGAACGAACACGTGTTTGACGCAATCGACGGGGAGAAAGAAGGGAGTGATACCCGATGGTAACTCTACTTCGATGGAGCGTCCTCCTTGAAGAAGCGAAAGCATAACGCCCCCATGATTAAAGCCGGGGTGGGCCTTATCTTCGTGACTTCATAAGGAGGGATTATGGGTTTTGCCCTTTCCTTAACAAAGCCAAGAATAAACAATGAAGCTGAGTATGAAGCTTTGATAGCAGGTCTAGAGATCGCCATTGACATGGGAATCAAAAACCTACTCATATATGGAGACTCCCAACTGGTCGTCAAACATGTGAATGGCGACTATCAGACGTGTAAACCTGAATTAGTAAAATATGGCGAGAGAGTGCAGCAATTGCTGACGCAAATCCCCTCCTACACCCTGGAAAACATACCGCGTGTGGAAAATAGCAAGGTGGATGCGTTAGCCAAGCTCGCTAAAGAACTGGCCGACGAAAACCTCGATGATGTAAGGATCATTGTTCAAAGTCGCCGGATTCTCGCACCAGCAGAAATATCTCCGAAGATGTCTAAAGAAGAGGAAGCGACCGAACAAAAGGCCTTCCAATTGGAGGATGAAGAGAGGGTGAAGGATTGGAGAGAAGTCTTCATAGACTACTTCAAATCCTATCGAACGCCCGAAGACGTGTCGTCAAGACATCAGCTCATGAAGCGAGCCCTGTCTTTCAGCTTCGTCGGTGATCCTCTTTATAAGAGATCGTTCGATTGTTTATGGCTGAGATGTCTGGGACCAGAAGAAGCAAGAAGGGTCGTCCAAGAAACTCATAACGGACTCTGCGGTTCCCATCAAGCCGGGCCGTAGATGAAGCTGAAGATCAAAAGAATGGGCTACTATTGGCCCACAATGGTTCAGGACTGCCTCAAATATGCGAAGCAGTGTCACTCGTGCCAAATTCACGGGGACTTCATCCATCAGCATCCAAATCCGCTACATCCGGCATTGGCTAGTTGGTCGTTCGAAATGTAGGGAACCAATATCATCGGGCCCATCGAGCCAGTATCGTCCAGGGGACACGGTTCATATTGGAAACAACCGATTACTTCTTCTAAATATGCAGAAGTAATACCGTTAAGGGAGGTGAAGACGGAGAACATCCTCCATTTCTTCAGGACGCATGTCATCTACCAGTTCGGCACTCCGCGACGGATCATCTCGGATAATGGGCCGGCCTACATAAGCCATAAGACCAGTCGGTTCACACAACAACATAATATAGATTGGAGGTATTCTTCAGTTTATAATCCCCGAGCTAACGGTCTAGCTGAGACTTTCAACAAGACCTTGACAAAAATTATAAAGAAAACGGTGTCCCGAAATAAAAAGGACCGGCACGAGAGATTGCATGAAGCTCTATGGGCCTATCGGACTACGTTCAAGACGGCCACGAACACAACGCCATTCGCGTTAGTATTCGGCACGGAAGCGGTACTTCCTTTGGAGGTAGAGTTACCCTCTCTACGAGTGACGGTTTGGTGCGAACTGACGGATGAAGAAAATACCCATCTTCGGCTTGAGGAGCTTGATGCCCTCGATGAAACTCGTCTCATGGCGCAGCAAAACCTGGAGGCTTACAAAGCAAGGATGACGTGCTCATACGAGAGATTGACTAGGCCGAGAATATTCCGCCAAGGTGAACTCGTGTTAGTCGTAAAAAGACCTATGATCCCCAACCGTGCTAAATGGGAGAAATTCGAGCCGAACTATGAAGGCCCGTACATCATAGACAAGGTCTACCAAGGTGGGGCCTATTTGCTCGTAGATATGCATGGAGAAAGACCCTTCCGGCCAATAAACGGCTGATTCCTAAAAAAATACTACGCCTGACGAGTTACGGCCCAAGTCAATGATAGATGATGACGCCTATGTATGCTCGCTATCTTCCCGAGTCCAAACTCTATAAGTAGTATCCGGCGAACTTCGCCTCAAAATCCCAACGGACCATAACGTCCTTAAACTAGCTATGGATTGTAATGTCCTTAAACTAGCTATGGACCGTAATGTCCTTAAACTAACAACGGACCGCAACGTCCTTAAACTAGATATAGATCGAGATGTCTTTAAACTAATATTGGACCGAGATGTTCTTAAACTAACAATAGACCGAGATGTCCCTAAACTAATAATGTCGCCTCAAACACGGCGAAAGTGGAATGCAAGTCTACAAGTCCCAGCGGTGAGGACTGCAACTCAAATCCCACCGGCAAACGGATGGATCACATGCGGCGAAACTATTCTCAAGAGTTCCATCGTGCAAAAAAAAGGTATGTCCACAAGCGAAATGGGCACGGATGAAAACCCGAAAGGGCTCTGTAAGTAAAAAGAGCAGGGCTACCGGCGAGTTTGTGAAAACCCGAAAGGGTGCAACCTCGTTAAAATAAAGACACCTGCAAGGTCCTCTCGACCTTGTAAGGAGAAAATACCTGCGTGAGATTCTTACGACTCACAAGGGAGAAACATACTTAGGGATCCCCATGATTCCTAAGGAGAAATTACACTTATGAGATCCTCACGATTCGTAGGAAGAATCCACCTGCGAGACCCTCATAGCTCGTAGGATTCAAAAAGCCTTAAGCTACAGGGATCTGAATCTGTTCTTAAGCCATCACATTCCCCAAATTGCCCTACAAGCGGTTCAACATTGACCCTTGTATACAATCTACGGGCACAAATAAACCTTTTTCTCACCGAGCCCCACCAACGACGAGGAATGTCCTCATGTGGTAAACGACACTTGTAAGTCCTCTCGACTCATAAGGAGAAAACACTCTTGTAAGATCCTTACGACTTATAAGAGAACATACACTTAGGAATCCTCACGACTCCTAAGGAGAAAACACACCTACGAGATCCTCATGACTCGTAGGAAGAAACATCTTTATAAGACCCTTACGACTCATGAAGTCAAAAGCTTTAATCGACAGGATCCTAACCCTGATTACTAAGCCACCTTTGTTCGAACTGACAAAGGCAAATGATGATTCGCTCCTGGCAATGTCCCAGTGGTAGCGATGCTGATGTTTAAATCGGTATTAAATTCCAAGTCCTTTCACGGCAAATGATGATTCGCTCCTGGAAATATTCCAGTTGCAGCGATGTTGATGCTAAAATTGGAATCAGATCTTGAGTTCCATACTCGCAGCAAAAAATCAGCGAGCCAAAAATGCATATGAAATAGCCGAAATGATAGGGCAACTTGCAACAAAAATCAGCAAGTAAAATATATGCATACAAAAATAGCCGAAATGATTGGACAACTCGCAATAAAAAGCAGCGAGTAAAGAAAAGGAAAAATAGCCGAAATGATGGGCACCGCGAAAAAATAGCTGAAATGATTGGGCAATCGCGACTTTCGCGATATAAAAAGCTGAAATGATAGAGCATCGCGGAAAGAAATAAAATAAAATAAAACTTCTGCCCTGCAGGTGAGATCACATTGACTCATGTATACAATCCATGGGCACAAACAAAAAGGGAACCACATTATCCCACCAGGCTTCGTCAAAGGGAAGCCAGATCTCGATGGCTAGATCTACAGCCTAGAAATCAACAACGGCGTTCCTTCTCATTCTAACCAGAATCAGATGCGACGTCAACAAACGGAGCCATGGCAAAGTCCCCTAGTTCCAAATCTCTACGGTTCGCAGACAGCCTAGAGACTACCGCGGAGCCATGGCAGAGTCCCTAGTTCCAAGTCTCGACGGCGGCATCCACGACCTAGAGATCAACCAACCGTGTTCCTCCTCCCTCCAGCAGGATACGAGCGCAACATCAGCAAACGGAGCCATGGCAAAGTCCCTTAGTTCCAAACCTCGATGGTTCACAGACAACCCAGAGACAACCTCGACATTCGTCGCAATATTGCAGACACCATGTCGACAAACGAAGCCAAGGAAAACCCATCGCTTCAGGGTCTTGAAGGCAACTCAAATGAGACCTGAAAAAACTATCGGAGATCATCCTGCTCCAGTGCGGAGTAGTCATGACTCATCGGGGCTCCCAAACTGAGCCTAACCTCAAGTAAAAAGCGACATGGAATATCCCTAACGCTTGCTATTTTGACGGTAATATTACCCGGAAGATTACTTGAAGACGTTTTGTCCAGCCCCCGAAGGGATCAGAGACATGACAGTCGTGGGGCTACCCGAACAGCAAGATTGCATATCGGGGAATATATCAGCCAATGCGACGGTGCGACGGGTAGAAAACCCTAATACCACAAACCCCAACAGACTTCTATTAACATGAGTTAACTGTGACGTTAGGAAACCCTTGAGAGAACTTCTCGGTTCGTCTTGACTCGTGAGGAAATTAGTGTCCTTACGAGAACTTCTCGATTCGTCTCGACTTGTAGGGGAAAGCCTTAAGCAATGGGGATAAAGACCTGTTTCCTAAGCACTGGGGCCCTGCAATTCGGTCCAAGATGGGCTATTGCATACTATTCACGGGCCACACTCTCCAAAGTCGAATCTCGATAAGGAGGGAAACAACCACTTACGAGTCCTCTCGACTTATAAGGGGGGAATTCTCTTGTGAGATCCTTACGACTCTCAAGAGAAAATACTCACTTAGGAATCCTCACGATTCCTAAGGAGAAAATACACCTACGGGATCCTCTTAACTCATAGGGAGAAAAGCCTTTATAAGACCCTCACGGCTCATGAAGTTGAAAAGTCTTAGGCGGCAGATCTGAACCTATTTCCTAAGCCATCACTGCCCTGTAAAGAGATCAGGATAGACTACCTACAAGACGCATTTGCTAAGGAGACACGACAGTACGACTGCATATACGCTTAAATGGAAATGGTGTTCAAAACGTGCCGATTTATGTACGACACTATGATAGCGCCTTCACTTAAGAAAAAAGTCCTAAGGGTAAAGTATAAAAGCTCATGTACAGAATGCTGCAATACACATACGAATATATGATGAACAAAAAACATTCAACAGTCTATAATAAGAAAAATACATCGATATAAATATACTACTATACGGGGAAAAGATCACCAAATATGGGATCAGAGATACAGGGGTTAACAAAAAAAATACAACGTTCTCAAATTCCCTCTCTGCCCTCTCCACCATGTCGAAGCGACGATCTTCGTGAGGAGTTGCTCCCCACCGACTAGCACCATGCTCATCAGCGAAAGCAGACATGATAGCCCGTCGGGATCTTGTCTGACTCGGTAAATGAACCGAGCGATCCTTCATAGCCTGGGTAATTAAGCGTGCCTCGTGGAAACACTCAATTTTGTCCTCCGTCGCATCGAGAATCGCCGGAGTCATCTCTGTCGGATGAGGGGGGATGTCGGCGAGTATGGATAGAAAGATCATCCGGAGCCCATAGGAAGAGGAGAGCCCCTACGAGTCAGGAGCTCATACATCACCGCATCATATTGAGCGTCGGTGAGAAGGGGATCTACTAGCCGCGCAGCAAAGCGAGGAATCGTTTCCTCGATGGGTACCTCCCATGGTTGCCGACAAGCGTGAGGGCGATTGCAGGCTATACCTCTTGGTTTGTTTGAGCTCTATTAATAAAAGATGGGTTTCACTTTGAAGAGAAGGAAGATGTAGTCTCGGGTTATAAAAAGACGCCTTCAAAGCTATGCACAAAAAACGTCGTGCATGGTGGAGCTATTCCCAAGGCCGGAAAAAGGGGGCATGGGAAAAGAAAAGGGTCACTCATCGGAATTAGAGCAGGGAGGCGAAACGACCTCATCAGTGGAGCCTCACATGCATGGCACGTGAGCACCCACATTGATCCCTTTTGAAAACTAAAACGGCACCGCACGTGCATAATCCGCGAGCGCCGGTACTGGTTCAAGATTAAACTCCCCAGCAGCACCTCATGCGCAAAACACGTGAACACCAATAATAGTATAACGATACTTCATGCAGAATACACGTGAGCAAAAATAAAGGGGGAAAGGGGAAGTTTTATCATTCATACTCCAAGAACTTATACATGGCATAAAAACAAAAGAAAATGTTTACAATGGTAAAACACTTGATCCCGGACATGGATTGAGGAATTTAGAAGCAAGCCCGAGTAAAATGTTTCTGGCTTCTCTGACCATTTTCGTGTGCATCTTCTCACGAGCGCAAGCGTCAGGCTTCTCGCTAATGTCATCCGTCCTCTGATAGGCAGAGATTATCGTCGTCTATTGGAAAACTTGATGCAAGATATCAACAAGACCATCTCGCCGCCTCTTCGAGATCAAGCCCATCAGATATACTGAGTGCACCTTGTTTTCGGCATCATCAAGTTCTTCCAGCGTCATGGCTTCGTAAAATCCAAGAAAGCCTTCCCAAATCGCTCCCACGATGATCTTTAATAAAGTGGGACGACGGGGGAGTAGTCGACCGTTGTACTCAATGAAGCGACGCATAATCTCAGCGCATTGAGCGTCTGTAAACTCCTGGTTTTGACAACGACTTTGGACGCGAATGTCTTCATAGGAGATAATTTCGTCGAGATCATACAAATAAACGGCCATAGTATCTGAAAAGAAAAATCAGTGAGAGTTTAATAGTCAAAGTGATCAAGACAGGACAATTATTATGAGAATCTAAAAGGATTCTCATTAAACGGACATGAGAGTTTTCAATAACTCTTGACACCCTCATAAAGAAAGCAAGTTCTGTTAAAATACCCAACAAATTTGAATATTGCAAGTAAGGAAAAGCCCTATGAAAAATGTTCTCGAGACCACCAGGGAATAAAATTCCTGAGGGGCCCTTTTGATCTTCAGAGCAAAGCTCTTGAGTGAGAAATTAAATTCCTTTTATGCAATGAAATTAAATTCCAGGAACCCCCAAAAAGAGGAAATGAAAAATCAAATGCCATGAATCCTTAAAGATCAGAGGAGGAATGCCCAAAGCGTTGAGAGTTATTACTCAAAGATCACGTTTGGATCTCTAAGAGATGGGTTTCAGAGAAGAGCTAAGCTCTCATGATGGATTTAAAATCCAGAAGTTTTCTTTAAAAAAAGGGTTTCTCTAATGTTCGAGATCTTTACCTAGAAAAGGTTCCTTTTTCTAACAGAGTTTAACTCTGAAATTGCAATGAACAGAGAACTAAGCTCTGAAAATGAGAATTAAATTCTCAAAGAAAACAAAGAAGGAAGAAGATGAAATAACAGTGGCTTCCCAAAGGCCAAACCCTTGCATTTATAAAACGTGACAAGGGCGGTTCACCTCCCCGTTCCCCAGGCCATCCAACGGCTGTAAAGGTGACAGCGTTGCACTCACGTGCAAGCCACGTAAGAACAACGCTGTGGGGGCATTTGTTCTCTTATAAAAAAATAAATAAATAATAAACCAAAAGGCGATGGAAGAATTCCCAAAAAAGAGCATCACGTGCCCACACGTGATGCGCCTTGGAGCAAAAATTATAAGCATTACACTTAACAAATAAGGCGGAAGTTGAGCCTCACGTGTCACGCATGAGCATCTATATACAAAGTATATAGGCGCCTTCATGAAACAAATAACAGGCAGAAGGAGCATCACGTGCCAACACGTGATGCTCTTCTCTGGGACTGCTACATATAGGCAAACCGGCCTGGTGTCATTGGGTCACGTGCTACACGTGAGGATTCCTAATACCTTCTGAGCCGATAGAATTAAATTCTATATAAAAGGGATCAGAACCCTGTTTTGGAAATATTTCCCCCAATCTTTCTAAACAAGAAAGATTGTGCTCTGCAAATCAGAGCACCGTGAGATCAAAGATCCAAATGGTGATTAAAAATCATCAAGGTACAGAATAAGCTCTGTATGGGAAAATATTTTTCCCAATCTTTCTAAACAAGAAAGATTTTTCTCTGTAAATCAGAGCATCGTTGGATCAAAGATCCAATGGTGATTAAAAAAATCACCAAGATACAGAATAAGCTCTGAATGGGAAAATATTTTCCCAATCTTGTTAAAAACAAGAAAAATGTCTTCTGTAAAACAGAAGTCCCTGGATCAAAGATCCAACGGTGGATAAAGTCCCCGAATTAATCAAAAAATCTCTCAATGAGAGATTTCCTTAACAAAAATCAACAAACTTGACTCTGCTATATAAAGGACTCGAGACTGAAGAGAAAGGGATATACAGAGAGAGAAAAGGAAACCCCTCATAAGATTTGAGAAAACATAAAAAAAAAAGAGGAGTTTTCTTTAGAGAAAAAGAAACCCTGGGTGAGGAAAAGACTTAGAGATCATTTTATCTCCTTTTACAAGAGTTTAACTCTTCCAAAAAAAAAGAACTTAGTTTTTCCTCTAGTTGAGGTCTGCAGAAGCAGATCTCCCCACAAGTTGAGAATTTAATTCTCATCGGGAAGATTCTGTTATGCAATCCCAAAACTTAGAAGAAAGAACTAGGTTTGAAGAATTTAATTCTTCCAAAGATATAGGAATTTAATTCCTCTGATAGAACTAGGGTTCAACCCTGCGTAAGAATTTAATTCTTATAAAACAAAGGACTTGAAGTTCTCCAGATCTAGATCAAAGAGCCCCATGCATATCAGCGTTTAACGCTATAACAACAGATCACATGTCCTACGTGAGCACCTCTAAGGAACAAAAAGAAATGACTGAGATCGAGTCACGTGATCCCACGTGACCTCCAATAGTGCTTAGCACTTAGAAAAGAATAGGAAGATAAATTCAAAGGAGGCAGTACCTAACTTAGTGGCGCCTCACGTGTCTACACGTGATGGTTGCAAGACTTAAGTGTTTAACACTTACATGTATAGAACGAGGGAATAAGCCCAAGGAAACAACGCCTAATATTCAGGTGCCTCACGTGCCACACGTGAGCGCTCCAAGTTTCAGTGTTTAACACTGCTTAAGAGCCTCACGTAGAAGCACGTGAGCGCCAAACATTTATCTGTGTTTAACACTATGAGAGGTCAATCTTAGCCCAAATTAGCCAAGTCTCTCAAGGCCAAAAACCTTTTGACCATCAATTAACCGAGCCTTCCTATACTCGGGTCCCCACAAATAGATCCTAGTTCCAGAGATAGCCAATGATCTCCTGACACGTGGCATTTAAAATAATGTTCGTTACACCATAATCTCTCTGGAGTTTGGTTCAAGGGTACATCTCTCCACACCTCTTATTTATGTCGTTGTAATTCTTCAACGATATCAGAGAGGTGGAAGGTCCCGACAAACCAACAGCTCTTGGATGCACTCTCAAACCCATGAGCATATTCCAATGGACCGTAACATCCTTAAACTAGCCCAATGGACCGTAATGTCCTTAAAACTAACTCTGGACCGTAATGTCCTTAAACTAGCTTGTGGACCGCAACGTCCCTAAACTAAAACCATGGAGCCCAAACATTCTTTCTTTGGATCAAAAATGATCCTGAACCCCCGTTAAGTAGATCTTAGTCCAACAACGGATTAACGTATCCTTAACAAATATTTAAGTCGATCTTAATCTCAAACAAGGTTAACAGTCCTTAAAATCAAACCAAACCCAAATCTAAGAAAATACGGATTTGGACTAATCCACGCCCTACGGGCGAAAACACAAATTAGTCTCCGTATACAATCCATGGGCAACCAAAAATAAAACAAACACACACGACACGAAGTGAACTTCTAGAACAGGAGAAAGTGGTTACCGCGATGCGGTAACGTAATTAACTGCAGGGGCTTGCGCCTGCAGGGAAGAGCGTCCCCATAATCAAAAACCCCTCGCAAACGTGGGGGAATCTGACGAAGTCTGCTACAACGGCCGCATCTGTCCAAACCTCCGATACACGGTGCCATAAATCAACATGGCATCTTCGGAGAGGTGGACGGATAAATCCAAATAGCGTCTGCCCCCAAAATTCAGGCCAGACGTCCTAACGTCCTGGTCGCGTCATTCGGCGGTAAACAATGATACACGGCATTGGGAAGTACAAACTTGCCTGGTTTACCCGCTATCGGTTTAGGATACAATTCACTTCTAATTTCCTAATCCTGAAGATCCATCCAAACACGGAGGTTTTTTTTCGATTTTCCGTCTTTACAAAGAAGCAAGTTGAGTACGTGCTCGGATATTCCCTTCTCTATGTGCATGACGTCCAGACAACGTCGCACTAAATTTGTTGACCGGTACGGAAGCTCGTAGAAAATGCTTAACTTGTTCCAGTAGGGTGCTTTGACCTGTTTTGCCGGATCTATCCCGAAAGTCACATTATTGTAACCATCCCACTGAGCAGTCGCGTCCTCTCCGGACGATGAGGCTGGAGGCCCAAGAAGCTCCTAATGACCATTAAAGTGAGCAGTGTCTAACCTGTAGGGATGGTCTATTAGAAAGAAATGCCGATGACCGCAATAATAAACTTTCCTGCTAAAAGTCAACCATTTCGATGTTGTATATTGATGGCAATAAGGGCATGCTTTGTGACCATGTACGGACCAACCTGATAGCATTCCATACACAGAAAAGTCATTAATTGTCCACATTAAAGCCACACGCAGTGTAAAGGTTGTATCTGTGTTTACATCGTAAGTATCTACACCATCAATGAATAAACATTTTAACTCGTTGATCAGAGGTCAGAGATAGACGTCGATATTATTTCCCGGTGAGTTTGGTCCGTCAATAAGAAGAGGCATCATAAAGTAGGATTGATTCATAGCCAACCAAGGTGACAGATTATAAACTATCATTACAACGGGTCATGTGCTGTGGCTTCCAGCCATATAGTTGAATGAGCAGAAGCCATCACTAGCGAGTCTGAGCCTGACATTGCGAGGATCGCTACTGAATATTTCGTGCCTTCTATCGAAATCTTTCCATGCCGGCGAATCTCTTGGATGACTCATTTTTCCATCTTCACTTGGAGCAGCACGGTGATGCCAAATCATTGCCTCGGCTGTTTTCTTGCACCTGAATAGCCTATGCAGCCTCTGTGTTATGGGAAAGTATCATGCTATCTTGACAGGTATATTGGGCTTCTTATCAGATTCTTTCAGCTTATACCTAACCTCTCCGCATATTGGACACTGTTTCAAATCTGAATTCTCATTCCGGTACAACACGCAATCTTTATGACATGCATGAATTTTCTCACACTTCAGACCCAAATCAGACATCATCTTCTGGGCTTCGTACCAGCTGTCGAGCACGTTATTTCCCGGGGGCATGGAATATTTCAGGAACTTCAGAAGCATTGTGAATGACTTGTTGCTCTATCCATTTAGGTACTTAATCTGGAAAAGTTGGACGAACCATGATAGGGTTGAATACTTTACATTCTCATAAATTGGTCGTCTAGCATCATTCATGAACTTTTCATACTTATCCGCACGCAGTTCTTGGCCGGAAGGAATGTCATCTTCGGTAGAAATATTATCACCTAGAGCAGCCTCTACCATATCCTCCATTTCTTCTCCTGGAAAGAAGTTATCGTGTTGTTCCTCTTCTACCGCATTACCGTCTTCTCCTTCTTCTTCTGCCACATTACTGTCTTCTTCTTGTCCTTACCCGTGATATAGCCAAGTTGTATAAAATCTAGTAAAACCATGTTTAACGATATGAAGCTCTACGATTTCTATCTTCTGCCAGAATTTATTCCCACATCTATCGCACGGACATGCGTTGTTGCCAATCCACGTACATTATGTCCTTAACTCTGATGTACTCATGGGCCATGTTAAACTGTATAACATATAAATTGTAGTTTATGGTGATTATATTGAGAAATCTAAGAACGCGATGGTTACTGACAAAGAAGAAAGTCCGTAGCGTAAAGTTTGTCGTTGAAAAGAATAAATTATCGATAGACAAAGTTAGATTTGAAGATACCCAGGTATGAGTTGTATTCTGTGTATGTGTGTTTCAATTTATGATTTCGCTTAAGTGTAGGGTTGTTAGTGTGTATGTGCTTTGTGTGTGCATTTATTGTGTATTCGTGTTGTATGTGTGTGTTTCGGCTGTTTGGGGTAAGGCTTTTATCCCATTAAGAATGTACAGATCAGACACCCATTCTCTTGTGCTTTCATTCGTTTCGAGTAAATTTCGGCAGCACCTCCCCGCTGTTCTCCGAGTATACTGTAATAGAATAGATAATCATTTCAATGTTGTGAAACAACGTTGAAATGAACATCTAATCTATCTTTGTACACGGAGAACCAGCGGAAAAGTACTGACGAAATAACTCGAAACGAATGAAAACACAAGTGAATGCAGGTGTTTGCTTTATACATTCCTAACTTATCCACACTGGACAAATCTATTGGTTATCAGACGATTGAATCTTCTCGTCACATAGAATACACGACGGTTGTTAGTACCGAACTATATCGTCCGATATTTAATGACCTTCGTATAGTTCTATGTCATAACGAATATCGAACGTATGTTAACCGATAGACGGGGACTAAGTCGCGCTTTGATTTTCACATATGAGTATCAATGAGAATATGAAAGTTTCGTATTATTATCGAGTATCATATATTGGTTTTAAGTTGAACATTTAACTTGAATAGATTTTACGTTTACGTTTCGTTATTAAGGGTTCGAAGGTTTTTTGTTTAGGGTAAATTTTTATTGCGTTTACGGTAAAATTGTGCGTTTACGTTATCATCGAGTATCGTCGTGAAGGAACTCGTGCACCCTAAACCCTAACCCTAATTAACCCAAATTAACCCCAAACATCACCTTAACTCAAATTATCCCTAATTAACCCAAATTAAGCCTAATCAACACCCTAACTCAAATTATCCCTAATTAACCCAAATTAACCCTAATCAAAACCCTAACACAAATACATTCTATTTTACCTAATTAACCCTAGCCCAAACCCTAACCCAAATTAACCAGACTCTAATCATCACCAAAACCCCAACCTAAATTAACTCTAGCCCAAACCAAAATTAACCTTAATTAATCTAATTAACCCTAACCCTAATCATCACCAACCCTATTTTACCTAATTAACCCTAACTAACCCTAACCCTATCTAATTAACCCTAATCCTAACCCGAACCCGAACCCTACCTAATTAACCCTAATCCTAGTTAACCCGGCTGTATAGTAGTGATCCTAACCCTAACCCTAAAATCAACAATAACACACAAAAAACATAATTATAAGTTCAAAATTGAAATTAACTCACCTCAGTAGTAGTTTTGTCGGCAGCAAAGAGCCCGACGTGATGAAGGAGGCCGGGGATTCTGCTGTCGACGAGATACAGTCGACGACGAGCTCGCGGGTCTCTGTGGTGCGGCCAACGACGATGAGGAAGTCGACGATGGATGTACTGGCAACGAGGAGACGCGTACGGGTGTAGTGGCGAGGAGGCGCGCGAGAGATCGATCGCGGGAGAGTTGGGAAATTTTGGGAACGATGAGGAAATTTCTGGGTTTTATTTTTTTTATAAATAACCCTTCGTTGGCTCTTCTCTTGCAGTTCTGTAAGGGCAAATAAAAGATTACATTTTAATATTTTTTAATTATTGTGTAGGTCACCGTAGGAGCAAATCGCTGGACCTACGGATTAATCCGTAAAGGCAATAAAAAGTTGCCCCAATGGATTTCTATAGCCGTAGGGACAACCCCTTATTGTAGTAGTGACGGCAAGAGGGAATGGGGCCAGGCTTGCTTCAATGGGTGGGAAGCATATTCGTGCATGTGATTTGGAGTTGGTGTAGTTTTGTTTTTTGTTTCTTGTTTTTTAAATTAAAAGAATTTTTTTATTTGTTTGTTACGAGGTTATACTTGTAGGGATTTTTTGTTGAGAATTATTTTGTTTCAAAAAATTTATATTTTAATGTTAGTTTACTCTATTAAGTATTTATATGTTCGTTCAATGCATGGTTTAAATTTCACTGTCCCAGCAATTATTTTACTTATATTAATCTGCATATAACCAAGTTCGATGTAAAGTTGAATGCATGTACATATTCAGATTGTTCGAAGTTTCATTCAAGGAAAATGAATATTATGCAGTGATTTGAACCATATATTCAATGTAATGGTTCGGTATATTAGGAGTATGCATAAGGTGCAATGATTCATCTAAGAGAAGCGTATATTTGACCGAACTGTTCTCATCAAGGCTGACTTTTGAATGCAATAGTAGGTTTAATCCGATAGTTGTCGGTTGCCGCCTTCTTATAAACAGAGAAGAAATTTTCTTCTCTAAAATAAAAATAGAATGTCAATGAATTTGAGGTAGAATAGAATTCTTATATTAAAAGATACTAAAAGATACAGAGAGACTCTCTATATATAAGTGTTACGATATGTCTACTCTTCCAATTTCCCCGATGTGGTACTAAACTCAAACACTTCTCCTCAAGTTAGAGTATATAGATCGTCCATACCTAATTTGTTACAAATAAATTGTATCCTATCACGACCAAGTGGTTTAGTGAGTATATCGTCTAACTGGTGAGCTGTGCGCACATGTCGTATCTCAATCTCTGAAGACTCCTCGGTTCCAACAACCTTATTTCGGATCACATGATAATCTACTTCGATATATTTGGTCCGTTCATAGAACACTAGATCTGAAGTAATATGGATAGGAGCCTGATTATCACAATATAACCTCATCAAGTTGTGTTAAACTGCACCTAATTCTTCCAGAAATCGTTTGACCCATACCAACTCACAAGTGATGTTCGCACGGTATTCGGAATCTGCACTAGAACGTGATACCACACGTTGCTTCTTGCTCTTCTAAGTCACTAGGTTCCCATTTACGAACACACAATACTCTGTAGCGAATCTTCTAGCTGTCGGACACCCTATCCAGTCAGTATCGGAAAAACTCGCTATTCTATTTTGTCCTCCATCAGTATACAACAATCCTTTTCCTTGGAGAACTCTTCAGATATTGAAGAATCCTAATACCTGCATCCCAATGGCCTGTGTGGGGTGATTTCAGAAACTGCCTTACAATACTAACTGGATATGAGATATCTGGTCAAGTGACGGTGAGGTGGTTTAACTGACCAACCAACCTCATGTTTCTAGCCGGATCATCTAGTAACGTTTCCTGATCTTGTAACAACTTGGAATTTGAATCCATCAGTGTGTGACGAGATATGTAGTCCATGATTCTATTCTCAGAAAGTATTTCCAGTGCATATTTCCTCTTTGATAGATAGATTCCCTCCTTAGATCGAGCTACCTCAATCCCTAAGAAATACTTAAGTCGGCAAAGATCTTTAGTTTGAAACTGTTTCTAAACATACGCTTTAAGATTACGAATACCTTCCTCATCATCACCTATGATAATAATTCCATCCACGTATACTACCAGAATGATTCAGCGGCCGTGCTGATGTCTATAGAATACTGTGTGATCACCATTACTTCTCTTCATCCGAAAACCTCTAATACTTTCTGCAAATCGTACAAATCAGGCCCTCAGAGATTTGTTGGAGTCTATACAAAGATCTTTTCAATCGACGGACCTTCGATGACTCCTCCTGAATAATAAAACTAGGCGGTTGCATCATGTAAACCTCCTCCTCAAGAATACGATGTAAAAAGGCATTCTTGACATCAAGCTGATGCAGGGGCCAATTAAAGGTAGTAGCCAAAAAAACCATAGGCGTACAGAAGCCATCTTCGTGATGGGGGAGAAGGTATCAGTAAAATCCTACCCATAGGTCTGAGAATATCCTTTGGGTACTAATCACGACTTTAACCGAGCGAGGGAACCATCGGAATTGAGCTTGCAGAGAATACCCATCGATAACCAACGACACGCTTTCCATATGGAAGCGGAACTTGATCCCGAGTATCATTCTGCCGAATAGCAGTCATCTCCTCAATCACAAATTGTTTCCAGCCAAGATGTGTAAGAGCCTGAGATACATTCATGAGAATGGTATATTTATCCATAGATGAAATGAAAGCACTGTGTGGAGAAGACAAATGAGCACAGGAAACAGAACGGTAAAGTGGATTAGCGGTGGAATGAGATACTTTGCGGATCGCGCTGGGAAAATCAAGGTTAGAAGGTGAAGCTGGTGTGGGTTCAGAAATCGGATCAGGAGTAGGCTCAGGGGTTGGTATAACAGGAGCTAGGGTCAGAGGAATATCTTAATCCGGTGGAGGCGTCTCAGGTGCTGGAGCAGTAGTAGTGTCCAAAGATGGGTTGCATGCTTGAGTGGGAACAGTCTTTTCCTGTGGAATTTCGGGATATTCAAGAAATACCATGTCACTGGTGTCATTTGGGGATAGACTCACGGAAAAGAAATACTGCGACTCATGAAAGATGATATCAGCTGAGATAAAATAACGATGAAAGGTAGGATGACAACAGCAATGCCTTTTTTAGGAGCGAGAGTATCCTAAAAAGACGCACTAAAGGGATCGAGAATCCAACTTAGTTCAACAAGGTCTATGTTCATGAATAAAGCACACAGAACCGAAATTTCAAAAAGGGACAGAAAATAAAGGGTCGTTAGGGAATAGGATAGAAAAACGCGTTTGACAATCTAACACAGAGAAGTGCATACGATTAATAAGATAAGCGGCCGTAAGAACAACATCCACTTATAAACGATGAGGAACCTGTCAATGAATGAGTAATGCTCCAGCGAATTCTAGCAGATGGCGATTTTTGGCTCAGCAATACCGTTTTGTTAGGGGTATGGGAGCAAAAGAACTCATGAAGAATACCAGACAGGCATAAAATTTTGAAACTCAGAAAAAATATTTTCTTTCGCATTATCACTACGGAGTATTTTCACAGAAACATCAAATTGTGTTTTAATTTCAGAACTGAATTTGCGAAATACGGAAGAAAAAAAAAACTTCAGACCGAGATTTTATTAAATACAACCAAGTTGC